>JACMZG010000002.1:11260386-11382814 GCA_018340805.1 Microvelia longipes | reverse complement strand
TTTATTGTTTTCTATGTTTAAAGTAGAGTATTTTATTACGCAAATGCTTTGCATAAAATACTTAAAGAAGAGTAAAAAAATATTAATATTTTAGACCTAATTACTCGACAAGAGACGGGCAGTGTGAATGCCGGGGAAATTTGAAAAAACGGTCAACATTTCCCATGTATATACATACATATGTGTGTGTGTGTGTGTGCCATGTATTAACTTTCAAGTTTGTACATACATTAGGATAGACGGACAGATTGATAAAACCACTTAGTACGTCATAATCATGTCTAAAACGCATGATTATGATGAAACCACTTAGTACTTCATAATCATGTCTGAAACGCATGATTATCATGAAACCACTTAGTACGTCATAATCATGTCTAAAACGCATGATTATCATGAAACCACTTAGTACGTCATAATCATGTCTGAAACGCATGATTATGATGAAACCACTTAGTACGTCATAATCATGTCTGAAACGCATGATTATCATGAAACCACTTAGTACTTCATAATCATGTCTGAAACGCATGATTATCATATGAAACCACTAGTACGTCATAATCATGTCTGAAACGCATGATTACATGAACCACTTAGTACGTGTCATAATCATGTCTTGAACGCATGTTATGATAAAACCACTTAGTACTTAATAATCATGTCTGAAATGCATGATTATCATGAAACACTTAGTACTTCATAAATCATGTCTGAAATGCATGATTATCATAAAACACTTAGTACGTCATAAATCATGTCTGAAACGATATTATCATGAAACCACTTGTACGTCATTCATGTCCGAAACGATGATTACATCACATGATAATCATGTCTGAAATGCATGAGTTATCATTAAACCACTTAGTATATAACATTAGGGGTCTATTTAATAAGTTCAACACATAAATAGCCCTTAGAACATTCATAGGTACCGTTGTGATTTTTATTTCTTTTGGTGGTTCATCTAAGTAGGGTAGAACTCAAAAACAGAAGATTAACACAAGACATTTTATAATTAAAAATAAAATAATTTTAACAAACACAAGTCTGAACGTATACATTAATTAATTAATAAGCATGATGATTACATCTTTTTAAATTTAATTAAGATTATATATTAAATTTCTTTTCCTTGTACATATTTACAAATAATTATTGATCAACTTACGAGACCATATCTGAGTATGCTAGCACTATTTCTTCAGAAACTTTACTTTACTAATGAACTAATATAATAATTATCTTTAAAAAGAACTAATGAAACTCACAATAACTTTTCCATTTTACATAACTATAACTTTACCAAAAGACTGAGCCCCTTCCTTTTGGTCGAGGAGCTTTTTATTTAATTGAATCAAAACAAATTGACGTTATGATCTATTATTAGTATCATGACATCAAATTTGTTTATATAATAAACAGTTTTATTATAAATTTTATTTGTTTATATCTTTAGTGACCTTAGATTAATAAATCTAGTTTCCTAAAATTAGAAATGTTTTGATTTATTAATTAATAATTTAATATTATTAAAATGCAGTATGATTAAACTCTTATTATCTTCCTTATGAAAATTCGCAATTTTACATGCATCAAACAGCTGCATCCATCAAATTGCTGTATATTGTTATATGCCCCCTTCGCATGAAAATAAAATCTTAGTAGAGTATCGATAAGATTTTCATTTTCCTTGAATGAGTGAAGAGTTGTTGAAGAACAGTGTGCTCGTATTTGAGGTGTTGCTTCTGTCAGCTGTGGGTGTTTTCAATGAGAAAAGTTTGTCCAAAGTAGTTGAGTTTGTAAAAGGTTGTGGATGCACATCGATCCATAGTAGTGAGTTGGATCCATAATGATGAGAGTTCATGAAGGTATAAGTGGTCGATGTTTCGGGTGCTCTGTAAGTTTCTCATTACAATATATATTTACAAAGTGATAGTGGCTTTTTACCTTGTGAAAACAATATTAAATGATTATTTTGATCGAAAATATAAATAAAATGTGTGGCTATAAAATATAATTTAACTTTAAGGTGGCTATAAAATATCTTAAGCTAATATAATTGAAAAGAATATATAATGTCTTATTAACATAATAAATTAATAAAAGAAATGATATAAGCTATTTTTTTTTTTATAAGTAAATAAATTTAATGGAAATATTTAAAATATCTATAATATTCTTTGATTTATAAAATGTTTAATGAAGTTATGTAATTAATGATTAGATTAATTTTTATGTACAAAATATAAAATTTAAACGTAAATGTTTTATAAATCCTTTACAAACGATTTGTAACGCATGTATATATGCGTCTTATACATATATACTTAGCTAAACCAATTCCTCTATTTCACAACTAAATTTGTGTGAGTTATATTGAAAATTAAAAAACGTGAAGCGTAATAATAAATCTTGTTAAATTTACGATCCTTAGATTTACTTTGTATCTTTACGCTGAAGCAAAGTATAACCTCTGCATGGCCGACTCATCTTGTCAACTTCTTGTTGGATGGAAAGAATGCTCTGATCAGCAAAATTATATTTCTTTAATGAGTAAAATTACACCTAACTAGAATAAAATATTTGTCTTATTTATAGCTAATCTATCATTTATAAAATAAAACAAAAGAAATATGCGTATTTAGTTGATTTAATCTTAAAATCAGGTTAAAATGAAGAAACAATATCTTTATTATAAAATAATTGAATAAAATGTACATCTTTAAACGAATATAAAACTCTGCGACCTAAATGTAACGTTATAATAAATTTAAATTTTATCCTGACATTGCCGTATTTACGGACTCTATTCTTCCGTGCGTATTCATAAATTTATGAATGTAATAGCTGCTTGAAAGAAAAGCAATGAAACAATATATATATACTAATTACATGCTAATAAAAGTCTGAGATAAATAGGTTGAGTTGAATTGCTCTAAATTTTAGGTTTTACTAGGGCATCTTCCCGAGAATAATAACGTTTCAGACGTGTAATATGAACGACATCAGTCTTTCCCTTACTGAGGGCTATTTCGTATGCATTATCGCCGCATGCCCTTATGACGCGATAAGGTCCATCATAATGGTGCCCTAATTTTGATTTAAGCCGGGGCGAAGCTTCACTAAGACTAAATCCTTTGGCCTAAACTTTAAAGGACGAAAGGTTTTATCATGCGCCGCCTTGTTCTTCAATTGAGATTTGGACCATTGACACATTGTAGCTCTGATCTCATTTAACATACGTATATTCTCAATTAAATCCGGGCTTGTTGTCGATGGTAAAATTGCTAAATCGACTGCCTTCCGCGGCTCACTTCCAGTGAGAAGAAATAAAGGACTATACCCTGTTGATAAGGAGACTGTGCTATTATAACAAAATATAGCAGCCTGTAGACATCCTACCCAATCCTTCTTAGCTCCTATATAAGGGATTAAATTTTGATACACTGAAGCATTTGCTCTTTCAACATTTCCCTGAGAAAAAGGGCTATATGCTGTGCTAAAATTATGCTCTATGCCAAAACCAGCGCAAAACTCCTTGACGAATTTATTTTTGAAATGACTACCATTATCTGTCTGAATGCAACCCGGCACCGAAAACTTATAAATAACCTCCTCTAGTAAAAACTTTATCACTTGTTGTGCATCCGCCTTCGGGACTGCACGCGCGATTAAATACTTCGTAGCTAAGTCTGTACACAGTAAAATATATCTCTTTCCTTTGCATAAGTTATGGGGACCACTAAAATCTAAAAATATTTTCTCAAAAGGTACGCCCTTAACAGGAATATGTCCATGATAGATCACATGATTTCCTGTCCTATCGTATTTTATTCGTTGACATGTATCACAAGTCTGAACATATGAGACTACATCATGATAGAGAGACTCCCAATAATACTTCCTCTTAATCGTACTAACCATGCGCGAAATACCTGGGTGCCCTCCCATATTAGATGAATGATATTCATGTATGACGTCATCGACTAAGGAGCGTGGGACAGCGACTAGGAGCTGTGTTTTCCACCAAGATAGTGCTTATAAAATAATATATCATCATTGCCGATAGTATATCGTCTAGACTTTCTCAAAATTGTCTTCTCAGCTACTTCTGGATTCAAAATTGCCTTATAAATTGCACCTAAGAAGTCATCTTGCTTCTGGACTGTAGCAAGATTGCCTATGAATAATTGATTAGTTGCCTTCACAACCTGACTATGAGTGTTGCTGAGAGAAGTGTGTTGTACATCCTTGTCTGAGCTCATAGAGTCACGTGACCCCGCCCGAGGACGTAAGACAGCCGCCACTTCCGCATCCTCTGTGTTGCTACGAGACAATGCATCGGCTACGCCCTGAAAACTTCCTGGCTTATATTTTATCGATAGGTCGAAATCTAGTAACTTAGCTGCCAGATGATTTAATCGCGAGTTTGCATGCCTCAGCGTTTTATCGTAGATAAGACACTTGTGGTCTGTGTATACCGTGAAATGTACCAAGCAGCAACTCGCGAAATTGCTGACAGCCGAAAGTGACAGCCAAGAGCTCGAGCTCTGATACCGAGTAGCGCTTCTCCGCCGGTCTAAGCGCGCGCGAAGCAAAGCCAATGGGTTTTAGTAGCTTAGTCACTGGACACTTCTGGTGTAATGCCGCCCCCAAACCGGAACGACTTGCATCTGTCAGCAAGTACGTTTCAGCCGTTTCATCAAAGACCGACAGTAAAGGGGGGGAAGTGAGAATCTGCTTGATTTTAACAAATGCGGATTCACACTCATCTGACCATGAAAACTTCTTCTGTGTTGTAACCGCAATTAAAGGCGCTGAAATAGAAGCTAAATCCTTGCAGAACTTCCTGTAGAAATTCACAAGACCCAAAAAGGATCTAACCTGCTTAATGCTCCCGGGTCTACCAAAATTTTGCACCGCAGTGATATTCTTTTGACAAGGGCTGGTACCGTTCTTACTAATATCAAACCCTAAAAACTCTACCTTCCTAGTACCAAAAAAACACTTATCCGTACGTAATTGGATGCCATATTGACTTACTCTTGCCAAAACCTTCTCTAAATTTGAAATAAATTGCTGAAACGTGTCCCCAAACGTTACAAAATCATCAATGTAGTACAAAACTAGTATACAAGAGATCATTAAAACTTGCACTTATCGCACGTGCAAAAAGGGAACTTGATATTTTAAAACCCTGTGGTAAAGCCCTAAAAGTATATAAATTATCGCGGGATTTGAACCCGGTATACTGCTGGCACTCAGGACTAATCGCTAACTGATTAAAAGCACTCAAAATATCCATGCTAGCAAAATAATCATGATTACCTAAGCAACCTACTAAAGTGGGAAGATGACCTAATGGGTATTGATCACCTTTCACGTATTTATTAAGCTGACGGTAATCGACAATTAATCGGGGTTCCTTATTCTCTTTTCGTACTAAAAAAGCTGGTGATGAAAACGAAGTTCTACTTTCCTGTATTATGCCTGCTTTCAAATAAGTTTTTAAAATACTGTCCATATCCTCTACATCCCTGGGGGACAACTTCATAGGTCGTGACGTAACATGTGCATTCATCCGTAAGCTTGAAACTCACTGGTTTCAACTTAGATAAACGAAGTCGACTCTTATCCGAAACAAAAACGTGTCTATATTTACGCAAAACCGTTGCAATCTGATTACGCTGCTCTACGGGAAGATCTGGGTTAATGAACAAAGGGCGACCATCTAAGTCACAGACCTGAGCAGAATTGCTGTGTGGATCGACTGACATACATTAAGGGGCTTAGCTCGGCTTTGCTGGTGCTCTAAAGCGCCTAAATATGCTCCCGCAAGGAGATGCTTAGTCGAAGTGGTTGTATTAACAAAACCACAGACTCCGATTCCTTACTACGCTGTAAGGTATGACAATGAATGCCCCGTCGAGACAATAAATTAAAATCCGAACTCATTGAATACTCATCCCCCGGTGCGCCCGAAGACGGCACAGCACAGGCACGACTAAAGACTCACGCGGCTTAACAACTACATCTCTACATAACTGTATGCCTAGCTGACTATTATTCTTACCCTAGCATCCTCTAAAGAAGTCTTAACCCACGTCGAGTGCATACGTACGTATAAAACGTCACGCCCAGCCTGAAGAGAAATACGCCTTTGCTCAAAATCTAGATTTACCCCGTACTGAAGTAAAAAGGCGTGCCTAAAATTACTGGCTTTAATAAATTATTCGCAACATAAACTATACATGTAAAAACCGTATTTGAAGCTGAAATTTGAGCTCTGTCATACCCGTAATGTCGAGTTGAGATTTAGACGCCCCCTGTACTGAAAAATCGTCTGGAACTGGAGAAACAGATAAACCTAAGTGAGACAAGACCTCCTTGTCTATTACATTTAGCGATGCTCCACTGTCTAATAAAGCCATGTATTTCTTCTGACCTACCAGAATAGGCACTGACAAACTCCACTTGGAGGTAGTGGCACAAGAACCTCTCCCCTTTGCTATCTCTAGGCAATAATCCGCGGGATATGAGAATGCAAAAAGCCTGACCTAGGACAATACTTTAACTTATTATATAAAGATAGTAATGAGAATTTACAACTATCTCTTAAATTAATTAAAATCTGCTGACCTACACAGTATAACAAACTTGCCTTGATTTGAAGGAAATTCCGACCAGATGTAAAAAAATGCTGACCTTGTATATAAAATAAAAGTCGCTAATAGAGCTACGCATAAAACAACATAAATTATGGCTGAGAAACCCAAAATAAAGCAACATAATTAAAAGTAATGCTCCTAAGCCCTTAAAAATAAAAGAAACCATGCCAAAAGTGGCTCAACACAACTTAAAAAATAATCGGACATGAATAAAAACATGGTACTAAAATAATACGTCATTTTGACGAGAAAAATGGGGTTTACTGGACCTTAACACATTGACCGTCTCCGTAAACCCTTCACCTAGTTTTTTGAAGCACGATCTGTCTGATAACGGCTGCCCCCTTGACCTCTATGCCCGTACCTATTATCAGAGCGATAATTAGAACTCGAGCGTCGTGAATCAGACGGACCCCTAGACTGAAAATCTTTGAGCCCTTATCATCCCTAGATCCACTACGCTGACCACCCCTCGAGCCAGAAGGCCTGTAAGGACAGCTACTCTCATAGTGAGATGTTGCCCTACAGTAATAAAAACTTATTATTATTATTATTACTATGATTATTATAATTATTATTATAACGGTTGTAAGATCCGCTCTGGGAATTTCTGTTTGAAGAGTGGCGGTTATATGACCTGCGGTTGTCAAACCGAGCCGGCCGCGATGAAGCCTCGGGCTTTATCTGTATAGAATTCACCGCCCGTGTTAACGACTCGATCTGCTTTGTCAGCGAATCATAGAGATCGGTTGGCTGAGCAGAAGCGACTGTGGAGATAGCCGCTCGGTTCTTCTGAAGTAGACTTTGCTCTAAGTACTTCGAAATATTTTGGCGCAATTCAGCGAGCGTGTTATTATTATAGAGAGCAACGCGCTCAAAAATATGGGTGACAAACCCTTTAAACAGTGAGTAACAACATCTGTCTCCTGCATGTTGTCATCTATACGTGAACATAATTCAACGGCGCGATCAATAAAGTCGAGCACGTGCTCCTCCTTATTCTGTAGCAGAGTATTTAGCTCCATCTGGAGCGAAAACCGCGACGAGGGCCTAAAACGCGCTAAAAATGCGGTCTTAATTGCAGTCCAAGTGAGAGGCGTATTAGTCCGGCCTGCACGCGCTTCTAACTCATCATAAAACCGGAGAGCGGAATCCGACAAATACAACGGAAGAATTCTAACGATTTTCCTCATCAGACCAACGATTAGCAGTAGCAGCCCGGCGTACTGAAGAAAGAAACGGCTCAAGTTTCTCAGTCTGCCCCGAAAACGATTTAGGAGCAAAATAAGGAAAACGTTGCGTTTGCGCTTGGCCTGCAGGAGTACCACCGTCTGCCCCCTGAACCTGTGAGAATATTAACTGTATGCTTTTTACTCTTCAAGTAAGTGGCAGCTCGCACCCGCTTTTCTCTCTGTGATCCGGTAGCATCTAGCCCCTGTTCTAGCAAGTATGCACTGAGCTGGTCTGAACGCATACGATAATATTCACACGTGAAGTGACCGAAGCACACGAGCTAGTGTCCGATTCATTACCCGACAAATCCGACATAGTGATCGAGCAAAAATAAATAAACCAAGCAAAATAAAAGTACGAAAAATAACAAAAATATTAAAAGTATATTATATTAATAACGGCTCTTCAAAAGAAAAAAAAAAACAATCTCCTTTTTAATTAAAGAAGGTAGGGGTTGTAAACCGTATAAATAATTGAGCAGAGAGTAACTTATTAAGCAAAAGAAATAGACATCGAAAATATGATGCTATATATAAAACTATACGAAATAACAAAAATAAAAAGAACTAAAAAAACAAAACGTATCAACTCAGTATATCACTGATATAAAATCTTGGGGCCATTCATACTCTAATGTAAAGTAACAACATAATAAGACATAATCAAATAACAAAGTGTTTAGAATCATTTATAAGAGTCTTTAAATCTAAATGAAAATATGCTAAAAACTTATTATAAATGATCTTATAGTCATGAACAAAAGCTTCGAGAAGCAGTAACTAATATGTTATAAATCCATAAAGAACATCAAGAGCCACAACTTTCTGTTGTTAATTAAAAAGAAACAAGGTAAAAGCACTAGAAAGAAAAAGAAAATAAATGTAATCCTAAGCAAATATGCCGATCTCGAAAAACTAATTATAATTTACTTGACATTGACAGAGAAAATGGCTGACCTAAGCAGTCCATCTGTCCGAGTTAAAAAATCTTAATCACAAATCATGTTGTTAATTTCAAATTTGAATTTCCCCTTTGATAAACCACAAAAAAAAACGGGCCTCCACCATATAACATTAGGGGTCTATTTGATAAGTTCAACACATAAATAGCCCTTAGAACATTTCATAGGTACCGTTGTGATCTTTTATTTCTTTTGGTGGTTCATCTAAGTAGGGTAGAACTCAAAAACAGAAGATTAACACAAGACATTTTATAATTAAAAAAAAAAATTTTACAAACATAAGTCTGAACGTTTACATTAATTAATTAATAAGCATGATGATTACATCTTTTTAAATTTAATTAAGATTATATATTAAATTTCTTTTCCTTGTACATATTTACAAATAATTATTGATGAACTTACGAGACCATTCTATCTGAGTATTCGCTAGCACTATTTCTTCAGAAACTTTACTTTACTAATGAAACTAATATAATAATTATCTTTAAAAGAACTAATGAAACTCACAATAACTTTTCCATTTACATAACTATAACTTTACCAAAAGACTGAGCCCCTTCCTTTTGGTCGAGGAGCTTTTTATTTAATTGAATCAAAACAAATTGACGTTATGATCTATTATTAGTATCATGACATCAAATTTGTTTATATAATAAACAGTTTTATTATAAATTTGTTTATTTGTTTATATCTTTAGTGACCTTAGATTAATAAATCTAGTTTCCTAAAATTAGAAATGTTTTGATTTATTCTTAAATAATTTAATATTATTAAAATGTAGTATGATTAAACTCTTATTATCTTCCTTATGAAAATTCGCAATTTTACATGCATCAAACAGCTGCATCCATCAAATTGCTGTACATTGTTATACCTTTCGAAGAAAAATTAGACTTTTTCTTACTGACTCTACTGATGAAAAGTTTGTCAATGTTTGTACAAAAAATCTGCATAATTTTTTGTAAAGTAGATGTCGAGTATAATTAGATAAAACCACGGACCTACTTGTAAAATCTTATTGGTAGAGAAGTTGCTTTGAATGACAACTTTTTGAGATGTCCGTTCTATCAGCATCAGAGTTACAACCATCTTATTGTTCCTAATTGAATACAATTAGGAACAAATATATATATATATATATATATATATATATATATATATATATATATATATATATATATATATTTATATATATATATATATATTATAGTATATAAAGTTGCCTTCTTAACTTTATTATGTTAAATAACATAATAAAGTTAAGAAGGCACTTTTCAAGAATAACTACTATATTTAAAGTTAAGAAATGAATCTTCTTGCAAAAATTAATATATTATATTATTAATATTTAAATATCAATTTTATTTTTAAATATTAAATTTATACCTATGTAAAACATATCTATAATACACATAATATATTATATTATTAATATTACATATAATATTACAAATGGATCTAAAATTTTATATTTACTGACATTATGGCTTGAGGTGGGAAAAAGGTGAATTATTCTTTCATAACTTTAAAATATGTTTATGTTTATGTTTAAAATGTAGTTTATCTCAAATGTGATCTATTTTTATTCTATATATAAATTACAATTTAATTTCCACCCGATGTCTGATTCCAACAGTCTTTAGAAAAAAATGTCTCTTATTATACCAAATTTAATTTTGCAGTTACCAGGTCAGTTGCAAATGAGATTGCAGAGTTGCAACAACTATCCACCTACTATACCCCACTCTAATTCACAATCAACCGTTCTACAATCCACGCAGAACTCAATTCTGCTCGTCTGGCTTCAGAAAGTTCAGTTTAAGATAGCTCAGGTGGAATTGCAATCTTCAACGGCGACGACACAGTTATACAAAACAACTGATTAATCGAACAGAAACCTTTGACGACAGTGTTCCGATGGAGGAACACCGCGAAACAACAACAATGGATCGATGCTTTATAGAGTATTGGGATATTCTTGTAGAAATAAGAGAGCTTTGTTTAGATATTTAATGAAGTGTCATTCAGCACCTAACTGGTTATGATTAATATCTATAACATTATATAATCCACATAATATGTTATATTATTAATATTACAAATGGATCAACATTTTATATTTACAGACATTATGGCTTGAGGTGGGAAAAAGGTGAATTATTCTTTCATAACTTTAAAAATTGTAGTTTATCTCAAATGTGACCTATTTTTATTCTATATATAAATTACAATTTAATTTCCACCTGGTGCTTATTAATGCTTATTATTTATCTGTTTTCCTCTTCTAACGTCAAGTTATGAGGAAAAGTACTGAGGTATCCTGTACCCTAATTTTTGATTCTATAATATATACATTCATTGCCATAAGGATTTGTTTTTAAGGAAGCACAGTATTAACTAACATGTCTTTAGCTAGGATATAATAAATAAAATATGCTTGCCTCCTATCCAATTTTGAAACTGCTTGCTGGCAAAGGACTCAAATAAACAATTAGAACTTTTATTTTATATCTTTAAGCCTTTATCGCTGCATGATACTGATCCAACCCAGCTCCTTAGGCTGGTGAAAACTACCCAGGAGAAGTAAATGAATAATACCTACATTACTTTAGTTATGTTAAACCAAATATTTCCAAAACCTAAAATACCGGGTTTATGCTAATTTGGACTTTTGCTTTGCTTTTCTTTCTTAGAGTACGAACATCATTTAATTTAAATTGTATCTTGTAGAGTTGCAAATATTATTCCACCAACAGAACCTCATTCCTGATTAAAATCAGGAGCGATCCCTGAATAAGGGAATGGCTTATTCAGGGTTTTGTGGTTTCCCATGCTATTATCCATTTAATTACTGATTTGTGGATGTACTGGCACTAAGAAAAAGAACTCCTCGACATTAAAAGCAATATTTTTAGTTGCTATTATAATGGTTGTTTATTGACCTTTGATCATCAAGTTCGTTGTCTTATCATATTATTGCTTTATAATGTTCACCTATTGACCTTGTGACTTTACACAGCTAAACTTTCATCACGCAAAAACTACATTTTATTTCCCAAACTACAGCTTCGATTTCTATTAGAATGCACCAACTTGGTTAGGCGTAATATTTAAGTCCAGAGAATGAAGAACTTTAGAATCGACTTTCTTTAAGAATCTGGTCTCCCATATTCTCCATAGTAGACGCTTCCACACTCGCATGGTATTTCGTATATTGGAGAATCTGGGGGACCACTAGATGTTAGAATTCAGGAACATAAAGGATACGTTCGGAGGGAAGAGATCGACTTAACAAAAATAGCAGCTCATGTATGGAAGAATGACCATTGGAATGTAGTAATGCAAAAATCAAACACAAAGAAGAGCATTGGAGAAATTGAAAAATTAAAGAGGCAGCTTACATGGCAGTATCTGACAACCCCAATACAACAATACCCATCAATACTATTGTATATCATTACCAGTACCCAAAAGATTGACCCAATATGGATACCAATGCTTAAGAAAGAGTTAAAAAGGCAGGATTAAAAATTAGAAAGATCTCGATATGTATTCTAAAGGTTATGAGAGTTATATAAGGAACCCTAATCCCTATATAGATCGGGGAAGGCCCCAGGTAGATAAGTTTCTGTAAAGTCGTCGATACTTGTCTACCATGTGAGGTTTAAAATCTTGATACCCTACACATAACACATACCGTCTTTCTCAAGACGAACCTGATGATGGGAGAAAAGTACCTGCTCCCGTAACATTGTTAATTGACAATGGATTACGTCCAACTAATTTTACTCATAATTCACCTGTGTCTCTAACTTTCATGTCTACGTTTAAAAGAATTAGATTAAATCCTTTTCAATGTAAGGGTTTGAATTGTGAATATTTTTTCCATCTTTGTTATTTTTTAGTTTAATTCCTTGTAATTTGTTGGTACACTCATACACTTTAAGCATAATATCTGGCTGGTTCCAGTTCTATAACTTTAAACAACTTATTTATTTAGTTACTGTTATATATATATATTATATATATTTATATATATATATATATATATATATATATATATATATATATATATATATATATATATATATATATATATATATATGTATGTATGTATGTATGTATGTATTCAACATAGATGTTATAATTTGTCAATTTAATTTATTTAAAAGACTCAATGTTAGTAATGATATGTGTTAGAAAAATAAATGAAATAAAGAAATAAATTAGTTTAAGAAATAATATAAATTAGTAAGTGTAGTGAAATAGGTTTACTCATATTTGATGTTTTACTCTTAGAATATAAGACAGTTCAACATTGTAATTGAATGTGAATTTTTTAATTAATTGTTTAAAGATGATATTCAACTAAACTAATAATATTTCTAATAAGATCATAATCTTAAATATTTAATGAACAAGCTACTATAGTTCTAAAATAGTTTTTAATACTTATTTATTTTATTAAAATTTCGTAAACCACTGTTTACATCTTCAGAAAACTTAATAAATTTTAAAAACAGACTTGAATCAACTAGACCAAGTCTAGTTGATTTAAGTCTTTTTATTGGTTTTAAAAACAAGTGTAGTCAATTTAAGTCTTTTTAAAAATTAAGTCTATTTATTGGTTTTAAAACTAAGTCCAGTCATAATAAAAAAGTTAAGCTGTGGAGTCAATCAATAAAAGGAATTGAAAGAAACAGTCTCTCCACTGATTTTAAAGATAATTTATAGACAGAGCCAGCTTTCAGTTTTAACAAACCATTATCAGTGCCGATTAGTCGAGAAGAAAGAGTCAATAATTGAGTTGTTCAAAACCTTTGTTTCAAGGTTATAGACAACTCCATTATGTTTGTTTCTTGACTCTTTCTTCTCGACTCGCCGGCACTGATGATGTTTTGTTAAAACTGAAAGCTGGCTTTGTCAATACATTATCTTTTAAATCAGTGGAGAGAATGTTTTTTTCAATTCCTTTTAAGTCTAGTCAATTTAAATCTTTTTATTGATCTTTTAAAACCAAGTCTAGTCAATTCAAGTCTGTTTATATATTTGTTAATTATTTATGTTAACTTGTTTTACCTTACTAGTCGTGCATTAATGTTATAACTTAATCTTTATTTAGTTTTCTGAAGATGTAAACAGCGATTTGCGAAATTATATTAAAATAAAGAAATATTAAAAGCTATTGTAGAACCAGAGCTGGTTCTGTGACTATTATTATTTTAGTATGAAATCCTCCAAAATTTTAAAAGCCACCAAAAAGAAAATGTTAAATGATTTTCACATAAAAATCCTTCTAATGAATGTTTACGGTTTGTTTTACAATAAACTGGAAGACTTTGTGGCCTGTATTCATCAACCTAGCTTAAACAGCGGTTTGAGAAGGATTAGTATAAACTAGATCAGGGGCCCATTCTGTACTGGCAGAATGGGCCCTATTACATTCTTAGGTTCTTTAGACTTTTAATGCTATTTTATGATTCTTCTTTCAATATTTATTATTGATATAAAATATAATCTATAATGGATAGATTATATTTATTAAACCCTCATTTAAATAGATATTTTTTGCTTGTGGCAGGAAATCTTTGCTCTCAAAGATAGTAAAGCAGCATAATTTTGGAAAGATTGCATGGTATCTTTCATTTTCCCGTTTCACAAATTTCGCCCACTTTTGCCCCCTGATTGTTTAGCTGTCTTATGTTGCCCTCTGCATTTAATTAGTTGGGTTTTGTCAATTGAAGACTGAAAAGGATATATTTTGTATTTTATTAATTTAAATTTGGTTTGAACAATTTGATTCGAAATATTGACAGAAAATTTAAATAAAAACCTTGAAATCAATTTTATGTACTCCTTTTTTATATAAATATTCATATTTAAATTAAATTAAGGATAATTAAATAAAGGAACAATAATCTAAGGAATTAGAGTAAAAATTGATTTACAGCATTATCAATATGATCATGAGGTAAGTTCTTTAGGTGAATAGGTCACGTCATGATGCAGAGATAGATAGTTTAGGTATGATCACGAGGAAAGTTCATCAGGTGAATGGCCCATTCATAAACTATCTATCACTGCATCATGACATGGCCTATGTCATGATGCAGAGATAGATAGTTTATGCCAGCGACAACATTCTACTGCTAATTTTTCTACTGTAACAGATCAAGTTGTGAAAACTAAATTGTTGTTACTGAAAGAGATTTAATTAAAATAGTAAGTTTTTAGCTTTAATTTCTATTTTTGTTTAATGTGTTTTATACCTTGTGTAATGTTAATGTTAAATATATGAAAAGTATTAAATAGTTTTTCATTTTTATTATTATTTGAAAAGCGTAGTTTTCTATTTTTATCCTAAGGTTTCTTAAGGTTGGACATTATTTATCACTCTAAGTAGTAATTTGAATAATTTTTTTAAAAGTGGCTTTAAGTTTCATGTATATGCAAAGCTCAAACAGCACGTGGGCCTATAATAACGAGTTTTAACTGCAGAAAAGTTATGAATCATTTACTTGTTATGAATCATGTACGTTTCATGTACATGTTTAAAAGGTAACAGAAACTCATTTTTGCTTGAAGTGAGACAAAACTAAAAGTTACAGTAATGCATTTTCGCTTAAACGCTGTAACGCATCGAGATGAAAGGAATAGGTTAAATTAACCCATTTTTGCTTGAAATAAGACAAAACGTAAAGGTTACAGAAACTAATTTTTGCTTTAAGCGAGACAAAACAAAAAGGTTATAGAAACGATCTACAACTTTGTTGTACACCATAATAAAACTTGCACTTAATATGGTTTTAACCATATAATTAGTGTCTAGCAGGGTATGGTGTCGAAAATCAGAGGCAGAGGAGACAAAACTCATTTGTTTTATTTGCAGCATGTGTTTAAGAATTGAAATGTTTAAGATAAATTAGTGACAGAGAAATTAAGAGATTTTAAAAAAGATATGGGTAGAACATCCTTACAACACCAGTTGTGGCAAATTCTATAAAAATCAAATTAAATTAATTTAATAATGCATTAGTAAATCAATAGTTTTTGCTATTGTTATAGGAATAGTTATTGGTTGACATATAGATAAATCAGGATCAAGGCAACAGTAAAAACTAAAATAACACTCAATGTAAATTATTTTTAGGAAAATAATAAAATTGTTTATCCTCATAAAATATTTAATTTTTTTTAAAGGAGAAAGATTTTGTTTTTAAAAGTTTAAAAACCATTAGTGCAATATGGCTTCTTTCTCACGATAATTACATTTATATTAAAATTTAATAAACTATTTTACTTGGGGTGAAGGGAGATTTTTTACAATAATTCTTACGATAGAAAACTTACTCGGAAAATGTATTTTTAATTAAAAGTTTTAAATAAATAATTGCTTTTTAAGACTACCTTCTAATTATATGTTACTAATTATACTTATACGTCATTGCGCCAAAAATATAAATTATAAGTTATGTAAAAAATTAACTAATTAAAAAAAAAAATTAATAAAAAGTCACTGATTACAGAGTAATTTAGGCACCAATGTCACATTCCGCTTTCCAGCAAACCTAGGGGATGAATTGTTGGAATGTTCTTGTAAATAAATGAAATGCCCGTTTTAGGGCCTTTCGGCCCATCAGGGTATTCACCTTGCGAGAACAACCTCAGGCGGGTTGCATCTACTACTCTTAGAATTAATTAAAGTTGGCGAAATCTTTTTAATACAAATACTATTCATAAAATCTAAGAGCATAGCCTGGGCTGCGAACCCCGGACCTCCGGTGCCGAAATCGAGTACCTATACGATCACGGCCACGGAGGCAGAAGAAATGTTCTTGTAATTTAATTTAAATAACCAATAGACCAGGAACCAGGTAGTTTTGCCTAGAAAATATTTTAAAGTTTGTGAAATTTTTACAAGTCATTCGGGGGTCCTCTGGGATGACCTGCTGAGTTGTCGACCTAGTAGACCTTGTGCTCACTTTTTGGGGGGGAGGGAAACCACTAGTTTAAATTTTTTTCGTTAATATCTTGTTTGGGATAAAAAATATTGAAAATTCTTTTAAATAAAGTTTGAAACTAAGTAAATTGTCTAAAAGTTTTCTATCGGTTTACTCTCAATTTCAAACCATTGACAAAAAAATTCAACTTAAAAATGAACCATTTCATTATTTTATGAATGAGTTTGGCTGGGCCACCCAGCCAACTCATTCTACTACAACAACTACTACTAGTAGTACAACTGTATAATTCTGTACTATTTAATTATACTAATAATTAAAAGTGTCCAGATTACTATTCGGTAATATCATTTGATACTGCCGAGTTTTACAAAATATGAATAGTTGACACGATATAATTGTGCTAGAGACACCTAGGAAATGTAACAAGCAAAAAGAAATGTTGAATTGTGGGGACTGTTCCATCATTCGACATCATTGATGGGTCGACATTACGTCATGTACCACTCTTTTTCGTTACGTATAACTCATCAGGGCGTCGACAGAGCCTGAACTCATTATGACCTTCAGCTAAAATTCCGAAGAATATAATATAAAGTATTTACTATAGAGACGAGCGGTGCTCTCTTACCGCCATCATGCGTGGCAAGGAAAATATATATAATTTGATACTACCGAGTTTTGAAAAACATGAATAGTTGACACAATATAACGGACCAAGAGCCCAGGGGTGTTTTCTTAATAAAGATCGTAATGCTTTAAACCATTATTAATTTATCCTTTACAAGCTTATTACGGATCTGCGATTCTGCCGCCTCAAATCCGATGGGTGCACACTCGGGGAGTCATCAAAGTGGTCACATTGTAGACCGAGGTTAATAAAAATTGTAATGGCTGGAACCGGTCTCAATTTTTCGTAAATATCTTCCTGAACAAGGATCTGCAATTCTGCCGGCTCATATCCTATGGGTGTCCCAGGCAAAACGCATTTTATTGCTCAAATTAGGCCGATGTTAATTAATTGTGTAATGGCTGGAAATATTTACGAAAAGAATTTGTTCTGCTATACCATTCTAAATACCCATTACATTTTTAGGAAGGTATTTACAAAAGTTAAGACCGGTTCCAGCCATTACACATTATTATTAACTCGTGTGCTAAATTTGAGCAATAAAGTGCGTTCTGTCTGGGACACCCATCGGATATGAGCCGGCAGAATTGCAGATCCATGTTCAGGAAGGCATTTACGAAAAATTAAGATCGGTTCCAGCCATTACACTTTTCATTAACTTTGGTTCAAAATTTGACCACTTTGATGGCTCCCCGAGTGTGCACCAATCGGATTCGAGGCGGATGATTCGGCAGATGGTTTAAAGTATTTCGTTTTTTATTAAGAAAACACCCCTGGGCTCTTGGTCTATAATTGTGTAACTATTTAGTTGTTTACTGATTGGGCCTCTCTAGTAACGCTTACATACTTAACCAAGTTAAGTATGTAAAAAGGACTTACACATATTTAAAAATGTAATAAAAAATACTTTAAAAGGTTCCATAGGAAACTTACCAAAACGTATAAATCATGCCTATAAATACTGCTATATAAAGATAGATACTGCTATGCGTGCTGCTACAATGAATTCATGTTCAAGTTAGTTTGAACATTAATAATTTAGGTCTATGATTTGAAAAACAATTTATTAATAATTAGCTACAGTAGAGTTGTTATTATTTGTCGTCTAAATTACCAACAAACTTAAATTACATATTAATAAAATCAGCGATTTTAAAACTGATTTATTAATTAGAGGGCAGGCATTCTGCTAATTATTTTTTAGGTTTAGTTTTATGTTCCTTGTATAATAAACAGAATCAGGTAGTAAAGATAGTTCGTAATTAGATAGTAAGATATTAGATGATGTTCGTTGACAATCTAAGATGAAGCAATTTCAATTTAAAAATTCTAACACGGGGTACCGCAAGCTGTACAAATGTCCTTTGGAATTGATGGATTTCATGCTTAACAAACAATTGCCAGCTTGATTTTTGTATTTTCTGATCAATAAAACATAGACATTATTTTTTTTCTGGATTTTAAAGGAAACGATCATATTTTTTCCACAGGTTAAACAAATCTATGCTGAACTTTTTAATACTAGCTCCTTATGCACTTAATAAAATTCAGTTTATCATTCAAATGTTAAATCGCATTTTCATTGAAACTTTAGCGCCAACAGAAGGTAGTTTTTATAGTTTTATGGCTATAATCTTCGTACTCGAAGACAAAGGCAGCGACAGAATAAATAGGGCCTTTCTCGTCTCCATCAGTTCAGTTTTGTAGAGCATTGTGTTTTTATCCATGATGTCCTACATCCCTGCAGATGCTCCCCTAGGTGGAAACGATACGTCAGATTCTTCATCTGCATTGACGGGTTCACCACCAGAATATTTTTTTTGAAATCTTCATGACAATAACCGCGGAAGCCTACGCAGTTTAATATATATATATATATATATATTATATATATATATATATATTATATATATATATATATATATATATATAATATAAATTTATATACATACATAAATGTTTTGTGATTAGGAAGCCCTGAAACGAATATCGGAAACACTTCTGGGCCCAAAGTTCACCATACCGCCAACTTTATTAGCGAAGGGAATGTCGGTTGTTTTATTTGAAAGATATTCGTTAAAAAACATACTTAATTTGTTTTTATGATGGTTTCCTTCTTCCAGTGGCGTCCTAACTTGATTAAATTACCCCCTAACCCTAACCTGTTTTTGTTGTAATGCAAAAGAGCAAACATAACCACTAATGCATTATTTTTTTTATATGTTATAGCAAAGATAGAAAAAAAATTTACAATAATCTATTGTCAAAAGAAGATGGACTTTCGCAATAAAATACTACATATTTTAGAGAAAATTTCCGAGGATAAAGTGAAAAGAGGTTTTACATTCCACAAAGGTGTCTTGAAGTTACTTGGCTTCGATTGGTGGAGCGAAAGTTATGATAAAATGCCATTTTGGTATATACCAGTACATTTGGCCTACTTTGCCTACCAAATATTTAACCAAATGGGATTGTTTATATTCGGCATGTATTACGTTTACAGGATGCAGGTAAAAGAAACTGATATCCACTTATTTGTGTTTATACTTATATTTTCTAAGTAGAAATTTGAAATTAAGTTGGAATGGCGTCAAAACCATGACAGATAATATGTAGGTACATTATATCGTCAATTTATCGTCAATGAATTACAGTAGATACAAAAATAATGAGAAAGAAGGGACGTACTATTATAAATTCTTATCAGGAAATTATGAGTATCTACGATATCCCACTTGTTGCGTTGGAATAGTTATACGATTTGGCGAGCCTTCATATCCCAAATCCGAGGTTCCGAATGATTTTGATGTGGACGAAACACTTTGATGAGAGTGTTATGTCATGAAAAAAAACCTCCAGACATTTCTTTTAATTTAATCCATTGTTCTTGTAAAGATACCTTTAAAAACAATGGTATTTCAACAATGTTATCAATAATAATAATAATAATACCCGTTAAGAGCCTTGCGGCCCATCAGGGATAACCCCTGCGGGAACCACCTCTTGTGGTTGTGGCAACCGTTTCCGATGGTTACGGACCCTACTTACTGTCATCCAGTTATTTATTCATTCAGCACCTATTTGTAACGGTTTCAGGTATTAACAGACGAAGATTTAACAGACATGGTTAAAAATGTGATCTTATGTATGGCATTACTCGCGTCTTCTGCCAAAGCTGTTTTTATATTCTACAAACGACATTCAATCAAACATTTGATCGATTATATGGAAGATTTAGGAGCAATGGAAACGACGGAGCCATTTCTAGAAAGAGCGTTATCAGCTTCTGTCGGTTACATGGGTGTTGTTTATTTGAACGCACTTACTTGGTCTATATACTCAGGTGTGTTTAAGAAAGGTGAATTGCCTATTTTGGCTATTTACCCATGGGATACAGATGACACATATACAGGTTACGCAGCAGGTAATTAACTACCTTGATAATATTTTTTTATATTTTTTTTGAATCCATCTTTACCAAACTTGTGAAGAAAAATCCGTTTAACATGCTATGGGTGACGGTCTGATTGTTCAACAACGGAACGTTTAACCGATCATACTTCCGCGGATAGTAGATCATCTTCATAATTATATTTAACCAAAATATGAGGTAGTGCATTGCTCTTTTGTACACCTCTTTAAAGAGATGAGAGGGATAGAGGCTCTTTTAGGCCAAGGAGAGGCCAGAGGGAGGGAGAAGCCCTCAGGCCAAGGAGAGGCCCCTCTGACCATGAGGAGGCCTCTTTAGGCCAGGAATGCCAGAGGAAGGAGATGCCTCTCAGGCCAGGGAAAAGCCCCATTAAGCAGTAGAGGTAGAGGGAGGGTGATGCCCCTCTGGCCAGGGAGACGCCAGAGGGAGTTAGAGGCCAGAGAGAGAGAGAGACCCCTCTGGCCAGGGAAAGAAAGACCTGAGGAGGTGCCTTCCTCTGGATAAAAATAGTTCACCTTCTTTCACGAAGTAGTTTTCAGGTTCCCTTTAAAGTCCCTTAAAGGTGAATAAAATATACAAACCTGGGATTGGTCCCTCCCCCCTTGCAATGGCTTATGCTCACCATTTCTTCGTTTGTGTTTGTATGATTCAAATACTTATTTGTTGTTTAATAATATCATGTCTTGATAAAATCATATTGACTCCCGTGTAATAATTTAAATGAAATTTGAATTATGAAATGTGCTGTAACGTCTTGCTGTTGTTTGTGATTTACTGCAGGGTATGGAGTGCAGGTAGTAGCAAGTGTCTTTTGTGCCGCGAGTCATGGTTGCCTAGACACATTAATGCCTGTGTCAATGGGAGTAGTGTGCCAGCATATTAAATCACTTAGATATTTAATACATCAGCTTGGTAGCAAATCTAACATGTATGATAGACAAGTCATTAAACAGTTTGTAGATAAACATAACAAAATTTTAAGGTAACTTCCAAATATTCAAAACACTAATGTAAATGTATTAATAGTTTAAATAATATTCGATAGTAAAAATTGTTAATAATTGATCTTAAACGATGGCTATGCGGCTTTTAAAGACTTATGATGACATTTTTGAAACTTGTCTGTGTTTTGTAATTGTCTTACACAAGCATTGACTTGGCAAATTGTGTAAGGGTTTTCGCCCTTCTCCACCCAGATTATATCGCTAAAGGGTGTAGAAATTTGGTTACTGCATAGGCGATCCTGGGAATATCGCCCTAGGATATTTACCCCCCCCCCCCCTAAATATCTTAGGGAGGCTCCAATCTCTTTATAAATTTAGTGTGTTAGTGAGCATAATACTGGTGTTTTTAAATATAATCTATTTAAATCATTTGTCATTATTTTTCCAATATCTCTTTATCTTTCTACTTAACTTCTAAACAAAACTTAAAAAGGGAAAGTAGGTGTGTTAAGTGGTAACCGTTGGTTGCCAACCAAGCTAGTAGTTTTTTTGACAAATAAAAATACACGTCTTACCTGCCATTTTTGAAGCATTAACAGCTAATTTCAAAATGGCTAATGGAGGTTACATAATAGTTGGTAAGGCATGTTTCTAAGACTGTATTCGCCTTCTTTTACTCAAAAGAACAAATTTGTATTATTAAATATTTTTTCTATCATCATTTGTTGCGTTGCAAAAATCCCTCTAAAACAGAGAAAATGTAGCTACGAATGCCTCTGCTGCAAGCAACAACTGTTTTTATCTGTCAATGTATTCAGTTGCTTAATAATGGACTAATTTTCAAAAAGAGGACTCTTTTAAAGGTCTTTAGTGGCACCAGATTTTTAATTAATCTTCTCATATTTTCTTTCATATGATGCTAGAAAACTATGCCTTAGCAATTTTCCCATTGTTCCTAATAAAATAGAATTACCTTTAAAGTATATCTAAGCAACTTTTATTTAGTTTCATAATGTTAAAATTATGTATAGTCTTTAAGAAAATTGTTTAAGCTTTTTTTTTTAATGGAATTAAAAGATATTGGCCCATTGCAATATTGTCAATGAAACAGAATAAATAATAATATTTCTGTCTCGATTGCAGAGGAGCTGAATTGATGAACGAAACAGCTGGTTTTCTATTCATGGCTCAAGTATTTTATATCATCACACACGCCTGTATAATCATCTTTCTTGTAGTCCGGGTACTAAATTTATTTATTATAAATTTTTTTTAAGAAAAAAAATGGATGAAAAGTCTAGATCGATGATGACTTGTTGAATAAACTATAAAAAGAAAAATGGTACCAAAGGAAAGAAGGTCATACTGGGGAAATAGTTATCAGGGTACTAACACAAGTTGGTATAATAGGGTAGTTGTCCTCCAAGCACATGTTTATTTTTAAACTTTCTATTTTAGACGAAACGATATTCCTAAATAACTATCCACAATCCTAGGAACCTTTGCCGTCGATAAAGACATCCTTCCTGTCCCTTAGACTATACCAAAAACCATCTTCTTTTAGAACCATGGATGAGTATTTCTTTTATTGGTCAATTTTTTCTAAATTATTAATTTCCTTTTTTTACGTACCAATTGACTGATATAAGTGTTGCAGGTAAATGATTTTGCGTCGATAGTTGTCAACGTAATTCCCATGCTGACAGCAGCTTATACCCAGTTATTACTTTACTGCTACTTTGGACAAATGCTAACAACCCAGGTAATGTTTGCACCTCTCGCTAAATATTTACGGTATAAGGGCATTATCTCTAGCAGGGTTAAAAAGAGAAACTTAAAATGAAGAAAGATAATAAGCAGTAATAATATGACCAAATAAAATCTACTAGAGAGCTAAGAAAGTCAGATGACCTTCAAATCCTGTTCTTAATTCCAATAGTATTCTTGAGATGTTCTAGTCCTATAAATGTTTACTTTTCCTCACTAATACTGTAGGTATAAAAAAAAATTGTTGTTTGCAAAAAAATCATCCGACACCGGGATGTCACCGGAATTATTTATTATTTATTATTAATTATGTTACCGGCGTTTTTAAGGCCTCCTGAGTGGTTTTCGCAAATTTGTCTGTCTGCATATTTGTGGGTGTGTGTGTGTGTCTGTTATCATCGTAAATTTTTGTACACAAATCAGTTTAACGATGTAGTTGTGCTATTCGGAAAATATTTTTTTATGACGTCATTAACCCGCAATAATGACTCAGCAAAAATTTCGGAAAATCATAGAACACGTAAAAATGATGCGATCCGTTTGTAATTTGGCGCGAATGAAACCATGTATGAGACTAACATATGTGCTAAGTTTCATTTTATCATCAGCATTAGTTCAATTTTTATCGAATGATTTGTGTACGTTTTTTAACCTTCTAGCATAAATACACTGGGCACTACGATGATAACAAATATATGATAAAAAAGATGGCTTATTGTGAATTTTTTGACTCTTTAAAAAATGCCATAACTTTAGTAGTAGTTATCTGATTTCAACAAAAAAAACACTCGTTTTATAGGAAATTTTATTAGCTTTAGAAAACGTCTCCTTCATGTTTTGCTCACGACCTACAGTTAACTTATTACACAACACTTTTTGCGAAAAAAACTGGAATTTGGCGATTTTCTAATACCTTGAGCGAGCTCTTTCATGTCAAGGGCTGCACTCTGGATAGGCAGACTATGCTTTTCCTTCATAATTTAAGGTATATTTTCAGAAAATTTTGGTTTAAAGTAGTAAAAATGAGTCACATTTTTAAGGCGTGGCTGTTGGGCTATTTTGTTTTTGTAGTTTGTACGAATCTTAACTTGTTTGTTCTTGCAGTTTGACGAGCTCCGGATGGACGTAAGACAGAACAGGTGGTACAGCTCTAACGAGAAAGTAAAGAAAAGCTTGCTAATTATCGGAGAAATGTGTAAACGAGATATTGGGCTAGAAGGAGGCGGAGGGGTGTTCGCTGCAAGTCACCACACTTATCTACAGGTAGAAAATTTTACATATTGTAACTCGTTAAAAAAATCGAAAATTTTATATTTTAACTATGACTAGTATAGTAGTAGTAGTAAGAGTGGACAGTAGTCAAGCCTGGTGAGTAGACCACACCATTGGGTCCTTTCACCAACCCCGAAGTCAACCAACCTATCACTGTACTTCCACTACTTTCACCTCGTCGAACCTCCTGCTACGATGGATGAAAGTAAGAATGTCCTGCCATCTTAGAGACTTGTGTAAGGTAGCAACTAGAGCGTTGTAGTGTGTAGTGTTAGAGCGTTAGTCTTTACACTGACCTTTGACACCACGGGGTCTGGGTTCGCATCCCAGGTTACGCTCTCATTTATATAAAATTATTGTTTAGATAAATTAACGTCAACTTTAGAATACACTTTGAGCGTAACGGTTGCTACTACCACCCGAGGTTGTTCCAGCTGGGTTTATCCCTGATGAGTACCAAGGCTCTAAACGGGCATCATCATTATTATTATTAGCAACACATAAAACATAAGTTACAGCAGCGAAACGGTTAGGAATTGAAATTATCATTGGGGTACCTAAATTTGTGGCAAATTATGTCCAGAATCGCCTCTTTTTTTTTTACAGATTTCGCCTACACCTGGATATTATATAAATAATAAAATATATATATAATATATATATATTATATATATTATATATATTATATATACTTATATATATATATATAATATAATATACATTTTATTAATATTTTATTATTTTTTAATATTATATTCGTCGGAAGGTAAGATAATGTAATAAAGCATGTGCAGATTGTTTTTGACATGCTTTTTGTTTTCTATTTGTTTGCTTTTTGTATTCTGAACGGGGTCACTATATTATATTGCAAATTAACTTAGCACGTCATACCCTGTACTAAAGTTCCTTTGTTATTTGTTTATCCTTTTATATTTATTTGGAGGTTATTGAATGGTTACCTTCTAAAGACAAAGTAACCGAAATAATAATTTTTTTATTCAGTACGACATTAGATTCAGTAAAATGACATAAACATTAATAACGATCTTGAATCAAGGACTTTATGTTGGATCGACTTAAAGGATTTGGTTAAACAAATTGTTACTCCTTGTAAACGCTCTTATTAAAATTTATTAAAAAACTTGGTGGGTGATTTCAGAGTCTACAGGAGTCAGTTTCGTACTTCTTATTTCTTAAAACAATGGCTGGACAAGATCAAGATGGACAGAAAAAGAAATAAGAGATTTATTATTTAGAGCCATTTGTTTACTAAAGAGGGTCTTTTAGTTGAATTATGAAACATAAAAAATCGGGTACTGGGTACCTCAGAACTTTTCCACAACACATCATATTCGTTTCACTAGAAAAAGTATTGTGTTTGCAAAAAAATCCGAAACCGGAAAGTCACAAGAATTATCTGTTTCTGGCGTTTTTTATGCTTCCTGAGTGGTTTTTGCAAAGTTATCTGTCTGCATGCGTGTGTGTGTGTGTATGAGTATATGTGAGTGTGTATGTATGTGTATGAGT
This sequence comes from Microvelia longipes, assembly GCA_018340805.1. Classification (NCBI taxonomy): domain Eukaryota; kingdom Metazoa; phylum Arthropoda; class Insecta; order Hemiptera; family Veliidae; genus Microvelia; species Microvelia longipes. The sequence goes on along the minus strand of JACMZG010000002.1, from coordinate 11,356,411 downwards.
ATGTGTGTGTGTGTGTCTGTTATCATCGTATGTATTTATGCTAGAGAGTTAAAACTTTATACAAAAATCAGTTTACCGCTGTAGTTGTGCTATTCGGAAATGTTTTTATGACGCCATTAACCCGCAACAATGACACAGCAAAAATTTCGAAAAATCATAAAACGCGAAAATATGATGAGATCCAATTGAAATTTGACAAGCATGTAGCCACGTAGACATAATTTTTTAAAAATGGTCCGCCATATTACGAATATTGGTCACACAATATCCAAAAACTATACAGGGTTAAATATGTGCTAAGTGTCATCTCATTACCAGCATTAGTTCTATTTTTATTGAATGACTTGTTTACGATTTAAAAAAAAATTGTAAAAAATCAGATAACAATCCGATTTAGTTGAAATTTAGTACTAGAGTATATCATTACTTAATAAATAAGGACACTAAGTTTCGTTTCAATACGATGGGTATATCCATAATTTTTGTTAGATCATAAAAGTAAAGGAGCATCAAGCGTGTTCAGTGCCTGGACGGGTGACCTGCAGTATACATTTAACGACTTGTATATTCTGGACGAGCGAAGCGAGTCCGAAGCTGGGAGGATGGCATAGTGAATCCGATGTAATGAGGAAAAGTTTCGACGAACCCCGTATCCGATTTTTATTAATGTATTAGACATAGCAATTTCTTTGTAATAAAATAAAAATCTTATAAAAAATGTTTGATTTTTTTATATACACAGGCCAGTAGCCAGTCAAAATTTTTTGGGTGGGGCCAATTCAGAGGGGGGGGGACTGATGTTCACACATTCATAAGACACTTCCACTGACAACTACTTTGTCAGGGGGGATTACTTGCTGGTAGAGGGGGGGGGGAGACAGCCTTGGAAAATGTTTTTTTAATATTTTACAGCTTTGAAGACTACTTGTTACTACATGTACTACTATACTTATTATTAAGTTTCATTAAATTCGGTTAATTCTTTCGGCAGTTATCGTGACACGTACACCGAGTAAACACAAAAACCTCTACACACAAAAATACACGCCGTTCCAATCTTCTGAAATGAAAGAACTCACTAACGTTTTTTCAATAAATTAAAAATTAATTTTTGAAAAATTGCATATTACTTTAATCAGCAATATCGTTTAAAAATTTACAGAAAAAATGCAAAAAACTAAAAAAATTAGCATAAACTAATTTTAAAATGAATGCAAATAATACTGTGCTGTGAAGTGTATAAGATAGATGAGATAGATATGCGCATTTTCTGTGAAAAATAAAATAAATAACAAGTTAGGCTTTTACCACCAAGATATAGGCTTTTAAAGTTTATATCTGTTAATTTGTTCCTAGTTTTTTTATTTATTGTTAATGTAGTTTTTTAGTAGTTTTGTATCTTTTCTGAAGATGATCCAAATGGATTGAAATTTGTGACTAATGAGTTAAATTTTTTGAAAGTGGATCATGTTCACCTAAACCAAGCCAAGCCATTTTGATGTGCATTAATAAAAATATAAAGAAATAGATGAAGGCCAAGACAAGACTGAGTGAAAATGTTGGAAAGATGTCGCTAGACAGTGGTGGGAGGCAACATAATAATACAGGTGTGAGTGTGGACATAGGGAAGAATCTGATAAGGGTCCAGGTGAGTTTCGTGAGGTATGGTCATAAATATATTGTTCCTGTTTAAAAAAAAACCATTGTAGAATTAAAGTCATTCTTTTCCTAATAGTAAATAACTTAGTTGTGACGCTACTGCCAGGTTATGACTTATCCTTGATAGATGATGGTATAATACCATGAGGTTGATCTACTGGTGATGGTGATGAATATGAGTTGGTGAGAAGTGGCAATGTCCAAGAAATGGCGCTGTTAACACTCTCACAACCATAAAACTATCAAGAAATGCAATTTGAACAAAGAAAAATGCAAAATAAACAATTAATCACCTGTAGTACCACAATTTATCTTCATCGAAAATTACCACAAGTTGCTGGATCACAATTTATCAGCTTGAAAGGCCACAGCTACTCTAAACATAGATTGGAGTTTCTGAGTCGACATTGCCTACAAAATTGTGACCAGCAATCTGCAAAACATGAGTGCGTTGCGGGTGTAGCATACTATAGTAATTCCAGGGGGACCTAAATATGGAGTTATTAAAATCTAAGTAGGAACTATGGTAAATGTCTCAGCTAGATTAACTTAAATTAAAAAACATAAACAAAATATAAATAAATGTTAGGAAGTCCAAACAATTATCAACAATAAATGTGTTCGACATAGTACTCACACTGGTTAAGTGACTTAAGAGATTTAATAGGAACTCAATTAAACATGAATTGAACAAAAATGTATATATATTATAAATTATTATTATTATAGAGATATATACTTAGAGAGGGCATAGCCTATCTCAATACATACAATTCAAAGACCTGAAACATTTTTTTTGAGGGCTCTCAGAGGCTCTGTGTAACATCAGTGAAACCTCCTTTAAGAGTGAGTTAAGGTTATAATAAATCAATTGTTTTAGGATTCCCGCACAATGCTTGTGTTTTGATTAATATGTTTAACGTTCTACTATATAAGTTACTGTCATTTTGTGCTGATTATTTAATTATATTAATAATTAAATAACCTTATATAATTATATAAGGTTTCAAAATTTAACCTATAAGGCACCTCTAGTAATATATTATCTCTACGATTATTATATATTTTGTTTAGCTAGGAAGGTTAGATAACCCAAGAAGGTTATTTACAATTTTTACCCTTTTTCTGTTCGCGCACGTATCTAATCCAGGGTTTACTCTACTTTACTAATCCAGAAGTTTACTCTACTCTTAGATGATTTCAATATGAAAAATTTGGATGTGAAGAAGAATAGTGCAGAGTAGAGTAGTGTCCTGTTCATGTGCCGAACAAACCATGTCCGTCACAATTATATACATTACCCGGGAGCACTGATTTGATGACAATAATTAACGAGCCCGGATAGCTCAGTCGGTAGAGCATCAGACTTTTAATCTGAGGGTCCAGGGTTCAAGTCCCTGTTCGGGCGGTTACATTTTTACATTATTACCGTTGCCTTAGCGACTTATGTATTGATTAAAACTGAACATTTCAATTTTATATGTACAAATTTTAGTTTCTTGGACCATTTTAAAATTTATTGTAATTTTTTAAAAAAATCTAATTATTTTTATATTTTGTGTAAAGAATGAGACTGGACTGTGAATTGATTTTGATTGCTATGGAAAATAAAAATCAATAAATGCACTATCAATAACTCTGGGTATCAATTTTATTTGTTACGTCTACAGGGTTAAAATAAAATTTGTATTAAGCTTTAAAAGGTTTAAGAGCTTATAACGTTGGGGTTCTGGAGAAATGTAGGGTAGGGGGTGCATTTTTTTCGGGGGGGGGGACTGGCTGATTAAGAATATATAAAACCATGTTTTATATATTCTATCTTCTTTCTCCAAAAGCGTAGTATATATACAAAGAAAAAATACGTAACAAGAATTATTATGAAAGTACCTTTTATTATTTTTATTTTCTATAGCAATAATAATTATTTATGCACCAAGAGAGTAAATAATGCAATTATTTCCCTGAGCAGTTAGTTGGTTCTTAAGATGTAAGCCGAGGGAACCATAGTATTTAACTCCCGAGGCGAAGCCGAGTTATTTATGTGTTTAACTCTCGAGGCAAAGCCGAGGGAGGTAATTGCGAGGGGTAAATTGCATTTTACTCCCAAGGTGCATGCAAGATTTTATCTCCAGACGTTGATTTTATTTGATACGGATTTTGAGCCAGTAAATTTTTTTTTTGGGGGGGGGACGTAATAAATTTTGGGCGTGCTGCCCCTAAATAAAAAAATATTGCTCTAAATAACTTCTTTTGACCCGAAACATATTTTGAGCCAATAATTTGTTAGCCAATTTTCATTTCATTTGTTCACACAAAATACAAAAATCATTCATTTCATTCTCAAAGACACTGCCAATGTGCATATCTTTGTTGATTAAATTCGTAATTTCCATTTCGATTTCAAGGCCTTTAAATCAACACAAGGCAACAATAATAATGTAAAAATTATCCGCCCGAACAGGGACTTGAACCCTGGACCCTCAGATTAAAAGTCTGATGCTCTACCGACTGAGCTATCCGGGCTTATTTTGTCAAGTAGGTAATTTATTATTATTACTTTAGAAAACAGTGAAAGTTTAGGGTAACAATTCAAGGTCAACAGTGTTTTCAATATTTCTATGCTTCTGATCTAGCATTATCATGATAGTTTCATATCCCTAATCCCTGTTTAAAAAAATCAAATAATCCTATTTAATTTGATTTAGTAAGGTACCGTCAGTCCAATGTTATTATTATACCTGCTTCTGACCTTTACACTTCTATGTTATTCTTCTGCATTATACATCTAGGTGCCCTTCTACTTAACGGGACATCTATACGTTATGACAAAAGTAAGCTGACGTATTTATCTTAATTTTAATGTTAAACAAGGCCTTTCAGTCACATTACAATAGGAATATTTTAGGCCCTGGCAGTTAGGTAGCTTCTGCCTCTCGTCTCAGAGCTTTATGGTCTGTAGACGTTTTCGGCCTAGGTATACCAATGGGTATACTTGTGTTCGTTTAGTGGTCCAATAAAGGTTCATTTGGGGTCAATCCATTTCAAGTGATCAGTCACTTTGAAATTTTTGTATGTTGCTCGAAAAAAATAAAAATTTTATTATGAAAATGACGCTTATGAGGTTGTTCGGATGACGGAAGTAGGCCGACGCCGCGTAGCGGCTACGGGCCGAATGCCCGTATTTAGTTATGAGCTTACATAATGTAAAAAACGATAGAAAATTATTGTCCCCACCAGGTTTCGAACCCAGGTATAAATGAGGAAAAGTTAAAAGCACTATAATAAAAATAAAATAACATAATATAGGGAAACAAGATAATACAAACAATTTAAATTCAATATTTAGTGTTAGAGAAACAAATCCATGTATTTAAAAATCAACTTTATTTATGTTAATACATACATTTTAAAAGTGACTTAAAATAGTAATATATAGTGGGGATAAATCAGGGCTTGTGTATCTATGGGTAATAGAACTATTATATAGAAAATTTGATGACTCATACGGGGCTCGGATATGTATGTTATTCTGCTTTGAATTACGCAGCAGTGTTGCCAGATGTGCGATAATTATCGTATTTGTACGATATTTTCAGCTTTTCCCCCATGTACGATAGTGTGGGTACGATAATACCAAAAATAGGATAATTTTAACTTTTGTACGATATTTGTACGATATTTAATCATTATTAGTTACAGAATTTTTAGTAGCAATTTGTTTAATGTTTAGAACAATAATTCTTTTACGTTTTAAGATTAATATACAGTAGGATTGAACATTCAATACCAACTACTGCCAAAATGTATATTCATAAATTTTTTATCAATAATTTCTATACATATATTTTTATTTAGCTATTAGGCATAATGTTACAATAAAATCCAAACCTAGGTGACACTTGAGTCTCAAAAGTGTATTCTAAAGACAGAAAAGTGATCTTTTTGTTGCAAGTTATTTGCAAATGGAAATGGAATAGCAATTAATTCTACTAGAATTTAATTAACCCATAAAAACGCTGTAGTTTTTAACTTATTCATGTGTAGGAAAATAAATTTAACATGCAACGCCCCCCCTCCTCCTCCCCCCATTTACATTTTTCAAAGTGTAACGATAATTTTGGCAATCCCCCCATTAATTTTTAGGAAATCCCCCATATTTTTCATAATACCATCTGGGCAACACTGCAGATGTGTTAACGCACAAGAGTCTAGCCCGCAACTGTGGACGAAAAAAAATATTATGTTTTGACCCACCGCGTTTAATGTAAATGTTAGAGTTTATTTAAACTTGCGATGCGAGTTAATCTATTAAATTATTTATTGTATTAATTTAAATAACGTAGAGTACCTATATAAAATATTTGTTGTGTTTAGACACTCTATACAGTATTAAGTAAATCGATACATAAAGGGCCCCAATGTATTAATGACTTAACATCGTTACCATCGGTTTTGACTGATAAATTAATTAGATATTAGCCTTAATTGTGTACCTAAATTATTCATAAGTTAATAATTTCAGCAGACAAATATTTTATTTATAATATAGAGTTAGACTTAATTAAGTATTACAACAAACAGAAATAGAAACTTGCTAAAAAGAACTCAAGATCTTTTATAATTATTAATCTTTATCATTAAGAATAACTTATTCATTTCTGGTCACTTTAAATCCATTAAAATGAGGTACGGGGAACCTCGGAACTTTTCCTCGATTCACTACGCTCAGCCTCCTCACTCTAATTTGGACTCGCTTCGCTCGTCCTCAAAAAATAAAATTCACACAAATGTTTTTCAGCACTTCGGACTTGCTTTGCTCGTCCTCAGACAGTAAATACATTATTTTATTCCCAGCGGTAACTTATCCAGGCACTATGCTGCTAAAACTTTATGATCTAACAAAACCCCGGTATATATTTTTGCCGTATTGAAACGAAATTTGGTATATTTATATTTGTACCAATTGTACAAGTATGAGTTGAAATGTATTTCAACCCCATACATTATTCTCCATTTTGACTTTTCCTCATTTATGCCGTAGGTGTAAATGAAGTTAAACGCAAAAAGTTGCGAAACCATATCATCTATTTCAGTTGTTTTTAAGACCTCCCGAGTAGTTTTTACAAAGTTGGTTTTCTGTATGTGTGTGTTTCTATTATATTATCACTGTTGATCCTCTTTACTCTACTTATACTAGAGAGTTAAGAATTTGGTAGAAAAATATACATTTATGTCTTGTTTTGCTATCCGTATAATTTAATTTTATGAACAAATTTTACCGACAATAATGCATTTTACAAATGCATAAAACACAGAAAATGTTCGGATCAAGTGAAATTTGTCACGCATGTAGTCCTATATAAGACCAAACCACTGAAACTTCCAGTTGAACTGATGGAACTGCCAAGTTCCAGCTAATTATTTGTATTAGACACTTTAAAAAATAGAAATTATTGTATTAACTTAAAATTTGATATGAGTGTATTCCTCCTTTATAATATAAAAAATCCTGGGATATAAAAATAAAAATATGGGATATAATACAAAAATGGGGTACCTTGGAACTTTTCCTCATTACATCATATTCGATACGCTTATCCTCCCAGCTTTGGACTCGCTTCGCTCGTCCTCAGAAATATAGTTCGCCAAATTTATACTGCAACATGCCTTTGGACTCGCTTTACTCGTCTTAAGATATAAAAATGCATCCGTATCATTCTCACGGTCACCTATACAGCATTGACCACCACGCTCAATGCTCCTTAATTTTTATGATACAACAAAATCATGGATATACTTGTCGTATTGAAACGAAACATAGTCTACTTATTAATTAAGTAACAATGTACACTTGTACTAAATTTCAACTCAATTTGACCATTTCCTAAATTTTACATTTTTTTTAAAAAACGTACTCAAGTCATTCAATAAAAATGAACTAATGTTGATAATGAGATGAAACTTGACACATATGTTGCCTTATATATATTGTCACATGCGTGCTAAATCTCAATCCAATCGCATAAGTTTTCCGCGTTTTATGATTTTTCGAAATTTTTTCGCTGAGTCATTATTGCGGGTTAAAACGTCATAAAAATTATTTTCCGAATAGCACAACTACAGCGGTAGACTGGTTTTTGTACAAAATTCTAACTCTCTAGCATAAATACACTGGGCACTACGATGATAACACACACTCACATACATCACTCAGGAGGCCTTAAAAACGCCTGGAACGGATAATTCCGGTTTTATCCCGGTTTCGGATTTTTTGCAAACACGATACTTTTCCTATCCTACGGTATAAATGAAGAAAAGTAAAAATGTAATAAAATCCTGTCAGGCTTAAAAGAAGTTGTTGTTGGTGCAATACAAAATGGCAATTATTTTTTGGGAAAATTCAGACATTTTGTATTTAAATTGTATGATCTAAAATAGACGAAGTATAATATTATTTAGTATAATATCCGTAACTAGGGGCCTCATGTTTATTTAGAAATACAAAGTAGTGATACTTGGGAATTAAATAACAACATAATTCAAGCCCAATAAAAACAAAACAAACAGTAATATGGATTTACTTTTAATCAAAATATAGTTTTAAGTCGTCTGTTATGTATAGATATTAATGAGCCACCCGGATATTACAATATATTAACGATAGGTACCAGTGTACATTTAATCATACACATAATTTTTTAAGAATAAATTTCAGAAATTATAATTCACATAATTATCACAGAAAAATGTAAAAAGAGCTTCTTAAATAATCTTTCTATCTTAAAATATTCAAATAAACAAAGTATTCATGTATATATAATACTTAATTTATCTTATTAAATATAATAAGTTTAAATTAAAAGTTAATAAATTTATTTTATAGAAATAGAATGAGGATTAAACCCGCAATAAAAGTTTAAATATATGAGAATATTTAACTAAACCTGGGTCATAACAACGTATTTCCTTGATATTTTTCTCCGTGCACAGTTGCGGTCTAGACTCTTGTGTGTTACGCAGACATAACACCCATGCTCTTGGAAAAGTGAATTGAGAATGTGTATGCACAATGAGCTCTCAAGGCATTTTCCTGTCAAAAGGACAGTTTTTATTATTATTTCGTTTTTCCACTTTATATCCTAAAATATGATTGAAATCGAAAATCTAAAATTAATAAATAATATAATTAAAAATATTTTCTCAAAAATATTTTACAATTGAGTTACATTATACTATATGTATACTGCCTATATATATATATATAATATATATTATATATATATATATATATATATATATATATATATATATATTATATATATATATATATATATATAATATATATATATATATATGTGTGTGTGTGTGTGTGTGTGTGTGTGTGTGTATATATACATACTACAATTTACTGTAAATGCTTTCTAAATACGCTCAACGTTCATACTATCCTAAGTCCTAAGTTATTCGTATTGGTAGAGTAATAGATAAGTTTTTTAAGTGTTAATATTTTAGATTATAGTTTAGGCCCAAGCGGTGTTAAAGTACATAACCTAATAGTCCAAGAGCCAGGCCTAAAATATGTGACTCATTTTGTACTGCTTCAAATCAATTGTTTTCGAAAATATAGAATAAATTATTAAGGAAAAGGATAGTCTGCCTATCTGGAGTGGAGCCCTTCATTTTAATGTGCCCGCTCAAAATATTATAAAATCATACAGATTCCAGTTTACTTGCAATATGTGGTTCCCTGTAGGTCGTGTGCTAAACGTGAAGAGATTATTTTTTATAGCTGATAAAATTTCCTTTCTAACGAGTGTTTATTTTTGTAAAAATCGGATATCTAGTTGTAGTTATCCGATTTTTAAAGTAATGAATTTTTTAAATGACCAAAAAAATGCACAAAATGTCAATATTTTTTTAAAGAAATTCGCTGACTGCATAAATTAACTATTTTTTTGGTGTTTTTGTAAGAGCTCATGACTTTGAATGTAGTTATCCCATTTTGATGGTTTAACACTCGCTTTATTGGTAATTTTTTAAAAAATGTTCTCTTTATGTTTTGCACACGACGCACAGGGAACCACTTATTTCAAGAAATATGAAATATGTGTGATTTTATAAAAGTTTGAGTGAGCGCATTTATACGAAGGGCTCCACTTTGGATAAGCGCAGACTATGCTTTTCCTTCATAATTTAAAGTATACTTTCAAAAAAAATAGTTTGAAGTAGTACAAAATGAGTCACATTTTTTCAGGTCTTGGACTTAAAGTTTTAGAAATGATTAGTCCTTCGTCAAAGAGATAAGATGAGAAGACTAACTCAATCTTAAATTTTGTTTTTAAACACCGCCTTGAATCCATGTTCATTTGCTCATTTTAACTAGGTGTTTGTTTGAAACATGAATTTAATAAAGCTGATTCCTAGGGAAAACAGATATATGAGATATTGTAGGCTGTCTATGTAGAAGTTGATTCTGAGGCTTTTCATTGCCGAAACTCACGCCGTACTCTTTGGCAGTGAACAGCTCATCTCTGATGATGGCCTCTTTCATCTTCTTGCCTGGTGATTTAGCCGGTGACATGCCTTCTTTAGTTACTGCTTTTATTTTACTTTCTTTTTTTTCCTTCTTTTTCTGATAGAAGACTTCAACTGCAAGCGTTATCATTGCGAGACCGAGACCAACTAGTGTTGCTATGAAAACTCCACCTAAATAAAAGTAAATTAATAAGAGAATATTCAAAGCATTAGCTAAAGTGGATTCCATTACGTGAGGAAATAAAAGCATAAGCCTTCTGCATCTGGCCGCATTGCAAGCTTTCGGCTCCCTCATGTTGTTTTTATTATTAATTGTTTTATTAAATGGTATTTAATTATTAAATTTTCATCATGCGGGCTGCTCTGCGGTCACCTTTATCCCCTTTGGGCTACTTATAAATTTAGAGACTTTCTTGGATTGTGAACCCGCGAAGCAGCCCTGCAAGGCGAGGTAAATGATAAAAATTTATTCCTTGCTTAAGTTTCCGGTACCGGTATATGCTTTATAATCTGAGCAGTAGCGTCACAACCTGTTATTTAACATTTTCGAATTTTTCAAAAAAAATATGTCTTCATACTTATCCCATTGATTAAATACAATGCACGGCAAAGCATCATTGGAAGCTCAGTTTATGCAAATTTGTAGCGCTTTTTCTTTAACAAAATCGAAAAATAAAAACAACAAGTTGTGACGCCACTGCTCAGGTTACACAGCATTTACCGGAAAATTAAGCAAGGAATTCATTAATAAACATAGAAAGCACGCATTTAAAAGGAAATTCGCTTGGCTTTCGGATCTCCGCGCTAGAAGTTTAAAGTTATAAACTTATATACTGTAAACCATCTTATGAGCGATTTTTTTTTCAAAGAAAATTTGCTAAAAGGACTTAATAACAGTAACAAGAAAGTTAAACTATTATAGTGCTCAAGCCAACACAACCATGAAGGAGTTCTCCGATAAAAATTTAATAATTACCTAAACTCTCTAGAGTAATTCCCTCATTTTCATCAATATCGTTGCACTCTCCTTTCAGGGATGCATTCCAGTACTTAGCCGTCAGTTCCTCCAAGTACCTGTCTCTTTGCAGGTCTAATATCCTAATAAAGTACAATCAAGTTAGGATGTTTATTTTGTATTTGTTCTTAATAAAACGCACGTTCAGAAACGTAAATTTTTATTCAAACACATTTGTTTTATGCTTTATATATAGAGTTTGTCAAGTGGGAAAATCATAAGACTAATGCATATTTGTTTTTAAAACACCTTAAGCCAGTTATATGTAGGCATATTTAAAAATAAATCATTTTTAAGGGATTAATACCTCGAGAAGTATTTGACCGGATTTAATACATTTTAAAATTATCGAAAAAGCTATAAATATTGCTATCACACGTTAAAAGCTACTGCCACAAAAAAGCAGCTAAAACACTAAGGAGAATATATAACTACTCTATATATTATACTCTTTGCTAATAAGACATTTTTACCAAGCGCCAAGAGGCCGGAAGGGACTAATTTGATATTCCACTGAATTGCGCTTCTATTTATAAAAGGTTTTTTTCGTGATGAATATCTATACAATATAGCTTGTTTGCGTGAAAATTAATACATAATATTTCTGGATATACTTCATTATAAGAAATTATCATGAAAAAAAACCGTTTTAGAGCCTTGCGGCTCATCAGGGATAACCCCTGCGGGAGTCAACTAATTTCTTGTCTTAGGTTTACAAAAGTTTGTTGCCTTAACTTAATAGCTACAAGTTTTTCCTTCCAGTGAGCTTCTTGAATACTCAGTTTGCAACTTTACTTCTACAACAATTACCTACATTGAGATATTGCTAAAATTTGTTTTTTGTGTGGTCGATAACATATGTCTGTCAATTTATATTGCCAACTTCTATAGAAAACAACTAAGTATAAAATATGGTTCGTTATAGGGAAAAAACTGTTATCAAATATCATATTTCTGCGGCACTAATACAGCCTCAGGCTCAAAGAGACTATTATACTTAGAGGGAGGACTTAAATAAAATAACTAAATGATAGGGGGTCTAGAAGTTACGTCACATTAAATCACTTTATACAACATAGGTAATTAAAGAATATATGTGACAGATAATAATCACAACTTATTTTGATTTATCTTACTAAATTTAAGACACAATAATCGAAAAAAATGTAATATTCAAGCAAATTTGTGATTATTATGAAAAATCAAAAATGACGTCATGAATGTAGTCATAGCACCAAACTCCTCGAGGAATGATAAGATCGTTGGTATCAAGGAGTATATGCGGCTAAAACTTAGCATTATGAAAATTTATATTATTGATTTATTCTTTGAATAAACTTTAACAAAATTAAGTTAAGCAATAAGGAGTAGTTTTTAGGTTGTCTGATAATTAACTAAAGCACAGGTTTAACTTGATAACTCGTAGAAAGTTATAATTCAATCGAGGTATTATATTAAAGTTTAGCCTTGTTTGGAGAGGTAAGATAATATTATTGACTATTTTATAACTTTAAGGACACAAGTAATCGTCTATGCTGGTTAATTCAAGAGCCTAAAATTGTGACACATTTGGTACTGTTTCATTAAAACGGTGAAAAATTGCTACCTGAAAAACTTTGCCATTACTGGCGCAATATTTGTTAATTACAATTGATAACTGTATCAACAATTATGAAGGTTACTAAAAAGTGATTGACTTTGCAAAGTTGACAAATTCCTTCACAAAATATTGAATTGTGAAGCGTTTATATTTAAAAAAAATCAGGTACGGGGTACTTCGGAACTTTTCCTCCTCACATCGTATCGTTATGCTCATCCTCTCAACTTCGGATCTAAATATACTAATCACCAATATTACACTGAAACTCACACATCTTGGGACTCGCTTCGCTCGTCCTCAGGTAGTAAATAAATTCGTGTCATCTTCAGCGGTTACCCATCCAGGCACTGACCATGCTCGATGTTGCTTAACTTTTTATGATCTAACAAAAATCATGGATATATGTATTGTGAATCCATATTATATATTAGTATTGTGAATACGACGAATTAAGTTGTATTGAAACGAAACTTGGTGTAGTTATTTATTAAGTAATGGTGGACGCTTTACAATATTTCAACTCAATTGGACTATTCTCTGATTTTTTACAATTTTATAAAAAACGTACACAAGTTATCTGATAAAGATTATAGGCTAATGCTGATAAGTAGATGCAACTTTGCACATATGTTAGTCTTATACATATAGATCTATGTATATGACGGGAACCACCTCCGGTGGGTCACATCTACTATGCTCAAAGTAAAGCTAAAGTTGGCGAAATCTTTTTACATAAAATTCTATTGATAAAAAACTGAGAGCATAGACCGGACTGTGAAGCCCGGACCTCCGGTGCCGAAGTCTAGTACTATACGACCGCGGCTGTGGTTTACTATATAGCATTGTGTTTTTATCCATGATGTCGTACATACCTGAAGATGCCTCCCACAGTGGAAGCGAAACGTCGGATTCTTCATCTACTTTGACGCGGTCACAACCGGAATACCTAAATCTTCATGACAATAACCCGCGGAAGCCTACGCAGTTTATTAATTTTATTTAACTAAGCAGGTTCCTGCTGTATCCTTCAAAGGTTTTTTAAGGAAGCATATGTAGAAAGTAAGTTCCGAGAGTTACCAGAACCAGTGTGTGTCATAACAGACACACACACACACACACACGCATACAGTTAGACAACTGTGAAAACCACTCAGGAGGCCTGTAACACCTGAAACGGATAATTCCGGTGACATCCCGGTTTCGGATTTTTTTGCAAACACTAATGAGGAAAAAACACATAAATGAGGAAAATTAAAAATAGATAACAGCTTCAAAATTGTTCGAGAAATAGGTGTACTTCATTCGACTCATATTAGAAGACTTATTAGAATTTTTATTAATTACGATTCACTAAGGGTTTATAGAGTGCATTGCCTGAACGAACCGGGTCATACAAACCTTCTAGATATTTCTTCATTAAGTTGTGATCCTTGCTGAACAGCGATAGCATAAGGTTGTTCAGCAAATGGTTCACCGATTTCAGTTATGTTGCAGTTTCTATCTACTTGATATTTGATTTCTAGGGCATCGTGTATCAATGCAAACTCACCTTGTTCGCTTTCAAGAACCTGAAATAAGTTTTAATATTATGCAATGTTAGATAACTCACTATGTTATGGCAACCTTACAAACCAGCGATGAACAGTGTGGCTAGAGAATAACTTAAAAACATTAATAGTCTAATTTTTAAATCGATTTTTAAAACTAGTAGATTGCTTAATATTCTTGTACTTTTTGTACAACTCTATAATAGGAATTTTTAGAAAAAATATACTTTAGTTCTACAAATTAATTATAAAAAGCAATATATTTCAACTATTACGTCATCATCAGGCAATCAAAGGAGAATCAAAACATTGGATACAAGATAGATTGTTCCTTTGCAAAACATCTAGTAGAGGAGAATCATGAGTTTAAGCTAGACAATACAAAGCTTACCCATAGACAGAATACTTCATTAAGGTTAAATCAGCTGGAAGCATTAGAAATATATCTCTCAGATAATAACCAAAATGTAATAACCTTAAATAAACAATGACATTTTACATGTGATTTTAATTTACTGCGCAATCCAAAAAACGTTTTATTATTTGTTGTCAATTTTATCTTGTCCTGTAAGATCTTAAAATAATACTATATATAGAAGGAGCACTACTGATAACACGAAAGCCGGTTCACTGGTGCAACTAAGTAATGCTGCCACCCTAACAATATACAATTTTCTAAAAAAAAGTTGGCAATACTTCCGGTTGCTGAATTATTATGTTCTATTATTAATTAATGATTGATTATTCATAAAATACTAATATAAATATCGGTGCATTACAATATTTTATGCATTTTAAATTGTAGTTTAACGTATTTATTAAAATTATATATAAAAAGTAGACCTCGTCAACTAAATGTAGATTCTTGTATTCCGCCACCCTTTTGCCATCTAAGACCAGTTTTATTAAATACTCAGCAGGTGTTTTAAGTTATTATATTTGTTCTTAACGATCTTTCTTCATTAATAGATATTTATGACAAATATTTAAAATATTGTTTTTTTGTCAGGTTGGCAGCATTACTCAGTTGCACCAGTCAACCGGCTTTCGTGTTATCAGTGGAATTACATTGTGTTTACGGTCCTGTGCTCCTTCTATATATAGTATTATTCTAAGTGTAAGATAATAGACGTTTATAAGGTGATTTAATGCGATGTAAACAAACCAAACGCATTCGGAGGTTATAACCTGACTTTTTTTTATGAATAACGTGTGACATCATTGCAGGACTCGGTATAGGCCAGACTATAGATACTTAAACAGTAAGACTGTCGACTCAGTGGTGGGAAAATTCCGATCGACGCTAGCGCCGCGGCAGACCTACTTTTCAACTGAGTAGGCGTGGCTAAATTTTCCGCTTTTTGCCTACATTCCATTTGAAATTAACTTCTTATACTTTCTAAATAGCCATACTTCTAGATAGCCGAAGCGCTTTGCGTCTTCGTCGTCTTTAAACTTCCACATAACCCCTCTGATAGCAAATAAGTTTACATTTTATTCAATTTATTTAATCAGTTAATCAGGTGAACATTAGTAGCTAAATCATCCACGTGCAAGAAGATAGATTTTAGCATTTAATGCAGCCTAAAACAATTTAAAAATGGTTTTTACGTTTTTTTTTTAAATTCAGACGCCCTTATGTGATTACTTAGGTTATATCGATTAAATAATTGAATGAAATATAAACTTACCAGCCATCAGTAGCGTTTTGTTGATGAATCACCTTATACATTTCTAGCCTCTTTGCTTGTCATGTAAGTTTCTGTTTTATTTATGTCATTTGCCTGATGATGACGTAATAGTTGAAGTATATTGCTTTTTATAAATATTTTCTAGAAACCAGAGACTATAGATACTTTAACAGTAAGACTGTCGACTCAATGGTGGGAAAATTTGGATTCCGGTCGACTATTTTCCGAGGATTCCAGGTTACCAAGAAAATCCAAAAAATGGTGAGTTCATCTCACCAAAACAATTTTTTTGCGAACCTAACTCTGAACATAATTTGTTTACCGTAAACCCAAATTTTTCCAAACTAGTAACTTGGTATCCTTTCCAAAACACGCCTCGTGTAACGCTTCACAAACCTTAGCATATCCTTCTTCAGGCGAAGATACTGTTCCAGTCTTCATAATAGCCAATAATATTCTGCTATACTGTTCTTTGATTGGGTAATCCCACACCCTGTATTGTGATTGGTCGCTTGTTGCGTTAAGAGTTATCTCTTTCCACACTCTAAAAAAATAAAGTTCAGATAGAAAGAGACTAATACTTAGAGGTAGTACATGGCAGAATAGCATAGTGATAAGGGTCTGGAAGTGAGACAGCTTCCACTAAGTGCCATAACTGTACTTACTGCTACTATAGTCTCCCAAGAGATAGACTAAACACTCCCCCACACCTCTACGACCCCTATTGTAGCATGCACTCTACAAACGGCAGGCACATTTCAGTGACGCCACATTAAACCACTTTATTCAATACAGACAATTAAAGAATACATGCTATAGACAATCATTAGAACTTATTTTAAATTCAATGTAATTAATTTATGACAAAATAGTGGGAAAATAAATTAATATTTACGTAGGTTTACAATTATTATGAAAAATAAAAAAAATGTACGTCACAAATGTACAGTTACGGCACCTAGCTACCCAAGGAATGATAAGAGCTGTTGTATCCTCCCTCTAACTATTAGTCTCTTTGTCACCAATGTACAGTTACGGCACCTAGCTACCCAAGGAATGATAAGAGCTGTTGTATCCCCTCTAAGTATTAGTCTCTTTGTCACCAATGTACAGTTACGGCACCTAGCTACCCAAGGAATGATAAGAGCTGTTGTATCCTCCCTCTAAGTATTAGTCTCTTTGTCACCAATGTACAGTTACGGCACCTAACTACCCAAGGAACGATAAGAGCTGTTGTGTCATCCCTCTAAGTATTAGGCCCGTATTCAAAGACATCTTCCTAACAATTTCCTAACATTTTTCTAACATTCTCCTTGTTCCTTAAGGAGAATGTTAGGAAGATGTCTTTGAATACGGACCTAAGTCTCTTTGTTCATATATTACCAAACTTTGCTTTGGATGCACACAGACACCAGTTTTTAATATCAGAGGATTCGTGTTAGCTTATCTAACCAGTCATATCAACTTTTATTTAACTAAATAAATTAGTTCAATACATATTATGAACTAAATATGTCGAATATATAGTCGGCAAATGCCAACATCAGTTTAATATTCCTATCTTAAGATTACAGTAATCTCAAATTTAGTCTTAGGCAAAATATGGACATTAATGAAATCTCTTTTATTAATCTCTTTTAAGGATCTTTCAGGAAGACTAAAGAGATCCTTAAGAAGTCATTAAGGGATTCTTGAGGAAGGCTAAGACCTCTTTATGGATTCCATAAAGAATAGGTGTAAGGGTAATGTCTTTAAATTCTGCCCTTAATGTTCTAAAATACATTAAGTTCTGAAATAAATGCTTTAATCACCTGTATAAAGTATCTTCAGCGTTTTTCATATTTTTAAAATACATGTGAGCATTAGAGTCAGCAACCACTGTATAGTTGATGCGAGACTGCTTGGCCAATTGCTCTAGTGATTGAACAGGAGACTGCAAGAAAAGAATTTGGTTAAAAATGATCTAAAAAATGTTCGAGAGCCCGAGCAACCCCTCTATTTAAAGAAAGCCTTGGAACGATTTAAACAAATTGGATTTCTGAATTAACTCTTATCACTCACGATTGCACTTAACATGAACTGTTAAATCTAAAAGCTGACAAAGTCAATAAATTATTACTTAGATGGATATATTGGTTATATATTTTTTTTATTTTTATTTTAAGATTAAAAACTAGCTTTAATTAATTTAGGTTCAAAGACAAGTTATCCTTAGGTAAATTAAGTTGTAAAGCAGAATGCTTTGTCAGGTTTCAGTGACTTAGTAAAGTCTCAATGAAGTCTAAGTTTCATAGTAAACAAAACCTTTAATCTTTGTCTTAGCAAACTTTTAAAATGTTTCGTCTCGTACAGTACATCTTTCATCACAAAACTTCCTTCAATTATTTAACTTTGAAAGAAAATTGTCAGTAGCTTTGTTCTGATGATATAAACGACAAAATAACTAATTGATACCAAGAATGTTAACTTTTAAACCTTTTTGTTACAAAACCAATAACAAAAGTTTTTTTGTTGTTAATAATTCCTAAATATTTTAATATAAACTTACCTGCATACGTTCTACTGTAAGGAAAGCAGCTAAATTGGCAGTAAACGTTGCCAACATTAGAACGACAAAGAGCCAGTAAGCTGCTACCAATGTTCTAGCACTTAAAGGTTTAGGAGCTTCTCCGCCTCCTTGAGGTGTGAAAGATGTTACAGCGAACCAAAAACTTTCCTTAAGTGTAAAATCTCTAAAAGTTATATTTAATTTTAATAGTAGGGGCAGGAGAAACACAACTAAGTATATATCTAAATAACTAAACTAAATTTGGCTAAAGAGACTATTCCGTCAAACATTTCTAATTTATTCTTAAGAACATTTAGTTCTTTTTGTTTTTCTTGGCACGGCAGGGATCGAAAAATTCAGCTCTCGTATTGTCTTCCTCGGCTAGGCCTCGGGAATCAATTTTAGTTATCTTTCTCGGCAAAGCCTTGGGAGCTAACTTGTTTACCTCCCTCGGCCTTACGGCCTCGGGTGATAATGATGCTGCGACTTCGCCTTACGTGAAAACTTTGCCTTGAGCTGTAAAACATTCTTCTCCCCCTTGTCGCGTAATTAACTATGCATCTATAAAGAATGAACTTTGCCATAGATATACGTCTCTGAATGAAAGAGGTTATCATTTTAATTCTAAAACAATTCTTTGAACTCAAAACATAATCATTTTAATTTTTAAAAATATATTTTCTTTCGCTTTACTTTGAAGGGACATTTATGTTTTTTACCAGTACTATATATTACGCTTTGGACTGCACATAAAGTTCTTGTATTCCAAGAAACTATTTACCTGCAAGGAACAATTACCTGCAAGGAACTATTTACCTGCAAGGAACAATCACCTGCAAGGAACTATTTACCTGCAAGGAACTATTTACCTGCAAGGATAGGGGTACATTTGCTTGTTATTCCTCGCACTGTACGGTGAATACTTATCTAAAAACCAGATCATAATAGCGGTAGAAACCAAAGCAGCCAAAATACTTATCCAAACTTCAACTTTAAGTACTGTCATAAACTTGAATAAACTTACTTCTCGGACTGGTTTTCTTATAACTGAAACATTTTAAAGCTTTAGAAGTAACTAAAGTAAACTAATAGTAACTCTACGAGTAACAATAAATTGCAAAGGATCCACTGTATATGACCTTGCTGCAGTTGCTAATAACAAAATAATTTTAGAAAACTGAAAAAAGTTCTCATTGGTTAAGTAACCAATTTCAACAGTTTTTAGATTAAGATAAGTTTCTTAATCTAAGCCCACAAAACTTAAACATATATAAAGTATAAGAATCAGGTGGCGGGATGGTTACCAATAAATGCTTTGTCTCGTGGTTCAAAAACTTTTAATTCGGTACCGCATCGTGGTCTCAACACTTCATAACGTCGACACTTTTCGTGGCAGGATTTCACGTTGTATCAACACAACATAACCACGAAACTTTAACCAAATCATGTGTCAATGTTACGTCGTGTTGATACAACGCAGAATCCTGCCAGAGTGAAAATATTAAAAAAAATATATTTCCAGACCCGTTTGGATACCGACACCAAAAACCCTCGACACTATTATAGGTGTCGATGTTACGTAAAATCAGGACAGAGGTGTCACGTGACTAATTTTTGTCTGTGCAATTTTGTCGTTATATCGACACATGGCATGGTTAACGATGTCTCGACAAGTCATAGTCTCGACACTACATAACATCGACAGACAAAAGTAGAGGGGTAACGATGTTATAGGGTTTTGGGACATCAGGGTGTTGTGTGTGGGTGTGTGTATCATAACATCGACAGACAAAAGTGGAGGGGTAACGATGTTATAGGGTTTTGGGACATCAGGGTGTTGTGTGTGGGTGTGTGTATTTTCACTCTGGCAGGGTTCTGCGTTGTACCGACACGTCGATGTCTCGACACGACATAACATCGACACATGATTCAGATAAAGTGTCGAGGTTATGAAGTGTCGATTCAAACGAATATTGAGACCAAGGAAAAGTGTCGACGTTATTTAGTGTGGAGACATCGTGGTGTCAAGACTACGTGAGAACTTGCCATCGTTTGTCGATGTTATGTAGTGTCGAGACTATGACTTGTTGAGACATCGTTAAACTATGCCATAAGTCGATATAACGACAAAATTGCACACAACAAATATTAGTCACGTGACACCTCTGTCCTGATTTTGCGTAAGATCGACAGTGTCGACGTTACGCAGTGTCGAGACCCCGGGGGCGACCCAATAATTCTATATATAGAAGGAGCACTACTGATAACACGAAAGGCGGTTCACTGGAGCACTTAAGTAATGCTACCACCCTAACAATATAAAATTTTATAAAAAAAGTTAACAATACTTCCGGTTGCTGAATTATTATGTTCCATTATTAATTAATGATTGATTATTCATAAAATACAAATATAAATATCGGTGCATTACAATATTTAAAGCATTTTAAATTGTAGTTTAACGTATTCATTAAAATTATATTAAAAGTAGTCCTCGTCAACTAAATGTAGATTCTTGTATTCCGCTTTCCTTTTGCCATCTAAGACCGGTTTTATTAAATGCTCAGCAGGTTTTTTAAGTTATTATATTTGTTCTTAACGATCTTTCGTCATTAATAGATATTTATGACACATATTTAAAATAATGTTTTGTTGTCAGGTTGGCAGTATTACTTAAGTGCACCAGTCAACCCATAGAGAAATATACTAGAGGGGGCATAGCCTATCTCAATACACTGAAATGCCTGAAACATCGTATTGGGGGCTCTCAGGGGCTCTGTGTAACCTCATTGAAACCTCCTTCAAGAGTGAGTTAAGGCAATAATAAATCCATTGTTTTAGGCTTCTTATACCTTGTTTGTGTTTTCAACGTACTATTATATAAGTTATTGCAATTTTCTACTGATTATTTGATTACATTATAAGCGAAGGTGGTCAGGTTATTTTGTCAGTGTTTCAAAATTCAACCAATAGGGCCCCTCTAGTTATAATATCTCTATGAGTCAACCGGCTTTCGTGTTATCAGTGGAATTATAATGTGTTTACGGTCCTGTGCTCCTTCTATATATAGTATTATTCTAAGTTCAAAAATGATGAGAAACGCTGATTTAGGTGACGGATATTTATATTAACATTGTGATTGCAGCGCATATCTATATCTATAAGTATCGTTCCAACCGTTATAAACGTTTTCAAAATTACCAGAAAAAAAATTTGATTCACTGTAGTTGCTGCTCTGCCTATTTCATTAATCGATTAAATGACCATTGAAATTGACCAAGGCTGATTAGGGTTAGGGATTCAGATGACAGAACGTTGTGGAACTCTACTATGCTTAAAAGTTTTAAAAGGATACATACCGATTGAAAGTCCGGTTTGCTCAAAATACGGAGCAATGAAATCGATAACTTCTTCTCTTTCTGATGTCATGGTAAGCGGAGCCACAACTATGTCAATTTTCTAATATCAACAGATTACAAAAGAACATATCAAATAATAACAGGGACGTAAGCATAGAGATATTTACTAGAGAGGGCATACCCTATCTCAATACATAAGCAGGCGTGAAACTTCATTTTAGGGCTCTCAGGGGCTCTGTATAACCTCATTGAAACTTCCCTTAAGAGTGAGTTAAGGTTATAATAAATCAATTGATTTCGTCGTCCCACACATTGTTTGTCTTTTGATTTGTATTTTTAACGTTCTACTGTATAAGTTATTGTAATTTTGTACTGATTATTTAATAATATTTTTAGCCAAGTTTGTCAGGTTACTTTTTCGATGCTTCAAAATTTAACACAGATTGTAAAATTTAACCTCTCCAGTAATAATATCTCAATGGACGCAAGAGGTTGTGATGAAGTGGTTATCATAACTTATGTACTGAGTAATGATTGTTATATTAAAAGTAATTAATAGCTCTCCTCAAACCATTTGAATAATCGCTCAAATAAGTTGTTTGTAAACAACTTGAGCGATGTTTGTAAACAACAATTATCGTCGATAATTGTTTGTAAACAATTATCGACGATATGGGTTAGTTATTTCTTTCAACTAATGACACTACTCCCCTAAGATTGCCCTCTCGCAAGGGATCAAATCCCCCAAACCAACAACATGGTAGCATAAATGCTCGCAGAGTGACAAGGTATGAAAACTAGAAATAGAGAGAAACCCTTAGAATAGAATCTTACAAAACATAATGAGAATGGTTGTCACTAATTTCAGGTTTTTTTAAACACTTGTTGGAATCCTAAAACCTTGGCAGGGAATCCAGTTTTATTGGACTAATTATTGACCTTTATCAAGATTTTAGTTAAAAAAAATATTTTATACCAAATTTTAGACACCTAGATAAATTAAAATTGGTGGAGAAAGAGTGATTAAAAATCCGATTTGCCCGCAGAGGAAAAAAATTCAAATATACCACCAAAAACTAAGTAATAATACACCTGGTTATTCACTGTAGCCCGCCATAAATAGGATGAAGGTAGAATAGAACAGTTTACTTTTGCGGTTTTTGCAAGGATCTTGAATAAAGGGGATGACGCGTTAAGTCGATTTGCGATATAACAAAATGACCATATCAAGAACAAAAAAAATAGAGAAGAATCCATCACAAAGGAATGTTAAAAACAAACTGCTTATACAACGTCCATGGCGTCAACAAGGTTGCTTAATGTGTCATCCCCTTTATTCAAGATCCTTAGGTTATTGTCATATTTGGCATGAAGGTTAAAGTCTTCCAGTAGTGACCGAGTCAGTGTAGATGATGAATCTGACATTTCACTTCTATTAAAAGAGCCATCTTCAGGGATGTAGGGAAACCTAGATGACCTATTGAGGACTCAATAATGTTCAAAATTGAACAGACTATTCAGTTTTATAGAGCATTAAGTGTTTATCTATGTCCTACATCCCTGAATACTGGTGACGTGGTCACCACTCAAAGACAAACTTCATTACTGTTTGGCTTATAATGCCTGAAGCATACCTACGCCTGAAGTTAAAGACTATTGTTTGATTTCACATTAGTAATCAATTAATGTCAATAAATCTGAGAATCAGAGGGTACAGATAATCACTGCATATGCCAAATTAGGGGGTACAGATACTCACTGCATATGCCAAAAGCCCCACTAATCCATTCCACGTTCCATTTTTATGTTTTTCACCAAAATCATAGGAAGTAACCAATTCATAGTCGAATTCCATTAATTCAGATAACTTTTTAATAAGATCGATACAATATCCTTCCCATATTTCGTTACCATCTTCGTCCATTGCTATCGTCTTTCCTTCTAATTGAGGGTATCCAAACGGAATCGCCTATAAGCAAAATCATTAATTTAAATACAGATTTCTTTATTATTTTTTTTTGTATCAGGATGGTTTGTATGGTTTGTATATATGGTTTGTATATAAGTCATAATTGGTATAAACGTCATAATTGGTAACCCTAATCCAACATGATTAACATCTGTTCCTTGGCTTAACGTGAACATTGCCTTCATAATATTTTATTATAAAAACACCTTGAGTATTCAATGTATATACGTTTAGTATAAACGTTAAACTAAGATCTACTACGTTAAATGTAAAAATATCTCCATTAACGGCTTGATGTTTAATTGAAAATCTACCGGTTGGTTTGACTTGGTGGGTCTCTGGTTGGTAAAAAGGGAGGAGAAAAGGAGACAAGTACCGTTAAAAGACGAGGTGGTTAAGTCCCTAAGTTTCCGCCAATTTAAGGGAGGAGTTGGGATATGCCAGAGGTAACGCCTCTAAAATCCACATGGGAATTATAAACAGAGAATTAAGTTTGGAATTAATTACCTCGTGACGTATTTCAACTCACAATTGAGTTTGTGTTGAATAAAAGACGAGACATATTTGTATGTATCCGTTAAATGTAAAGCTATCTCCACATACGCAAAACACAAGTTTACTGCGTTGAGAGAAAGGTACGGCAATTATAAGTTAGGAATTATATAAAGAGGTTAATTATGACATTCCATTTAACATTTCTGAGCTTCTGCCGTGTTTTACTTTTAACTTATAATTAAGATAATTAATTAATATAATTTGTCGAATTAAACATATCTTTATAAGACTTCAACGATATAAATATTAAGTCATATTGTGAGTGAATTTGTTATCACGAATGCACCGTGATTTCCAAGGATCTTGAATAAATGGAATGACGCAATAAGTCGATTTGCCATACAAAAAAGTGACCCTCATCGAAAACCAAAAAATAGAAAGAATTCAACACAAAACACACGTCAAAAACCAACTGCACATGCTTGGTATAAACTGCGCATGCTTACAATTCTTACAACAGCGGAGGTCTTAAATTTTAGAGGCAAACTTACCTCTCAATGGTTTCCCATTGTTTATTGCTTGAGAAGGTTATAACAAAATACGCTTAAATTATCACTTACTAAAGTGGCAAAGTATAGTTCAAAATTTAAAATTAAATAAGCACAAATGATTTAACAAGCACCACAAACTTAACAATAACAATCACGAGAAGCACAGAAGAAAGTTGAGAAGCAAACTTGACATCCTTGCTACGTAACCGGCGTTTGGCGCCTTTATTCACTATAACCAAAGGGAAGGTAAGTTTGCTCCTATTTCTCTATCTCATACAACTTCCATGGGGTCAGAAATGTTCCTTAATGCGTCATCCCCTTTATTCAAGATCCTTGGTGATTACTGGTTTAAATAATGGCACATACGTCATTATCTGTTTTAAATTTAATTATGATGAGTTATTTGAATACCATGTCACACGATTAGCATAACACTGAGTAGAAAATAGAAAATCATCGTGTTATTGAAAATCAAAGATATTGTTTTTAATTAATTAAACATATTTCTAGGTTTGACTCCTCTCTGACTACATACTGCTACGATTACCAATTATAATTTCTTAAACTTACAAATCCAGTTCCAACTCTAAAGAATCTTTTAACAGGCGGAATCTCTGTCAGTGCTACAGGACCTGTATCCTTAGTCCAAGATGCTATATACACTTCTGGGTCAGTTCCCCTCCAGACTTGTACATCTACATTTAGATCTGGTGTTAATTCTTCATCTTCGTCGTCAAGTTTTAAAGCTATCGTTTTCTTTACACACTAGAAACATATTGACAATAATACACAATTGTCCAAAGGGTTAAACATTTTTACGTAGTTGCATACTATGAAGTCAATTTAATGTACAAGGCTTATAAGATGATTTGCCTTTAATGAAGACAGTTGAGATCCTCAATTTCTTAAGAATAAAAGCGATGATAAAAAGACTGCAATACATTTATATTTTAAAACAACAGGGAAAATCAAATTAAATATGAGGTTACTATAGTACAACAAACTAATAAAAACAGTTGAAAGCGTGGGAAAATAGTGTTGGGGAACCAATAAGGTTGGTCCGATTTAAAAATTGAGGGCGTAGTTTAAAATCCAGGACTAACCTCATTGGCTCCCTTGCATTATTTTCTCACGCTGTCAACTGATTTTAGCCGTGTGTTGTACTATAGCCATCGCTTCAATCTTCATGTACCATTACTTAAGATTTCTATTTATCCCCCAAGGTATTAAATTACGTATTTTGCCAAAACATTATGGTTCATTTAAAAAGCCGAAGAAACCCCGATAATCCTGAGGCTTAGCCAATTAAAATTATACATTTGATTCCCGAGGTGAAACTGAGGTAAATAATATTTATTAGTTGCTAAGAAGTAGCTAGGACATAATTATTGCGAGAATGTTGGCTTGAAATTCCTTCAGAGGCTAGCTTTCCTGTGTCTAAAGTATTATGTTATTTTTAAATAATCTTAAGTTTGACCTAGAGTAGAGTCGTCTTAATTGTTCCTTACCTGCTGCAGTTGTTTATAAAACGGAGTTTGCGCGAAGTCGGTCGAATAGGAATCTTTACACTGTGCACTAACAGGCTTAGAGTTTGCCTTGGTAGAAGCTTGATTTACGCAATTTATTGCAGCTCTAGTTATTAAATCTTCCAACTGCAAAAGGGCAAGAAACTGAAATTACTAAAAAAAATAAAATAAAATAGTATCTATAAATCATAGGCAGCTGGGAACATGTTTGAACCCTAAGTAGCACATTTATTTGGTGCCTTAGACAATTACATAAGCTCTCTATGTGCCACAGATGGAAGTAGAACATATACAGGGATTTGAACCCTGGCCTGAACTGGCATTGTAGTTAAGCTGACAGGATGGAAAGCAAAGTGACTTCGATCTTATGATGCTATGATCCACAATTCTACTTTACAAGTTAAGTCTATCTTCTTCGAGTTAGGTTAAATTTTGTTTCTATCGTATTCCTTTCTAGAGACCAACTAGATATCAATCATAAATTTAATCAAACCGGACATTAGATATAATGTATATATTAAACACAAACTTACATCATCAGTTGGCTTACAGATGCAGGGGGATTCCTGTCTATTCAAACCACAGCAGTAAGTCGAGTTAACAGTAAATGCAAGAGTTCTCATTTTGATTAATTTCTTATCAAATTTTTCATGAGAGAAATCAGTAAAAATTAAATTCCATCTATCGTTCAATTTGTTTAGTTTAGCATCCGCTGCCTAAATGGTAAAACAGCTTTATTTAAATTGTCTCGAAGCATATCATCAGTTATATACTAAAGACCTTCAATAATTTGGTTTAATATTTAGGTTGAATCAATTACAATCCCACAGATAAAAACATCTTTTTTCGACATACGAATTTATCCCCGTTTTTCACCACTAAAATTTTAACTTTTTAATTTATTTCCAAAAGACAACAGCTAATGAAAAGTATATTCTTAAAAATAAAAGTACAAGTACTTATTTTAATGAATAATTAGCATATATTTTCTTAGAATTACTGCATTGAATTTTAATTAATTAATTAAATCTTTATTACTGTAGGTGTCAGTGAAAAATTGGTATGCACCTACTTCAATTCGGGGAATGAATTAGTCTGTGTGTTCTTCAGGGGATCACAATCTCTGGGGGTTGAATTGGACTGTACCGTTATGATTAACGATCGTAATCTTTATAATTCTTCCCTCTATGGAATAAACAATTAAAATATAATAACTCCGCTTCAATATGTATTGTAAGTTGGCACTTGACAACCCTTCACAATTTTCTCAGCTTGTAACCTTTAGCATTATTATTTAATTTTGTATATTTCTATTTTATAATATTTGCGGACAACACTTGATAAAAACGGACAACACAAACGCAATACTTTTCCTATGTACGTGAGGAAGTACGTCCTATGTACATAGGACGTACGTGAGGTACGTCCTATGTAAATGAGGAAAAGTAAAAATTTAATGGTAAATTAATATGCAAATAATATGAACATAAAATTAATATGTAAATACGTATTATTTTAACACAATATCATTGTTTCAACTATTCATGTTTTGCAAAACTGGGTAGCACCAAAGATGGATGTTAATTTAGTTTATGTCCAAAGCAAAATTAAGCTTATAAGATAGGAGTCGTGTATTTAAGCAATAATCGTGAAAAACCCGTGCTTTAATCTAGAATACAATTACTATCGAATCAAGATATAAACTAGGGTTCAATTAACGCTGATTATTACGCAAGAAGAATGGTTATAACCTTTTAGACGACCTAAAGTGCCATTTTTATCTCTTCAGTTATAAGCTAGGTTTTCGAGACAGGATGATCCTTAAAAATAAAAGTTAAATTCAGTATGACAGCTAATATTTTCCCATCAGAGTCATAAACTATGTAATAGACATTAAAAATAACGTTTACTTACAAAGTTTTTTAATTTAAAAGGTTTATAATTTATTATACTCCTAGGATATTTAATTATAAGGTTCCTTAAGACAATCTTAATAATGTAAAAACTATAAAAAGATTCTTATAACAAACAAACTGTAAAGATTAATTTTAAAGATATAATATACTCTTGTGTATAGAATAAACCTTTTACATTGTTTAATATATCATGGAGAGACTGGAATGATCAACATGTGGTTGATATTTAAAGTTTAAGATAAACCACGAAAACCATAAAAGGCTTTGTAGATTATAAATGAAGTTGTAAGTTAACCCGAGTTTACATGCAATCTACTTGGCTGTGTCTTGACTAGGGATATCTCATTACACCGAAAAGGTTAAGAAACTTGTTTATATTTCTTTTATTTGCATAAAAAATAGATTAATGTTCTATATCTGAAAAAAGTTTTTGTAGCCTTAAAAACCATTGGATTATTTGCTATGACAATAAATATAAAACATATAAATTATGTATTTTATATATTTATAATATTGCACACAATTATGTATTAATTAAAATAAATAAATATTACTTTTCCTCATCTCTACCGTAGTTATATATAAAATAATAATAAAAACCTAATTTCTTGCTTAAAAATAAATTATCTTAATAATTATCATCTTTTAAGATTATCTACCTATTATTATTATCTTGTATTAATTATCATCTTGACAATATATTACTATAGTAACTAACCTTCTTATAAATATTGTTCATAGGTTGAGTATTAGCGAATAGAAGATAATAAGATGGAGTGGGTCTCATATCATTGAGTCTTTGTGTTGCATCTCCTTCCAATCCTTGGAATAGAATTACTCGTAGAGGACTCTCGTGAACTAGGTAGTATAAACTCTCCTCCATTTCTGTAAATAATTTATATGTTAGGAAATGTTTAGAGATATGAGACTATCAAATAAATATTTTTACTTTTCCTCATTTATAATTTAGGTATATAGGAAAAGTATTGTGTTTGCAAAGAAATCCGACACCGGGATGTAAACGGAATTATCCGTTTCAGGCGTTTTTAAGGCATCCTGAGAGTTGAAACTTTATACAAAAACCCACATAATGACTAGACAAAAATTTCGAAAAATCACAAAACAAGGAAAAATGATGCGATCCGATTGAAATTTAACACGCATGTTGCCATGTATAAAACTAACAAATGTGCCAAGTTTCATCTTATTATCAGCATTAGTTTAATTTTAATTATGTGACATGTATACGCTTTTTAAAAAAAATCGGAAAATAATCCTATTGACTTGAAATTTGGTTTAAGTATATATCTTTATGTAATAAATAAGTACACTATGTTTCGCTTTAATATGACAAGTGTATCTATGTTTTTTGAGGGATCATAAAAGTTAAGCAGCATCGAACGTGGTCAGTGTTTGGATAGGTGACCGCTGAGGATGAAACGAATATATTTACTATCTGAGGACGAGCGAAGCGAGTCCGAAGCTGGTACTACCCGATGGTTTAATGATGATACGATTAATGTATTGATCCATGTCAGAACGTAAATATTTTGTTTAATATATTTAATAAAAAAGAAAAGACAACGATATCTACTTCTATTCACGACGCACGCGTTCAATATAGGGAACAATAACATTGTGCCGTATATTGACTGTGTGCAGCAATATATCACATGGAGGTATATGAGAAGTGCAAGAATAGTTTTATTTAAAAAAAACAATTATATATGATTAGTGGAGAGACTCTGTTTTATTTCATTTCATTAGTTTTATTTTGTTTATTAACTTTTTTATCAAGAGGCTATCTGTATCAGAGTAGAGTAACAATTAGTAAATTTCAGGTAAAAGTACTTCGAAATGTTGATACGAGGGTTTCTACTATTCACTAGTAGTAGCAGTTGGTTAAACACTCGATTAAATAAATTATTAGTTATAATCATGATTAAAATTTACATACGGTGTGGGTACTGGAATATGAGTGCGGTATCTCTTGCTTTTCTAATGTTGACCAGAAACTCATCTGCAGCTTGATGCATGACTGAGAAAACTGTCCTGATTCTGATATAGTCTAAACCAGCTGACCTTGCTGCACTTTTAGCTTCCGTCCAGCCTTCGTGGTATGTGTAGTCTACTATTAGATCAAAGGCGTTTTCACCAATTGCGTCACATACTACAACATAAAAACTTTAAGGATGATTTGCGCTTATATTATATGCAAGTAATTAGCTTTATTTTTACCTTTCTTCGTTTATACAAGTGGAAGAAAAGTTATCTGTTTGTTAACTATCTGTTATCTTCATAGATCTCAATGTGTGTTTTTCCTTAAAAGAAAAACCTTGTCATAAAAATCAATGTGTAGGTCTAGTTGTGCTTATCGAATATTTTTTATGTGAGTTAGCAAATAAATTAAAAAATTACAAAAATGTATCGCTGTGAGAATCGTTACACATATATACCCAACATAAGACTAGCGAATGTTTTAAGCTTCGCCTCATGATCAGCGTTAGATTAATTTTTATCAAATGACATCAATATTTTTGTTAACATTTAGCAATAGTGTATCCTTTTAGGTAATAAACAAATCTAGAACGAATCTGGCGGGGGTACGGTAGTGCCCCCGCCAAGTTTAGCGGTCAACTGTGTTCCATCCTTTACACGAAGCATCTCAAGACAATTTCACCCCTCGTATCTTTTTATTAAGGACATTAAAAACTATAATTTTAATATTGAATAAAAGATCTTGTTGAGCTGACCCATTTTACCGAATTCCATATCTTTACGATTCACAGGTGTTGAGATATAATGGCTCAAAGTTTGGCAGTTTTGACACTCACTCACTCACTTACTTATCAAAAATGTAAGGCATTTCCAGCAATCGTAGACATTTGAAATTGGGTGTATAGATAAATTTTGATGTGAACACTAATGAGAAATTGTCAAAATCTAACATTTTCAGTTCCTTCTACCTAATATTATGTTTTACCTAAGTTGAAAGGTAATCCTAACCTCAATTTTACGCATAAAGAACATTTTTGACAATTAGCGCTACCTAGTAGAGCACATAAAAACTAAGAATATCGACAAACATTTTTTTCGCAATTTATGTTTAAGTAAAGAAAATAAACTGTTTTTAAATAGTTAACTAAATAAGTGGTGTAATATGCTGTAACTAATTAAAAATTTAATTTCTTAGCGTATTTTTGTAAGGAATAATGTTCAAGCAACAAAAAGGAATGAAATCCCAACAAAAACATATACGTGTAAAATATGATCCAAGTTTAGCGTAAACAGTTGTGAGATCATTGAATAAGCCAAGTTGTATAGGTTCCCAAGATTGCTTGAAAATATATTATTTTAGCGCTAGGCTTTGCTTTTTTTTACACGCAAGTGTTGTTGTTGGGATATTAAATAGTTCAATTATACAAGTATCCGTGCTGATTTCAAATTTATCACGAGTTGACGGCTCAATTTAATTATTGATGTTTCAGCCAACATGGTATTAAGTCTGAGCTACTCGTGCTATTTTAAAATTTTCTCAATAGCTTTGTCACTATTGTTGTAGAGTTTTGAAATTTCATACAAATGCACAGCAAATTATTGCTGATGAGTCTAGCGGTCTTCTGATGTTTATCAATACTTACGCTTGGTCCTAGAATCTTGTTTATTCTTTCTGTCCATAGTTACTGTAGTTACATCAAACTGTTCAGTCCATGCATCTACAGCATCTCTCTCATCAGTCACATCTCTCAGCATTACTAGTCAAACAAACACAATAGCATTACCAATAAAAACAAACAAATTTTTTCTCCGTTTAGCTTCTTACTTTATCCTATTTGCTCAGCTTTACATGTTTAAATATTTTGTCATGTGACATAATTTTTATGTTCCGTTAATTTATTATGAAGTTTTTTAATATAAATAATTTTCCTAATAAAACACATTTGTGTTTTCCCTTTCATACGAAAAAATCTTATGAAATATAGGTATATTTTTTCATACGAATATATATATATTATAATATATATATATATATATATATATATATATATATATATATATATATATATGTATGTATGTATGTATGTATGTATGTATGTATGTATGTATGTATGTTTATAAGGTTAATCAAAATACTAACTACTTGACTCGTAATAACCTGTAATCTACTCAAATTTATACTTTCTACAACTATTTAATTTATAAGAAGAAAAATAAATAAAATTTATATATACGTATGTGTGTGTATGTATGCGTGTGTGTATGTATGCATATATAAATGAATATTGTAATAATAAGAAAAAGAAGAAATAAATTTTGAAAAATATATGATATTGAAAAGAAACTCGAGGCAGAGCCCTCGCTCTAGATGAGCTTTACATGTACTGAGGGCACTCACCAAATTAAAACGATTTGACAACTTAATTTTAATATTACTTATGTGTTAACAACTTTAAAAAAACATGTTTTTGTATAAATATTTTTGAACATAAAATTTTTTGTGGAAATAAAGAAATTCATTATTATTATTAATTTATAAAATTAACTTTTTAATAAATCATAATTTTTTAATAATTTTAAAATTCAAATTGCTCACATTCATTTGAGCTTAAAGTAAATACGCCTCTCATCTACTTAAATAGCCAAACATGTTAACACAATAATGATAAGCATCATCATGTGCGTAAATTTCTTACAGGGTTGAAGTTTTCTTCGATGCTCAGTTTATAGTTTACAAACCTTTGATTTAGAGATTTCCTTTGATAGGAAAAAATTAGTTTCCAACTAACTAAGCTTCTCGTTGATTTTGGTGAGCAGAAGTGAATCTCACTCCTTTTTAGTGTATTTTCTTTAAATTGAAGAAACAGTTAATTTTTGGGAAAAATCGCTAGTTTAACAGCTTTTATGACAGCTGTTAAAGTCTGTGTTTTTTAAACAGTATTTTTTAGTACTCTTATTCCTAATTAATATCTCTCATTAAGAAGACAAAAATATTAGGGATTTTTCTGCCATTATTTCTCAGGCTTTATTTTAATTTAAAAAAAAGTCAAAAGTCTAGAGACCGATTCTTTGTTTTAATTTATTTTGCAAATAAGTCTTTCAATACTCCTGAAGAAATGGACTAATTTTATGTCTTTATTTTCTTAAACTTTTTAGAACGGCTGTAAAAAAGTTAAATTGTTACCATTCCTAAACTCTGCGCTGTGTCTAAAGGCTTAATACAGTCCTTAAACTGAACGTTTCATTAGACAAACAATAGCTAGAGAAAGCAAAAACTTAAACCCTCTAATAAGAGTATGACTTTTTTGGATCATTAATTTTGTTTTATATTGTATTGCTCTTACTTAAAAGCATAAGAAAAAATAATTACTTTAGATGGAAAAGCCAAAAAAAAAAATAAATAAATAAATAAATTCCCACTTTCTTACTCGTTTTTCCTTATTTCTATGATTATATGACATTTCTATGATTTCACATCGAGTAAAACCATTTTCGTGCAGCTAAATATATAAATATATAAATATAAATATATATATATATAAATATATATATATAATATATATATATATATATATATATATATATATATATATATATATTATATATATATAATATATATATATATATATAATATATATATATATATATATAATATATTAATATATATATATATTTATATTATATATAATATTATATTATATATATTAATATATAATATATATATATATATATATATATATATATATATATATATATAATGGGCTAATTTATAATGCAGTTACTTATTGTTTTTGCTAAGAGCTATTCTAGTTTAATCCAGCCAGAGATACACGGGGGTAGAAACTGGTCCGGGTTTCTTCGAGAATAGGGTTCCTCAGTGCCGACTTTACTTTAGATATAAAACTTGAGCCTTGTAATGCAAGATTATGCTGAAGCATTGCTGTGCCCTCAGATATTTCTTTCGAAATCAACCAAGAACTTAAAAATGTGACTAAAATATCAATAAAATTTATGATCGATGCTAAATGATTTTTCCCTCAAACCTCAAAAAAGTTATAAATTTGACTGAAAGGTGGAAAAGGGATATTAGCTAGCATTATAATCTGTATTATCTATCAGGGGTGCCAAAGTCAAAAATGTAGTGGTGCTGTCTATTGGATAATGTTAAAGTAGTATAAATAGTAATAAGTAATAATAATAAAAAAGTGCTTACATATTTTTTTCCTTTCCTGCTCCAATGATGGACCAATCAGACAAAGAAATAATAATAAGATATATTTCTTCATGATATCCTTGATTTTCTTATTATGTATAAATTCTCTGGAAATACAAAAGTTTGTCTTCGAACTATTCTCGAAATGCTTAGTCTGTCTTTGCACCTAAAATCCTTTATACTTGAAACCCAAAAATTTGTTCAATTTTCTAAAGTAAATTTTTAGAAGTGATTTAAATAAGGAAAGTTTTGTAGGTCTAAAAGTATTGATGAAATTCCAGTTTTATACCTCTTCTTTAAAATGCTTTGAAGTATTTTCAAGTCAACCTAAGAACAATAAGGTTACCATCAGTCATTTAATTTGAGAGAAGTTTGAAATCCAGAAGAAAGGTGTTAATTATTTTATTTGCGTCGTTATAACTCAAAGAGAAACCAAAGTTTTGAAAATAATATGAATTAATTTTTGATACAATACAATATTAATACAATGATATTTATATTTATATTTATACAATGATAAATACAATATTATTAAATAACAAATTCATCGCAATGGTAAGTTTAAGACTTCCTTGGGAGTTATAAACTTTGAAGCAATAATGTATATGGTAAAACTTGTTGACCGAGATGAGAAAGGGTAGAGTTAAACTACTTTTTGCACCTATTAACTATAACATATTATGTAATTTTTTTCGCAGTTTTTAATAAAGCAGTAATTTATTCGCTAGTCCCAGTTGTATTATAAAGTGTAGACTAGTCCCAGCTAGTCGTTTCAAAATTATTTCCAGAAAATTAAATTCATCTAATTGTTATAATCCTAGAAGTTTCATCCCGTTATCAACATTAGTTTAATTTTTATCAAGTGGGTTGTTATATATATATAAAATATTATTTTGTTTTTTTAAATGTATACAAGCCACATTCGACTTTGTAAAAAGTCGAAAAATAATTCGATTTAGTTAGAAATGTACTACAAGAGTATCTTTTAAAGTATCAAATAAGTACTAAGTTCCGTTTCAATAAGACAAGTATATGTACGATTTTTTGGACCATAAAAGCTAAGCAGTATCCAGCAAAGTTAGTACCTATATGGATGACCGCTAGAAATTCAAGCGCTTGTTGTACTCTATCTGAGGTCAAATAAAGCTAGTCCGAAGACGATTTGCAGAATTTTTTAGTGATTTTAATAGATGTTTGGTAATGTTTATATTTTGAGGACGAGCGAAGCGAACCCGAAATAGAGAATACGATGTGGCGGGGAAAAGTTTAGAAGAAATTAGTTCCTGATTTTTTTTTTACTTTTTTACTATCGTAAGACTTTCTTTCTTTTTACTTTTCCTCATTTATACCGTAAGTATATAGGAAAAGTATTGTGTTTGCAAACAATCCGAAACCGGAATGAAGCCGGAATTATCCCTTTTTTAAGACCTCCTGAGAGGTTTTTGCAAAGTTTTCTATCTGCATGTATGTGTGTGTGGGTGTGTCTGTTATCATCGTAGCTCCAAGTGTATGCTAGAGAGTTGAAATTGTTAACAAAAACAGTCTACCACTCTAGGTGTGCTATTCGAAAAATATTTCTTATGACGTTGTTTAGCCGCAATAATGACCAAGTTTTGTTTTTATACGAAAAGTATATCTATTATTTTTGTTGGACCATAAAAGTTAAGCAGCATTGAGCGTGGTTAGAGCTCTATGGGTCACCGCTGAGAAAAATGAAACAGATGCATTTACTATCTAAGAACAACCGAAGCGAGTCCAAGGACATGCTGCTGTATAAGTTTGCTGAAATATTGTGTGCATTAAAATGATAAGTTAAGATAATTAAGTTTTTTTTTAAGTTGTATTTTAATTAATTAATAAAAACAATGAATGGATCCCTCGGGTTTAGCTTCAGCAATACATCGCGACTGGGGATAGATTGCCGTACTTTACTATTTTGGTCTGTAAAACTGATACAATCATGATCTTTAATTTAATTAGGATTCAAATAGACAATTTGAGGAGAAATAGAAAGTGAAAATATTCTCTAAAATTGATGCTTATTCTGTTAAATTTTATTATTATTTTCTAATATATTCACAATTCCATTTTAAGTACCTGCTTGCTAAATTATCCAATCTTTATTTTAATTACAACACGTTACTTTTAGCAATAGAAATCATCACATTGTTCAAATAATATAATAGGTAGAAAAATAACTACTCCATAAAATTAATAAAATATAGATTGGGGGTCAAAACAAATACTGAGATTTATTGACTGGTGTCTTTCAGGGGTTCATTATAATTTTATGCTGGGGATGATACAGTAATAATCAATCAAAGGAAAATTAGTATTTTAATACAATTGAATAAGTGAAATTATGGTTTCAATGTTTCCGATACCACTTTATTAATACGGTAACACTTTTTATTCCCCAGAGAGGAAACGTTACTTTTTACTCCCAAGGGAGTGAAAACTGTTCACTTCTTCCGTGGAAGTGAACAGTGCTACTTTACTCCCCAAGTACTAGTCAATAAACTTCACATTACACACCGTCTGGAGATTAAATAAATTATTACACTAATTAAAATTATTTGATTTGATTTTTACCTGATCCCAGTGATACTTTAATTCAAACAGATGTTTTGTTATGGCATAACGAATATGGAGTTATTTTCGTTATGCTGTAGATTCTTCATTATTCAACCACAATAGTTCTCAGGGTTGAAAACTCGTGAACTACGGGGGTTAACCCGGAACGTATTGGAAACGTATTGTGCGGAGAATACTATCTTTTATTTTACGGAAATCCGATGCACACCTTTGTGAAATATATTATAAGAAATATAATAAATCAAAAGTGGTGTGATTTAATTTTCTTTTATATTAGGTCGATGACTCTGGACCTACCCACTTGGTTGCACGGTAAAACCCATTCTCATCAGATCACGGAAGTTATGCAGCATAAACTCTTGGTTAGTCTTTGGATGGGTGACCGTCAAATCGTGTATTCTATTTAAGGTATGTACGAAAATGGCGATTATGTGTTTCGATTACCGCACTCAAGCATGTATGTCGCTCGAATATTTATTATCAGAGTGTTTGACACCGTAAGGCATGTATGATGCGGTTAACTCCAGTATTCCTCGGTATGATTCCTAATCAAATACTTAACACCACTGGATAGGCCTTAGAGATCAGTGCCAAAAAATAAATAAAAAAATAACGTATTTTGAATCCATTAGCAGAAGAAAGATTCGCAGAAGCCAAAAATATAGATATTATTATCACATTGATTATTAAAATGATAAATAAAACAAATGAGAGAGCAAAGAAATTCAAAATACATCAAAAAGACAACCCTTAAATTATTAAGTCCTTCAATCATGTAGGGTCGTAGAAAGAGGAATGAAAGGGGTTGCAGGAGGGAGAAAGGGAGCTAGGAGGGGACGGCTTTTTTAAAAAATAATAAAAATCAATATCTGTTATTAAAATGTTTTTAGGTTCATTTAAATTACACTACATATTGTCTTGCTTTAATTGTTTAAATCAATTTTCATAGACTTATTTTTAATTCCTTAGTGAATCATTTACAAGTTTTAATTACTTTTATATCTATTGATGCTTTTTTTCCTATAAGCTGTAACTTAAGGTTTGATGGCACTGCCTTTTAAAATTACAGTGAAAGGTTATAGTTACTAATAGTCACTAGATATTATACTTCAGCTTTTAAAGAAATTCTATAAAAGAGGGTTCAAAAAAGCCAAACGCAAGGACGCTTCAAACGGGGCGACGTTTAATATGTTTATGTTTACAGGGGCACTGGAAGTACAGCATGACAATTTCTTGCTTGGTTTGCATATCCTGCTCAAGTATCTTACCTATTATCT
Organism: Microvelia longipes; assembly: GCA_018340805.1. Lineage (NCBI taxonomy): Eukaryota > Metazoa > Arthropoda > Insecta > Hemiptera > Veliidae > Microvelia > Microvelia longipes. Next base: position 11,317,917 of record JACMZG010000002.1, on the reverse strand, counting down.
GGTCTCCTCTTAACTATGAACTGGCATCAAACCAGAAAAACGTGTGCCCTAACTTGACCTTAAATCTATAAACTAATATTGACTGGACTTATTTCTTTTATTATAAATATCCAAAAAACTGATCAACCATAAAAACGAAAATAAACTAAAACTCACATTCAAATATATAAAATTATAATTAAATTGTAATTAAAAGTTGTATTTTCTTAACAGTGCTTTGTGTATTCTGATATTCGGGAGTCAGGCAGTCAACCAGTCTACTGTGACAAGTAGACTAGTTTAAATGATACAATACAATAAATTCAATGCAATAAAATAAATACACACAGCAGAGTTATTAACTATAAATCAATAATTTCAAACCAGTCTACATTTGTCTTAGCTGACTCCCAGAGATCAGTATGTACAAAGCAGTGCCAGAGGTATTAAAACTTCAAATAACAATTTTAATTATAATTTTATATATTTGATGGTGGGTTATAGAGTATTCTCATGTTTATGGTAGATTTCTTTTGGCTGTACAATAAAAGTAAGGGATCCAGTAAAGGAAATGCACTTCTGCCTGCAATAATCAGATATATGGATTCACTAAAGCTAGACTTCATAATAACGAGCAATAATTGCTTGTTATAATGCCCATAAGCCTTTAAAACAGTCGCAGACTTCCATTTTCTGTTTGGTCTTTTCCTATTTTATTAAATATGAATCCATTTCTCCTTATTAATTAACTTTAAAAATATTGGTTGGTACTGTATATAACAATATAAGTTTTAAATTTCAAATCAATCAATAAACTTTTCCGCGTTTTTACGAATTTTTTAAATTTGTTCTAAGTCAATTTGGCCGGTTATTGACGTCATAAAAATATTTATTTTTCTAACTAAGACTAAAAGATTGATTTTTTACCTAGTTTCAAATCTTGAGCATAAAACACTGGAAGCTACGATGATAACAGACAACACTGATAATAACATACACACAAACAGAGACAGTATTGAAAAAAAACTACTTACATGATTTGAAAAACACCTGAAAGCCCCTTTCAGGTGTTTTTTTGCCCCAATGCAGGTGAATTCTTGGTTTCGGATTTCTTGGCAAACTCATAACTTTCCCTACATACTACGATATAATCATTAAAAGTAAAAAACCTTTTCGAGAAAATTAAAAAAAATACACAATTCTTTCCTTTTAGCACAGAAAAGAGGAGAAAAACCTTCCCAATTTTTCCTTATTGATCAGAGCTAGGGTTTATGCTGTAGTGTGGGGTGTAATACTTGTTTCTGTAAATATTAAAAAAGTTTTTAAGTTTCACATAATATAACAAAGAAGAGTAACAAGTGTGTGAATGACAAAACTAGAAAGGAGATATAAAAAATAAAATATTAAAACCTAAAACCGTTATTAATAACTTTAGCTTTTGGACTGTTATAAATGTAATATCAATTGAATTAATGAAGACTTAGTCCTTTTTATAAAATTTGAAAATAAATTCACGAAGAGCTTTCGCCCAGGGATCCTGAGCTTCTTCAGTTCTTAAAAATGAGAAAGTTTGAAAATTAATAAAATTTTGATTGTTTTTATAGAAGCTCTATATAAAAGCTGACAAAGACAGTATGAACAAAACAAGACATTAACCTTAGCAGTATTTATTAATATTATCTTAAAATATTAATTGTTTCCTTTTTTGTAATTTCATTTTAAATTTATTTACTTTGTTAAAGACGTGACATAAAAAACAATCAAAATGTTATTAATTTTTAAGCTTTCTCATTTTTGTCATTTTTAAGAACTGAAGAAGCTCAGAATCCCTGGTCGAAAGCTCTTCGTCAATTTATTTTTAATATATTTTAATAAAAAACGACTAAAGTCTTCATTAATTCAATTAATAAAACCGTTATTATCGAGAAACAGATATTAATTTCCTGTAATCTCTAAAAAAATCATTATAGAAATAAAATTAATTTGGATGAAAATATTACTTTTAAATATAAATAAAAACTGATATTATTCAGTGGAATGAAAATAATTTTGGCAGATTTGCTTTATAGAATAACTCCATTGTTTAATATATCATAGTTGAAGGCGAATATTTTTTATTCAAATAATTTTGGGGAATTGATTTTATAGAATAACTTCCATTGTTTAACATATCATAGTTGAAGGCGAATATTTTTTAATTCAAATAATTTTGGGGAATTGACTTTATAGAATAACTTCCATTGTTTAATATATCATAGTTGAAGGCGATTATTTTTTTATTCAAACAATTTTGGGGAATTGATTTTATAGAATAACTCCATTGTTTAATATATCATAGTTGAAGGCGAATATTTTTTTATTCAAATAATTTTGGGAAATTGATTTTATAGAATAACTTCCATTGTTAAATATATATCATAGTTGAAGGCGTATATTTTTTTATTCAAATCATTTTGGTGAATTGACTTTATAGAATACCTTCCATTGTTTAATATATCATAGTTGAAGGCGAATATTTTTTATTCAAATAATTTTGGGAATGACTTTATAGAATAACTCCATGTTAATATATCATAGTTTGAAGGCGAATATTTTTTATTCAAATAATTTTGGGGAATTGATTTTATAGAATAACTTTCATTGTTTAATATATTACTGTTAAGGTTGATTATTCTTTGTTCGCACAACTGTTTTTCCTCTTTAACGACTTAATTTTATGTACAAACAGTACAATGAAGAATTATGGTAAAAAAAAATAGTATAGGCTCAATCATCACCAGCCTAGTAATTTTGAAAAAAAATCTTAAGCGTATTATAGAGGTGATTATGTTTAGAGATGGTTGGTTTGATTAAAATTGGGTTTTAGCATAAGTTGGTTTCAATTAATTTGTTTCTTAGACCACTCCAATCCTATTGCGGGTTCGCATTTTTCTATTCCTTCTCCCTAAATGGTTTCACATTTATCCACTATTAATTCCCAGGGGAATATTAAAAATATAACTAATAAATGATGACGGGGCACTAATAAGACATTAAATAAATAATCCACTTTACTTCATATTCTAAACTATATTTCGTATACTTATTCATGTTAAATTGACAAAAACTAGCGATTTTTAAATACTGAGTAATTTAAAAATAAACTGGAGTGATTTTTTAATGTCTTATTAGTGCCCAATCATCACTTTTATTGCTATCATGGAGACTAACAAAATTCTAATAATATTAAAAATGATATCTTTGGATACTGTAGACCTTAAAGAAATGCATGGAGATAAAAAATATAAGGATTTATATTGTAACACTGGTCCTGTTTTGGCGCGACAGTAAATATTTAGGCCCGTATTTAAACGTTTTCTTTACCAGTTTTTAAGAGGGTTATAATATCAAATATCTGTAAAAATTGAACCCTCTTCGGGATATTGAGGGTACCTAAATGAATCAATTATTGTCTGATAATTGATCAATTATGATGGGTTTATTGGTTAGAAAAATCTTAATCAATACGAGCCTTAAGGCTTCCTCAGGATAAAAGTTACGTTTAGGTATGAAAATCTTGTAGAATGTGGGCCTTAACTCCTCTTTAAATTTTATAAATTTAAAGTTTAAATTAAATAAATCTATTTTAATACGACCTTAAAGCCTCTTTAGGATATAGGTCGAGTCTAGGCTAGAAAAAAACGGGCCTGCTTTAAGGCCTCTCTAAGGGGTGGGTTGGATTTATATTAAAACATCTTCCTAAATACCGGCCTAAAAGTCTCTTTAAGATATAGGTAAATTTCTGGATAAATAATCTAGTTGAATATGGGTATTAAGGCCTTTTAAAGGGACAGGGTGGATTTACGATAGAAAAATCTCTTTGAATAAGGGCCTTCAAACCCTTTAAGGGATAGGTAGAATTTATGTTAGAAACAACTTCCTAAATACCGGCCTAAAAGTCTCTTTAAGATATAGGTAAATTTCTGGATATATAATCTAGTTGAATATGGGTATTAAGGCCTTTTGAAGGGACAGGGTGGATTTACGATAGAAAAATCTCTTTGAATAAGGACCTTAAAGCCTCTCTAAGGGACTGGCTGGATTTAGGTTAAAATAAGTCCTTTCAATGAACGCCTTAGTGTACTTTGTATCGATTTATTTGACTCTGCATACATCTAAAAAGAGACAATACATATTATAATAAACACTATTTTAAGATAATAATAAATAATACTATTTTTTAAGAGGAATAATATCAAAGGTATTTTTATTTATTTTCTCTGGGAATTTTTTGAAGGCTTTTGTTAGATATGGATGCTATAACGACGGTTTTCTTCTGTTTTCCATGTTCAAGAGGTTTCCGAAGTACATGGTTTGATTTGACGGAAAGCTCAATAATGAGTATTGCAAGACCAACTCCAACTCCAATCAGAGTAGCAACAAAAACACCCTCTGAAATATTAAAATATAAATGTTATCATTGATATGATCGCAAGAAGCAATAATTTTATACTTTATAGGCAACAATCTGTTATAGCAAATCTAAGACTATTTGTGTGAAACAGAAAAAAATTATACTTCTACTTTGTCAGCACAAAGATGACACTAAAAATCATACTGCCAACACCAAAACACTTCAGTTTCTTAATGTATTAAAAGTAAGATTTGAAATTTTTCAAAATAAATTTTACCCCATGAAAATATTTGGCTCTGCCCCTTAATACACTGTTTATAAAATGGCTTGATTACAACTCGTAGTTGTTTTTAGAAATATACAGATTTTCCTTAAAAGTGTAAAATTGGTACACATGACGCGTTCTGTCAGCAACTAGCTGATTGGTTAGACAATGTACTCATTTCTGTTTATGTTTTTACATCGGAACAGTTACAGTTCTACTTGTTTGTCAATATTCCTGGTTTTTTTTAAAGGGAATGACCTACAACATGTTAAAGAACAGCATTAATTGAGCTCTGTATTGGTGCCCAAAATTTGCAACTGATTAGCAAGTGTGATTTTTACAACCTATAAAATTGATATAGGTTATGTGGAACCTACATTGGAACCTATATTTTAAAGAATCACTGATTATGAAGCATAAACCGAAAAGTTGATTAAGAACTAGATTGGTGCATCTAGTTCTTCAAAGAATCAACACTGCATATGGGATAACCATATAAGTCTCAAGGATCAAAATAATTTAACTGTCTTGGTTGTCGAAATAATTTTAAAAAGAAAATATATTGGAGAATAAGATAAAAATGTAATGAAAAATAAAGTAAAATAATAAAAATGATAAATAAATAAATAAATAATATATATATATATATATATATATATATATATATATATATATATATATATAATATATATATATATAATAATATCCAGCCGAGGAGGACCTTATACAAAGTGTTAACCTTAATTATGGATTATATATCTCAGGAGGTCTTAAATTCAAGGCCGGCCAACTCAGCTAAGGTTTTTTTAACCGTGGGGCTTTGGTGAACTCACACCGGATGGCCAATCCGGAACCCACAGAAAAAGGGGATTCCTTTGACTAGGAATCCTGGCCTAATTAAGTCTGAAAGATATCAGGGTGTAATCAGAAAACATAAGTAGCATTCAGAGTTTATACGTTATTGACTAAAACTAAGTTGACTTATATTGTATTAAAATAATTAGTATAATAGTGGGTATGCTTAACAGGTCTAGGTAAGATCAGTCCGTTTATAAGTTAATCAATTACTATGCACATACAAACGGTAAACTCTACTATAAGACAAATAATTACTTACAGGTCGCTGCGACGATAAATGTGAGGAGCATCTTATCTCTTACTCGATTTTCAAGCTGATACTAATTGGTTACTGAAACCGTACTATTAAATGACTATCTGATTACTATTGTTACTACTCTATTAACTCTATCACTTCTTGACAACTCTCTCTCGATTACTCTCCTATCACTTCTCGACAACTCTCTTCTGATTACTCTCCGACGACTCTCCTATCACTACTCTATCACTGCTTGACAACTCACTCTTCACTCTTTACTCTCTCTCTCTCGATTGGTCTCCCGAGCTAGCTTAAATAGCCAAGGGTGGTAACCCCTTCCAGAAGACCAATCATATCGGCACGTGTGCTCATTGATACATAATCTAATTGGACATGTTAAATTCACGGGTTTCACTCACACTCATTCACACTGACATAACAACGCATTCATTTACAGGCTTTCAAGGTTAAAAGAACATGGTAATTAAAAACTCTGCCGATGTTATCTCATAGAAGCATAATCTATTTAACAGTTAAATTCACGGTTCACTCACACTCATTCACACTGACATAACAACGCATTCATTTACATGCTTTCAAGGCTAAAAGAACATGGTAATTAAAAACATCTGCCGATGTTATCTCGACCCTGAGATTGTCCCAACTCAGGATGATCTCATCCCAACTCAGAATGATCTCATCCTTCAAATATTTTGTATTCAAACTCAATAACAAACTTAATAGCAAGCTTAACCAATGCCCTGTTATAGTTTTTAGGGGTTTTCTTTTGCTGTTACGCATATGCGGGGTTAGATGTCAAAAGAGACATTTCTGGATCTACGTTCTCGTTGTCCCCAGCTCATGTAAGGACAAATTTCTGCGGGCAGAGTCGGAAAGATACTGAACCTTCGGACCGAACACTGTAAAAGTGGAGACTGTCATTAGCGGAGTCTGTAGTCCCAAGATTAGCAGGGTTGGAGATAAGGGATTCAGTTTTCGGTTCTAGAAGACGCCTTTTAGTGATCTGCGGAACTTTGGATTTCGGGCCAGGGCTATGGAAATGGGTTTATGCACACCGGGGATGCTACCGGCGTTTTTCTCGTCTTTCTCTGTCGGGCTGTACCGGACTGGACCGAGCAGTAAGTATAACGAGTATCTGGGGGGACTAGAGGATCTGGTCAAATTGGCAAAACTAGTAAACTGGCGGGCTATCAGAGTAGTCAGAGTAGATCAGAATAGCTAGCGGAACTAGAAAAAGTATGCTGCGAACTCTACGTTAAGGTGAGGGCAGAAGTACCGAAGTTTTTCCTGGGTTGAAGTGTGTCCATAAACTCAAGGAGTTCTTAGTAGTGTGGCATTCGGAAGAGTAGATATGCTAAAATTACCCTACGGGTTCAAGCGTAAAAATAAATAAAAAATATTAAAAATATAAAATAAAAAAAATATTGGTAAATAATATAACATAAAGTATAATATTGGTTGTCAGAATAATCTTAGTGTACAAAATAATTTAACGTTGATCAAATAATTTTTTATGTATTTGTTCAAAATGAGAAATGAAACAAACTCACTTAAACTCTTGGTTGTAACGCTCTGGGAAACATAATCAGTTTGACACTCGCTGTCATCCTCAGGCTTGCCAGTGTACTTCCTCATCAGCTTCTCAAAATAGCTGTGCCTTATTAAATGCATTAACCTGTAAAAAGTTTTGGTCACTCAAAAGTATTTCCGTTCCGAGCGTTTCCCTGAAAATCTCTAGGTCTCTTTAGCGAATTTTTGAATATAAAATGAGCTTATGTGGTTGGGGTCATGGAGGGGCGGAGGGGTTTATGACATATGTGTGACGTCATTAACCCAAACAATAATGACCCCCGCAACATTTAAAAAAAATCACAAATCTTCATATAGTATTTAGAATGGGCTGAAACTTTCTACACATACAATAATCTCTATGGTTCACAAACATAATACGTTTCATTGTGTTATCAGTATTAGTTCTGGTTTTATTGATTGACATATATACGTCATGTTTATTTTTTACATATACGTCATGTTATTATATATATACGTCATGTTTTGCTTGTTACATTTCCTAGGTGTCTCTCGCACAATTATATTGTGTCAACTAAACAATATCTCATTAACATAATGTAAATAAATCTAATCTAAAGTTTTTTATCTAATACATTTGAATAATCGCTTATATCGAACAATAATATGACGAACTGATAAAGTACAACAACTATGTGGCCACATGAAGGCGTGGGAGTTGAGAAGCGGCACAAGTGCCGACGCTGCGTAGCGAGCGAGGCGCGAAGCGACGAGGCCTCGTATGGCAAAGAGGCCAAAAGCATCTTGTTTTTAATAAGACTTAATTTTGATACTCACAACTTTACCGAAGTGCCGAATTTTTGAACTGTGTATACCCAAGTATACATCTAAAACGCTCAAATATAAAAAAATATCAATATTTGTGTAATATAAATACCCTTAATACCCTTATTTTTTATTAAAATTCGATTCACCGTCTGAACTATAGCGTGTTCTCAACAAACGTGCTATACTCTCATATATACAGACTCCCAATTTTCCTGAGGTTAGGGATCTCTAGGTGCTGAAACGTCGACATTTATTAAAGAAAGTTTGCGTTACGTTTCACAAGAGAAAGGAAAGAAAAATGAATCCGGGCAGAGTTTGTTTGCTATAGTCCGTGATCCGTTGATGATTAATTCAATCCGCTGTGATCATTTCCTTAATAATCACAGAATGCGAAATAATCTTAGGCCAAAAATGTCACAAGTCTTAATGATATGAGTTGAAGTTTTCTGGTCTCAGAATGGCTTAATCTCAAGGAAAAATGAACAAAAACTGTTTTCCAAGTTGTCAAAGACTAGATAAAGCCCAATGTATTGTGCTTTCTCTATATCTAAATGTCCATGAATTGGATTAGGATTAGGTTCTCTTAACATATGATGTTACATACGTCACAGATAGCTGCTTTCTCAACGGAGACGATTGCTGAATAGCTACGTAATGTGGTCGTGGAACAACCGTCTCTCCAATCTCCTTGAGTCTGCAATCCTGTAATGCTCGATACCTTATGTCATAGTCATCATGGATCAGAGCTATATCATTTGATAGTACCTAAACATCAATGTTTGCATAGAGATGTATTACTAGAGGGGACATAGCCTATCTCAATCTATTGAGAGGCCTGAAACATCGTTTTGGGGCCCTCAAGGGCTCTGTGTAACCTCATTGAAACCTTCTTCGAGAGTGAGTTAAGGTTATAATAAATCAATTGTTTTAGGCTTCCCGCACATTGTTTGTGTTTTGATTTGTATTTTTAACGTTCTACTATATAATTTATTGTAATTTTGTACTGATTATTTGATTGTATTTATAAGCGAAGGTGTTCAGGTTACTTTTTCGATGTTTCAAAATTTAACCTATAGGGCCTCTCCAGTAATAATATCTCTATTAATGTTTGTCTAATAAGAATAATACACTCGTGTGTTTTACAGAATGAAATGACAGAGTATTATGCTAATGGTAACATTTTGGTATGTTTAGTTATAGTCCTAAACCATCTTTTCAGTATTATACAAACAGCTATATTTTTAAATTGAGTTTTAATATTTGTATAACTCAAACAGCATTAATCTGGATATATTAATACTGATAATAATATATGGTTTTTATTATATATGATAATACCATATATAATAATATATGTTTATTATTATATATGATAATACCATATATAATAATATATGGCTATTATTATAGATGACAATACTATATATAATAATATGTGGTAATACCATATTAATATATGGTATTACCACATATTATTATATATAGTATTGTCATATATAATAATATCACTTTGGCAACGGCCATAAGTGATATATTTTGTTGGCATACTCGTACTTTATTTCTCGAAGGGTTGTTAAACAGTGTAACCGGATTAATTTTTTTGCAAAGAATTTTGTCTCTATAAATAAAGTAGTAACTCCTTCTACTGTGTTTCAAAATGAAGTATTAACTCTAGGAGGTAGAATGATTTTTTTAGAATCCATCATTAATTCAGGGGTTAAATATAATATAATAGATAGACAGAAAATACCCTATCATACGCAGTTTCAGCATCAGGCATTATTCCAGCACTTATGATATTATAAAGGACTTTTTTGAACTTTTCTTTAACAGGATATTCCCATTCTCTAAATGCATTGCCATCATTTTCAGACAATCCTTGATCACGCCACAACCTGAAAAACAAACAAATATTGTTTAATCAAAGGGCCATATAGAAAAACTTTATAATTTTGCAATATTGTACAGACTGTGCTGTATACTTAGAATAATACTATATATAGAAGGAGCACTACTGATAACACGAAAGGCGGTTCACTGGTGCACTTAAGTAATGATGCCACCCTAGCAATATACAATTTTCTAAAAAAAAATTTGCAATACTTCCGGTTGCTGAATTAATATGTTCTATTATTAATTAATGATTGATTATTCATAAAATACTAATATAAATATCGGTGCATTACAATATTTAAAGCATTTTAAATTGTAGTTTAACGTATTTATTAAAATTATATTAAAAGTAGTCCTCGTCAACTAAATATAGATTCTTGTATTCCGCCACCCTTTTGCCATCTAAGACCGGGTTTATTAAATACTCAGCGCGTGTTTTAAGTTATTATACTTGTTCTTTACGATCTTTCGTCATTAATAGATAATTATGACACATATTTAAAATAATGTTTTGTTGTCAGGTTGGCAACATTACTTAAGTGCACCACTCAACCGGTTTTCGTGTTATCAGTGGAATTACATTGTGTTTAAGGTCCTGTGCTCCTTCTATATCACAGGAAAAACTGACATAAGTACGTAAACAAGTTGTTCATTTTTCGTCCAAAAACCAATTATTCTAAATTTAGTTATCATTAAAGTAATGGATTAGTAAAACTGCAATGCGTGTCAATAATTAGGTAGAGCATACCTTAAAAATTGATTGGTGTAATTTATTTATTTATTTACACAATAAATAGATTTTTTGTGTAAATAAACTAATTATTTATTTAAAACTATAACACCTCCCTTCGAACCTGTTTTATATACCAATAGGGTATTCATAGGCCATTGGTAAAATTGTTGATAAAAAATTACGTCCGTGCTTCGTCCGTTCTTACGACTAAGCACGGACGGGTTTAAGTGTTTTCTTCTTCTTAGATTAAGTGACACGTTTGCAGAATAAGGGTATAATAACAGCAGAATAATAGCATAATAGCAGAAAAAAAACGACACCCTACTTAAAATTTAATTTTTAACGACCGTAATTTTGGTTTTTGGTAATTTATTTAAATCTAATAAAAAATTAAATACATTTAAATCTAAAAAATTAAATACATTTAAGAAAATATTAATAAATATCTGTTAGAATTATTAGCTTCTAATTAAGCACAAACTAAAAAATATGTATATGTGTGTGTATGTATATATGTATGTATGTATGTGTATGTGTGTATGTATATGTGTGTATATGTATGTATATATATGTATATGTATGTATGTGTATGTGTATATATGTATGTATGTGTGTGTGTGTATGTATATATATATGTATGTGTGTGTATATGAATATATGTATATGTGTATGTGTATGTATGTATATATATAAATGTATATATATGTGTATGTGTTTGTATATGTATATGTATATGTGTATGTGTGTGTGTATATATATGTATGTATGTGGTATATATATATATATATATATATATATATATATATATATATATATATATATAATATATAATATATATGTATTGTATGTATGTATATTGTATATATGTATGTGTATGTATGTATATGTATGTGTGTGTATATGTATATAATATATATATATATATATATATATTATATATATATATATATATATATATATATATATATATATATATATATATATATATATATATATATATATATATATATATATATATATATATACAGGGTGGAACGTTTCAGATGCACACCCCCTGCTAAAATGGTTAAAAATGGAGATAGAGAGTCGAGAAAAGTCTCTACCCCTAGGTAATCGACCTCAGTGACCTCAAATATGGCATTATTGTTTTGGTAACTATTTGGCAAATATGGTAATTTTATTACCCGAAATGGTAATTCCTCGTTAACTTTAAAAGTTAAATTGGAGCATACCATGATATGAACATGTTTGAAAACTACATTATGTTCTGAGAAATTTGATACCAATATCATAAAATTCCGGTAATATTTCTACAACCTATTGTGTAACATACATACACACTTTTATGCTTGAAAATTGCCATATTTTTGGAACAACAAAATGCACACCCCCTGCTAAAATGGTTAAAAATGGAGATAGAGAGTCGGAAAAAGTCTCCACCCCTAGGTAATCGACCTCATTGACCTCAAATGTCATTATTTTTTCGGTAACTATTTGGCAAATATGGTAATTTTATTACCCGAAATGGTAATTCCTCATTAACTTTAAAAGGTTAAATTGGAGCATACCATGATATGAACATGTTTGAAAACTACATTCTGTTCTGAGAAATTTGATACCAATATCATAAAATGCCTGTAATTTTTCTACGACCTATTGTGTAACATACATACACACTGTTATGTTTGAAAAATTGCCAGAAGGGGTAATAAATTTATTCTTACTAGTAACTTACATATTTTTAACTCTTGAAGAATAATTTTATTATGTTCGAATAAATTTGTTGTGTTTTTATTTTTATAAAATGGTTCAGAATCAGACGATGTCAGTGGGCAACACTTTGAACACCTTCCCTGAAATATCCTAAATTTCTCCTTTCCTATATCTTGTATCTAGTAATTTATAACTATCTAATCTATCTCAAATATGACATCTATCTAACCCCCCCAAATCTATACAAAAAAAAATTAAAATATCTAATCTATGTCAAATATGACATCTATCTACTCCCCCCCCCCAAATCTACCCAAAAAGTTATTTATAACTATCTAATCTATCTCAAATATCACATCTATCTATAACTCCCCCCCATCCCCAAATAATCTATCGATTATTTGGTCGATTACCTAGGGGTGGAGACTTTTTCCGACACTCTATCTCCATTTTTAACCAATTTAGCAGGGGGTGTGCATTTTGTTGTTCCAAACATAAGGCAATTTTCAAGCATAAAAGAGTGTATGTATGTTACACAATAGGTTGTAGAAAAATTACCGGAATTATATGATATTGGTATCAAATTTCTCAAAACATAATGTAGTTTTCAAACATGTTCATATCATGGTATGCTCCAATTTAACTTTTTAATGTTAACGAGGAATTACCATTTCGGGTAATAAAATTACCATATTTGCCAAATAGTTATCGAAAAAATTATAACATATTTGAGGTCACTGAGGTCGATTACCTGTGGAGACTTTTTCCGACTCTCTATCTCCATTTTTAACCATTTTAGCAGGGGTGTGCATTTGTTGTTCCAAAAATATGGCAATTTTCAAGAATAAAAGTGTGTATGTATGTTACACAATAGGTCGTAGAAAAATTACCGGAATTTTATGATATTGGTATCAAATTTCTCAGAACATAATGTAGTTTTCAAACATGTTCATATCATGGTATGCTCCAATTTAACCTTTTAAAGTTAACGAGGAATTACCATTTCGGGTAATAAAATTACCATATTTGCCAAATAGTTACCGAAAAAATTATAACATATTTAAGGTCACTGAGGTCGATTACCTAGGGGTGGAGACTTTTTCCGACTCTCTATCTCCATTTTTAACCATTTTAGCAGGGGGTGTGCATTTTGTTGTTCCAAAAATATGGCAATTTTCAAGAATAAAAGTGTGTATGTATGTTACACAATAGGTCGTAGAAAAATTACCGGAATTTTATGATATTGGTATCAAATTTCTCAAAGCATAATGCATTTTTTTAAAATGTTCATATCATGGTATGCTCCAATTTAACTTTTTAAAGTTAACGAGGAATTACCATTTCGGGTAATAAAATTACCATATTTGCCAAATAGTTACCGAAAAAATAATAACATATTTGAGGTCACTGAGGTCGATTACCTAGGGGTGGAGACTTTTTCCGACTCTCTATCTCCATTTTTAACCATTTTAGCAGGGGGTGTGCATCTGAAATGTTCCACCCTGTATATATATATTATATATATATATATATATTTATATATATATATATATATATATATATATATATATATATATAATATATTAAATATAATATGCATTTTATTTATAATAACGAAGTAAATATAAAATAGATAATATAACTATAGAATATAAGTGTACATATATATAATTAACGACAGTAAAAATTAAATGATAATAAAAATAACATTATACCAATATACGACTAAAATAATCTAAATTTAGTTCATTATAATTACACAATAAACAACAATAATATTGATAGTTAATATTTCCTTTATCACGCTTAATCAGTCATTCAAACATCAACATATATCATTCACAAGCGTGTTCACTGCACATAATAGCACAAAATATTAGTATTTTTAAAAATATAAGTATTTATTTTTAATACTCTCTATCTGTTCCCACCAACTATTTCTCTATCTCTTTATTTCTTCCTCTCTCTCTATAACTCTCTCTCTCTTTCTCTCTCTCTCTCTCTCTCTTACTATCCCTTACTCTAAAATAAATAATAATTAGATTGTAACAATTCATTAGATTCACTCTTTTAATAAGAAAAAATCGAAAAAAAAAATCTGTACGGGTTTTAGAAGCGGAGTCCTCGCTCAGAACTCTTTTCTTGAGGACTCCTACATTAAATATGTTTTTATATAAAAGTTTTTTAATTGTGTGAAATTAATGTATAAATAAATTATTTATTTTTTATTTTATTTATTATGGTTTTTTGACTTTTTAGTCACTTAGAGTGGTTGTATGGACTTCTGGCCATTTTCATTCGAGCGAAAAAGGTCCTTATTAAAAGTAATAAGGACCTTTTTCGCGGCGAAAAATACAAACCATGCATTTTGCAGATTATTTGAAAGTTTTTCAGAACTCAGCAAATCGGGTTAATGACGTCACAAAAACCTGGTTTTCAATAGGGTCATGTCCTTCTCAAGGTTGAGTTTTGTACCAAGTTTGATTAAAATAAAAAATATTAATCCGTTCTAATTATCGAAAGATCTAAAAATACATATATATCTACACAGACACACACGTATATATATAATATATATATATTATATATATATATATATATATATATATATATATATATATATAAAATAAAAGGTCTCGCGAAACTTATTTTTTCGACATAAGGGACCACTGAAACGGATTTGTGCCATGACACTATCTCATTAGCGATTTTTTCCTAAAGGAAATTCCCTTAAAGGTAGAAGTAGTTAAAAATAAGAGAGAATCTCCTTTGAAAAATACAGAAAAAATTAGTTACGGGTAGTGCATGATAATTGAGTAACTGCTCACGATATATAGCTTAAACCAGATCCTTACGGAAACACGTATTCCTAAGGAATTTCGCCCGATTTGCGGACCACCGACCACCGTGCGAGAATTTTCTTTTATCCAAGATCCCAACAAAGTTAATCTTTTTTACTTAATTCTATCATTGAACTTTTTCTTAGACCAATCTTAAAAGTTTTTGTGACAAATGGAAAAAAAACTATTCAAAAGATTTTGCACATAAAATAAAAATAAACCAAGAAACCCTAAGTATAGATTTTTAAAGCATAACTCTCAATTCCTAAAGTTTAGTGGAATAAATGTTATTACGCTCAACTTGTGTTAAACTTTCATCTTAAATTAAGTTTCATTAAACCTCATTTCTCTTCAACTAAAATGGACATTTTGAAAACATTAATAACATAAAACATAACTCTATTTTTTCGTAATTGACTGAGAAAGAATTATTCTTCATTTTTCATGTTATATGTGAGAAAAAAGGGAATGGGCGTAATCAATAAAATGATCAAATGTGAAAAAGTAAAATTAACAATAAATCTGAGGGTTTAACATTTAATTAAATTAATAATAAATTTAATGTGTTTAAGAATTGCTACGTACACACAGCGTATTTAACTGGAGATCGTATTCCATAAGCATTTAATACGATTCAGTTCTTGCACCGAATATGTTTAGTCGGTAGATTGAAATTCCGTGATTACTGATCCCGCCAAAACATCGCGTTTTTTATGGTGAAGGTTCACTTTTGGTTATAAGGAAGTTTAAAATAAAAAATATATTTAATTTAATTGTGATTTATTTGCATAATAATAAAATTACAATAAAAAAATCAAAAATTATTTGATGAAAAGCGGTAATATTTCAGTGGAATAAAAGTTCGACGAAAAGGTTATACGATGGTTAAAAACGATCGCCTCTTACATACATCGTATCGGGAGATCCATTTAGATTCTATCTCCCTAGTTCTAGCGTATCCGACTAGATTCCCTCCGCATGGTTCATACCTGCGTATATGTTACCGTATTTAGATCCCGATCCTAATACGATTTGTGGATTTAGAAGTGTGTGTGAACGTACTAAATTATAGCTCTTAGTGTTTGTTTTAAAATGCATTATCCCCAATCCCAGACGAATTCTTTCCGGTTGAAACGTCGGGTTCTTCATCTACTGTTATAAAACCATCAAGTGGCTTGAATTTTCTAAGTCTATAAATTTAAGTTCTACAAAATTGTATTCATGTTTTGTTGTTTATAAAAAAAACTTTTTAAATACCTGTAAATGTTATCTTCGGCTTCCTTCATAGCTACGAAGTATCTGTGAGCGTTTGAACCATTTATAACTGTATACTTGATCCTTGTTTGCTTAATAAGCTGATCAAACGATTGTATAGGATACTAAAATATAGAGACTCTGATTTTATAAAAAAATTATTATACTTTTAATTTAAATAGTAGAAGAAGTAGAATAGGAAATAGGTGATGATTACCTAAGGATCTTGAATAAAGGGAATGACGCACTAAGTCGATTTGAAAAGCAAATAAGTGGCCCCATCAAAAACTGTTAGGACTTCTAACATTTATTCATATTTTGTTAAAGTTTTTTAATTTAAGTTAATCTAGCTGAGAGATATACCGTAGTTCCTACTTAGATTTTAATTAACTCCATATTTAGGTCCCCTGGAATTAATGCAGTATGCTACTCCCGCAACGCACTTATGTTTTGCAGATTGCTGGACACAATTTATTAGGCAACGTCGACTCAGCAACTTCTAGATCTATGTTTAGAGTTGCTATGGCTATTCAAGCTAATAAATTGTGATCCAGCAACCTGTGATAATTTTCGATGTAGATAAATTCTGGTACCACAGGTGATTAATTGTTGGATGTGCATTTTCCCATAATTAATTAATTAACGCCATTTCTGTCATCATTTTTGTGTCTCAACACCATTTCTTGGAAGTTTTTTGGTTGTGTGAGAGTGCTAATAGCGCCACTTCTCACCAACTCATATTCGTCACTCTCACCAGTGGCTCAACCTTCATGGTATTATACCATCATCAATTAAGGATAAGTCATCGCCACCTTCAATTCTTATCGCAGGTTAACAATTTAAACAAATCTAAGTTTATATTAAGAGATAGGAAGAGAAGAGGACACTTCATCTTCATAGGGTTGCTGGTGTCTTATTGCACGCTAATACCCATATGTACAGGGCTTATGGTATATAATAATAACTAAATTGATTTCATAAGTTGTTCTTTGTTATCCATTTCATCACTTAGTAAAGATTACAGTCCAATCTATTATTCATTTTGTGCTAACCAGCTTCTAGGTTGTGAGGTGAACCCTGGTTCGACCAATTCACCTCAACAAGGTGAATTGGTTGCGTTGTCTCTCAAAATATAGAGAGAAATCAACACGAAACGAAATTTATTAAATAAGTTTATAACTACAAAATAATCCTGGTGCGGTGGTCCGCATGTCAGGCGAATTTCCTTTTAGATGCGTGTTTCCGTGCTTAACAACAAACCTGGTTGGAATGATAATTTTGTATAGTTTTTTTATACATTATATAAGTTTAACTACTAAATAATTCTGGCGCGGTGGTCCACTGTCACTTATGTTATTTAGTATGTGTATTTCCGTGCTTAACAACCCATTTCTTGCTTAAGGTTTTGGTTCATGCTTTTGAACCTAAGCAGTTACTCAATTGTCAAGCACTGCTTGTAACTCATTTTGTCTGTTTTTTCAAAGGAAATGCGCATTATCATCCAGTTGGTTATAACTGGTTGATTATGCGCATTTCCTTTGAAAAATACAGACAAAATGAGTTACGAGCAGTGCTTAACAATTGAGTAACTGCTTAGGGTCTAAAGCATGAACCAGAATCTTAAGCAAGAAATAGGTTGTTAAGCACGGAAACACGCATTGTAAATGAAATTCACCCGATAGCAGACCACCGCGCCATGGATGGTAACCATGCAATAACCATGGAATGGTAAGTTTGCTCCTATTTCTCTATGTTATACGTCCATGGGGTCAGATAAGTTCCATAATTCGTCATCCCATTATTTCAAGATTCCTGAGCGCCAACTCCCTGACATATCACTATTCCCTATGATTCTAAGAAGTTTATAAAAGGTTTTACATATATTACAACTACAATCTTGACAAGAATGGGGTGAATTTTTAAGGATTTGCATGTTGTTCTAATTGACTCTTAGAACTGAAAAAAATAAGATCAATACGTCCCCCACGGTATAACTAATCAAGCCATACATTTTTTTCTTAGTACCAATACATCCCTGAACCCTAATGTTTCAAAGAAATGGGAATGTTACAATAAATACCAATAACAAAATGTATAATAGAATGTTGAAATATATGTATAATGAATGAAAAATATAAGATACAGAATGTTGGATGGTATACGAGAGCAATAGACAGAAGTTAGGGGTGAAGTCAGTGTTGGCATCTAGTGGCAGCTCTGGAAATAACTCTTTACTAAAAGTCAAAAGCTTTACGGACCACCGCGTCCTTAGCTTAGCTTTACTCTTTACTATAAAGTTCTTCTCACTATTCTTAGTGAGTTTATAGATTATTAATTAACTTAGATTCTAAGTTAATATTATGAAATCATATTGGTATTTATTACTGTTTTAAAGACACGAGTATGTACTTGAAATAGATCATTATTATTTAAAGCAAATTGTTAGGTTCATTAGTTTCGTGTCAGATGTAGTTAGCTGAAAATAAGACGACAGTGGCGCATTCTCGTAGAAGACATTGTGAAACTACCAAATTACATACTAGCGCTTCTGTTAAATGGTACGGAAAGTTTTTTTTCCGAAGTTATAAATCCCTGGGCCATCTTCCTTTATCTATATATTCTTTGATTATAACTAATTGGGGATTGAACTCAAATGAATTATTTTCATAAGTCATTATAGTCATTCCAAATTTCTGAAAGAGAATCACTACAAAGAGGTAATTTTGGAAAGATAGGTTTTTAAAGATATAGGATTTTTACCTGAAGTCTCTCAACAGTTTCTAAAGCAGCCAAGTTTCCCATAAAAGCAGCTAACATCAATGCTGCAAAGAGCCAATAAGCTGCTATAAGAGCTCTTGAAGCAAGAGGTCTAGGAGCTTCGCCACCACCCTGCTGAGTAAATGAAGTTGCTGCGAACCAAATGCTTTCTCCAAAAGTAAACTGCCTAAGTATATAGTGATTACAATATAAGTGTTATCATTTAATAAATTTTAAACTCAGCTATTATAAATAGGCTCACTACAAAACATATGAAAGAGAGAATTTGGTCTAAGAAACATTATCTTGTTTTAGGTATAAGCATCGCTAAAAGCACAAATGAGTTAATTATTTGGTTTTCATACCAATAGGTCAAAAAATTGAGTCATTTAGCCTGACTAGCTTAAGATACTATGGTTATAACATAGTCTTAAATAATACCTTTGAATATTAACAATACCAACTTTGTCTTTTCACCAAAAACCTTTATTAACTCTAAGCAGAGCCGGCTTTTCTTTAAGTTAGTAAAGCTTATCGGTGGAAAGGCGAAGTTGGTATTGTTCATATCGTAGACCATTTCACAACGCTCACAGAAAGTTATAAATACCTTTTATTTTGAAATTTTAAATTTCTTGAACTTGATGGTGAAACAATTTCTATCACCCACACTAGAAAAGCTGTTAAACACATTCCTCCAATCAAACTCGCCCATACTTCCCATGTAAAGGCAGTAACGAATTTAAACAATGGACTCTTATTTACTGGTCTCCGAACAACTGTAAAGTTAAATGCAATGAATCAAGAGGAACGGCTTGTTGTCAAAACAAATATTTGGATAATGTTCCAATTGTTAGTGCTTTATATAATAGTTTATAAATTTCAGGATGAACCAATCGAAATCTTGTATTGATTTTTTGCAGTCTTTTAACAGTTGGTGTCACTGTATCACATAAAAAACTATAATGGACGTCTCTATATCTATATCTTAAGTCTTTCTCTTATCATACTTTTGTATTTTTTGTATCTTAAATTTTTTAATAAATTTGATTTACTCTTTTACTTTAATTAAAAATAATGTAAGTCTGAAATTAAAATCAAGATAGTTTTACATATGTGGTGGTGTAACTATATTACTTCTAGTAAGTTTGGGCTATGATTATTTTAATATTAACTTGCATTTGTTTGAATTGTTTTTTGCCTTGTTTGGTATATTACTTATTTCTGTTTTTTGTAATTGGTTTATGGTTTTGTTTACTTGTTATTCAGTAATATTCATTCATATATTCATCCTCAGTGAATACTTGCATCGCTTGTGCGAAAGCTCTGATATAAAATAAATTAATCTAATAAAACTCAGACTGCTGCCTTCATTATTACTTTTCCTAATTAAAATCAAGATGTTGGAAAAAGTAAAAGTAAATGAAAAAGTGAAAAAAATGTCAAACACGTCTGAGACTATGAGAGAAAAGTGCTAAGCTTAAAGACGTGACAGGAAATCCTTCCAAAGAAAATGTTGATTTCCCGCGACTCTAATTTTTAGTAAGGATTTTATACATTACTGTGAACCCCTTAGAGAGTGTTTAGAGTTAGAGTGTGTTTAGGGAGTGTTTTGCTCGTTTTGTAAGCACTAGTATTTTCAAAACCTTTTAAGGTACATTTTTCTTAACAGCTGTGGGGGAATCAGTTTACTATGCACCGACTCTAATCTACAAATATTGGTTACAAAATCTAAGTGGATAGCAAGGTTAAACAAATTTGCTCGGTAAATTTCGTTAGCATTATGGAAGAACTTGTGTTAATAAGTTTATACATATGTCAAGCAGCTGTCATCAAATATATAATTTAATTTTAGCAATTGTTAGATTTAACCGGTACAGTGTATGAACGAACCAATTTAAACGTCCATCAGTTACTTATAGTGATAAGTCTTACCAACTGAAAATCCAGCTGTTGTGTGAAAAGTTGCTGAGAAGTCAATAACTCTTTCCATCTGAGATGTTGGTACCAATGGTCCTACTATCATATCTAGTTCCTGTAACAAGCCAAATACATATAAAACTAGCTATAATAATATAAATAAAAGTATAAAATCAGGTAAGTATAAATAAAATCAGGTAAGTATAAATAAAATCAGGTAAGTATAAATAAAATCAGGTACAGAGTACCTCAGAACTTTTTCTCATCACATCGCTACGCTCCTCCTCCCTGCTTCGGACTCGCTTCGCTCATCTCCAGAATATGCAATTCACTAAATGTTTACTGCAGTATGTCTTTGGACTCGCTTCGCACGTCCACACATAGTAAATGCATCTGTTTCATTCTCAGGGGTCTCCCATACAGCACTGACCACGCTCTATGCTGCTTACCATTTATAATCCATCATGAAGCTTTGTGTACCAATATATTACGTAAAGGGATATACTTGTACTAAATTTTAACCTAATTGGTTTGTTTTCCGATTGTTATATTTTTTTAAACAACGTACACATGTCATTTGATAAAAATTGAACTAATACTGATAATGAGATGAAACTTGACACATATGTTAGTCCATATAAATAGCTAGATGCGTGCCAAATCTCAATCTGATCGCATAATTTTTCTGCGTTTTATGATATTCCGAAATATTTGCTGAGTCATTATTGCTGTTAGTGATGTCGTCAAAAAATTATTTTCCGAATAGCACAACTACAGTGGTAGACTGATTTTTGTTGAAAGTATTAACTCTCTAGCATAAATACACAGCATAAAAACAATCGTTTAAGGCCAGTATAGTAGGTTGTGAAGAGGTGAAAAACAGGAGGAGTAGGTGGACTGGGAGGTTTTGGATGAAGAGATGCAGTTATTTGGGAGTATATATATATATAATATATATATATATATATATATATATATATATATATATATATTATATATAATATATATATATATATACCACAGACCAAACAAACTCTCTAAGCTTACTTACAGAATTTTCAAGTTGTCCAATGAGACCCGTCCACGTACCGTTGTCAAGTTTTTCACCTAGCTCCATACTTGTTACTAATTCATAATCAAAGTCCATTTCTTTAGATAATTCATAGATGGTGTCCACACAGTAACCCTGCCATGTATCGTTTTTATCCTTGCTTGGATATGCAAAAGGTACGGTCTAAAACCATGACAAATTAATTCAAAGTAGTATTTAAGAAATTACAGCTCGTGTTGTATGAATAAAAATAAATAATAAATAAAAACTATTTTTATTTGCCAATAAGTATAGAAAAATATACAATAGCTTGAGGTTAAATATATAAAATACATCAAATAGTTAGAATACACCCAACAAAGCTGACGTAACTATTTATTTAATTATGAACCCTGATAAATTGTAAATGGGTTTTATGATTAGCAATTTTTTGCATTTTGATTTAAAACATTTTATTTCAGCAATGTCTTTTATATCTTGTGGTAAAGAGTTGTACAATACTACCCCTGAGTAATCTGAACTAAATTTATATTTTGTAGTTTTATGTTGGTTTATTCTCAATAAATTTTGATTTCTATTTTTATAGTGGTGCTTATCTCCATTTTTTGTATAATTGCCAACATTTTTTCTTTACTTGAACTACCTGGTTTAATATATATATGGCTGGTATCGTTTAAATTTCCTAAATAATGTCTTACAGGATTTCCTTGGTGGTTATATGTATTTCTATTTTAATGAAATAAGATTATAAACTGTTTCTTTTTCTAAACATAATATATGTTTATTGTTTCCTCGATACCCAAAGTTAGACACACATTATATTTCTAGTATCCCTAAGTTTTTCTTAAAATATTTTTATTGAAGGGGGGTACTTATTACTCACTCTAGTATTAGTCTCTCACCATCCTCCTCTACATATTAGTTCTGCACTTTCCTTGTTAAAGTCAATATCACTCTCAGTAACTTTATGTTTAAACTAGTCCTTTTCTCCTTAGTACTTCCCAGGCTCAGAAATTAAGTCGGGTTACTTAAAGTCATCAACCAGCAACTCTAAAAGCCAGATCTGACAGAAGCTGGCTTATAGTAAACACTTCTAAGTAACAACATAGAAGTTCTTAGTTCTATGAAGTATATTTATACAAGTTTGTATAATTTGTAAGTTATCTGAAGATGTGTCTGATAAATCTTATTTTTTTACCCTATGAGGATCTATAGAAATTGCTTGTGGTGCTTGAGGTAATCAAAGAATTTGTCAAGTATTCGCGGCTGTGATTGTCATGATTCAGAATGGAATGATGGATAAAATTGGACTTGATTTAAAAAAAATACTGTTTTTAAACAATTAGATGATTACCATTGGAATTGTATAGATTATAACCATATTTAAAGCTCAAGATTATGGTACTAAAGGATTATAACCATAATTATAGCACAAAATTATGGTAAGGATTATAACCATAATTATAGCACAAGCTTATGATACTATAGGATTATAACCTTATAAATATATGTATAAATCAATATATTGATACAAATATATGTATAAATCAATGTATTGATACAAATATATGTATAAATCATGTAATTAACAAAATATGTATAATCAATATATGATACAAATATGTATAAATCAATATATTGATACAAATATATGTATAAATCAATATATTGATACAAATATATGTATAAATCAATGTATTGATACAATATGTATAAATCAATGTATTGATACAATATATGTATATATGTAAAATATAGATTGAGATATATTTCCTCGTTTACAAACTAAGTTTTATAAGAAGCAAAACTTTTCTGCTTTTTAGACCAACAAATAAAAATCATGAAGAAAAATTGAGATGTAATTTTTTGATAGACTGGGTCAAGGGCCTCTAATCGTTTTGAAAGTGTAAATAAGGAGAATACAAAATACCTGAATAAGCTTGCTTCTAATATTTATGGGTATAGGATATGACATACTAAAATTTTATAGCTCCTTAGAGATAAAAAGGAAAAAAATTGAGACGCCTTCTTTTATAGGCTTCAAATTTAAGCTTTTCTAAAAAAAGAGGTTAGGAAAGGACATTACTCTCGACCCTAAGGCATGAAATGTTCCTTTGAGAACAATACAATAAATATATTAACAAAAATGTGCCTACTAGGCAGACAAGTTCAATAATATAAAACTTTATGTTAGAGTTTGGATTGAAACAAAGCGTTAGTATTCAGAAATAAACGAAACGATACAATATTTGTACAGGCAGCATCATCAATAGAGTCCAAGAACACACACAAATATATATATATATATATATATAAATATATATATATATATTATATATATATATAATATATATATATATATATATATATATAATATAAATATAGTTGACACAATATAATTGTGCGAGAGAAACCTAAGAAATGTAGCAAGCAAAACGCAAGGCTACATCTGGGAACTGTTCCATTATTCGACAATCGTCATCATTGATGGCTCCACATAATGTCATGTCACTATGGAAGAAACTAAAACTAATAAAAGTCATGTGAACAGAAAAACTAGTACATATGCTGAGATAGTTTTTGATAAATGTAATAATACTGTAAGTAAGGCTTGTTTTGAAAGCAGTGCTCAGAATATTGAACCCAGTAAATCACAAGGAAAGCAAACAGCTCAAAGTAGTAGGTTAGCTAACAGAATACCTAGATTAATTAACAGTGTGGTGATCAAGCCTTTGTCTTTTGGTCAAATAAAAGATAGAGAACTTGGATAGCAACAATCCCTAGTTTTCCTAAGGAGGCTGTTGTTATAGTTGGTGTTGATAAAAACCTAAAAAAGAATGAGTTTCTAAATAGCCTCTGGAACCTAAATCTTTCTAAGTTAGGATTTAGTAGAAACGATTATGGAAATCAAGTGATCCCTCGATTCACTAGAACATGTACCTGGATTAAAGGGGACAATGCTATTCGGTGGATAGTAGAAATGCCTTATGCTCTGAAGCATGAGTTGCTAAAAGTTGGTACCGTAAATATTGAATGGTCTTCTAGCCAGCTACCAGTGAAACACTATGACTGGGTTACTAGATGTTTTACCTGTCTGAGAACGGGTCATACAAAAAATCAGTGTGACAAAGAAAAAGTTTGCTCTCACTGCTCTGAACCCCACCATTTAAGAGCAAACTGCCCAATAATCAAAGAGCAGCCAGTGTGTGGCTCTTGTAGAGATAAAAGAAGAAAACATAATCATTCTATACTAGATCCGAATAGTTTAGAGTTTCAGAATGCACTAATGTGCAGGAAGTTGCTACTAAACCGAACCTAGCATAAGTATCTACTTATAATTTAGCTTGTAGTTCAGAGAATATGTATAAAGAATTTATGTAGACGATATTAGTTTAGAGCTCCATAACTGAGATACCAGTTTACACTTGAATCCTCTCTTTCTAATATTATTATTTCAGTTACAGTAATATCTTTTATCTTCTTTTTATCTCTATTTATATTTAGTAATATTTATTTTCATATTATCACCTATATATTTCTATTTATTTATTCATCTAAATTTTTTTTCATTCAGGA
The DNA here is from genome assembly GCA_018340805.1 of Microvelia longipes. Lineage (NCBI taxonomy): Eukaryota > Metazoa > Arthropoda > Insecta > Hemiptera > Veliidae > Microvelia > Microvelia longipes. Next base: position 11,292,071 of record JACMZG010000002.1, on the reverse strand, counting down.
TGGCACAATGGACCCACCTAAGAGGTCTAAGTGCCCTGGAATTTTCCACGTGAGCATTAAAAAAAAAAATATAAAAAAATAATAATGTCATGTCCCACTCTATTCACAATTGTTTTGTGTCAACTATTCATGTTTTGCAAAACACGGTAGTATCAAATGATACATTCTTCGGAATTAATTGATGGTCAGAGTGAGCTCAGGATCTGTCGGCGCCCTGATGAGTTAGACGTAACGAAACAGAGTGGGACATGACATTATGTAGAGCCATCAATGATGACGAATATCCAATAATGGAAAAGTTCCCAGATGTAGCATTGCATTTTGCTTGATACATTTCCTAGGTGTCCCTCGCACAATTATATTGTGATATATATATATATATATATATATATATATATATATATAATATTATATATTATATATATCTATATATATATATATATATATATATATATATATATATATATATATATATATATATAGGGTAAACCACCCAGTGGTCGGCCAGTTAACTTTTTTTTCAACTTTACAAGCTTACAGAAGGTGTGTTGTAAGCATTTTAGAAACTTCATGAGGTTTTTCTAAACATTTCATTAGTATAGTTCATGGCAGAAATCATAAAAAAACAATTAGTGATTAATTAATATAAAAAAATCCATTTAAATGAGAAATGAGCAGTTTTCCCAATAGTCGGCCACCTAAGTTTTTGCAATGACCTAAGTCCGTCCAAAAATACCCTAAAGTCGGCCGCTAAATTAGTGAAGGTCTTTGAAGGTGATCCTGTCTACATGAAATAGATATCCGTAGGACGAATGTATTCATGTACAAAACACACAAATAAGAATTAATGGAAATAAAAAGTAGTTTAACAAATATGTATATAAACAATTTTTTAATATTTTTTTACAATTTTTTAACAAATAAAATACTCAAAAAAACGAAATATAGGCCTAGTAAAACTAATACCAGCAATAGGACTATTGCCTACAAAATGCGCAAACACTGAACAACTTAACTATAAAATAGGTATCTATAAATAAATAATTATTGCACTTTGATACTTCAGACTTAAAATAGGTATGTACCTATACTTAATCCTTATTTATTTTTATAAATAAAAATTAGTGGCATCAAAAATACTTAACAATTAAAATAGGAAACCTTATAAAAATAAATACATTTTGTAATTATCCTTATTATTTCTACAAACAGTCTTAAAATTTAAATAAAAAAATAGATATCTTCTTATTTATCTATTTCATTTTTATACATATCTTACCAATATTATATCATTATTATTTGTATTTATCTTTATTTTTATTATTATTAATTATCGTTTAAAGGTAAGTACTTTCATATAGGTGTGCTATACTCGTAAATTACTTACCTATAAAAAAATAAGTTAAATAAATAGGAAACTATAAATAAAACTATAAAATAAAATTTAAGAAATAAAGTAAAAAATAGGAAGTTTTCAAAATAGGAATAAAAAATAGGAAATTAAAAAGAATCCTAATAAATATTAAAACAAGCAAAGAAAATACTATTTAAAAAAAATCACATAAGGTAGGTATTAAGTTGAAATAGATCATCACAGAAAAAATACAACTTAAACCTAGTTGTTGTAGCTAAAAACTTTAAACTAATTAATAATCAAACCTAATTGAGATACATTAAACTCATATTTGGATCCCTTTTTTTAAATTATTACAGTTAATATCTTCTAGAATCATAACTACATCTGTAATTTCAATTTCGGAAGTGTCATCAATTTTAGGATAATGAAATAAATTAGTTTCTTTTTCTCTTCTTAAGTACTTAACATTGAATAAATTACAGTTGTTTGTTTTACTTATTACTTCTCCAACATAATGTATTATTCTGGTTTTGGTTGGAAATTTTACCAGCACAAAATCCCCAATGCCAATATCTATGGTCGATTTCCTTGTGTTTTCTACTTTAGATTCTCTTCTAACTTTTTTATTCTTTCTATCTAGTAAATTACTTAGTACGTTTTCTTTACTTTCTTGATTTCCATCTTCTTGAGGCTCAACTACACTCTGTTCACATTTTCGTTTATTTTTTTTTTATTTTCGGTCCTTCATTTTTCTTACTTTTTTTGTCTTTCTTTATAGAGGTATTTTTTTCAAGGTAGTATTTGCGCCAAGCGCTACTTGAGATAGCACTAGGAGCTTTTACTTTGCTTTTGCCCCATACTTTACTTGTTGGTAACGTCCCGGGCCAAAAAAAGTGTTCTCCGAAGGGAGAAATAGAATTATTTTCATTAAATTCTAGGTTAATTAATGAACTTCAGTCCTATAGAATTTTATTTAAATAAACATTAATTCCCTATAGGACTGAAGTCTTCATTAATTAACCTAGAATTTAATTCTTATCAGTCCAATAACTATTTCGTTAATTATTTTCATTAATTTCAAATGCTTCAGCCTCGTCGTCAGTAAGTGGAGCTTCGGTATTTTCAATAGTTTTGTTTGTACTGTTGTTCCTAAAATTATCTAACCCCTTAGAAAAAAGTCCATCCCGTAATAAACTGAGGGTCCCATCAGTGTTTACATTATATGTCCCTGGTAATACTTCATTATTGTTCAAAGTTGACAATGGTGAGCGATTTTGAATTTCTCCAAACAAACTTGGAACGTCTAAGTTTTGTATATTATCTTATATTATCTGTGAAATTTAATATTAATGAAGTATCGGGAAATGAATTCGAATTGAGACTTGCTTCAATTTCATTTTCTGTTAATGAAGTTTCGGGAAATGAATTTGAATTGAGACTTGCTTCAATTTCATTTTCTTTTATAGATGATTGAGGTAATGAATATGAACTGAAATTTGCTTCAATTTCATTTTCTGTTAATGAAGTTTTGGGAAATGAATTTGAATTGAGACTTGCTTCAATTTCATTTTCTTTTTCAGGAGATGAAATTGAGACTTGCTTCAATTTCATTTTCCTGAAATTTGCTTCAATTTCATTTTTCGAGACTTGAAATTTTCTTTTATAGATGATTGAGGTAATGATATGAACTGAATTTGGTTAATGAATTTCGAATTTGAATTGAGATCAATTTCATTTTCTTTACAGAAGAATCAGGAGATGAATTTGAATTGAGATTATCTTCAATTTCATGTTCTATTATCTCAAGGTTTGTCTCTATGCCTTTTTCTAAACAGGATTCTTTTATAAATTTAATGACATCCATTGCAATTTTAAATTTATGTTTATCAGTGATTGTCTTAATGGATTTTTCTGATGGTTCCTTGATGGTTTAAATCGCTCTAAACTATTTCTGATGCATTTTGTGAAATCTATGTTATCTGGATTAAACGGAAAAATTCCACTAGCTCTAAATCCATTTTTAATACAATTCTTTAAATTTTCAGGATTACTATTCAAAATAGAGTCAAGTAAAGGACAGAAATTGACTTTTGTTATGACCTTGCCCACATTGTTTGGTAGCATTTGCCAATTCTTTACTGTTTTTTTTCCAGTCACTTTTTAGAGGTTTGAACACGCTGACATCAGCAGGTTGCATTATGTGAGTGGTGTTTGGTGGTAACGCATATAGTATTATTTGATTTGTACTACAAAAATCACTTATTTCCATATTTAAATGGCTTTTGTGGCCATCAACTAGCAACAGTATTGGCCTTTTAATACATTTCTTAGTTAGCCAAGGATGAAGGCCATTAGCGATATATTCGTAGAAAACATCGGCACGCATCCATCCTGTTTCAGATCGACCAAGAAACCAACTACTTGGAATAGAGTTCACAACTTCCTTCGGCGGTCTTATGTAGGGGAACACAACCATTGGATCTAGTGTCTCACCAGCAGCAGAAAAAAATAACAAGACAGTAAGGGTTTCTTTTTCATTTCCGAGATTAACACTGTAAACATTTTTCCACCCTTTAGGCGCCAACACTTTCCCTGTTTTGGGACAGAGATTGAAGCTGGTTTCATCACCGTTTAGAATACGAGAAGGGTCGAGTAAGATATCAGCGTGATTATTTTCAACTAAATAATCTTCCAGTTCTCTAAACCACTTTCTGACATATTCTTCAGTAACCAAGCTCCTTCCTTTTGTTAAACTTTCAGCCTGCCTAACAGAAATCTCTGGATGCTTTTTTAAAAATAGGTTGTACCACTTATCTCCCGGTACGCCGTGTTTAAATGGGTTATCCCGGTCTTTAACTAAAGATGATGCCGTGTTAATGACATCATCTTTTTGCCTTGAGAACCCTAACTTTCCCAATGCTATAACCCACTCAACCAACTTAGCTTCTTCGATTTCCGTTAGTACAGTAGATGGTCCCATTTTGGCATATTCGGGAACCCTGCCATGCAACCGATCTTGAACTGTAGATTTAGGCATTCCGTACTTTTTACACGAAGCTCGAACTCCACCACCATCCTGAATTTCTTGTATTGCATTTTCCAGTGCTTCTTGGGAATAATTCTTGAGTCTTCCTCTCGCTGTCATCTCAGATCTGAAAGATCAATATGTACAAAAACATCAATCAATAAAATTGAACTGCAAATGATTTTAAGAAAAAAAAATATTTTAGGAGAATTTAAATTAAATATTTCTTGTGATTTTTAAATTTAATAGTAGGTAGGTATATAATTATTAATGATATTATGTTGTCTCGTGACTGTGCCACTTGCAGTATAACAAAAACCTGTCGAAACAAAATCAAGAAGTAGAGTTAGAGTTTACTACAGTTGATATGTCTTAACTCTTTCATAGTTTTATACTTTACATATTTAATGTTGGGATTTTCTGTATTAAAAGAAATAGGTTTGCATAAAAAAAATAATTATTATTGTCCTAATAGTTTTAAGAATGAAGATAAAAAACAACAACTAATGTGGCCGACTTTAGGCCCTAATGTCGGCCACCCAAACATTTTACTTTTTTAAGGTGGCCGTCTAAAGGATTTTCAACTTTTTACGTGTTAAATCTTATATTTAAGTGAATGTTAGACTCTTTTCTACATTGAGAACAAATTTCAAATGAATATCGACGATGTAGTGATTCCCTTAAGTCGGCCACCCCTGGCCGACTTTAAGATTTTAACAAAATCTGCAACCCAAAAGTCGGCCACCCTTAAATTATTAATATTTAATTGATTAAGTGACAAAAATTAACAAATTCGATAAATAATGAAGTAACTAAAATAAAAACAACATAGGAACACTGTTGGTTAAATATTATATTATTTAAACACTATTTCCCTTACCTTGTTGAGTTACCAAAAAAATAGTAAAACTCCCTCCAAAACAGCGACACTCCTCCTGTCGAGGTTTGATGGCAACTAACTCGTGTTTCCTAACCTCTCAAGCCCTCCACTTCAATCCGACATGCGCAGAAAGGTTCACTTTTTAGGTTAGAAACTTATGTATCACGTGATTCTTATTATAAACGTTTAAGCACTAAAGTGGCCGACTATTAGACCTGGACGGCATTAGGTGGGTTTACCCTCTATATATATATATATATATATATATATATATATATATATATATATATATATATATATATATATATATATATATATTATATATATATATATATTTATTTATTTATTTTACATATATTATACCTTTAATACCTACATAAAAGGTCCCAATTCGCAAGTATGGTTTAACTTTTGTGGGTTCATTTAATTCGAAATAATTATTCTCTGAATATATAGCCAATGCCTTGAATCCATTTGAATTATATTTTTCTTTATTCTCTTCTGTGTTCCTTCCTTTATTGTTGGACGAGAGTAAAACTGTTGCATTGTTAAGCAATAAAGTTTTATTTTCCTGAAAAGAAAATTTACACTGGGATAACCAAAGAATTTAGGCTTTCGTTTACAGCAATCATTTTAACTAAAAATATTCCATGAAGATAATTAACTATAAAGATATAAATAAATTAAAGACAGACTCATACTATCTAATGTGCTTATGAGAATATATCACAAGACTTACATATAATTTAACAAAAATCATAAAACTCAGAAACAGATAAGTGTGAAATCGTATTATTTAATACACAGTGTATCAAAACAAAATGTATTGAACGGTATCGATGCACGGTACGATTATTGGTTAGTACATACACTTATTGATGAATACGTACACTTAATGGTGACTACATACGATGATAGTTCTCTACATTTATTTCACTCTTATACAGATATTAGACATCAAAAGCGAGATTTTTAAAACATGGGTTTATTTGATTGCATAGGCAATAAAAATAATATATTAGCAATTTAATTTAGAACGTCATCTTCAATTATGGCTTTCTATCATTGAATAAATTGCATTTATTAAAATGCAATTATGAATTGCATTTTAATAAATTCCAAATTGGATTTTTTAGTTTAAAAATAGTTCAAACAAATTTTTTCAAGTTTAAAAAACTTTATTTATATTTAATATTTTCCGAGAAATATTAATTTTTTCCCAATTTGGAATCGCTTGTAACCGTTCCTGAAAAGTAAGAGAGTTCATTTTAGTACCGAGTTTCAATCAGATTCAAGAAAGCGTTTGAAAGTTACAGTGCGCCATAGAAAAGTCCAGGAACAAACAAAAAAAGACGTACACACATACACACAGATATATTTATATATATATATATATATATATATATTAATATTATATATATATATATATATATATATATATATATATATATATATATATATATATATATATATATGTATGTATGTATACATATATATATTTATTTGTTTATTTATTTACATATATTCTTGATATGGAGCCCTAGCTAATAGAATTTATAAGGTGATTCAATTAGGGGAATTTTGTGAATGAAATTATTTTTTTATGTTTCATGTCTTTTGTCAAGTGGCGTCATTGCAGGAATGGATAAAGAATTTTTTAATGTTATCTGCCTATATATAATCCTGCAATGACGTCACTAGTCATTCATAAAAAAAGTCAGGTTGTAACATCCGAATGCGTTTCGTTTGTATACATCAAATTAAGTCACTTTGAGGGAGCCCCACCTTTAAAAAACTACCTTCTTCCCTCCGCATGAAAACAGATCTCACGAGCTCATTTGTGGAAAATTCGCTGAAAGTAACGTCTCTCCACTGAATAAAACTCTGTTGGAAAAGTGCATTAAATCTACCGAGAAGCAATCATCAGTGCTTACCCTAGCAAACCAGCGACCATAAGGTACAAAAATTAATAAATAATTAACTCATGGAATAAAAATAAGTTAAAAACCGTTGGGCTTTGTTAATTGTTTGTTAGGTTTTACACTGCTGATTGTTATTGCTAGGTTGAAAAGGCAATGCCATTTAAGTGTTATTCTGTTGAGATTTATCTTTTTCATTATATAATTTTTAGTAGTATATAATTATAATTACCAATAAGTTATTTTCAGTTAATACCAATGAGTTTAAATCAAATAACATTGTGTCTTTATAGTCTGAGATAACATAAAACTGATATGAGGATAGAAAAGATTCAATACTGGCAATGTCATCTGTTATTATAATTGGTATGCTATGGGTCAAATGTGTTTTCATGAATTTCATCTGAAACAGAAGCAGCATGTTAAGATTTTCAGTTAGCAGGCCAATGGTGATAACTAATGGGGTGTTAACTAACTTTTTTTCTATAAAAGAAATATCACAATCAGTAGCGATCAAAATATATCGATATGTATTATTTTATACATATCGATAACTCATTTTAATGCGAGTTCAACTTGATATTGTGAAAAGTACTTCGAAATTACTTATTTCAATTTGGTGGAGTGGCCATTTCGATAATGGAACAAACCGATATAGAATTTTTATTCGCACCAGGTCCCTGGGGTAAAATTTGCAAAAAAAACTCCGTCAATGAAATAAGCTTTCAAAATCAAATCTCTGTCTTTTCCTTGTAAAACTTTGCTTAGTGGGTACTTTGTTTAAAACTTACTGAACCTTACATCTGGTATTTATACTAAAATGGCGATTCTTTTTCTTGTTAACAATCGAATGTGTCACAGCGTAGAGCGTGGTATAATCTTTAGAGTCATAATTATTATTTGCTATTATTTCAAGACATCTTGAAGCCTCCAATCTCCTAATTAATCGTTTCTTGCTTTTTAGCTAATGCCCATAACATCACGAATGTTAAACTAAAAGTTATTTACTCAAATCAAATTAGTATTATCTATATTGTTCATATTTATAATAATACAATGTAAAAAAAGGGCTCGCTTCGCTCGTGCGATTGCGTGCATTAGAAAAAATATTAGGAATTAGGTATCGCTTCGCTCCCTAAATTGAATATGTTTTTAATTTTATATATAAAAAAGGGGATCGCTTCGCTCGCATGATTACTTGTATAAATAAGGGGGCGCATTTCGCTTGCTAGATTGCATATAGTAATAGTTATACATGGTAGAAAGGATCATTTATGCATAGTGTATTATGTATAGAAAATAGGGCTCGCTTCGCTCGCTAGATTACATCTATTTAGAATTTTATGCTGTATAAAAACTAATTATAATATAATATTATGGCTGCCATGTTGAATATTTGAAATTCGGTGTATAACATTTTTATTTTACTAATCAAGAGCTTTTGAACGATGTATTACGCGAGTAATTCCTTTATCTTAATTTTTATGAGTTTATTATTTTTGCCACCATTTTTAAAATTTTTGACATTTTTAAAAATTTGAATATGAAACATCTATTTTATTTTTCTACTCGTTAAGAGCTTTAAAGCGGTATACAACATGATTTTTTTCGCTCAAATTTTTTATATTCTGTCCGCCATATTAGTCGCTATTTTGAAAATATTTTTCGGAATATTACCAAAAACTATACAGCTCTGACACATAGTTAATCCTACATGTATACAAAATTTTAATAATTTCGGTACATTTTGACGGCAGTTATCGCGACACGTAAAAGAAACATACAAACATACGAGGAGTAATATTTATAAAAAAACGTTTCACAAACTCATATTGAGCACAAGATTACTATTAAAGTTGCCGATAAAAACTGTTTTATATTAATAAAACGAACTTGTAACTCAGTCTACCTAGGTTCGAACTTGGGTAGTAATGTTACAAGTAAAAATGTTTTGTTTATTAAATAGAAAAATGCTACAAATGTACAAGTGTATCCTTGGTAACACTTGAACATCTGTCTTTACAAATTATTTCTAACTTCAACACTTGTACTTTTGTGAAACGGGCCTCTAGTCTCTAGAAGTAGCCCTTAATTTGCCCTCCTTATCATAACATTCACCCAACTTCACTAATTAACACAATAACATTATCTTGTTCTTATTAACATTTTAACGACACGAGTATCTACTGAAAATCGGTCATTATTATGTAAAAAAATGAATAAATCAGTTTTGTTTCAGGAGTAGTTTGCTACAAGAAAAACGACAGTGGCGCATTCTCGTAGTTGACATAGTGGAACTACCATATTACATACTAGCGCTCCTGTTAAGTGGCTATGGAACTAACCTTTTTTGTCCATATAATGAATCCCAGGTCTATCTTTCTCTATCTATATATTCTTTGGTGCAAAAAAGACTAGTAAATATACTCACGTATCGTTTAATATAGTTCAAGTTATGTTGGTAAACATAGCACACCGTCTGAGGGTTTGGTCTCACATCTTTAATTAGTTGATAACTGTCTTCTTCGTCTTTTAGAAAACTTTGACGAATATTTGAACTCAATAATGTGCCACTATCTAAACCAAAAAGGTATGAATAGCATACTACACATCAAACAAGAATGTTTTCTTTTAAAGCCGCTGTCTAGATAAGAGTAATAGATTTTCTTGATCTAAGACTAACGTCTGACTTAATAATAAGGTTAGGAAAAAATCAAGGAAGTAATTTTGAACCAATTCAAAATTCGGTACTTTTCTTGCTAATAGAATTTCTTTAATCATCCCAAATATTCCACCTTTATAAATGCCTATGTTACATTTTTGCTCAGATACACAAAACCCCTCTCCCCCCGAACAACACGAATACCCCCGGCTGAAGAAAATTAAATTTAAATAGTCCCTCTAATAGTGTGTCTTTGTAGAATATTTTCTACAAAATAAATTATTTTCTACATATTTTCAAATCTTTAACACTACAAAATGTAGATTAAATTACGATTAGTTGATGAGGTAATACATATACAAATTGCTTCTAAGTTGTTTACTTTTACAAACATAACATCTATGAAATGCTGCTTTACTAAGTATTATAATAATATTTACCTAAGTATTCGTGTGGTATGAGGTAAACGACTGTCGTTATGTTGAAAAAATGGTACAGAAATTCGTGGGAAGCTAAGAATAATCTGCTTATGTTCATGTTTTATTCAACATAGAGTCTGAAATAGTGAAAAACACTTGTACAATGCAGATTTATAGTCTATGTAGGCGTCATTTTTGAGTTTACAAAATTGTAACATTACTTTTGTATCTCAAAATTGCCTCTTTGTGGCTCAAGATTAACATCTTATAGCAAAGAGTACGTTTTCTAACATTATAATAAACTTCATAATAAATAATTATTAATAAATTCAAATACAGAAATAAAAATAAATAAATAAACATATATCTATCATTTTAATACTACCGAGTTTTGCAAAACATGAATAGTTGACACAATATAATTGTGCGAGAGACACCTAGGAAATGTAACAAGCAAAATGCAATGCTACATCTGGGAACTGTTCCATCATTGTGAGTAAATACTTCACATTATATTCTTCGGAATTAATTAAAGGTCAGAGTGAGTTCAGGCTCTGTCGGCGCCCTGATGAGTTAGACGTAACGAAACAGAGTGGGACATGACATTATGTCGAGCCATCAATGATGACGAATGTCGAATGATGGAACAGTTCCCAGATGTAGCATTGCATTTTGCTTGTTACATTTCCTAGGTGTCTCTCGCACAATTTAATTGTGTCAAACATATATGTATCTTAAACTATATAACTATAAGTATTATCTACATGAAGTATTATGCGATATATTTTTCTATACATAAATCATCCATTCTGCGGTAAATACAACCTTTTTAATTTGCAATAGTTATGCCTAAAAACTTTCATCAAATAAAATTTAAAAAAGTTTAATTGTCCAAAATTTAATTTACTACCCAGTCAATAAAAGTAATTTTAATTTAATTTTGCTAAAAGAAAAAAAAAGATACTAACCTCTTACTTATAAATTCTTTGACTTCAACAGAAATTTGTGACTTTTATATAAAAACCTTACTAACCTCTCAAAATTAAGTTTAATATATTTATGTTCCTTATAGTTTACCTGATTTCATCTGATTATTTTATAGTCTTTTTAATAAAAAATTCATATAAGACAAATAGTATAATTCTGGACAGATATCACTTACTTACAGTTGAAGACATATTTATTGTTTAATTCTATAAAGAAAATTCAGAATCACAATGCCTCTTCAACAAAGAAAGACAAGAAATATGCAGAGAAAATATTAATTGTGTTTGCTCAGTTTTATTTGTTGTGTAAGAAGATTTCCACCGCTTTTCTTTATTTGCATAGTCTTTGTCACGCTATGAGTTGCTGAAAACTTGATTTCTTATTTTTCTAGAAATGTAGTTATTTATACACCAGGGTAGTAAAACTTATTTGATTTCTCTGTGTAGTTAGTTGGTTCCCTAGGCGAAAGCCAAGGGGACCGAAGTATTTAACTTACATAACGAAGTCGAGGGTTTTTATGTAATTACCTCCCTAAGCAATCTTGAGGGATTTATGTGATTAACTCCCGAGACGAGACTGATATAGGTGCATATTACGTCGAACAAATTGTATTTTACTCCCATGATTCATACAAAATTTTATCTTTAACTTAATTACTTACTTATAACTTAATGTAATTAAGTTAATATTCTATTTTTCATACGTTTTGTTGTATTTTATTTAATTTTTTTTTATGTTTTAACAGTTTTATGACTATTGCTCGTTTTGCTTTATGTAAATGATATGAAGGTGGTTTGCAAAGACATACCTTACGAGAACTAACCATGGATAAAATGTTTTTATATTATAACATGAGAATATTTACCCTAATGATGATAAGAAAATAAGTGTCAAAACCAGTTTAGAAATGGTTTAAGCACGGTGGTTTACTTATAAATGTTAAAACCAGTTTAGAAATGGTTTAAGCCCAGTGGTTTACTTATATATGCGTATAAAATTGACCTTATAACTTTACTGTGAAAATGGCACTCGCTTATTTTGAAACTCTTGGACTTGTACCTCGTTTAAAACACTCGGGGCGACCATAAGTTATTTATTAGTTCTTTTTAGAACAAATATAACTTATTTAGAATTTCTTTCATGATTCTAAGCCTCATAAATGCTTTTCCCCCTTAAAGTATTGAATCTATATTTATTAAGCTGCTTTTATCAGTAGACTTCGTTATAGAATCAGGTTCTGGAAACATCTCCTCATATTGACAAAGTCCTTATGTACTTTAAAACGAGGTCTAGGATTACAGATAAATGTGCATTTTTATATTTTAACAAGATAAAAAATATTAGCAGTCTTTGAAAAATATTTATAGCATTTGACATTTAGCAAATTTTCTTTAGAACAATTCGCTAATGGGATAGGCGTCATGGCGGGAGTCAAACCTTGACTATGACTAAAATCCGTTTCAAAGGTCCCTAACTAACTAGATAAATATGTGCATTTTCTTTGAAAAATACAGAAAAATTTAGTTACGAGTAGTGCTTGATAATAAAGTAACTTCTCACGTTATAAAGCATAAACCAGAACATTATGGAGGAAATAGAGTGTTGAGCACGGAAACACGCATTCCGAGTGAAATTTACTCGACTTGCGAACCACCGCGTCAGAATTCTTTAAATTGAATTTTTGATAGAAATTATGGGAAAACTTATGTCCACAAACCTCACGTGGATTCAGAAAGCACGGAAAAAGATAATTTTTATAACCAGAGGATATAAAATTTATAAATAAAATTAAGACTTTACTTTTAAAAAGATGGCCCTGTATACTCTATAACTGTAGTTAAAGAGTTGTTAAGAGGTTTTGTTTTAAAGTACAAATTTCAATTATAAGTCATTATTTAATTATTACAATATAAGTAATAATTACTTATCAAATATAAGTAATTATTTAAATGTCTTTGGCATACATAAAATTTAATTTTTTTTGGCTATGAATATTTTTTTATATTAAAAAGTATCATTATTGCTTTGCTTGTCTATAAAAAAAAAATTATCTGTAAATTTGATATGTAAAGAGGTTTGGGTTAATTTTGGAATATATCTTTAATCAGTTTCGAAACTGCAATATTTGGTATTACAAACATAGTTTGCCACCAAAAATCATATTTCTACACATGGGTCATAGGGATATATTACTAGATGGGCTCTTTCGGTAGAATTTTGAAACATCTAAAAAGTAACCTGACCACCTTCGACTATCAATATAATAAAATAAATAACAAAAATACAGTAACATATATACGTTTAAAATAAAATCAAAATCCAAAATTGTTCGGACAGCTAAAACAATGGACTTATTGTAACCTTAATTTACTTTTGGAGGAGGTTTCAATGAGGTTACACAAAGCCCCTGAGGGCCCCAAAAAGATGTTTCAGGCCTCTTAATATATTGAGATAGGATGCCCCCTCTAGTATATATCTCTATGCATTGGGTTTTATATAGTTTATAAATTATAATAAACACGACAATACTTAAGGTAATAAAATGTATTTTTGATATTTTAGTAACAAATGACATCATTGAAAAGTAACATATGTTAAGTCATTATAAAAAATTAAGTAATATTAGCTTTAGAGTCGTTAACTACATATTTAGTAAATCTGGCGTAGGACGTAGGCTGTTTGTGACTTCTAGCCACGCTGGCAGCTCTTTCCCAGTTACTCTGAGCTTCCTGAAAATCAATTTTGTATATCATATTTCATAACAAATTACACCACAGTACGAATTATTCTTATAGAAGCAATATTTGTTACACACTACGAATTAAATATTATGAGGTTTTAAGACATTCAGTCGAGACAATGTTGATGACAAAGTTTAAGCTCACAATTATATACATTTAATAGAAGTTTGTGTTAAAGCTAGAGAAAGATGAAATCCTACAAAGGTCCTAGTTTCATGGAAATAAAAATATATAATCACCTACCAGATGGTATAAGAGCTCTAAAACCTCAAAAATGCTTAAACAAAGTCAAAGAAGTATTATTGCTTAATCCTATGTATGAACTCAATGATTATTTTAATTGAACTTTTATAATTTGTAATTTTTTCTGTTTCTTTTTCTCATTTGTAAAGTAAAGTGAATTTTTGACTAAACCAAGAATTGCTTGTAAATTTGATGGTTGTAAAATTATATAAATAAATAAAAAATAAATAAAATTTAGTTCTAAAGATTAATTTAGGACTAAATTTATATCTGAAAGAAATAATTAGTTGTAGTGAGCTACTAAAGTTTTGAATTTATTTCCGTTTTAAAAAATTGTACATACAACATAATTTTATCTCTTGATATTGATGTTTACCTTTAATCCACTTCAGCGCTTTACGGATTCAGAACGTCCGACTTTAGACTTTGTGCTATGTATTGCATGATACATGCGAAATAAAAAAAGTGTTATGTTGTGTTATGTTGAAATGCGGAATAAAAAAGTGTTATGTTGTGTTATGTTGAAATGCGAAATAAAAAAGTGTTATGTTGAAATGCGAAATAAAAAAGTGTTATGTTTGAAATGCGAAATAAAAAAGTGTTATGTTGTGTTATGTTGAAATGCGAAATAAAAAGTGTTATGTTGTGTTATGTTGAAATGCGAAATAAAAAAGTGTTATGTTGTGTTATGTGAAATGCGAAATAATAAAGTGTTATGTTGAAATGCGAAATAAAAAAGTGTATGTTGTGTTATGTTGAAATGCAAAAAAAGTGTTAGTGTTATGTTGAAATGCTGAAATGCGAAATAATAAAGTGTATGTGTTATGTTGAAATGCGAATAAAAAAGTGTTAAATGTTGTGTTATGTTGAAATGCGAGTGTTATGTTTGAAATAAAAAATGCGATGCGAATAAAAAAATCATGTGCAAGATATAAACATGTCACGATAAGGTGCTGCTATTTTAAATCTGTTTGAACACCAATATTGATTATTAGATCAATATTGGATCTGATCTTTGTAATGAAACTAGAGTAAATTTAAAATAATGATTACAAACGCTTAATCATGACTTCATTAAATCATAATTTACGATCAAATGTTGATACCTTGTCAAATGAGGCAGAGAATGTTTTAAAAACAGGATCATTAGCTATTTCGTTAAATCTAGAATCATCAGATTCAGGTGATGAATTTCTACCTGTCTCATAGTCTTCATCATCATATTCACTATCATCATCATCATCTTCATCATGACATTTATCACCGTGTTTATGTGTGCCTTCCTCCTTGATAAAGAAAATCAACAAAAAAATCAATAAAGGGCCTAGGGTGAGTCGAAACAAAAAAAATGTTCGGTGCACATACATCAAAAGTTGCATGTACGTACGAAAACATCGCATGCCTAAACAGATAACATTGAGAGGTTGCGCAAATTCAAAGCATGATTTTGAACCATCTAGTAGGCTGATTTTCAAAAACTATAATTTTTCTACTTCAGGAAACGATTTCACCAAGAAATAATTTTTAACATTTTGGAGCTACAAGTGAACACGTTTATGAACTTTATCTGTAGAAAGTTGTTTATCATGACCTTCAATACAGTAGAATATGACAATGGAAAATACAAAGGTTCCTTTGTCTTTTTCAGGAGAAATATACAACGAAAAAAAATATTGAATCGAAATTCGATGCATGTTAATATATTTAAGTCATCTTAGAGTTATTTTTTTCACAAAGAATTTTTTTCGCCAATCCAACAAAAAGATTTTTCTCAACATGGAAGTTATTTTTTAACACAGCTCAGGAATTAGAGTATTAAGTACAACCGTTTCTCAACTTAAGTCAGCAGTCACTACTTGAAATAATATTTTCTCCATAAGGGAACATTTGACCTTCTATGTGATGATGTTCAAATCAATATCTCGTATTACTACAAAATTTATTACTTTACCTCTTCTTCTTCTTCATCATCCTGTTCCTCGTTATTATGTTCATCTTTCCTTTCTTTTTCTTCTTTATCCTCTTTCTCCTCTTCCTCGTCAAATTCATCATCTCTTTCAGCAGATGCATCAGGAGCACATCTATCTTTTCTTGGTTCAGCGGATTCTGTATCCAGTCTTCTCATCCCCGAATATTTCGCCTTACCCATATTTCTATGATGTTTTTCCTCACTCTTTTTTAAGGTGCTATGACTTATTTTTGCTGATTTCTTTACCTTAATATTTGTTTCTCTTTTATCATTGTCACCTTTGATGTTTTTATCGTCATTTCTTTTAGAAGCAAATTGAACTGTCTTATTCACAGGAGGGGGATTCATTAAGTTGTTGTTGTTAAATAGTTGCGTCTTAAATCCGCGAACTGGAACTGGAACAGAAATTGAAAAGGTTATTATAATAACACTTAGTAAATTTAAGTACTTTTATTTCTTATAAAAATAGAGTAAATTAAATTATACATATTTAGGTAATTATTTTAAATTGTTAATTACCAAAAATTTTAAAAGGTTGGTAATTAATAGACAAGGTAAATTATAGAATTTTAGCAAAAAAAAAAGGTCTTAACTTTCAATCTTTAATCGATTTATATTTTGTTGGGATTAAACAAATTTTTTAGGCTATTGTCTGAATAGATGTGAGCAAATTGATAAATTACTATTGACCAAATATAAATTTAGGTAGAAGAAAATCTTGAAGAAATGATTTTTTTAAAGAAACAAAATCAGTTACTGGGTACCTCGGTATTTTTCTAACAACTTCGGACTTGCTTCGCTTTTCCTAATATTGTAATAATTATCCAAGCCCTAAGTTAAATATTTTAGATTTATCATTATCTAGATAAAGTTGAACGAATGATTAAATAGATAGATATTCTTATTATTGTCTTTGCACATTCGCAGTAACTGGCTTCATATTCATATACTTTACACAATGTAATTGTACGAGAGACACCAAGGAAATGTAACAAGCAAAATGCAATGCTACATCTGGGAACTGTTCTATCATTCGACATTCGTCATACTTGATGGCTCGACATAATGTCATGTCCCACTCTGTTTCGTTACGTCTAACTCATCAGGGCGCCGACAGAGCCTGAACTCACTCTGACCTTCAATTAATTCCGAAGAATATAATGTGAAGTACTTACCAGAGACGAGCGGTGCTCTCTTACCGCCATCATGCATGGCAAGCAAAACATATATCATTTTGATACTACCGAGTTTTGCAAAACATGAATAGTTGACACAATGTAATTGTGCGAGAGACACCAAGGAAATGTAACAAGCAAAATGCAATGCTACATCTGGGAACTGTTCTGGAACAGTTCCCAGATGTAGCATTGCATTTTGCTTGTTACATTTCCTTAGTGTCTCTCGCACAATTACATTGTGTCAACTATTCATGTTTTGCAAAACTCGGTAGTATCAAAATGATATCATATACTTTACTTCATTTTGCTTAGAGGTACATTCTGGCTTGGTCACTGGAACCTTTAATGTTGTACAGGCAAAATCACGTGACAGCAATATTTACTTTTAAGTAATAAGGAAGATGCATGTTATCCAAATATATTTTTATTTAAAAGTATACTACATTTAATGAACGTACTATACTTTTAATGTACTACTAAAAAAAATATCTCTTGCAATTTTTTTAGAGTGTTCCAATGAGGAAGATGCTTACATTTTAACCTGCGGTGTTTTGTGTTTTGTTAGGTTAATCGAGATAAAAAAAATAAAAGTATTAATTCTATACATTTTAATCAGCATTTAAAAAAACATTATCTTCAAACAAGTAAAGATTCGCTGCAAAAAGCTATTGGTTTATTTGGTTTATGATAAACCAAATTTATTTATGATTTATGATTGGTTTATTTCAAATCTCAAAGACATAATGTTTTTTCACGATTTTCATTCAATGATATACGTTTTACAATTAATATCTGAAGTAATTAACAATTAAAAGGGCTACCCAAATCTTACTATTTTGCAATCTAATACTTATTTAGCTTTGTTAAAAGCTTCCAAAAGATGTTAAGACGCAGAAGGAATTAATTTATGAAAGGAGGATAACTCGGAGCAATATTCATGCAGCACCGAGTGTCTTAAAAATTAAAATTCATATCCGTAAATTTAAATACGCATTTATTTCTCATTGTTAAATCAATATTGTTTCCCTGTCTCCTTAAAAGAGGAGGAAGTATTGAATTAAATTAATATCCACTTTTTCCATAAAATGTCAACATTTCAGCACCTACAGATTTAAAAAAAAAAAATTGGTGCCTGTATGTATATTTGTATGACTGTAGCATAAACAAACAGCTTATCTAATTTTAAATAAAACCTTGCACAATAACCTATGGGTGGAAGAACTTATTAGAATTTGGGGTTCATCCTGCAGGCCGTATAAGAATGATGTCACTTCAAATTTGTTTTAAATTTAAAAAAAAATATTCAAATTCAGGAAAAATATTTGTTTGATAAAATGTATTTCTAATGATGTTTTAAAGTTTTCTTAATTAAAAGACAGACAACACACACATACAGACAGACAACTTTGAAAAAACTACTCAGGAGGGCTTAAAAACACCTGAAGCGGATAATTCCAGTTTCATCCCGGTTTCGGATTTTTTTTGCAAGCACAATACTTTTCCTATATACCTACGGTATAAATGAGGAAAAGTAAACAATCTCTAGGTTATAATTTTATTTATTTTGATTTAATAATTTTGATTTTTATGCTTACGAGTATTTAAACTTTTCCCCATCAATTTGGGCATTTAGTAATTTAGCAAGTCCAGTGATCTCATGTAAGGTAGCACTTGACTTGTGACACACATTCTTTTTGAAAAATGATTTTACATAATATAAACGTTTGTATTTAGTGTCTTTTGCCATAAGAAAGTTTCTTAAACAGTCTTTTTCAGAAAGCTGTGATAAAAAGTACAGTAAGAAGAAGGAAAACAATAAACTGCCTCATTTATCTTTCTTAACCTATATTTGTCTTTGCCAAACATTATCAACTTAATTTGTCAGCTGCGGCTCTTTAAAACTGAAGTACTATTAATTACATTCGCTTTGTTAACAACTTTGCATAACTAGAGAGTATGATAATTAGTATGCAATTATTCTAGGGGAAAGGACTCGTAATTTTCATTTTATGTAAATATTTGAAGTGTATAGGAGCAGGATGAAAGATTAACATGAATGTATTGGAAAAATTAATTTTTTAGAAGAGCTTTTTAATCAAACAGATATAAAGAAGTCTATGGTTGTAGGCTGTTATTTCACAAAACAGATTACAGATTACTGTAACAATAGATATAAGGTACAAAAAATATGTCTACTAAAAATAAGGTCTATGAAGATAATAAATTTCTTGGACTGATAATCAAAATAAGAAAATTAAGACTAATAAAGACTGCAGTACTTTTTATTAATTATTAATTTATTTAAAATTATACATGTTTTCAACGTTTCACTCAGCATCATCAGGTAAAACAAAATAGAGTTTAATGCATTTTGTATAGCCTTATGATGCTGTTTTATGAGATTGCATAAAAACGTCGCAAGTCTTTGTTTAATGAATTAATAATTAATAAAATGTACTGCAGTTTTCTTTAATTTTAATTATATATCAAGATAGTAGTTGGCTAATTTTGTAATTACTGAAACACCGAATAAAATCTACGGCGACTGTTAAAACGTTTTGATTATAATAAAGATGTGCTAATTTAGTGGTGCATACAAGCATGTAGACTGCTAATCACCCACCTGTTGCTAACCTAGATATTTTAGAAAACATCAGGACAAATTATGTTGTTTCGTAAGGGATAAAATTTGGAAAATTAGTCCACTCTATATGAACAAACTTATGCTACAAAAGGTAAAGCAATGTGATGGGAAAAATGCGTGACCCTCTTTAATTTATTTAGCACCGATCCCTAATTTTGAAAAAGTTAAAGTTTGAACATTAATATATTGCACAATAATGGATATATGGAGGAACATACTCTTTTCTTTATCATGCTATAAACCCGCTCGATTTATATAAAACATTATTAGAAAATTATATTTTCTAAGAGAGCCTATTATAATATTTTTTCCGCCGTATAAAAAACATTTAATATGTTTAGCTGCTCACAAATAACGGTCTTCTATGATAATACCCTAATACCCCTTAATAGCGTTATATTAAAACCAATGGACTTGGAAAGAAAACCTAGGCCACTTGAAATTTCTCAAATGTCAGCTCTACTTCATGCATTATTCTGACCTTTTTATGCATCGTTTACCATCAAATAGTTTGAAATTAGTAAGTAATGACCTTTCTACTCTAACGTGTAAGATAAAATAACTTATTTTTTATTAACATATACTATATTTCATGTAATGTTTTCTTACATATTAATTTTTCAATTAGGCATTTTCCTTATTATTTTATAACCTCCTAAGGCTACTTTCAGTTAAATTACGGGTTTCTCAAATTGTGATACGCGTACTACTGGTGGTCAGGTACAATGGACCCACATACGAGGCCTAAGTACCTTGGAAATTATTTACTCCGGAATTTATTAAAAAAAAAAACTATCGGTAGTACGCAGAAAAATCCAATACCTTATACCAAAAAGAATATAAATGTAGTAATTTTTATTTATTTTAAAAGGGGAATATTTCTTGGTGATTTTCTTTGTATTGTTCATAATTAGTATCATTTAGGAAACGCGCATTTATGACATTTTATTTCTATTTTTGTTTTATTTAATTGACTATTATAAAAAATGTAGTTCTGGAGTGAAGGTCCACAACCTGGGCGAATTTTCTTTCAAAAGCATGCTTCAAGGACTATACAGGTCATAATGTTAATTAAATAATCATTTTTTGACATTTTACATTAAGTAATACAACAACAATTATCAGAGCTAATTATTTCAATGGCTTAAGAAGTTTGGTAGGAGGAACAATCCAGAATGTTTTGCTCTGAAAACAATAATAAATTATTGATCTTACCAATTTTAACACCAAAGATGTTTCACTTCTTCACCATAGGTAACACTAGGCTTTGAGGGCTCGTATCGACTCCGGACTGGTTTCATTTAACATGGTAATAATATTTAATACGACGCCCTGTGTTTAATAAACTACTAATATTGTTGTTGACAGCGCGGGAAAGTAGTGTTGAGGAACCAATAAGGTTAGCCTGATTCAAAATTGAGGGCGTAGTTTAACATCCAGGACTAACCTCATTGGCTTCCTCGTAATATTTTCCCACGCTGTCCACCGATTTTAACCGTGTGTCGTATTATAACTGTGTCAATTAAAGTGTTGTGATTAATGAATATTAATCATAGGGGTCATCTAATCTAAAGCAAGAGGCCATCAGCCACTTGGCTGCAAAGCGGCAGCCTTGGCCTCTCGGCGCCTTACTAATGGTCTTATATTAGTTCGTCATATTACTAGTTTATATAAGTAGCATACTGCCACGATGTAAGTGAATTTTCTAATGTATTAGGATCAAAAAGGAGCGGCTTAGAGGCCGAAGGCCTGTTATTTTGTTTTCATTATAGAACTTTAAGCTGTGTATTTTAAATTTTCTATTAATATCTAGTGAACCTTTATGGGGGCAAGGTGATATCAATGATCAACCAGCCATGATCTATCCATTTTCAGAATAACATAAAATACACACAATAAATTTTCACACAAAAAACACAGAATAAAATTTCAGAATAAGATGTACATCTCACCGGTATGTTTTTTTCTCATTATTTTATGCGTTTTATTGTTTGTTTGTTTTTATATATTTTCTACCTTTGTTTTACTTTTTGATTTTAGCCTTTTGTAATGTTTTTGTACTTATTTGTTTGTTAGGCACTGATGATGACCTTAAGTTGGTTGAAAGCCGGTTATGCTTTATTTTAAATAAATAATACATCAATGGAGAGACTTATTTTATTATTCTGATCATGATGAACTCCTCTAGCGCTATACTTTGAATCCGGACAGGATTCAAAGTAATATAAAATGGATAATCAATAAAATGGATGGACAATCCATTTTATTTTAGATTATTGGACCACAGACTTTAACTCTCGAATGTATAAAGTGTTCTTACACCTCTAGGGAGGTAATCGTCGTAGAGACTAGAGTCTTAGAGCTAGATGATTAAACATATGGTTCTCATTTCTCCTTCGCTTACATTATATTACGAGAGTAGACCTTTCGTCGAAACCTGTACCCAAAGAATATAGTAGGTAGGGAATGTCGGACGGTGTACAAGAGCGTCAAACAGAAGGAGGATATGTACACAGTGCTGGCATCTAGTGACAGCTTTTAAACTAAACCTCTTTACTATAACAAAATGTTGAAACGCATAGAGATCGGGGATGAGAGTAAGGATGAACTAGGGACAATGAGGTGCTGGTCTCTAGTAGCAGCTCTAAAACTTACCCTCCTTACCAAAAATCTTCTTCCCACTTTTCTGAGTTAGTATTATAAAATCATATAATACTTTATTACCATTTGCACGACACGAGTAAGTTGGTCTCTTGTAGAAAAGACTCAAAGTCGCAGTGCATAAGGTTTTACACCTACCCTCACATTTAATACATTTTTTAAAGTTGGTCTACTTGAAATTGGTCATTATTAGGTAAAGCAAATATTTAAATTAATTAGTTCAGTGTCAGAAAAAGGTTACTAAAATAAGACGACAGTGGCGCATTCTCGTAGTATGCATGGTGCAACTACCAAATAACACTCTAGCGCTCCTGTTAACTGGCTGCGGAATTAACCTTTTCAGTCCAAGATTATTAATCCCAGAAGGATCTTTCGCCTGAACCCTGTTTGTTAAATTAATTATAAATACCTGGATCTGATGAAAAAACCGGTGTCTTGTTTTGATTGAGAACGTGTTTTGCCAGAGAGTTTCTAAATGTAGTCAATTCTCTCATACTTCCGTACACAGATTTATGTATAGAATCGTTCTTGTGAGATTCCACCTTTAGGCCGCATAGCATTCCGCATACCTGACAAAATAAAGCATACGACTACTTTGATACTATAAAAAGCATTTTAAGGGATAGCCGTGTAGCTAGGTACAAAACTAGTACATTTCTTACAGATTTAGATAACTCTATTTATCAGCTGATATATTTTTGGTACAATATTTAAACTAACAGCATAAAACAAGTCTATCAAGCCCACTAATGTTACTTTGATTCTCTTGACTCCAATGTAGTAAACTCAAGAATAATTCTCTGTAAGCAATTGTAAAGTGTAGCACAATGTGACTTTACATTGAGTATTTACACACACACACACACACACACACACAACATATATATATATATTATATATATATATATATATTATATATTATATATTATATATATATATAATATATAGAAATACTCCACCAAATGCAGGTGAAACTAATGAAACTAATGCCAGATAGCACGTTGACTTAAAAAAGCTTGCTTTAGGCTTGTGGAAACTTTTTACGCTTGTGCTGTATATGTATAGTGTAATTTAAGTTTAAATTTAGTTTGAATGTACGTTTAGTGTATTGTTTAATCAAACGTAAATATAATTCAAGTTTGATTTAAGCCTACTTGGTCAAGTATGTATAAATTTAATAAATAAATATTAGTCAAAAAAGGAAATTTTTGCGTCTTTAGATAATTTTCATAAAAAATGGCACCTATTTATTAAAACTTGACAAATTAACTACTTTTGGTCTTACTAAATTTATTTTTCCGAGGAGGAGTAGCTCGGTGGTAGTGTTCGCCTTACGACCTGCCAGTCGAGAGTTCAAATACAGCCGGGAAAAGACCTTACGACGATAACATAAGGTTATCCCTTGTATTGCCCTCGAGAGGTCTTAAATTCAAGGAAGGCCAACGTTGACTATGTTTTTCGTGGTTTCATTGGCTGTTACGCAAAGGCGGGATTGGATTTCGTCCAAGTCAAGTCTGGATTCATGTTTTCTTGGTCTCTATCTTATGTAAAGAGAGAGAAAACGTTCTGCGGGCCGGTAGAGAGTCGGAAAGATAATGAACCTTCGGATCGAGCACTATGAACGTGGGAACCGACTTAAGCGATGTCTGTGATCCCACGATTACTCTAGGTGATTAGGGATGATATGTTCGGATTAGGAAGACGCCTTCTAGTAATTTTCAAAACTTTGGAATTCAGATCAGGGCTATGGGAATGGGATTAAGCACAGAAAACTAACTTAAGGGGTTGCCGCCAGCGTCTCTCCCCGTAGGGCTGTACCGGACATGACAGGGCAGTGAGTATAAAAGTATCTGGTGAGACAAGAGGAGCTGGTAAGATGTGTAAAAATAGTATATAGGCTGAATAAGACTTATGAGATCAGAGTAACTAGTGGGACTTGAGAAAAATATATACTAGACAAACTGTAATCTGCAGGTTGTAAGTTGCAGGTACAGTCTCGTAAAAGAGAAGATGGAAGTACCAAGACCTTCCCTGGAGCAGTGCGTGCATAAACTCACACAGTCTTCAGGGTTCTCAGTAGAGTTGCATTTGAAAAAGTAGAAACGATAAAATGACGATAAAATAAAGAAAGACAATCTCATTGGCAGGCTTTGATTGAATTCTGAATAAGATTTTATAATTTACATAATTTAAATATATAAAACGATTTCATAAGCGTTTTTCTAAACCCCCTGTAATACAAAATAAATTAAACGAAGAAAACTTCATAGATAAAAATTGAATAAAATATTCATGGACACGCAAAGTTTAATTCTTTGGTGTTCCCTTTCATTTCTGTTTAAATGACATATTTTTTCTGTTTTATTTATAAAGTAAAAATTAAATGGAGAAATCAGGGGATATTTTATACGAAATAGAGGAGAGTTATCAAATATAAACGTTGGCCAGCCGGAAACACGTATACGGATAATGTTATAGGTAGCCACTTGCCGCAAGTAACAAGTGAGTCACATAAATATTGGATCAAAACTAGAACAGATTTAAACTATTATTGGTTTGTTACGAGCATAGAGCATATTATTAGAGAGACGCTATTGATTAAAATTTGTAACACACTAACTGAGCTTTAAACTATATAGCTTAAATTGGTGCACTACCAATTTTAGAGGCATAGTTTTGTATAACTAACGTACAAACATACACACACACACATACAGACAGACAACTTTGCGAAAACCACTCAGGAGGCATTAAAAACGACTAAAACGGATTATACCGGTTTCATCCCGGTTTCGGATTTTTTTGCAAACACAATACTTTTCCTATATACCTACATTATAAATGATGAAAAGTAAAAATAGATACATAAAGTCACAAATCCAACTTTATCTTGGTTGTAGTATAGAAGGTTACAAATGAAATTGTTTTAAAAATTAATCGAATTAGAGTGCCTACTGTGAATATCTACTCTCTCCTGTAACAAGTTCTGGTGCTTTCTCTCATGCCGCTACTCAGGACCTTGAACGGGTGTAAGAGTTTTACTTGGGGGGGGGGGAGAGTCACAAGGGTGATAGGGAGTACGTCAAGCAAAATTTATCTGCAATGGGGGTCCGTGGGGCTCTGATCCATAGGGCTCTGATGTAACCCTAACAAAGTTAAGTGACAGGGCGAGCCACTACGATTAAAATATTTCTTTAGTATGTTATATTCTGAACATCTGAGTGAGATGTGAATAAATCCGGATATTGCCTTACAAATTTACACGCTGTCAATTCTAATACAAAATAAACAATAAACCGTCAATATTCAATTTCCTTTACAAGCAGATTTGCATTTGTATTGTATTTTTATAAAAATTTAAAAGAGTTGATGAACGATAGACTTTTTTATCTCCTAACTTGACTCGCATGAAATATTTATTGCCAATGCGCTTATATTTCAACGATTGATCAGATGCTGGTCTACGGGAAGGTGATTGAGACGATCCCCCTTTAAGATACCTAACAAAAGAAAACAGAGAAGAGAAAAATGAAAAATGACACAAAAATAATTACCTAACTTTACATAAAACTATTACAGACTACTTAAAAACATTAAAAAGTACATAAAAAAGGTTCTAAATAGCTAAAAAAACTACATCACAGTAAAGTAATAAATTAATGAGATACGATTACTTGCGTAAACAAGAATATTTATGTAAATTTAGGTAATTATTTTTGTGCAATTATAATATTTTTATATGTAGTTATAATATTTTTGTTTTCAGTCAATTTCATGTCCAATCTTATCAGTCTTTATATTGTAAGTAATTTATTTTATTGATTTTATGTTTCAGTTATTGTGCTGAAGATGGCCATAATGATGGCTGAATAATTAAAACAAACTAAATGTTGTAACGCTTAGAATTAAAGGCTACTTTTATCAAGTAATTTAAGATGGAATTCTATAAACTAAGAAGTGCAACTAACGAAAAACTTATAATTGCACAGAAATTGTATACATTTTCTATTTTATTTCTTTTGCAATTGCACAGGAATGCAATGTGTATTCGCAAATATGGAATTTATTTATTTACATCAAAAATGTATACTTACGAAAAATGAATAAAACGTCTTCATAGCAGCTCCTCGTTGACGACAATTTCAAGTGAAGACGATTCACTGAACTAATTGTTATGATTTTCTGAAATAATTAATCTTTTTCAATAACCACCTCTAACCTCTTCTTTGACCCCCTCCTAAAAGTTCACGCTCCCGGGTCCGGGTGCAAGGGAAAACAAACAATTAGGAAATAGACCGTGGAAATACTTGTTTTGGAAAACTATACTGCAATAATGTCTGCAATATAATTATTAAGATACATAATATTTAAACTAAATAAAACAACTTACTTAACCGATATTTTATCCAAACTTTATGCAACAAATTAAACAAAATTATATTTATTGTATTTATAACTTCTGTCCTATTATTCTCGTAATAGGACTTTATGAGAATAATAAGTCTATTTCTTATTTCTTTATAAGAATAAGAAATGATAATTTATTTCAATTTCTAATTTAATATATCCCAGCTGAAACACATGCGCGTAAAAAAGAGCAAAGTCTAGCGTAAAATGTTGTGAAATGATCGAATAACCTAAGTTGTAGGTTTCCAATAATGCTTGTAAATATATGAGGCGATTTCACTTTGTGACTTGACTATTACGGAGCACACACAGAAATGCATGATAAGCTTAATAAATAGGCTGAATATATTGTTATAGTGTATGTCTACACTCTATGCAAAATGTTTAGTACCACACTACCTTAAGCTGCGTAATGGCCAAGTCACAAAGTGAAACCGTCAAGACCTCATATATTTACAAGCATTTTTGGGAATCTACGACTTGGCTTATTCAATGATCTCACAACTTTTAACGCTAGACTTGTCTCTTTTTTACACGCATGAGTTTATGTTGGAATTTCATTCCTATTTGTAAGCTTGATGAACATTATTCCTTACAAAAATATGCCAAGAAATATTATTAATATATTATTAAATATTATTACTAAACAGCTCTATTTTCTTCAATTAAATAATAGATAAATCACGTAGAAATATTTTGTTAAGTTCTTTTTAAATAAAACTCTCCATATTCTTAGTTTTAGTGTGCTCTACTAGCGCTAGTTGTCAAAATTTAGCTATAGGATCTTTTAGTTAATATTAAAATTTTATTTTTAATGTCCTTAATGAAAAGATACGAGAGAATGACAATAGCCTCGAGATGCTTCCAGTAAAGGATGGATGTAAAAGGAGTGTAATGAATGTCTAGGAGTCACTGAACACCAGTGATCACTAGACTTGTCGTGAGAACTGCCGTGTCCCCAGATTTAATTAATACATTTAATATATTGCATTATTATGAAGAATTTAATACATTTAATTATATTAAAACGTATGTGTAATTTATATATTTTTCTTCTTAATTATATATATAATATATATATATATATATATATATATATATATATATATATATATATATATATACAGGGTGTACAAAATAAAACTCCCTTCCCGAAAGGAGGTGGTACTACAGCTAATTTCCAACAAAAACTTCATATTAACTATAGTCCGTTTTCAACGTTTTCCCACAAGGTCAAATTTTATGATTTTAAAAAAACGCGTTGACTTAACTTCATAAAATGACCAATTGTGGCTAAACTATAACTGCTAGCTTCAAAATATTGGTTTCGTTGGAAAGCTGAGAAATTTTCTATAAGACCACTCACTTGTATTTTCAAAAACAATTTAACATAACAGCCAAATTTGCATGAAATCAAAAATTCAGTAAAATTTTATGATTTTCCAAAAATTTTGAAGTTACTTTGATGAGAAACTAGCAAACTTGAGAACCTCTTGGTTTCAGGAAAAACTACCCTTGTTTACTCCTCTTTAAGTCAATACCCATATCATTTACGTTGATACGGTGATTTTTTCAGAAAAAGCAAAAATAGGCTCAAAAAAACGCTAAAAATGAATCTTACAGAAGTGATTTCTGTATAATTAGTCCAAGAGCCAGAGGCAAAAAACGTTACGTCTAGCCCCAAAGGTTTAACCCACTAATCGACTTATTCTGGGCTCCCTGATAATGAATCAGGTGGTCTGCCGTTTCAGATAAGGGAATTTTAGCCCCGGGCCCTTTAAAATCCGAAAAAAATGACCCCAAATTCTGTTTTCGCCCAATAACACGTGTTTCTATTGATTTTATTCTAAAATTAAGGGGTTGTTTTTTTAAAGTTTTTAAATGTTGTGATAAACCATTTTTAAATCAAAAATCGGTCCAGTAAAAATCGGAGATACAATGTTGAAAGATCACCCAAAACATGTAAAAAGCATACATTTTTGTCCAATAACCTTAAAATGTCATGTTTTTCATATTAACATGTTTAAGAATTCAGCAGACTTAAAAATCATGCATATTCTGTTACTGCAGGTAATTAGAGTTGTTCTAGAGAAAGAAGTCAGCACAGCTCTAATATGTGATGACTTACTGAACGACATATAATGCTGAAAGATAGGTTAAAACTTGAATTTTAGAAAAATACACTTTTTTCAGCATTATATGTCGGTCATTAAGTCATCACATATTACTCTATTTACCTGCAGTTTAACAGAATATGCATGATTTTTAAGTCTGCCTAATTCTTAAATGTTATAACGGAAAACATGACATTTAAGGTATTTGTGCGTTTTTGGACAAAATGTATGCTTTTTAGATGTTTTTTCGGTAATCTTTCAACATTTGTATCTCCGTTTTACTGGACCGATTTTGATAGTTGAAAAATGGATTTATCACAAATTTAATAAACTTTAAAAAAACAACCCCTTAATTTTTTAGACAAAATCAATAGGAACACCGTTATAATGAACACCGGTCATTTTTCGGATTTAAAGAGGCCCCGGGGCTAAAATTCCCTTATCTGAAACGGCAGACCACCTGATTCATTATCAGGGAGCCAGAATAAGTCGATCTAGTGGGTTAAACCTTTGGGGCTAGACGGTCACGTTTTTGCGTCTGGCTCTTGGACTATTATACAGATCACTTCTGTAAGAGTCATTTTTTAGCGTGTTTTTGAGCCTATTTTTGCTTTTTCTGAAAAAATCACCGTATCAACGTATAAATGATATGGGTATTGACTTAAAGAGGAGTAAACAAGGTAGTTTTTCCTGAAACCAAGAGGTTCTCAGTTTGCTAGTTTTCATCAAAAGTAACTTCAAATTTTTGGAAAATCATAAAATTTTACTAATTTTTGATTTCATGCAAATTTTTGGCTGTTTATGTTAAATTTTTGAAAATACAAGTGGTGGTCTTATAGAAAATTTTCTCAGCTTTCCAACGAAACCAATATTTTGAAGCTAGCAGTTACAGTTTAGCCACAATTGGTCATTTTATGAAGTTAAGTCAACGCGTTTTTTAAAATCATAAAATTTGACCTTGTGGGAGAACGGTTGAAAATCGGACTATAGTTAATATGAAGTTTTTTGTTGGAAATTAGCTGTAGTACCACCTCCTTTCGGGAAGGGAGTTTTATTTTGTACACCCTGTATATATATTATATATATAAATATATATATATATATATATATATAATATATATATTATATAATATATATATATATATATATATATATATATATATAATATATATATATATAATTATATATATATATATATATATATATATAATATATATATATATATATATATATATATAAAATATATAAATAATATATATATTATATATAATAATATCATATAATATAATATAATAATTCACTATAATGATACGTCTCAACAAGACAGGCTATCGGTCTAATTATTTGCGCAAGAGTTTTCTTTACAGTTGATTAGTACAGTTTCTCTCCTCTTTCCTAATTAGGTCTCTAGATCGACAACTCAACAAGAAATATAAATAAAAAGAAACCAGATGTTTTGTTTAAAAAAGCAATTCCTTTAAAAGAGTCAGTGATGCGTTAAGTTTATTTCTTTGAACCCAAAAGTTCAAATATTAAGAACATTCTAAGAATGTCGTTACTTATTTCAAATGAAATCAATAGTATAAATAATAACGTTCTTTAAAATAAATTTGTTAAGAATTTTATATATTTAATCAATATTTCTTTTTTTATGGTATGAAAGGGAATTTTTATTTTAAATTCATGAAATGATAAGTTTAATAAATAAAGTATTCAAGTATATTTTATTTGAGAAAAGAACCTTTTATAATTTTGATGAAGGTGATTTTAAATTTTTTATTAAATAAAATTTGAAAAAAGAACACGTGGAAGAAATGTTATTTGATCGCTTGTTTCATGTAAAAGATTATACATCATGATTTTTTCTGAAACACAAATTAAATAAAATACATCTGGCTGCTTTAAATTGAAGCAGCATACATGATTAAAATTGTCATAATGATTAATAATTGACAAGATGAAAAGATAATTATAGCTTAAAATAATAATAGGTCGATAGGCATTTTATCAAATAATACACAAACAGACCGAGAGCATGATGAAAAACCACTGAGAACGACATGACGGAAAATTATGATGAAATCTCGGTTTCGGATTGTTTGAGTGAACACGACAATTTTCTTTATACCTACGATAGTAGACGAGAGAAAGTGAAAATTTCCTTATATTATTAATCTTGCTTCAAATAATTTTAATATAATTTTAAAAGAAACCCAAGTTTTTTAAATGTTGAAACCAGCAAGTTTATAATAAGTAATAAATAAAGTCGGCTTTAGAACAAAGTATGGTTAAACATGAATCAAGTGATCATATTACCCCAAGCAACAATACCCACCTGTATTTAATGGCTCGAAAAAAATGCGTTTGTAAAAACTATTTTTTCAGGGGGTAGTTTTAACATAAATTACTGAAAATAAAACAGCTGCAGATACCAACTGTAGTTTTAAAGTTTTCTTCCTGTTCTTTTTCCTTCTCAGTA
>JACMZG010000002.1:11205690-11257829 GCA_018340805.1 Microvelia longipes | reverse complement strand
ATTAAAAAGTTGAAATACATCGATAACACATAAATTATTGTTAACACATGTGATAAGAGTTATTTACCGCTGAACTTGAGTTTAATAAAAAAAAAACTGTGAAGCGGTTTGCAATAGAATGAAGTAGTTAGATTTTTAGTAAAAATAAAAGGTACCTTAAGGAATAAAATATAACCCACGAATAATCTTAAATATATCCGCTGAGGTGCGATATGGCCTCGCCTTGAACAACACACCCCAACAACAACAGTAAATTTTAAAAATTGATTAAAAATAATTGGAACACTCTAAAAATTTTTGCAAGTGCTATATTCAATTAATGTAGTATAATTTTAAATAAAAATATATTTGGGGCAACATAGCATCTTTCATTAGCATTAAAGAATTTGGCAAGAGTAAAATGCCTTATTTTTGGCTTAAGAACACAAATCATGCGTTACTTTACCTTAATTTTAAGGTATTTATGGTCAATAAAGCTATGCTAGCTCTAGAAAAAATAGTAACCCTTATTCTTCATTCTCATGAAAAATTCCCGATTTTCAACATTTCCATTAGGTCGAACATCCCGAATTAAATATTCAGTAACATAAATAGCTAATTATCTGTTAGCAAACTTGCAGTCAAGTATGGTAATCAGGTCATGGAACCCCGTTGTTATGCAAGAAATCCATAAATTTTAATTTCAGATAACGTTGTTATATGAATTTGGTATACCAATATCACAATGATTTGCCCCTTATAAGATGTAAATAAAGCAATAGCACACTTTTACATTGATTATAGACCAGCAATGTACTAAATTTCCCATCCTAAAGAGAAAATGCTTCTGAACGCACTTTTGTAAGCTGTTTAATTTGTCTTTAATCACATTAACTGAATGTTAGTAGTCCAGAAGCAGGACCTGAACAAATTTGATTAATTTTTCTTAATTATTAAGAAAAAACATAGTCTGCCTATCCAGAGTGGGGCCCCTTTATTTTATAAAATCGAACAAATTTAAGTTTTCTTGGAATAAGCGGTTGCCTGTGCGATTCGTGTGCAAAACATGAAGACAACTTTTTTTAAAGCTGATAAAATGTCTTATAAAGCGAGTATTTAATCACTAAAATTGGATAAATAAAATCAAGTTATGGCTCTATCAAAAACACCAAAAAAATGGTTTAAATGTGCAGTCAACAAATTTCTTTGAAAAGTTGGCTATTTGTGGTTTTTTGGCCATTAACAAAAGTCATAACTTTAGTTTTACTTATCTGATATTAATGAAAAAACACTTGTTTTTTAGGACATTTTATCAGTTTTAAAAAATGTTGTCTTGATGTTTTAAACACGACACACAGGAAACCACTTAACTGCGAGCTTGTTCCTTAAAGTATGTTTTTTTGACGCGTTAGGGCAAAAATGAATTAAGTTGGTTTTAATTTTGTTGGAAATTTGATAATAAATAATGAAGAGAAAAAAAATGCAATTATAACTGCATAAACACAAATTTTTGCTTAATTGGCATAAACCAACTTCACTCTTGGAAGAAGAAGGTATAGGCCAGCAATTGACAAAAAGTCCCATCCTGAAAGGTAATTGTTTCTGAATGCACTCTTTTAAATAGTTGATATAGATTAGAAATTGACTGAATGTCCTGCTTATCCTAGAGGGTAAATACTTTTGAGTGCAACCCTTTAAGAAAAAGATATAGACCAGCAGTTGACTGAATGTCCTCATCCTAGCGGGGAGTGTTATCTGGTTGAGTGAACCAGTATCGACATCTCTCACCTAGTTTGAAACACTACCCCCGTCCACATCTAACAGTCATGGATCATCGAGTTCTTGAAACAAAACTGATATAAAGACATTCATAGTAAGTAATTCCAAACAGTTTAATCTCAAATCTATAGGAGCCGAGTAGTTGTGGACAAATGTTTATTATAAACGGAGTATGTTAACCTCATCTAACGTGTCTGTCGTACGTACTTATTTATCATTCTATTTACTAATATTGTATCACAAAATGCTTCAGGTAGGAAAGAGTTGATTTCTGATTGATTTAGGTACGGAAACATTGAAGGAGGTAAGAAATACTACGCAACATATTATTTCTTTCTGGCGCGTTTTGAAGTTTGCCCTTGTCTAAAAGTTAAACTATTATATTGATTTATTTTTATTCAGGTAGATACCCTCAAAGATAAAATATTGAACGCAAAAAAATCATTGTACATAAAAGAATCGGATACAAGGTATCTCGTAGCTTTCCCTCATCATATTGAATTCGTTAAGCTCATCCTTCCTACTTCGGACTCGCTTCGCTCATCTACAGATAGTAAATACTTTTTTTTTTAATCTCAGTGGTCTTCCATCCAGGCAATTACCACGCTCGATGCGGCTTAAATTTAATGATCTGATAAAAACCGTAGAAATACTAGTAATATTAAAACAAAACTTATAATACTTATTTACTACGTAAAGAAATGTTCTTATACCAAATTTTAACTCAATTGGATAATTTTCCGATTTTTACAACTTTTTAAAATCGTTTACTACTCATTTGATAAAAATAGAACTGATGCTGATAATGAGATTAAACTTGGCGCATAAACTGGTCTAATATATAACTACATGCGCGCTCAATCGCACAATGATAAATACATTTTGCCGGATACTTCAACTATACGTAAAGATAATTTTGTACTAAGTTTTAACTCTCTAGCATAATTAAGCTAGGAGCTAGAACGATAAAAGACACACACACATACAGACAGACAATTTTGCAAAAACTACTTAGGAGGCCCTAAAGTACCTTAGTAATAGATAATTCAGGTGATATACTGGTTTCAGAGTTTTTGGCAAACGCAATACTTTTTTTATACCTACGGTATTAATGGAGGAATGTAAAAATGACAATGCATTATTTACGATGCATTATCATCGAATATATAATGAGGAACAATAAGGAGGATTCAACTCTCAATGCATTATTTACCATTTCCACCCGTTAAAATGCATCACTTATAGAGATTTTATTACTAATCAGTTAAATTTTAAAACATCGAAAAGTAACTGAACCTTCGTTTAAAAAGATAATCAATCACAAGATTACAAATTATTAATTACAATTACCTATAACATACATACTAAATTAATATTAATTAACAAATACTATTCAAATACAAATTATTTTTTTAATTAGAATTACTATTACAAAATACAAATTAAATTATTAATATACATTATTATTACAAATACAATTAATTATTAATTACAATTACTATTACAAATACAAATTAATTATTAATAACAATTACTATTACAAATATAAATTAATTTAATTACATCTACTATACAAATCAAATTAAATTATTAATTACAAATTACTATTACAATAAAATTAATTATTTAATTACAATTACTTATCAATTACAATTACGACAATTACTTTACAAATACAATATTATTAATTTACCAATTACTTTACAAATAAATTAATATTAATTACAATGACAAATTAATTATAATTACATTAATTACAATACAAATTAATTACACAACACCTTATATAATTGAGCGTTTATAATTCGAAACAAAACACAAACGATTTTTAAAAACCTGACTTGATTTATTATAAGAATCATAACCTCGATCAACACTTACAGAAGGTTAAAATGTAACCTCACAAAGCCTTAAAATATGTTTCAAGCCTCTCAATGTATTGAAATAAACCACCTCTAGTAATATCCTAGTAATCCTAGGACACTTCAAACCTCTAGCGATATTAGTAGATTGACGTTACTCAGCAAAAACGCTATATCTTCGACATTTACAACATATAGCGTATTAGGACTGATTTGTTGAATGGCGTCTGCATTGGTGAACTTCTCCCTGAATTAGTGTAAATTGGTGAAAGTACTCCAAGGTGTACTTTAGTTCACCTAAAGTACACCTTGGAAAATAAAGTTAGATGGATCTCATTTATAAATGAAAACAGCGTAGTCAATACACGATTCTAACCGCTGAGATTTTATTTTAAATTCACTTTTATATACATACATAAGTTCATTTATTAATCGAACTTTCAGTTCATTACTGAAAACAAGGTTATAATTATGAACAGATTACAACAGTTGAAATATGCATTTTCTATTGATAGTTAAATAATTTACAATTATTTTGCATTGTACAATACGTTTAGCCACTACATGGTGTATGCTGTTGGGCTCAGTTCAAAATCGAAGTTAAAGCATAAGTGTAAGTGCGTTTGAATATATTTTCTTTTAAAACAATCGATTTTTTAGAGACTTCAGCCCAAAACTCTTTAAAAGCAGTGGCCTGAAGATAAAAACAATTTCAACAAATCATAAAAACAAAGTGACAAACTAGAAGAAAGCGTAAAGAGTTAAAATAAACTTTGTCGTATGATATTGTAGGTCTATACATAGATAACAAGTAAAGTCGTAAAAGCACTTTAGTTTTTTTCCTAAGACCTTGCTTCAGTTCTTATTGGCTCCCTACGTTGTCTTAACATCACGATTTCTGAAACCACGATGTCTCGACACAATATAACGCCGACACCTTTCGAGGCAGGGTTCTACGTCGTATTAACACTCATAACCCCATAACGTTAATATATGTGACCTCGATGCGTTTTACTAATCGATGTGTCGATGTTACGCGGTGTCGAGACATTCAAGTGACGATACAGCGCCGATAGAACAAAACATATTTCCAGTCCCTAAGGAGTACTGACACTGTAAAGCTTGAAATTAATTTTTTGTTCCTGTCTTATTATTTTGTATTTTGTACTTTTATATATTTTTAGTAATATTTTTGGTCTTTCCTGAAGATGATCCAAATGAATTGAAATATATTGTTCCTGTTTAAAATTCATTGTAGAATTAAAATCGTTCTTTTCCTAATAGTAATTATGGAATTCTACAAAAATGACGTTTCTCCTTATGAAGTTTAAGTAATTAATTACTCACTTTCCGAAAATAAAAAACTTCGTAAACAAAAACGTTTAATTATTTATTTGGAAAAAGTAAGAAGAACAAGGAAGGTAATGCATATTATAACCTTGTAGTAAACTACTAGCGCCCACCTAGTGGACATTTAAGGAACTTCATCAGCGACAGTTTCGTAGTTTTTTACAATCATCGACAGTATAAAACGAAACAGTCGCAGACGGGAAAAAGCATTTTACCTAAATTTTTGGTCTGAATTACCTACATTTTACCTACTGAAATAAAACATTTTTGGTCTGAGTGCTGTTTAAAACTTGGATGCCCCACCCAAAAATAATTTGCGACCATGTTTGCAGTGAGTCGGTTACTCTTTTGCATAATAAATTCCAAATGATTTACGATAATATAGTTGCTGCTATTGTGTTTTATATAGTAAATAAACGAGAATATAAACTTTATTAAAAAAATATGCTGTTTTCTTCATAAAGTAAACAGGTCTTTCAAACTCAAACGCCCTTTTCACGTCTAAACTTTATATCTTTACAAAACACTGAATAAAAATTAAGCTTTAACAAAACATGTCAAAGTCAAGCCTCGTAGTCTCAGGTGTTTCGTCACATTTTTTACTTCTATAATTTTATTATTATTTCTTACACTTTATTTTCTACTGGAATTATATAAAATTTTGTTTCCTCGTTCAATCATATTTTTTTGAAAAAAGGAGAACAAATTTTAAGATAAAGTTAGCATTATTTTTGTAGGGTTCAATGTGTTACACCAGATGCAGATTTTTTCATGAGAATGATACATGATAGGGTTTTCCAAACATTTTCAAGTTCATTAGACTATAATATTTCAAGAATGTTAAACTCAATGTTGTTTACAATTATGAGCATCACTAATCGCATTGATGCTGATTCCATCACATAAATAGAGTATTCGATATTCGATTGCTTCAGAGCAAACGAATATCCTAATGATTAATAATCTTTCAAAAATATATTTAAAGTTTAGTTACAACTTACCACGTATCATACGCACCGAGAACTTTTTAACTAAAATTGTTATCAATCACCTCATCCGACATTTCATCCTTAGTCGTGTCCATAGTATTGGTTTTAAAACAATATTTTTTCTTTAAAATATACAAGGCGTAAGATTTTCTTAAAAATGGTCACCTCATTTTGCATCTTCCCTACAATTCTTTATCATCAATTATTTTAACTCAACATTGATTGATTAATTTCCTCTTCTTCCAAAAGCAAATAAAAGAGACCCACGATGTTGATTTAGGACAACATAAAAGACAAATAAAATCAGAAAATGAAAATTATTTTTACTTTTTCTCACTTACTCAGTAGGTATATAGAAAATGTATTGTGATCGTTTTTTTTTGTAAAATTTTAAATATTATTTAATACAGCATGTTACACCACTTATTTATTACTAAACAGCTCTATTTTTTTTTAATTAAACAATAGATTAATTGCGTAAAAATATTTTGTTAAAAATATTTATATAAATATAAAGCTCTCGATATTTTTAGTTTTATTGTGCTCTACTAGTTAGCGCTAGTTGCCCAAATTTATTTTATCTGTTATATTGAGGTAAGGATTACTTCTCAACTTAGGTAGAACATATTAGGTAGAAGGAGACGGAACTGTTGGGTTTTGAAAAATTTCCATTGATTTACACACTCACATTTATCTGTATACCAAATAGCAAGTGCCTACAATTGCTTGTAGACACTTGATAAGTGTCTACAAGCAATTGTACTGTCAACTGTACAATCAACTGTCTACACACTGAATTTCGATAAGTGAGTGTCAAAACTGCCTAACTTTGAGCCATTATATCTCAACAACTGTGAATGGAAGATATGAAATTAGGTAGAACGAGTCAGCTCAAAAAGATCTCTTAGTTAATATTAAAATTATATTTTTGAATTTCCTCAATAAAAGGTACGAGCGGGTGAAAATAGCCTCGGGATGCTTCCTTTAAATGATGGTACACCAGTGACCGCTAGACTTGACGGGACCCCCAGATTTAAGTAATATCTTGGGTTCGGATTTTTTTGAAAACACAATACCTTTTCTTATAACTATGGCATTAATGAGAAAAAGAAAAAAATGTCTAGTTTAGATAGGAATGCTCAACCTGGCTATTTTAACCCTTGTAAAAAGGATATAACAGGAATCCAGTTAATGCACTAGTAGCTTAAACTGTAATTAGTTAAAAGATACAAACCCAGAAAGATTTATTTGGTGCTTTAAAATCCAGGTTGAAATACCTTAAGGTCAAGTCTTAAAAATGTTTTACTTGAAAGGAAACCAAAATTACCTCAACAGGTGTAAATTAGTTTGAAACGATAGAACCAATTCCTTTCTTCGTCCTGTCTATGCCGTCGACGTTATCCTTGCTTTTAAAACTACGCTATGGTATAACTTTAATCTAATAGAATAGACTTAATCAAATTTATTTCGTAACATTCACACGAATCAAGGAAACTTAAAATAAACAAAACATTAAAGGTAAAAAGTAAAAAGAAACATTACCAGAGAAAATATATTAAAACAAATCAGGAGAGATCTTGTTCTTTTGATCATGGGATTTAAAAATTGTGGCTTTCCTTTACGTTTGTAAAAAATACTTACTTTTGATGTTAGTGTTTATAACGAATTCCCTTGCTAATGATCTTTGTCGTGCGACGAAGCGTTAAGAAAACAAATTTTTTACCGAAATGAATTTATTAATACATCCTCGCTCGTATTTTTTTATTTACTTTATAAAAAATCGTATTTTTATATGTAGAAGCAAATCAGAATAACGTAATTTTTACAGTTCGTACTTTAGGGATGAAATCAAATGGGGTGAGGATGCATAGAGATTGAATCAAGATTTGGCCAGATTAGTTTTTAGGGATAGAAGAGGTACTTTTTACTCCTAATGAGGAAAAAGTTCACTCCCTTGGGAGTAAAGAGTCACTTTTTCCCTTATTTGGCAACCCAAAACTGTATGAGGGGGGCCCAATCAAAAAAAAAACATTGGCTCAAAATTCGTTTCAGGCCAAAAGAAGCTGTTTAAAGAAAAAAAAAAGGATTTTTTGGAGAGCAGCACCCCCAAAATTGATTAGGAGTTTATTAGAATAAGATAAACAAAACGTATAAAAAGAAGAATATATCAATAATTAAATGACATCATTGTTTTAAGGTAAAATCTTAACCAAGCAATTACCTCCCTCGCTTCGTCTCGGGAGTTAATAGTCATAACTCCTCGGATTTCACCTTAGAAACCACTGTATATATATATTATTGCTACTAGCAGCAAAATGGAATTTTGCAGACGAGTTTTTAAATTTGCCCCGAGCCGAAGGCGAGGGCGGCTATGGAATCACCTGCAGAGGCGCAGGCGAGCAGGTAATTAACCATTTGACAGACGAGGCGAGCCGAGGCTGGCAAATGGCGAATTACCTGCAGAGGCGTAAGCCGAGGCAGGTAATTAATTGCACGGTCTGCAATGTTTCCTTTGCTGCAGTAGCACTACTTTTTATCTACTAACGGCAGAAAAATACACAGAGATTATTTTAAATACTTGCTGCGAGATTTTACAGGCAGTAAAGACTGCTTTGAAGTAGATGCAACGCTGACAATATCAGGTGGAGTGTGTCTAATAATCGTCAATGTCAACATGTTTGTATCTTTATTCACTTCACTGTGTCTCACTCATTATGTTTTAGTAACTTAACTTTAGTTTACAGATTAGTTTTTGATAACGTTCTATTTGTAACTTTATATACTTAAACTAAATTACAACTGAAATACAAATCTGACGACTTAAACATTAAAAATCTGTCGATTCATAACAGCTGGTAAATAATTTAATTTAATGCCAAATTATCAGTGTGACATTTGTTTCCAAAAATTTATATTATTAGATAAACAAAATGTTAAATGTTAAACATTTAATAATATATCTTAATTTTAAGTAACAATAACAAAGTTACATACTAGAAACAAGCTAGAATAATCATAGTTTACAAAATAAACATACCGAATTCACGCATATTTGTAAAATAATAACCTCCGCTCATTCATTTTCCCGCCTAGGAGTTTGACTTGTTTCCCATGTTATTTAAATGAGCCATAACTCCCTAGTACTTTTTCATTATTGAAACATTTTGCGTACTGTTATAAAATGTTTCCCTTATTGTTTGACAGTGTAGGTAAAATGACATTTTGCAGCTTAAAAACAGTCTAGTAATGGCTAATTTTGCTGCCGTGAGTAGATAAATAACTATTTCTTATCCAAGGAGATATCATTAGAAGAATTAATATTTCACTGCCACAACTCATTAACCGCAAGAATCTCACGATTGGTTTATGTGCCACGTGTGTATTATAATATAGTTTTTAATTCTTACAATACACCCAAGTTTTACATAGTTATCATAGTGTTGACTCTAAGCTTTTGAAACTTTACATCATTTAATAAGATAAGATAAGATTTACTAAGTTTTGAAAAAAACAAATAGTTGACTTAATATAAATTGTGCGAGAGACACATAAGAAATGTACCAAGCGAATTGCAGGGCTATATCTGGCTGGGTACTGTTCCATCATTTGTCATAATTTATGGGTCTACATAATGTTATGTCCTACTCTCTTTCGTTACGTCTACCTCATCAGGACGCCGACAGACCCTGAACTCACCAGAGACATGATATACAGTCTCTATGCTGTATATCATGTATTAAATAGTTTAGCTTAATTTGCTCAATTTTGTTTAGGTTTTGTTGGTGTTGCTTGGAGTCCTTTTGGCTGAAAGTGATTGGGTAAATGCTGGAAGATCAAGAAAACGAACTGATAGAGCTGATCATGGTGAAAGTTCTGAGGATTATGATGATTCACCGGGATCTTATGAAGAAGACGATAATAGTAAAGATAAGAGAATAACGAGTAAGTCTTATTACGCAGGTGAAAAGTCAAAGAAGAGTAGTAAAGATTTTTTCAAAGGGTTTAATCCTAAAGATTTTGATTCTGCGGAATTCGCAAGTATACCTGATCCTCCTGCTAGTAGAAAAAGTAGTTTCGATTGGGATGATGATGATTTTCCTGACTTTAAGGATTTCCGGGAGGACTTGGGAGAAAGTCCGACAACAGGGTTTAAATCGCATGTTTCTCTCCAAGCTGGCTTTCCTAGTGGCCCATACAACCATGAATATTCTATTACACATCCGAGAAGTCCTAACAAGAAATCATTCGACTTTGATGATTTAGACTTTAACTCTAAAGAGGAAAACGAAGGAGCCTATTCGTCTCCTGACTCGACGCGTTACGGACCATTGTTAACTAATAAAAAACATCCGAGGTATAGGCTATCATCAGAGGCAACAAATAATGTACCAAAAAAAGTCAAATTCGACCCGGAAGATGTTATGGGTAATAATACAAGTTGCTTTAAAACAAGAAAGAGGATGAAGGATTCCAATAAAGACAGTAAAAAGTACATGGTTTGTTATGTCTGCTATGATGATGACAATGAAAAAAGTTTTGAAAGGTGTTCTTACGAGTCGCAACCACAGGAGAGCGTATTTTCCTATGAAAGTCGCTCCAAAAGTCAAAAAGGGGATGGATCAAGAAAAAGGTCAAAACGTGAAGTTGTAGTCAAAACGAAGCGAGAAGTATTTCCCGATGATTCCGGAGAGTTTGGTTTTGGTGACTTTAATGCTGATAGTGCTGAATTTTACGACCCTGAATTCGACGATGCAGAGGACCCCAATAGAAGACATTCTGGAGATAAACCATCTTTCAGTGGTTCAAGTTCTGGAAGAAGTTGTTTAAGAACGAAAAAGAACAATATGATTTGCGTCAGATGTATGGATGGTCCAAATGGTCTTAGCGAAGAATGCTCATATGAAAGCGACCCCGTAGAGAATTCTTATGAATATTCAGCAAA
The DNA here is from genome assembly GCA_018340805.1 of Microvelia longipes. Classification (NCBI taxonomy): domain Eukaryota; kingdom Metazoa; phylum Arthropoda; class Insecta; order Hemiptera; family Veliidae; genus Microvelia; species Microvelia longipes. The sequence continues at coordinate 11,246,928 of JACMZG010000002.1, read as the reverse complement.
AAAGAGCTTTGGATCTGATCCTGAAATTAACTATCCTGATAGATTTAAAAGATCTTTAATTAATTCAAAAGAAAGAAAAACTGAAGCACCAAAAGATCGACTCAAGAGATCACCTGAGCCTAAAAGAAGAAGAATGAAAGTAACAAATACAACAGACGTTGGTAAAGATCTAAATGCCACTTCTCCAATTAATATAAATTCATCAATTCAAGCTCCAACCTTAAAGCCATTAGCGAGGCCACCGGTTCAGCAAATTCCTAAAAATAGAATCCAATCAGTAACAGATATCTACAACAACCATTTCTTAAGATTATTCCCAGAGTTAAAAGAAGACGAAAGAAACGTTGAATTTGAAGTTGCAAGGGCCATTAATGCCATGACCGACAGAGACGACTCTGACGAAGCATCTGTCTTTGTTTTCGAAGATTCCGGCGAGGATATCATTATAAACCCTGAGCGTTACGATGGAGTTATTGGTGAATTTTTAAAAAGAGATTGGAGTAACTGTACATTAAATTTAAGAGAGAATTTAACGTGTTATATGTGTAACGATAACGGCACTAAACATGAAGAATGTTTGAGCGTTTCTCTACAAGATATTCCAAAACAAAATCAAGAATTTAATTATAAAAGAAACTATCTAAACAAGAATTCACCAAAGAAATTTGTTTCGGATAAACCAGAACCGAATGAGATCCGGAGAAGAAGGATTCGAAGTATATCTGATTCTAGTGGAGCAATTAGAAGACAAGATTACTCTTCTGATTTTCATTACGAACCAAGTTCTTACAGTGGTCCTTCCTACAGCAGTCAATACAGTGGACCCCCGTACAGCGGTAGCCATTTCTCAAGTAGTCATTATGAACATGAACCTTTTTTTGAATCTCATTCTGATGGCTTCAATTCAGATGACGAAGAACCTGATTTTTAAGTTTAGTCACGAAGTTATCATAAATTTTCAAAAAACATCTGATACAAAAATAACACATGATATTAAAATATATTCCCACAATTATATATATATATAATTATATATATATATATATATATATATATATATATATTATATATTATATATATATTATATATATGTAGCAATATGTGGCAATATGTGTATTTATAATTTTTTTAAGGACGCACTTCTCATATATAGAGTTTGTATTCGTTTTTTTATTTAATTTTTTTAAGAAAATATTTGGAAATTATTTACATTTATAATGAAATATATTTTTTCCGGTTAATTTTTCTCTTGACACTTTTCAGGAGATAAATTAACATGGAAAGTAATGCCTAAGAACAATACTAATATAGAAAGAGCATATGACCGTAAACACAATGTACTTCTACTGGTAACACGAAAGCCGGTTGACTGGTGGTCATAAGTGGGGGTATCACCCTAAAAACAAAACATTATTTTAAATATGTGTCATAAATATCCATTAATGAAGAAAGATCGTAAAGAACAAACATAATAACTTAAAACACTTGCTGAGTATTTAATAAAACCGGTCTTAGATGACAAAAGAATAGCGGAATACAAGAATCTGCATTTAGTTGACGGGGACTAATTTTAATACAAGTTTAATTAAGAACGTTAAACTACAATTTAAAATGCTTAAAATATTGTAATGCACCGATATTTATATTAGTATTTTATGAATAATCAATCATTAAGTAATAATAGAACATAATAATTCAGCAACCGGAAGTATTGCCAACTTTTTAAAAAAAAAAGTTAGGGTGGCAGCATTACTTAAGACCACCAGTGAACCGCCTTTCGTGTTATCAGTAGAGCTCCTTTTATATATAGTATTATTCTAAGAGTAATGTCGTCTATGTTGATTAAGTATTTTTATTTTGTTTGTAGTGAGTATATGCCATGACAACTCTGATGAGTAAAACATTATTTTGGAATGAAAATCAGTTTAGGGCACAGAAGAGACTAGATTAAATAAAAAACTATATTTCACTTCCAACACATATTTATAAAATTTCTGATTTGCAAACTTTGTACATTAATATTCATTTTTTAGTAAGCGTTATTAGTGATTGATTTGTTTTATCATGTAAAATGATTATTCTACGTGTATGTAGTAAAATACAGTTTTTTCGAACGGCTGTAAAGTAGGCACTTTAGTCTTCGAAAAAGTAGGTAAAATGCGCTTTTAAAGTCTGCGACAGTTTCAAAGTTTTTTTACTGTCGGCGACAGTAAGGATTTTAACCGTCACTGGTTAAATTCCTCAAATTTTTACAAGGGGGGGGGAGCTAGTTGATATAATATTTCCTTCCTTGTTCTTCTTAATTTTTTTGTTTATCAAATAAATAATCGAACGTTTTTGTTAACAAAGTTTTGTTATTTTCGGAAAGTGAGTTATTAATTATTTATTATCAAGTGATTAATAATCATGGATAGTATTATTTGCGTTATCAGACATTGAAAATAAGCCTCCAGAATTGAAAATTTCGGCCAACAAGAAGATCGAAAGGAGTGAACAGGGAAATGTTAAAACTATATACTGTTTTTTTCTTCTAAATAGTTCTTTACTATTACTAAGCCCATAAAAGCTTTTTACTTTCTTGCTTCTCTCGACAGTAAATATAGTTGCCACGGTTAAAAATACTATCTTCGCAATCTTTAAATATAATATACTATTATTTAATCTACTATCTTCATTGCTCTTAACTGATTTATATCTATTAGCATGTGGAGACACTCACACAAGTAATAATAATAATTACAAGAATTTTGATCATTTGAACAATTCAAATGTTTTAGAATGACCATGAATAGGGTCCATCGTAATAGAACGAAATAATAATAAGTCTTTCCACAGTTAAAGATTTTATTAAAACTAAAGCAAAGCGCTTTTGACCTAACAAGAGGTCATCATCAGTGCAGTTGAGCAGTGATTAAAGTGTTGGAAATAGTAGTTTTAAATATAAAAGACAACCAAGAAGGTTTGAGTAGGCTTGTAAGAAGACACATACTCTGTCTGTATGTGTCTTGTTACGTGCCTATTCAAATCATCTTGGTTTTCTTTTATAATTAAAACTACTATTTCCAACAGTTTAATCTCTACTCAACAGCACTGATGATGACCTCTTGTTAGGTCGAAAGCGCTTTGCTTTAGTTTTAATAAACTGTAGTGAGACTTTTTATTCTTTCGTTCTATGAACCATTCAAGTTTAATTTGATCTTTTAAATTGTTTTGTAAAATCGGACATCTGTTATAAGTAAGTTATAGATCCAAAGTTGGCGAAGTAATATAACTTAATGAGCAAAGTTACAACGGAAAACATAAAATCGTTTTACAGAAAACTCGGGAGAAGTTAAATTGGATTTTTGAGTTTATTTAAGCAGATATGCCTCTTAATTATTACATTTCTACAACTTTTTTATCAACCTTGTAATATACTGTTACCTTTATTTTTTAGCATTTATTTTTGTTTTTAATTTAATTTTTTTGTAATTCTATTTTTAATTTTATTTTATAAACAAATTATGATCTTTTATAATAATATTATTAAGACTGAAAAAACAATCCTAAAGAAATGTTGTTGAGTATAAAATATATGTTAATGTTTTTAAAAATACAGGTTGATTTGTTTAATTTAAAACCTAATACATTATACTTGAAAAGCGGAATAAGTACCTCTCGAAAGGAACTAAGTAACAACTAAGTGAAATAAACATGTTTACGTCTTAAATGTTTTTGCAACGTTAAAATTTAATTTAAATAGACCATGACACAAATTCCTAAAAGTTAAGAAGTTTCTGTAGAAGTAATTTATAATTATTCAAATTGTGTCTTTGCAATAATTCTGCTGGATTTGATACTAAAGGAGATTTTAGTTTTCCTAGGCCATCATCAGAACATCGTACATCTTCACGTGATTATGCTATAGGGTACAATTTGATTACTTAGGTGACACGATTTCTTACTAAAGTTACCCGAATCATTAATAAGGTGAAAAAGTCACAAATAATAAAATATAAGTAATAGTTGAAGAAAAAGTAGAAAGTCCTAATTACCAATGGAAAAGGAAGTCAGATAAATACTTTCTAGGATGTTTTATATTATAGTAGGACAAAGACCTGTAAATGACTGAAGGTATCCAAGATACATTAGCTTGAGTCTCATGTAGAAGAGGGGCAGACCCACTCGCTCCTCTAGCATTAAGGACCTTATCTACATGCTTTATATGACAATTCTAAATATCGTCACGTTCTCAAGCTACTTTTTGTCTCCCATTAGAAATTTATTTCGAAACGCTACTATGTTTTTAACATATAAATGATAAAGAAATCAAAAAGTGTGGGTAAATTTGCTCAGTCCATTCAATGCTCTGAAATCCCATCGTGGTATGGTCTACCTGTTTGACCAACATAATTTTTTCTCTAAATAGTGGAAACACTCCTTGTGTATAAAACAAAACAGTTACATAATAATCTCCTAAAAACGAGTTTATTACTTATCTTTACCTTGTACAGTAGATATATAGAAAAGTTTACACACACAAATAAATAAATATATATTCCAATATGTTAACCTCTACGGATCATTCACCTCATTATACTTGGATAGCAAGTTTACCTTAGTAATAAATATTTAATGATTGTAATAAACAATTAAATTTACATGATGAATCAGTAATTAAACAGTCAGTCATCCCACAATGTATATTTTCAACAGAACCAGCCAAAGCTATACATTTGTCAAAAATCACATTTTACGCCTAATACATTTTTATTCAATGCGCATGGTTATCTTAAAAAAATGCAGCGCGGCAGTACGCATACTGGGCGAATTATATTTGGAATGCGTGTTTCCAAGCTTAGCAATCCATTTCGTGCCTAAGGTTTCGGTTTATGCTTTCTAAATTGAGCACTACTCGTAACTCATTAATTCTGTATTTTTCAAATGAAATGCTCATAATTATCCTGTTGGTTATACAAAACTATGCCTCTGAAATTGGTACTGCACATCATTATAAGCACTAGTTTAACTAGTTTAAAATTGATCCATCCATTATAACTATATATTATATATATATATATATATATATATATATATATATATATATATATATATATAATCTTGATCAGTGAGTCCCACCCTTCAAATATATCCAACCTCACTCTTACCCCTCTCTATTATCCCAACCTCATAAGTTCATTTTTTGTTTGAAAATTTGCTAAAATTATAGATAATAGACAGATCCTTACTCCTAAGTCTATCTCCCTGTTTAGCTTGTTTAGAGTTTATTTGTAAATTAAAAAAAGATGTCATAAAACCTTATATTTAACATTTATCACATAGCTATAAATACATTCAAACGTCTGTAAATTACATTAATATTAAATTTCGTTCCCTATCTCCAATATTAATTTTGCACCAACTTATAATACATTTATATTTTATTTATTTACATCTTAATTACATTTTGGAAACGTACATTAATTTCAACAATTACATGAATACATCTAAATTGAAATCTTGTTTGAATAGACACACAAATAAGAAAACATACAAATATAGTGTATAAAATGCATACTTAGCAAGCTCTATATTATAGTGAAGTAATAATTATACATTTTTTATACATACGTAAAAATAAGTTTTTGTTCCTGGTGGCGGTTTACATGGAATTGTAATGCAATAGCAGACTTCTACTCCCATCCTTCTTCCACCTACAATAGCCCGATTTATCCGTAAAAAAATTCATTGTCACATAATTATAATGTTTAGTTAATAGTAAAAAATGAAAATTAAAACTAAATGCTAATTTTTGTGTAAATATGAGCTGTTAGCATAATACTAAAAAAATAAATTAAAAAATTTGAAAAAACAGGCCCCCAATGAAGATGTATAGGCTCTCATCTTTGCCATCATGAAATGCAAAAACACCGGCCACTGCGCATGCCAATTATTTACTTGTATCAATATCCACATGTATTGTATGTAATGTTGTATAGATTAGGATCGTACCAGACACACATAAGGTATTATGTTATTTCTCTAGTTTACTCTAGACACCTTAAACTATCGTTAAAATGAAATCAGAAAACAAAAAAAACAATTTTTTTTACTTTTTTGTTTGAACAACAAACAAGACATTAATAGTGTTGTACAGATACGAACTTTTTTCGAATTTTGGTATCCACACGTCCTGACACGTGAGCATTAAATGAATAAAGTGTGTAGCAGTTACAATGCTTCCATACATCCCTATATAATTACTATAATTATTATTATTAACAAGTATCTATGTAGTGTACTACATTAGTATACTACATTCTTACACATAGTAAACTACATACTTTGTGTCAACTCGTTTATGTGTCATTATCATAAAGAAACCATTAATAAGTGAGCCTTTATCCACCATTACAGATTCAGCATTACTCTTAACAATTTAAACATTTAAAGACATTGTAAAATGAAAAAATTAATTTAATAATTTTGTAAAAATTTACGTAAATAAGTGTTCCTAAATCTAAAATAGCATCATATTTTATTGCAACAAGCTTTATAAAAGAAAACATTAATTTTTTGCAACAATTCACATTTTAACGTAAAAAGAGGTTGCATAATTAACATCCATTTTTTTAGAACAACGCTTTTTAAAGTCTCACTTAAAGGGCTGTCTAAAACACTGCTCTCGACTTATCAACTTGTTTTTAGTAAACTATTTTAAAAAAAAAAATAGAATTAACACAATAGCTAAGCCTTGGCTTCTACAACTTTTTCTTTACTCTTTGGTAGACAGAATTTACTATATATCATTTTAGAGTTTTTTCCTCTAGTAGATTTAAAGAAAATGAAATGAAAAAAGTAAATAAAAACCCTAGAGAGGATAACAAAAAAGATCAGCCATTATTTTGACCACACATTTTTTTAAAGTTTGGTCAACAGTCACCTACCATGTACACAATGAATTATTGCACATAATTTATTATTAAAAAAATAATAATGAATTATTGCACATAATTCATTATTAAAAACATAAAAACGAATTATTGCACATAATTCATTATTATACAAAATTATATATTTTTATGAAGAAGTGGTCAGATAGGTAAAGAAAACACAAATTTTGAGCTTTCGGCCGTAAATTAGGCCTTCATCAGAAGTAGTTTTATTCCAAACTGAATCAGATTGGAACCTATCTGACCACTTCCTCATAAAATTATATAGTTTAAATAGTTTGGCCAATAATTTTATATTAATTATAAAAAATAATAATGAACTATTATCTATAAACACAACAAGAAAGATCTCTTAAGAGTGCAATATCAAATTTGCAGATATTTTGCTTAATACCTTTATTAAATTATACCATCTATCTACTGTGCTTTATTCTGTTTACGTTAAGTAAAGATTATGATAATTTATTCTGATGATGATCAATAATCTGTATAAACTGAGAGCGTGACCTAGAATGCGAACTACAGATCTCCTAGTTGTCACATGTAAGTATATAAACATTGAAGCTTCAGCGAACTTTTAATATTCTTTTCTAACACCAGATAATTGTGTGAGAGACATTATTACAACGATTCATGTTTCGAAAAACACGTTTTTCCTAAATCAGGTTATAAAAGTTAAATTTCACTTCATGTGTGATTTACCCATACACTTCGAGGAGTATAATGTATGAAACTTGATGGAGTATATTTATTAGTATACTATCATCTATCACGTCTATATATTGAAGCATCTCATAAAATTTACAACCAAGCTATCCTAAAAACACTTAGAATCTAAGCAATGATTGTATTGATAGATTTGGTGTTTATGTAGTGACTGATACATAAAATATTTCCAACAAGGATCCAAACCAATTTTAAAATCAAACCATTGCTGTTCTCCAACAGAGAACTTAGAGATAGTAGTTAAGGGAAATTTTAAAGAATAAGAGCAAACCATATAACAAAATTTTTAGACAAGAACTAGTCTCCTAATTTGATTTAGATCAAATATGGAATGAGATAGACAATGTCATCTCAATCAAACATATTTGTATGCCAAGTAAAGAAAAAGATTAACACAACTCATATTGATTGTTTATATTGAACCAGAAGAACAACATCAAGTATAAGTATGGTTAAGGCAACAACTTGTTGATTGTTTGCACGTATGATATTGGGCTAGATAGTAGTTTTTACGCGTTATATATTGAATCTGAAGTACGATAGAAAGAATAAGAATGACTACAACGACCACTAACAAGTTTTTTTGGTGCATTGTTTAAACGAGTCTTATGGGATCAGAAGCACAATAGCTAGTATAGGTATGATTGACAGGACCACTTGTTGATTGTTTACACGTGTCATATTGGACCAGAAGCGCAATAACAAATGATATTATTAATGCGACCACTTGTTGATAGTTTTTACGTGTTATACTGAATCTGAAGAGGAGTATTAATGTTAGAGAGTTCTATAGGCAACGTCCTTTCCGCATCTGTCATTGTTTTCACAAAAGTAGAGGCCCGCAGAGGATCTGCAACAGTCATATAATATCAAAATTTGTTTAACGAATTATTCAAAGAGAATAACGTTAATAAGGTCAACGGAGAGGGGGGAGGGTAGGTGGAGAGCGAGAATAAATTTTTGATTTGACTCATATTATAAAAAAAGTAAAGTGAGAGCGGTCTTTAAAAAAATCTAATTTATAAATTAAAAAAGTAAAAACTTTTTAAAATAAGATAAGAAGTATGCAGTCTTTTTACGAGCTTATATTCCGATAAGATAAAATATCTATGAGATAAAAAGAAATTGACTTATTTTATACCTTGGAGTATAAATACTGGTGTAAAATTGGTGGAGGGCCTGGAGGGGTTTTATATTGCTTATATAATAAGTTTAAAAGAAAATTATGAAATCAAAATTTGGAAAAGTAATTCTAGCTAGCTCACTCTTTAAGAAAAAGTTAATAATAATTATATAATAATAATTCTGAATAAGTATTACGAATCTCAAAATTAAAGATTTGTTTTCTTTCAACTTTTGGAATAATTTATTTAAATATTTATACTTTAAATTTGTAATTTATACTTAAAACGAAAGTATATTAAAACTTTAATTTAAAGTTTTGCGTAACAAAGAAAAGCATTAAATTTTAAAAATACCTTTATAATATCGAAATAATACTCAACTCAAAAGGTTTTTTATAAACTTATAATTAAACTTAGGCAACACAATGATCGTTTAAATGAACATAATTAAAATAATAAAGAAAAGCACAAAAGTACTAAAAGGAACCATGACATCAGAGAGGAAACAGATGAAAATTAATTTTCTTTTGAAAATAAAACAAATGAATAACGTTTTTTAACATTTAAGAAAAATGAAACTTAAAGGTATTGTAATATATATATATATATATATATATATATATATATATATTATATATATATATATATATAGTATTGCATTGAATGTATTATATCGAATTATGTATGTAAGGAAGAATTGAATCCCCCAAGTGTGTATTAGGAATGAAAATTACAATTTAAATTAAATAAAACAATTTCTTTGTTTGATTTGATAATGTTCATTTGTAGGTATTTTTAGTTAAATTTTCAAATTGTTGAAATGCTTTTATTCTTTTTACAATGGCTTTACTATGAACATGATTAAAACCTTTATTAAATCAATGAAGTTATTATTCTTGGAATGACAAAAGAAAATATTATATTCTCTTCTTAATATCTTCTCTTTTCATTTGGTTGGACAATTAATTCTTTCAGCAACTTTTTAACATCATAAAAATTAATTATAAAAATAAAGTTAAAAAAAATAGCATCCTTTAAGAATCATTGTAAGGAACAATTGAAGGTTTTTTGAGCACCAATTCTAAAGTAATGCCACCTTAACTATGAATCTATATTGCAAGTTAAGTTAGCAGGATATAATATATATATATATATATATATATATATATATATATATATATATATATATATATATATATATATATTATATATATATATATATATATATATATTTATATTATATATATATATATATATATATTATATATATATATATATATATATATATATATATATATATATATATATACATATATATATTTACATATATATCCTTATGATTAGGTTTATTAAAGACCTTATAATATCACGACTCTAGTCTGAATCAACCTAAAACCCCCTCAAGTCCTATATATGAGTTCCCAACCCCATTTTCCAAACTTATCTTTCATGCTGAAAAACTCATCATAACTATAACTGCTACGAAATGACAAAACTATTGTAGTCTATGATTTTAAACATGAAGCTTTCGGCCACATGAATGTTGTCCTATGTCAGATTGTGACATAGCTAGTTAATATAAGTGGCATACCACCACACTATAACAATTTTCAACTGTATTTATAAACAAAACGTGATTTGTTTACATTATGTTATATATGTCAATAAATAATAACACCAGAACAAATTCTGATAATGTAATATAACTTTGTATTTTTGTAAACCATGTACACTGATATATGCACAAAAAATTTTAGCCCACTTTAGACACTTTTTGACGATTTTTTAAAATGTTTGTGGGGTTATTATTGTAGATTAATGACGTCACACATAGTTCATAAACAATAGAGTTTTGGAAATTAACAAGGTTGATCTTTTTGTCAAGTTTAACTTCGATCCGAAACTTATGATGTCCTATAGAAAAGTCTAGCAACAAAAATCTCGTACACACGCAGACAGATATATATATATATATATATATATATATATATATATATATATATATATATATATATATATATAATATATATATAATATTCAGGGTGTTTCATATAAAGTATCCACCAAGAAGGAGTGATAGTACTTCTCAAAGGGAACAAAAAATGTCCTATAATATAAACACCGATCTCCAACTGTTTTCCCTCAAGGTCAAATTTAATATTTTAAAAATGTTTGACCCCACATTATAAAATTGTTAATAGCGTTTAAACTGTTTAAAGTAGAAAAGTAAAATTGGTCACGTTAGAAAGCTAAGTAAATTTACTATGGGACGAACTATTAACTATGTCAAATATTTTGAAACTACTGCCTAAAATTTTGCATGAAAATGTTTTTTTAGCAAAAATGGAATTTTATGGTAGGGCATTAGGGGAAGTAAGAGATGAGAAAAAGTTTAGCCAAGAACGGAATTGGCTAAACTTGATTTCACTCGAGCGGCTTGATTTTCACTGGAGCGTTAGGAATACTGCCTTTAAGTCAGAGGTTTGGCGGATCTCTTGCTGCACACTAGCTTTATTTTCAGTACAAGGCAAGCACTAACCTCTGTAAATAGTACTCCTCGTAGTCATACTCCTGACGCTTCCAGCATGCCTCCTGTATTGTTTATGATCTGATCTGCAACTTAATCTATTAAGTACATCCTTAGCATCCGCCTGTGAAAAATAAAGTCTCATTACTTCAAAATATTCAGAAGAATATGGTCCGTTAACACTATAGAAACATCTAAAAAGTAATCTGTACACCTTCTATTATTAGACAGTAGAAAACACAGTAACTATAATAAATAAGCGTATAATAGAAAACAAATTACAATTAATGTCCCAAAAGCCGACGATTGATTTGTCATAACCTCACAGCACATTGGGGGAAGGATACAATGAGGTTACACAGAGCCTTTAGAGCCCTGGAATCAATTTTCACTACTTTTAATGTACTACGTGGCTAGGGTATGCCTTCTCTATTCAAATATCTCTATAAGTAATACTGATAAACAAACCAATTGTTCAACAAAATTCGTAAACTTAAACGATACAGCTATTAAATCTATCACATTCTATAAGTGATTGCGTCAGTTTAAAAACATAATAAATTATACCATAAAATAATACCTTTGTATAAAAATGTTTACTTTTTGATTCATTTTGAGCATCAATAGACTCACCATATATAGCCTTAAAAAATAATTTACAATATCTGTAATCTATGGAAAAATAATACGTACCCTGAAATTTTCACTCATAAAGCTGTATATCAACGGATTAGCAAAACTATTAGCATTTGCAAGCCATATACACGCGAAATACGAAAGCGCATACGTGCGTCTTTGTGTCTCAGTTGTAAATGAACCAAAGGAAGGTATGAACCAGAATAATATGCTGAATATTTGCAGGGGTAACCAACATATGACGAATATTAGAACCACAGTAATCAGCATTCGTAATATCTGCAACAATCATACCAAGAAAACTACAATGATACAACTTTTACAGAGCCAAGAGTAAAAATCAATTGCGGGAGTGAGTCATTTGAAAAAAAATTAAAAGACTCTCCTCAGAAGAGCCCGACCTAACATCGAGGAAGCTCAACGCACTGAAAGACTAAAGCTCGTTAGTAATGACCGTGGCCGAGGTCTTTACGCTGACCTTTGACACTATGGTTCCCGCAGGGGTTATCCCTGATGAGCCGCAAGGCTCTAAACGGGCATTATTATTATAGTATAACTTCATATTTTGTACAAAAAAATCTTTATATGTATTCTTTCTTTGTAGATTATTTAAATTGATTAATGTATACGTATAATAGATCCCTGATATAAATACAAATTTATTTTATGATATTCATTTTGTCTGATTCCATAAAATATGTAAGAAAATATTCTAAATCTTATTTCCAACAAATAGAATCTCTGAAATTAATATTCAGACGCCCATTTTTTGGCCATCGTACTGACAACAGGAAATTACTATTTATATTTATCAAAAAAAACCTTGGTCCATAATTTCTTAATTCATAGACTTATCTAAAACATTCACCTAAGCACAAACAACCTAAAAGGTCATATTTCCTTTGGCAGTTTGGTAAAAAGATATCAAAACTAACATAGAGTATTACATAGAGGGGCCCTATAGGTTAAATTTTGGAACACCGAAAATGTATCCTGAGTACCTTCGCTTATAAATGTAATTATATAGTAGAACGTTAAAACTACAAATCAAAACACGTACAATGTGCAGGAAGCCGAAATCAATTGAATTATTAAAACCTTAACTAACTATTAAAGGAGGTTTCAATGAGGTTACACAGAGCCCCTGAGAGGCCCAAAACGATGTTTCAGGCCTCTCAATGTATTAAAATAGAGATAGGCTATACCCCCTCTAGTATATATCTCTATGGAAACTAATAACTGTTATAATAATTATTAATTAAATAGAATTAAAGTCAATTTATAAATGTTTACGAATTTGTTATAAATATTTTTTTGTCCATTAGTTCACAGACCCTCAGGGGACCGCGGACTACACTTTGCGCAACCCTGTGCTGCTCTATCGATGTATAAATTTATATAGAATAAATCGATACTACAGTCTATCGTTTAGTTTAAAAATCCCCAAGGTCATAAATATTTTGGGGATTAGAGAACTCGCTGCCAACCTCTCACTTAAAAAGATAAAAAAAATCCCTACCACAATAACCGCTGTAGGGAAAAAACCTTCTTCCCGGCAATCGTTCACTTTCTTTGTGGTTCTTCTTTTGATTACATCGTTTTGAAAACTATTTTCAAATTAATCTTAACAATGATATTTTGAAATAAAACTACACAAAAGAAATGTAAAAAACCATCGCCAAGAAAGTACGGGTAAAATAACCTGATTTGTTTACATAGTTTTTCCCGCTCCCTTCTGGCAGAGATTTTTTTTCTAAAGAATCAGTGGTGTCTAAACTGACCTGTCAAGATTTTTAAACTAAACGATAGACTGTAATGCTGTGACTACAAAAATCACAGACTAATGTGATTAAATTCATTGTAAAGAGGCAATAAGATGTGGGATGCATCCCTTAAGTTGAATCCTTAATTTGAACTCCTTGATTTAATTAATAATAATAATGAATTCCACAATAAAAAGAAACATAATCTTAGAGATTACGACACAAAATTTAAGTAATATAGCAAACTTAAAAGCAACTGTTATTTCGTAAGACAATTTTATCCTTGGGTGTGCTTAGGTTTAGACTGGTATTTTTAAGAAGCTTTTGTCTTTCTATATGTTCTTTTATCCCACAAAACCCTTTTGTAGACTAGATTTTAGACCAAAGAGTTGATACCAAATTGCTTTAAAGCCAACCTCTGTATTAAAATAGTGTGGAGTTCCTTTCTACTCAACTAAGGTAAATTATGCAACTTAAAGGTAAATCTTGTGATTAATAATTCAGAGATATATATCTTAAGGTATCTTGATATCAAACGAGCATTAATTACTATTAGCACAATATCGTTAGATGTAAATTAAATAACTTACATGTTTTCTACTTACTTTAACATTAGCCCTCGAATGAGCGAGATCTCTTGTCTCGTTTGCCTCCCCAGGTGCCGATCTGTTCCACATGGTGCAAGCAATGACTGAGTAGGTATAACCCATACCAATCAGTGGGAAAATAAATGAGATCAGAAATACGAACATGGTGTAAGTACGGGATGACTCTTCACTCCACCATACCTCCGCGCAGTCATAATGAAGTCTAGACAACAAAATTGAATATTCGCCATGAGTTTTATTTTTAATTATAGGCTATAGAAAAACCAAATTTCAAATATTAAGTGATCTCTAAAGAATCAAAAACACCTATTGCATTAAAAGTATTTTATTTACTCCTTGTAGTGTAAGTTCTACTTACAGTCTTGTTATCTCACACTGTAAATGTACTTTTACTCCCTAGGGAGGAAAAGTGAAAGTGTTGCCAACTTGACAGAATTTTTTAGTAAAATTTTTAGGAATTTTAGGAAATTGTTAGGTTTTTTTGGTGTTATGTTGGTACTACGGGTAGAATATACAATATACACACGCTAATGTTTAAATTACAAATATAGTATTACACATTATTCTATTGACAGCTTACAATAAAATAATGTGAAGATAGTGGCTTTATTCTATTTTCACCAGAGTAATTGACATGGTAAGAATAAACTAAACCAACACAATAACAATTAAGGAGCTGAAGAATATATTAATAGTTGTTAGTATTAGTTCTCTAGTCGTAGATAAAATTTAATATGCAACAAGGGATGAAAGTTTTCAGCTCTCGTATTATCTCCCTCGTCAAGCCTCGGGAGCCAAAATGTTAGTTAACTCCCTCGGCAAGCCTCGGGAGCTAACTAGTTTATCTCCCTCGGCCTATCGGCCTCGTGAGCTAATGAAGTTTCCTCCTTCGGCGCTGCCTTAGGACGAAACTTTAACTTGAGCTGTAAAACTTACTTTCATCCCTTGTTGCATAAATAACTATTTTTCTAAAAGTATTGGGCAAGTATTATTCTAAGCGCATATCGATTCCTGCAATGTCGACACGCCATTCATAAAAAAGTCAGGTTATAACCTCCGACTGTATTTGGTTTGTTTACATCGAATTGAATCACCTTATAAATCTCAATCATCTTGGATATTAGTTGTTATTATTGAAATATCGACTTCGTTTGACACAAAATGGATGTTTCAAAGTATATTTTGAAATAGACTCTAAACATTTTTAATATGTACTGAAGATCCAATTTATGGGCTCTTTTAGCTAAATGAGATACCAAAAAGTATTTTCAAAGCTAGGACTATAGCTAACATTGAAATTTGCACTTAATATTTCTTTTCGTTTAAAATTTTCGGTAAGGTTCCTTTGTACCTACAACCGTAGGAACAAAAGAAAAGTATTATGTACATCCGAAAAATCCAAAAGTTTTATTAAATAATGAAAAAACTAAATTTAAACGCAGTATATTTTTAAATAGCAACCTAGCCTTGATACAAAATTCCCAGATAACCTACATTATTAAAAAAATATATTTTAGGCATAATCCAAACTAAAATTTCAGAAAATCGTATATAATGAAAAATAATAAATCATTCCATTCGTTTGTAAAAACCTTCTAGAGTTTTCTAAGGGTTATAATTTTCCATTGTTCTGCTTTTGACAAAATGAAATTTTCATAACGGTAAAGAAAATAGAATTTTCAGTAATTTAATTTCTTACTTGTTTTTTAAGTTTATTAAAAAAATAATATCAGTTTTCCTTAACGTAGTTAAAAAAGGAAAAGTATTGAAGAAGTAAGGTAAGAATCAATGTTCATCTTAATAAGACAAGAGGCATTTGGCCTCATGGCCGTTCCTCGGCCTAGGTTGCTCTATAGTGTCGACGGGAGGGAGGTCACTTCGCGGCCACATGGTTGTCCTATATCAGTTCATCATATTACTAGTTTATATAAGTGGCATACTACCACGATATTTTCATATGTATATTAGTCAAAAAACATGATTTGTTTAAATTATGTGATACGTTTCAATCAAAAACACCAGAATTAAAACAGAAAATAAGATGTAACTTAGTATTTTTGTTAACCATACATATTAGTACAATTGTATTAAATTTCAGCTCGATCTAAACACTTTATAAAGATTTGCGATTTTTTGAAATGCTCGATAAGTCATTATTATAAGCAGGCCCGCAAAGCAAAAGGACCTCTTAGGGTTTATACGGTCGTAGTCATTCTAAAACGATTAGAACCGTGGTTTCAGCTCAATCAGACCATTCTGGCAGATGGAAAAAATATGTATATGTCTTGGTCAATGACTTTTACAATGTATGATATGTTCTGTGGCCTATCATATATATGATATGACCTGTCAGTCCCAGGCAGACAGGTCAAAAATAGGTCTTATGGAACCACGGTAAGCTAAGCAGAGCCACAAACAGGACGGACCTCGAAGTGGCTTCTAAAACGATTGGGACCGGGTTCATCACAATTAACCATTCTAAGTAGCAAAATTGCCAAATAGCATAATTATGACGTCACCACCTTTGAGTAAAAATAAGATTTCAATATTTTGACATAAATTTAGGCACCTGGAATTTTATAGCTGATCTTTATGTTTTCGATAGTGCTGAAACCGAATCGGAGTAAGAAAAAAAATCAATATGAATTAATCCTTAATCACATAATAACTTATTTATTTGTTAAAACTTAAGTCCATGTTGATCATCTACACTAAATGAAGAGAATAATGCAACAATGCAACGTTCAAGTTTACAAATTAGTTAGCGAATTATTTTACTAACTGCTACATAAAGAACTTATGGTCCGGACTTATGACCCATGGAGCGGGCCTGTGAGGCGAGTTGATGGAAATTCGCTAAATAAATGCCAAAATGCTAAGTAACAAGAAATAATAGTACAACAATAAATTGTTCGTAACAACACAATGAGGCCGCTTCGCGGCTACTGGGAGGTCCCAGGTCTTCAGCCTGGACCTCACAGGCCGCTTTCTCTCTCTCTGCCTTGAAACCTCCTTCAAGAGTGAGTTATAGTAAATAAGGATAAATGAGGTTATAATAAATAAATTTATTTCGGTTTTCGCACATTGTTTGTGTTTTGATTTGTATTTTAAACCTTCTACTATATAAGTTATTGTAATTTATGTACTGATTATTTGAATAATTTATAAGCGAAGGTGGTCAGGTTACTTTTTCGATGTTTCAAAATTTGACCTATTGAGCCCCTCTAGTAATAATATCTCTATCTACACATACTTTAGAAGCAATGTTGACATTCCGCTAAAGATAATGACCGGATAACCAAATTAAGAGTGCATTGCCACTCTTAGAAAAACACAGGAATGTTTCTTTTTAAAAATATACTTGGTGTTTCTTTTTCGAATCGACCTGGGATCATAAAGCTCGTCATCTTTATTTGATTCTACATGATTATGTTTACCTAATGACATTGTGACGACAATTAATGTTTAGTTCAATTAAAAAATTCTATTTTACTCCCCAGACTACATCAAGAATTTTCATCAGAATAGTATACTTAAATAAAATAAATTACTGATATATATTTAAAAAAAGATTGATTTATATATTTAGTATCATATCAGAATAGTATCATATTTTGATCAGAATAGTATCATACATATATTTGGTGTACGTAAAGGTAGAGAGTATCCTTGTAGTATGACAGAGTATCATTGAGTATATTGAGCAGAAGACACTGGAAACATCGGCATTGTTTGTTGACATTATCATGATGATAGTTAAACCTAAAAATTCCAGCGAACCCTAATAATTCCAGCGAACTTAAAAATTCAGGGTTGTCTTCAATTCTAATAATCCAGTTACTATCATAATCAAATCTTTAAATGATAGACAGGAATGCTTGAATAGTTTTATTAGAGTAAAAATAATAATATTTAAAAACAAAATGGGAATTAAATAGACGTTCAGCAGCATAGCTTAAAGTACACAGTATATACATTGAGTTTGCACTTGATTTCTTTAAATTTTATTAAGTTCAAACATAGCTTTAAATTATCAAAGATTTTAAAACCAAAATAAATGTAAAAACCTTTAACGAAAGCTAATACGTAAGAAACCAAGAGAGAAAATTCAATTAAGAGTTGTCTAGAAACAAATCACGGCCCAGTAGATACGAGCTACCTACGCCTCGCAAAATCTTTAACAGATAAAATTTCATCTGGAGATAAAACTTTATTTATACTTAGTCACGTATTAGCGTTTTTAGAAATTTGATGAAAAAACAAGAAAAGTCGGAAAATTTACTTTATACAGCGAGTTCAGTTGAAAATTGAGAAAATCGACAACAGAAATTTGTAACAAAAAATTAGATAGGAAATGAAACTTGAAAAAAGATCCATTCATAAGCTTTTTTACTTTTCCTTATTTATACTGTAGGCTTATAGAAAAGTATCAGTATTAATTTATTAAAAAGTATTATATGTATTATGAAAAAATATTCGAACCTGAGACGTCACTTGAATCAGCATCCGTGTTGTCACAAAGACCTTCTGAGCAGTTGTCACAAAGTTGTCGGTCTGTGTTTTTTTATATATTTTTATGTGGTATATTATTAGCATTTCCAATATATATATATATATATGGACACACCAAGAGGATGTGTGTGTGTCACAAATGTGCCAGTTTCATTGGGCACACATATGTGTGTGTGTGTGTGTGCGATATATGCTTGTGTCTGTAAATAGATATGTGTGTCTTCTTATAGCACCCAGTGTATTTATGCAAGAGAATTGAACTTAATACAAAAGTCGGTCTTTAGGTGTAGTTGTGCTATCGGGGACATATTTTTTTTACGTCATTAATAATAACAATGCCCGTATTAGGGCCTTTCGGCCCTTTAGGTTATTCGCCCTGAGGGAACAACCTCGGGTGGGTCACATCTACTATGCTCAAAGTAAAGCTAAAGTTGGCGAAATCATTTTACAACAAATTCTACTCATAAAAAACTGAGAGCGCATAACCCAGGCTGTGAACCCCGGACCTCCGGTGCCAAAGTCCAGTACTATACGACCGCGGCTACGGAGGCAGATAGGCAGATTTTACGTCATTAACCGACAGTAATGACACGGCTGTGTCATTATGGGCGTAAGAACTCATAAAATTGAGAAAAATGTATCGATGGATTTGAGATATAGCACGCTTGTATTCATATATAAGACTATATGTGCGGGTTTCAATTTTTTTTTCATTGAATGACTTGCATACGTTGTATTTTGCTTTTTTTATACAAACACACACACACACACACACACACACACATATATAATATATACTGAATTTCGAGAACAAAAGTGCAGAATCCATACAACACAACAACACACACACACACACACATATATATATATATATATATATATATATATATATATATATATATATATATATATATATATATATATACTGAATTTCGAGAACAAAAGTGCAGAATCCATACAAAGATTCCTGAGCTCTAAGTAATGTCTTTACTAATAATAGTTAGTTTGGTTCATATTTTACGCGGAATAGTCTAATTTAAACCCAGGTTTAATTAGAAACCAAACCACACTAGTATACTAAAAGTTAATTTGGACTTACTGTGCATTTATACCTGAAACTTAAAACCACCCAAAGCCATTTGGGGGTTTGCTGTGTTAACATGATATCTAAATAATTCGATTTGGAAGGGTAAGAGAATTGAACCAGATTACACCCCATGTTTTTAATTGCATTACACAGAACAGTTTCAGTATAATAGCTAAAGTGAATTATATTTAAAATTTACAGGTAAAATAAGTAAATGAAACAAAATGTATTTTATTTTAAAAAGAATGGATCTAAAATTGCTAATTAATTAAGTTTTCTTTTTCAATGTAAGTCCTATTCTTAAGTTAGACTGTCACTCCTCTTTCACCACTCCCTCTTTGTTTTGGGGGGGAGGCATCTAGAATCTATAATATTTTCTATGCTGTGTTAGTCATTTTATTGGTGTCTACTTAATAACCTTATAGATAATTTTCCTATCATACTAACATTGACATTGTTTGTTCTAAAGTAATATACAAACCAAATTGGGAAACAAACACGATTTCTGTCAGACCTGGCATGTAGTTCACATATTGTCCACCAGGGAGTTGGCTTAAATTGTCCTATGGGCGCAGCCATCTTGTTTTACCTTTGTAAATGTAAACAAACTATTTACTGTGATCAAAATGTTTGTTTTATTACATTTCTTCGTACATTTCAGTATAAAATGTTAATAATTTGAGGAAAAGAAAGAAATACGTTTTTTCACATCGAATAGAAGTTTAAATGCGAGTCTTTAAATACTAGGTTTTTTTAAATTACTTGAAACAAGCGGCTACTTAAAACGTGTGCACAACTTAGCTTAGTACACTTCTGCGAGTGATATATAATTTTGCCCTTCAAATATTATTTGTAATTAGAATTTTAACAACTTTATCCTACAATTGTAATTTTAAGTTATATTTAAGGCAATATACTGTCGTCTGTATGTTCTTCAAAACTCAACAAAAACATGTGATTTTTGTTGAGTTTACTATAGTTTCTCTTTTTCTTTAACTAAACTATTGTAACAATAATTTTACAGAGTTTAACACAAAATCATTAAATTATCACGTACATATAAAGTAAAACTCACCTAGTGTTATCAGGGTTGCCAATAAAACTAGGTTAAAAAAACGTAAATCTTAAAGCTCATACGCAGTTATTCCAATTCTATCTACTTTTTTATTTTTGAGCCACCTATCAGCTGATCACGCATGTCTGAATTTAGTTACACAGGTTTGTACAGGAGTTTCCCTCTTGGTTTATATCTTACTTTAGTTTGTTCAAACCTTACTACATTCATCCCCGACTCTCAGTGAATACCGATTAGTGATATTCATAAATCCATCGTAATTTATTCGAACCCACAAACAACATAGTTCAAGTAAAATATACAATTTCATAACTCTTTCACCGAGCTCTTATAAAACAAATTTAAATATTTTTTCTATTGAAACTCTATCTTCTATTTGAGCCTAAATCAATAAATGCATTTAAAACTGGTTGAAAAAGAATAATAAAATAGCGATAAAACAACTCTTCATTTGTCTGGCTTTCCCTTCTTATGCGTCTATAATGAAGAGAATATCAAATGGAAAATCAATAAATATTTATTTCTAAAAACACAGTGTACAATTAATGATTTACACCTTTTAAATTACATAAAAATTGAACATAAAATAATTAATAGATGCTAAATATCGGACTAAGCTTTACTCACATAGTTAGTTTCATACATGGCTACATGCGAGTTAAATCTCAATCCCATCGCATTTTATTCCGCTTTTTGTGATTCTTCAAAATTTTTGCTGTGTCATTTTTGCAAGTTAATGACATCATAAAATGAATATTTTTCCGGATTGCTCAACTGTACCTGCAGATTGATTTTTAAATGAAGTTTTAACTCTCTTGTATAAATACACTGGGAGCTACGATGATAATAGACACACACAGATACAGATATACTACTTTGTAAAATCACCATAGGATGCCTTGAAAACACCTGAAACGAATAATTCTCGTGACATCTCGGTTTCGGCTTTTTTTCAAACACATTACACATCCTATATACCATGCTATAAACGAGGAAAAATAAAAAAAAATACATGAGCCGCTACGTCCGTGTACTAAATTTAAAATTATGGAGCACTGTGCATTTTCGCAATTCAAAGATAACATTTTCTCCTATATATATATATATATATATATATATATATATATATATATATATATATATATATATATATATATATATATATAGTCTATTTTTGCATAAATTTTTTATCTTTGAATCATATCACAAATATATATATACATATATATATATATATATATATATATATATATATATATATATATATATATATATATATAGTCTATTTTTGCATAAAGTTTTTTATCTTTGAATCATATCACAAATATATATATATATATATAATATATATACAGGGTGGTCCAGCTAAGAAGGACAAGACCTTTTTCTCGGAAACTATGACAGCTAGAAGGATGCGGTTTTCGGCGTTGGATTCAATGTAATAGTGAGCAGACGAGAAAAATCCGTTTTCGGGCGCGCTTCGCGCCTGTCATAGAGATGTTAATGCCAACTTTTTTAATTTTATACTTAGGTATAGGGAACTTTTTTTTGGTCTTTAAAGAATGAAAAATAAGGAAGATTAGTGAAGACCGCATCAAAATCGGACAATTTTTAACTGAGCTATGATGAAAAAACACTTTTTTTAAATTTAGTTCACTTCGACGCCATTTTGGATTATGTTGCATTTAAATAAAATTTATTATATGGACATATTTTTAAACTAGAAACATTGCTTTAATAAAAGAATATCGAAAGTTTTAATTCCAACCTCAGTTTTAGGTGTAAAATAGTCGTTAAACATAACAAAAACAAAAAAAAATATGGTTTTTCTAAGATACCATGAAAAGTAAGATAGGGAGCTATAGCTTTTATGGTTTGTTCAGTTAGCCAACATAAAAAGCAACAAAATGAGTCCAATTTTAACAAATTCGCTTCACAATTTCAAAAGTTATTACTAATAAATTTCTTAAAATTGCCAAATATGGAATATTTTTATAGTTTACCATCCTATTGTTGATATTTAATGGAACTGCAACGTCATCATACCTTGTGATCTTTATTGCAGCTTGTATAAGGATTCCAGAACGCCTAAAAACACTTATTTTTGTTCATTGGTTGTGGAGAAATTATGATTATGGTGATTTTCGTCAATCGTAGAATGCAGATTAGAGGTACCTTGCAAAAACCAAGTAAAATCCTTCATAAACGTTAATAAAAAATTTATTTTGATGATAACTACTTCGTTTCTAGGGGTGAAGGACCAATAAATAGCAAATCACACAACTAGACTGTAAAGTGATATTTTACTGCTGCGGAAATTTGTTTATTAACGACAATAAACCAGCAAACTTTATTCCGGAGCTATAAATTTTCATTATCTATATTATTTACCTTTAGTTGCGCATTTATTAAAAAGAGTCGATTTTTTTTGTATGAATAATTTTTATTTAACTTAGTTTAAAGAAATTAAAACACAAGATTGATAAATAATTATTCATACTTTTACAAAATTAAGGTAAAATAATATGGGAACCTGCGGCTCAATTAGGTGGCCATTAAGGTCACCGGACTTGACCCCACTCGATTTTAAATAGAAAATCACACAACTAGACTGTAAAGTGATATATCATTGCTGCGGAAATTTGGTAAAAAAAAATTGGTAAACATTTTTTTTTACCAAATTTCCGCAGCAATAAAATATCACTTTACAGTCTAGTTGTGTGATTTGCTATTTAAATCGAGTGGGGTCAAGTCCGGTGACCTTAAGTCCGGAAAATAAAGTTTGCTGGTTTTATTGTCGTTAATAAACAAATTTCCGCAGCAGTAAAATATCACTTTACAGTCTAGTTGTGTGATTTGCTATTTATTGGTCCTTCACCCCTAGAAACGAAGTAGTTATCATCAAAAATCAATTTTTTATTAACGTTTATGAAAGATTTTACTTGGTTTTTGCAAGGTACCTCTAATCTGCATTCTACGATTGACGAAAATCACCATAATCGTAATTTCTCCACAACCAATGAACACAAATAAGTGTTTTTAGGCGTTCTGGAATCCTTATACAAGCTGCAATAAAGATCACAAGGTATGATGACGTTGCAGTTCCATTAAATATCAACAATAGGGTGGTAAACTATAAAAAATATTCCATTTTTGGCAATTTTAAGAGATTTATTAGTAATAACTTTTGAAATTGTGAAGCGAATTTGTTAAAATTGGACTCATTTTGTTGCTTTTTATGTTGACTAACTGTACAAACCATAAAAACTATAGCTCCCTATCTTACTTTTCATGGTATCTTAGAAAAACCATATTTTTTTTTGTTTTTGTTATGTTTAACGACTATTTTACACCTAAAACTGAGGTTGGAATTAAAACTTTTGATATTCATTTATTAAAGCAATGTTTCTAGTTTAAAAATATGTCCATATAATAAATTTTATTTAAATGCAACATCATCCAAATTGGCGCCGAAGTGAACTAAATTTAAAAAAAGTGTTTTTCCATCATAGCTCGGTTAAAAATTGTCCGATTTTGATGCGGTCTTCACTAATCTTCCTTATTTTTCATTCTTTAAAGACCAAAAAAAAGTTCCCTATACCTAACTATAAAATTAAAAAAGTTGGCATTAACATCTCTATGACAGGCGCGAAGCGCGCCCAAAAACGGATTTTTCTCGTCTGCCCACTATTACATTGAATCCAACGCCGAAAACCGCATCCTTCTAGCTGTCATAGTTTCCGAGAAAAAGGTCTTGTCCTTCTTAGCTGGACCACCCTGTATATATATATATATATATATATATATATATAATATATATATATATATATTATATATATATATATATATATATATATATATATATATATATATATATATATATATATATATATATATTATATATATATATATATTATATATTATATAATATATATATAGTCTATTTTTGCATTAAGTTTTTTATCTTTGAATCATATCACAACTTGGAAATATAATTTAAAACTATTACATTTGTTAATATTTATTTGTATTTATTAGATCTCAGTTTTTAAGACTTTTTGCAATAATGTGTGCATTTACATGACATTATTTAAGAACAATATTATAACAACTCATATGTTTCACAAGACTACAGAGAACACCGTTTCTCATTTATATTCATTGACTTGACTCTTTCATACCGACGTTTCAAAACTATTTATCTAAATATAAATATATGAGAATCTTCGTTTAGTCATTTTTTTATATTTCCTTAAAAGAATTTGCCGTATAACTTTGATAGATTTATATATTAATGCCGGCATCTTTTTAGTTTAGCATATATTAATGAACTTAGATACCTACTGGTTATCATATCTGAAGGGTTTAGATTTCGAAACACCAAGCTGAACTGAAGAAAGAAGAAACGAAACAAACCAAATTATTATGATTATTAATTTGTTTCGACTCTTCCTCACTCTTCTATTGAGCGGCTTTACAACCGCTTGATACCTGCAACAAAAGGAATAGAATAAAAAACAAGGTCAGTTGCTATTACTTCAGACTTGCATGGCTCGACCTTAGAATGGTTTACTAAAACAATGTCTAGGGTTATTACTAATAATCTAATACTTTAGATTATTAAAGCTTTGCAAAATATAACAGGACAAAGCCATTTAATTATTCATTATGAAAACTATATTTATATTTTCATGAAAGGAATAAAAAAATCATACTTGGCAGACTAGATTTCATTAGAGTATTTGCACAATTTTTTTTATTGCATTATCTTCATACGTCAAAAGAACACCCGGTAAAATAGTAGAATGAAAAAATTTATTCTTTTGATGATACAGCAAAAAAACGAAAAATATATTTAAACATGAACTTTTGGCGGGAAAACGGCCTCGACTGCTTATATGACGTCATACGTAAGAATACCACCGTGTAGTATAATATTTACTGGAGCAACAATCATAAGAGTTTATTTTATACTGTCAACAAGATGATACTGACAGCTGTAGTCATCACGTTTCTTAGGCATTGTATTACCTGGATCACGGAATTGTTTTCCTTCAGTCTTCTTTACATTATATTGAACTGTAAGTAACTGTTGACCTTACGATATTTCTAACTAAAACTCCCATCTGTATCTTAAACGACCCAATCTTTAGAACATTCCGTTTTCTCTAACCCATTCCCCCCTCCTCTTCTTTAAATGCTTATTTGGACTATTTAAATTAAATTAAATATTTTTTTTTGTAGCTTAACATATTTGATATTAGAATGAAATTAGGTGGCTCTATTATAACATAATGCGACATATATGTATTAAGTTTCAACTCTATGTGATAAAATTTTTTGATTTTTCCTGATGAAGTAATAAAATTAGGGTTAAGGATATTTTTAATTTTAAATGAGATATATAATTTTTATATAGTGATGCGTCTTGCATTACTAAATGAAAAGCACAATAGTGTAAAAAGCGCAACAGTGTAAAAAGTGCAAAAGTGTAATAATCACAACATTATACAAAGCGCAACAGTGTGATAAGCGCAACAGTTTAAAAGTGCAAAAGTGTAATAATCACAACATTATACAAAGCGCAACAGTTTAAAAAGTGAAAGTGTAATAATCACAACATTATACAGCGCAACAGTGTGATAAGCGCAACAGTGTGATAAGCGCAACAGTTTAAAGTGCAAAAGTGTAATAATCACAACATTATACAAAGCGCAACAGTGTGATAAGCGCAACAGTTTAAAAAGGTGCAAAAGTGTAATAATCACAACATTATACAAAGCGCAACAGTGTAAAAGCGCAACAGTTTAAAAAGTGCAAAAGTGTAATAATCACAACATTATACAAAGCGCAACAGTGTGATAAGCGCAACAGTTTAAAAAGTGCAAAAGTGTAATAATCACAACATTATACAAAGCGCAACAGTGTGATAAGCGCAACATTGTACAAAGCGCAACAGTGTAATAAGCACAACAGTGTAAAAAGCGCAACATGGTACAAAGCGCAACAGTGTAAAAAGCACAACAATGAGTCGCCGCTTTTGATTGAAAACTGTACTAATTCTAGGCCTAAAAAGTAAGGTTGACTTTTAAAACAAATTGTCTACTTAAAATTTTAATTTCACCATTAACTTGGATGGTTGAGAAGGAAAAATTAAATATCTTAACTTAAATTTTTACTCCTTCATAACAAACTAGAAGCAGCATAAATCACTCCGAGCTTTTATCATTTTTAATTTTATTATTCTTCCTTTTAAAAGAAAATTTATATTTTGCAGGAAAGCTCCCTAATAAAAAGTTTTACTAACAAGAAAACCCATATTATTTGTCCAAGTTTTACGGTATGAGTTTACGACCGAGTCATTATTAGTGCTAAAGCGGGACTGACCACAGATGGGGTTATAAACTAACCACAGTCGTGGTGTTATATTTATAATGAAATTATAAAATAAAAGACACTGCTCTTTACATATTTTTATGTGGTGTATTATGTGAACAGACTCGTTATTTTGTCTTAAAAGGACTAAATATTATGAATAAAAACAAGAAAATTTTTGTCTTTTAAAAAATTATTATATTCCGAGATGGTATCTACGATTCAGACGCCTCCGCGTGCCCCCCATCTCCTCATGCGTTTATTGCTTTACCTTGGTACTGTTCTAGGGAGGTATAGGCAGCGTTATTAAATCCAACGGTTTTATTATCATTTGAAGCAGCGTGGGATTTTCACATTGCACTTTATCGCGTTACAAGTTACAAACTCGTAGCGATAAAAGATAAGAGCGGCGATTATTTACTAAAATGCGAACGTGAAATAACGTCTACTTAGGTTGAACTGGACTTAAATAATATTCAGTTGTTAGGAGCATTAATAAATTTGTATTTTTTCAAACAATATATTATTTTGTATTTTATTTACAATTGATAATACCAAGCACTTTTTTCTAAAACAAGGTTTTAGAAAACCTTTAATAATTAAGAATGTCTCCAATTTCGTTTAGTACATTTAATATATGCAATTCACCGGTGGTTCCTGCAAGGTGAATATCCTAATTGATCAGGAGACATTAAAACAGGCATTTAATTAATAATAATATATTGGTTATTATTATATATAAACAATAGATAGTAATCAAAAACTTGACAGCGGAGTTAGGGTTGAATACTTCGGACTTGAGTGTAATAGAAAAATAACATAAAACTGTAATTAGTTTAGACTTTGGAGTTTGAATTCTCGATCTGTTAAGTTGCTCCCATTCGCTTTTCAAAATAGAAACGATATTTATCTTATTTAATCAACTCGGAGAGAAGAGCAGACAAAAAAAAACCTTTTTGCCTCTCAAATCAATTTCTATAAACCCAGATTCTACACTTATAGAAGATGTTTCTTTGATGGAACAAAATAGGATAAAATAAGAAAGATATATAGTTTCTAAAGGAAAACCCAGAATATATACTATTTTATTTTGAGAGGAAGAAAAATATTTCAAAATAATAATTTTTAAGGCGTTTCTGGGAAAAATCTTGAATTTTTTACATCCAAAATATATGGCTTAAGCGTATTAATATAGGCAAGAAAAAGTTTTTGATAAAAAAACACATCCTTGGTCGGGATGCGTAATTATTTATATCAATGGCGAAAGTAAGATATTTTGACAAATGACCCACATTTATTTCTTCCAGCAGGACGGTCTATTATTATAAGTATCTTCAAAGGTGACTCATCCGTTCAAAGTTTTCAAAATAAAGCTGCTTCTTTTGTTTCCGCTGCATCTTGCTACCGCTACAACAATACCTCTTTTTGGAACGAAGGTTATTGTTCTTTAAGGTTATAAATGATTTGTTATTCAAAAATTTTGATTCGTTTAAGTTGCATTATCTTTGCTCACGAGGATGTAAACAAATTTAAATTCCCAAAACGGCCAAAAAATTGTAGAACAACTAGCGTGAAAAAATAAATGTGGGCTGCAAAATGGACAAAGCGTATCGACCGATTTCGCCGCGGAATTTTCGGTCGCTCGATTTCGCTGCGTGTCTTACTTGAGCGTGGATTCCTGCCACAAATGTAGGATTCCGATAACTATCTTGCTACTAAACACCTTAATTTTAGAAAACGTTGCTGGCGAATGAACAAATGTTTATATGTCGATGAGAAGACATTTTTTGTACGTACACTTTTATAATAATACCTTTAACCATAAAAAATGACTCATAAATCTTGACTCATAAAAAGGTAAGATAAACTTATAGAATCTTTCATCAAGAATAATGCCGAGGCGTCAGCTGAGGCTGATAATAGACCCATTTAACTGACAAGGCGAAGCCGAGTCAGGCAAATGGACGATTTTCAGGCAAATGGAACCGATGCAGGTAATTGCTAATACCAGTCGGAAATGTTTCATTCGACATTCGTCATCATTGATGGCTCGATATAATCTCATGTCCCATTCTGTTCGTTACGTCTAACTCATCAGGGCGCGACAGAGCTGAAATCACTCTGACTTTAATTAATTCAAGAATGTAATGTGAAGTATCTGGAACAATTATATTGTGTCAACTATTCATGTTTGCAAAACACGGTAGTATCAATGATATATGTTGTAGACGTATGATATATGAGTTAGACGTAGCGAAATACGTAGAGTATTAATAGCTAATCTGCTTTAATATTTTTTTGTTTGTAATACATTTTGTTTTTTTTTTATTTAAAGTTATAAAAGTTTTAAAAACAATACCATGACTGTATAGTCCAAGTAGACAAAAAATCAATAAAAAAATGAAATCAGAGCCCAAATAAACTTTAGCTGCAGACTACTAAGAAGAGTCTGTTTTTTCTAGGTTGTTTTTTGGTAATTTGGATATGAACTAATGTCTTATGGCGTTTAGAATTGTCCATCTGTTTTTAATTAATGGGAATATTTAAGAGCTCAAATAAAGAACTCAAATAACAGCCGACTACGAATAGGGTATTCTGTGTTATTCATACACGAAAATATATATTTTTTTATAAATTACTCCTATTAAAAAGGAAGTCATTTATTTATTGGAAAATAAAGTATAAAAGAAGTATCATGTAGTCTGTAATAGCATCAAAAAAGGTCACTTTCAGCCAAAAGATTTAGTTACCAGATACCCTAGTATGACATTCCAAGTTTTTTCTGATAGGTTTATTGGAAAATGATTTGGCCGTCAGTTGGGACAATATATTAAAAGCTCACGATGTTATACCCTAAGAGATGATAGATAAATTTAACCACTTTATTTCCTTCACAAACATGAATGAAAACGTCCACCCTTAACCTAAATGGATTTATCTTACTGTCATACCATTAATGGAGAAACATAAATTTAGTATCGTTATTAGTATTTATGTCCGAATCATCAAAACATATTTCGATTAAATGGTATGTTTACACTTAATTAATTACACTTATGTTATTGGATATTTTTATTACCGTATTTCATTTGATGTCTATACTTTTCCTATAAAATCATTTATAAATCCAGTTGGTATGTTAAATTTTGAATTTTTGAAATGTATAGAATAATCAAAAAGAAATTTAGCTTGGAGGTCCTCAAGCTGGGCAAGTTTTCTTGCTTAACAATCCTATTTTCGCTTCATTTTCTATACTTATTTAATTACTTGAGCAGCAGCGTATGGAACAAAGCAGAAATACAACTGATGTGATGACTACAATCAGATTGCTCCTCATGCAACGTAGCAGAAATACAGCTGATGACTACAATCAAGTTGCTTCTAATTCAACAAAGCAGAAATACTACTAATGTGATGACTACTATCAAGATGCTCCTATTGCAACAAAACAGAAATACTACTGATGAATACTATCAAGTTGCTCCTATTGCAACAAATTCAGATAAATACTTAAGCTAGTATGAATTACTATCAAGCTTGCTCTTCTATCGCACTACAAAGTCCAAAAATACTAACTGAGACTACTATCAAGTTCTCCTATTGCAACAAAGTAGAAATACTACTGATGACTACTATCAAGTTGCTCCTATTGCAACAAAGTAGAAATACTACGATGAACTACTACAAGTTGCTCCTATTTGCAACAAAAACAAGAAATATACTTGATGAATACTATAAAAGTTGCTCCTATTGCAACAAAGCAGAATACTATCTGATTGACAACAATAGTGATGACTACTATCCTCCTATTGCAAAAACGAAATACTACTGATGAAATACTAAAGTTGCCCTATTGCAACAGAAAAGCAGAAATACTACTGATGACTACTATCAAGTTGCTCCTGTTGACTACACAAATGCAACAAAGCAGAAATACTACTGATGTGATGACTACTATTAGATTGCTCGTCATGCATTGAAGCAGAAATACTACTTTGGACTACTTTCAGGTTGCTCCTCATGCAACGAATCTCAAATACTACTGATGACTACTATCAGGTAGTTTATCATCCAACAAATCAGGAAGGCTACAAATAACTAAAGTTTCTCTAGCGACGCATTAGAAAAACGACTTTATCAAAGAAAGTTTCCTCACAGTAACATCTTAAAAATGATAATTTCTATACAAAATGTGCAAAAAAAATATTGTTAGAAATATTATTGTTATAAAAGTTTTACAAGTTAAGTAGAATATTAAAGCATCCAAAATGTAGGTTATTGGTCGAAACAATATAATTAATCGTTTTAAAATTACAGGCAATTTAAAAAATACCTAACGAAATCGAGTAACAAATCTTCAGACATAAACTTTTATAGAAAATAGAAATAGAAAAGAATGCAGTATATTAAATGGTGACATAGAATGGTTAAATTAAATGGTGAAATAGAATGGTTAAATTATTGAAATAGAAAATTTATTGTTATTCAAACTTTTGGTTCTCAACGTATTAATCGTAAATATTGATTCATTGTTAACAAAATAGTTATTTGGACTGTTAAGAATTAAATTCAAATTCTAGGTTATTAATGGACTTCAGTCCTATAGAAATTTTATTTAAATAAACATTAATTACAGACGGTTCGCATGGCGAAGCCAGGCATCTTCAGTGTAAACGTATTGATTCATTGGTTGGGAAATTAATTTTCATTTGGATCTTTATTTAGTGTAATGGAAAACTTCTATAAATATATTAAAATGAAAATGTATTTATGTAATGAAATCTAGACATTTCCTATTTGCCTTACTAAGGGGTCGGTAAGGGGAATTTTCAATTTAAATTGTAAACCCCGTTTTTATATACGCATCTCTTTAAGCCGGTCTATTATGAAATGATCCTTCTTTGTATACCATTGAATCAATTGCAGCCTCAACCTATATTTTTTTTTATAAGATATATTTCTTTTTTTTAACTCTAGTGCCCGTTCTATCTATTCTCCTGAATGCCATTCTACTGTTAACCCCAAGAGTTATGCACCCAATGCACCAAGGAAGATGTCGGTAATTCTACCCTCCCCTTTACGGGAGTGCACCTATGGCCAGTTCACAGTTAGCCCAGTATATTTTGCTCTAATTTCACAAGCTACTCTGCTCTGATTAGACTCATCAAGCCTGCCAGCTACTAGTTTTACCAATCTCACCAGTTCCTCTTGTCTCATCACAGACTTGTTATACCGACTGCTCTGTCCAGTATGGTACAGCCCGACGGGGAGAGATACTGGTAGAAACCCCTAAGTTAGTGTGCATAAACCCCATTCCCGTAGCCCTGACATAAAAGTCACACCCAAAGAAGCACTCAAAGCTCCGCAGATCACAAGGAGTCATCTTTCAGAACCGAACAAAACATTCCTAATCACCTATGCTAATCGTGGAACTAAAGACACCGTTAAGTCCGGGTCACTTGTAAAGTAATTAGTTTAAAGGTTCAGTACCTTTTCCGCAGAACATTTGTGCTTATACATAAGCCATAACATTGTCTTTACATAAGCCGGAGACAATGACATGGTGGATCCAGACTTGTCTCGGACGAAATCCAACCTCACTTTTGCGTAACTGCCATCGGAAACCGCGTAAAAGCTTGGCATGATAACCAATATGTATTATCATTCTTAATTTATAAGGATAATAAATGAAACTACATTATTTAAAGAGTTTGAAAGTCTCTAATCTTGAAGTATATGGTAAAAAGAATATAATATTTTACCATTATTTGTTTAATTTTTAGTTATCGTTAATTATTATTTTATATATTTTTCAGTGTTAAAGAAAGAAAACATTTCGCGTACCACCAGTGGTACGCGTACCATAGTTTAAGGACCCCTATGTTAGATGATAGAGAATTTAAATAATCAAAACACAGTGAATAAATTATTTTTTCTGGTTACTGAAAAAATAATTCACAATCAAAGTAAAAGCATAGCGGCTATATGGTACAAAAACCTCAAAACTGGAAAACGTATCCTAAACGCTTTCTATGTTCAGTTCTAAAATCCAATGTGTCTTAAACACTTTTAAATTAGAAAATTCAGGTATAATCACTGTATCAGATTTATTTAGTCTACAAGCCAACAATAGTTATTTATGCACCAAGGGTGTAAAGAATGCTATTATTTCCCTGAGCAGTGAATTGGTTCCTAAGGCGAAAGCCGAGAGAACCAAAGTATACCCCCGGAAAAATTACAAAAAGTGATCGGTTACCAGTGTAAATTTAGAGAATACCACTCCCCTAAAAAATGGATATAATTGGCTCTAATAACCGAATAATAGGAAACACTTTGAAGTGTTTCAAGTGTTTTCACCCAAAGAAGTGAAAAGTAACATTTTCTCCCTTGGAAGTGAAAAGTGTTTCTTTACTCCCTAAAAACTAGTAAACTTCACATCACACACCCTCTGGAGATAAAATGATTTAAGGATGATTTAGAAAAATAGAAGAAATGTTACCTGTCAATAGATATAGCTGTTAATGTATAAACAGACGCTAGTACAGACACATGCTGCATTGCCATAACTACTGGGCAAAACCATGGCTCGAATATCCATCTCCCAAGAAGAAACCTGAAACATAATGCATATATATTTATTTATGTATTTATATATAAAAGATAATCGATCCTAAATATTACATATTAAACGATATATCGGGAAAAGATAAAGGTAAGAAAATGGAAAACACTTCAAATATAATAAACACATTCTTCATCAGGACAATTAAAATACAAGCAAACACGTAAACTAAAATGCTGGAAAGACATGGGCATCAAGACAAAGATTGAAAAGGAGGTTTAATAAAAACTAAAATATGTATATAAAGCAAGATTAAATTAAAACGAAAAAAGGAAAATAAAAAATAGAAGGAAAGAAAGAGAGCAGAGCCATTTAGTAAAAAAACGAGATAAAAAGTCAAGAGATAATAAATAAAAATAACAAAAGTAGCTCATAGTATGTCAGAAACTAAAATGAAACTAACTCAGAAAATTAGGGTAGAATAAAAATCTTTCCCAAGTTACCAATATAGATGGCGCTGACAAATCACAAATAATAAAATATTAATCCTTAAGCGCCCAAAATACATTTTATCACATCTATTGACTTTTTATTTCAATTTATTTAGGCTATCTAGCTCTCTATATTTATTTTACTGATATTCGTTTTAATTTCGTCATGCTATTTAACATTTTTTAGTTTTTATATTTTTTACTTGTCCTCAAGGAAGAAAATGTGTTCAATATGTTCGAAACGTTGGCATAAAAATTCAAAGTGTAGTTATATATATAAATATATATAATATATATAATATATATATATATTATATATATATATTATATATATATTAATATATATATTATATATATATATATATTATTATATATTTATATATATATACATACATATATATATATATTTATATATATATATATATATATATATATATTATATATATAATATATTAATATATATATGTACGTCTCATAAACAATATACAATAGTGCGGAAACTACCACACTCGCACTTTTTTCAAAGAAAGATCGCTTAAAAAAGACATTTTCTAATAATCATCTTTTTCTTGATTGGATACTGAAGATTTAATATTCAAAATCAAAGCAGTTTTAACCCGATTAGTGTTGAAGGAAATGTAAATGTTGAAGCTGTTGAGGCAGATGAAAATCAGATTTCCTTCTAAAATAAACCTTTTATTGAATTTACCAAGGGTTGCTTTGAAACGACTTTGTCTAAGATTTTAATTCAAAAGATTTATTTCTTATGTTGTGCTCTACATAGGAACTTCATGTGCTCAATACTCGACATAATATGAAGTTTATTGGAGACAGAAGGTGCTAAAGTCAATTTAAAATAGAATCATAATTAGGTATTATATAAAATATACAATGCCTGCCAAGCATGCTTGACAAGCAAATACAACATATATAATTTCATACTACCAAGTTTTGCAAAACATAAATAGTTGACACCATATAATTGTGCGAGAGACACATGGAAACTGTTCCATTATTCGACATTTGTCATTGTTAGTGGCTCTTCATAATGTCATGTCCCACTCTGTTTCGGTTCGTCAGTAGGCCGCCTAAACTGACTCAGCTATTTACTTAAAATTCCGAAGAAATAATGAGAAGTATTGAAGAATGGTGCTCTTACTGCTAGGCAAGCAAAATATATATAATTGATACTATGATACGGCTAGCAACTGGTTTGCTAGCGTTGTCAGGGGGGCTGAGGTGTGCAGTTTGTAGGGTGGTCCTGAGAAAGGACCGTTTGGACCCATGCAGCGTTTATACACGGAGCCGTAGTACCTAAGGAAGCGCTGTTCCTTCCCTAGCAACCGTCTTTACGGAGCACACCTGACAAGTCAGAAGCTACCAGTAAGGAGTATTGAAGGAAAGTGGCTTGCTGGTCGTGAGGACTGAGGTGAGCCAGTGGAGACTGAGGTGAGGCAGTGGGGACTGAGGTGAGCAGTGATTACACCAAGTTGAGCTTCACGGCGTCTTCGTCTCAAGTCTTGAAGCAGATGGTTGCCAAGAGAGTGAAGGTGAAGGGGTGTCCTATCTAGTAGCATATAAGTTTTGGTGGAAGTTCTTAGACAACTTAATTAAAATTTGAACCAATATATATACTATTAGGACACTTTCAACTTCACTCTGATTGGTCCTCTGATTCAAGTGAAAATCTATAAGTATTTCTGCAGTGGTTTTGATCAATTATGGAATTAAGCAGAGGGACCGGTATCAACTACTTAGTTTTGCAAAAAACATCGGGTACGAGATACCTCGGAACTCTTCTCATCACATCGGATTCGCTACGCGCTCATCCTCCATACTTCAGACTCGCTTTGCTCGTCCTCAGATTGTAAATACATCCGATTCATTCTCAGCGATCACCCATACAGCACTGACCACACTTTAATCTTCTAAAGTTTTATGATCCAACACAAAATTATGGATATATTTGTCGTATTGAAACAATACTTTGTGTATTTATTGACGAAGTTAAGGAATATATTTGTACTAAATTTCAACTCAATTGAAACATTATCTGATTTTTTAAATTTTTTTTTAAAAAACGTACACAAGTCATTTGATAAAAATTGAACTAATGCTGATGAGTCTGTTACATAGCTAAATTTGTGCTGAATCTCAATCCAATCGCTTCATTTGTCTGCGTTAGATATTTATCAAAAATCGATATTTATTAAAAATTAATGTAAAATAACCTAATTTTTTTCAATAAACTTTGTCTCAAAAAGAGTCAGTCAGGATCGATCGAAAGCACGAGAAGTAGCTTCATTATGCAAAGTGTTGTTGCACAATTTTATTATGACTATTTATTTTGGGGTAGTTCGGGTCTTTTTTTACTTTTCTTCATAACAGAAAGGTTTCTTTCGCGTCAGGCTCTAAGGTGTTTTGTAATCAATCAAATGTTAATCGGATTGATTACATTTTGCGGAAATTTCCATTTTCTGCAACGCTACCGCAAGTTGTTTAAGAACGTCCCATACGATTGCATATGATTGGAATTTGAAGCTGTCACCGCTCGCAACGGGACGGACGCATCGCTACCGCAGTATTGTGAATGCACCTTTAATCGATCCTGGGTATAAAGGTGATATTGTTATAGTTTACATTTAGGGGTTAACTGGTGGGTATTATTTTATCTTTTAAAGAGAAATTATTTTATTTTATTTTACGAACTGAAATGTTAAACCACCAGATAAAAACATTGTTTTGTTATTTTATAGAGCACTTAGGAAACACAGAATAAAAAGTTAGTTGTTGTATGAATCTGATACAAGCACCAATACATTGTTATTTTTAAAATGTTATTAAGCAAATAGTCAAGTGAACGAAACCTTGAAACCCTTGAAACGAGATATTAGTAAGAGTCTTAAGTTTTATTCTACGAAGAGAGAGGTAAAATATACAGGAAATAAAATACCTTCAAATTCTAAGCGAGATAAAAATCTCTAAAAAAACAATTCAACTATTATATCTCCTTCTAGAGATCCTTTATTGTATCGTCAACAAATCAGTTGGTCGACAGATTTTAACGTCAACAAATAATTTGAATTTATTGAAGGAATGCTAAATCGAAGACGTAAAGCCGGGTTGTGGGTCGTACAAATCGTTTCCATCGACAAATTATTTGTAGGCATTACTATCCGGGTTGTTATATCAATCCAACCTCCCTCCACATTCTATTGAGGAATCACATATTACATTAATTACACTAATTACACAATTATCTTAGAACAGTACTTAATTCCCATTAACATTTTAATTGCAAAAAATACTTCATAAAAGTAAAAAACAACTGCGTACATTACTGTTTTTTATTTTTCCTCTCTTTTATGTACATAGGAAAAGAATTGTGTTTGCAAAAAAAATCAAACCAGGATGTCACTGTAATTATCCGGGTGTTTTTAAAGCCTCCTAAGTGGTTTTCACAAAGTTGTCTGTCTGTGTGCGTATGTATCATCGTAGCTGTGTATATATGCTAGAAAGTTGAAACTTTGTACAAAAATGAGTCTACCGCTGTAGATGAGCTATTCAGAACATATTTTTATTTAAAAAAAACTTGCTCTTTTTTAATTCATTCTACAAAATAATAAGTTGAATATCTTTCTGTTTAACGATTTTTAAGTATAATATAGAGGGGAGGAGAGGGAGAGAAAGAGAGAGAGTGAGAGAGAGAGAGAAGAGAGAGAGTAAAAATAAAAAATGTAACAGGTTGATAAAATGTTGTTTTGATCAGAAATACTTAATTGATAGCATTGTAGTAATAATAAATTGCTGAAAAATTGACTCATTGTTAAAAAGTGTACAGTCACCGACAGTGAAGGTTTTTGAGCGTATTTTATTTCTTTATTTGTGTCTTCTTTACTAATTTGTTTTTTTTTTTTGATCCAACTTAAACTATAAGGGGTCTCTTTGTTTCCCAAGTTAGTTACGTCTCTTTATACAACTCTAATACAAGTCTCTGTTCTTGTTAAATTCAACTGAAATAAGGGAAAAGGGGAACGACCTAAAAATTAGAATATTTTTTTTAGTACAGCATTTCTTTTTTAAAGAAAGTAATCTTCCAAAGTAATAGGATGAATATTAAAAAAAATGGAAGAAAATAAAATAGCAGCTCTAAGCCTGGTTGCTTTAAAGTGATATTCTGCCAGATCCTCTGCAGATTTCACGTAATGTCAACGAAATAAAAGTCAAAACTTATATTTGTTATCAAAAGTTGAACACCGGGATAAGACCAGGTTTAGTGTCATTGGACCTGTTTAGTGAATAATACTACAGATTCAAGATAAGAGAAGAACAAATTTGAAGTATCTCAAACTCAAAGGCATTATAAACCAGAAGTTTTGTATTAAACGATCGAATCGAATTGAAAACTTATAACAATAAACTAACTTTGAGTCAAGAAATGCTTCACTAAAATTGATATTTAGTATCAGACGTAAGGCTGACTGTCCTGAAAGCGAAACGAGATAATCATATTATTGGAGCATGCCCTAACTCAAAGTTAGTTTATTTATTAAATGGTGTCTTTCAAAGAAAGCTTTAAGAAATAAAAATTCTGGCGCGTGGTCCGCATCGTTCGGGCAATTTCCTTTAGATCGTGTTTTCCGGAGCTTTTTACATTACATTATAAGTTTACAAACTCGTAAATAAATGAATTCCGGCGCGGTGGGTCCGCTGTCGGCGCGAATTTCATTAAGATGCGTGTTTCCGTGCTAAAACAACCCATTTCTTGCTTATGCAAGAACCATGCCCATGGCGTGGTTCCGGTCATGCTTTAGAACCTAACAGTTACTCAAAATTGTCAAGCACTGCTCGTACCGCTCATTTGTCTGAATTTTCCAAAGAAAAATGCGCATAATCATCCAGTTGTTGTACAAAACTTATCCTCTAAAATTAGAATACTGCACTATTATTTGCCACTTGTTTAAAAGTAATTAGTTTACTTATCTTTAAGCTTAGTCAGTTATCTTTAAAGGTTTAGCGCATTTTCCTATATATATATATATATATATATATATATATATATATATATATATATATATATATATATATATTATATATATTATTATATAACAGGTCTCGTCGAAATTTTTTTTTTTCGTCCATTAGGGGACCTCTGAACGGATTTGTGTCGTGGTCCGAGGTCGAATTCCGCCATGACGCCTATCCCATTAGCGAATTTTTTCCCAAAGGAAATTCGCTAAAATGTAGAGATATTGTGTAAGTAAATATACTTATACTCGTATTTACTTACACAGGGATGAATATTGAACGTCACTTTTAGACAAAGAGGTAACGAGCATTTTAATAAATAGGAAAATGCCTATAGCAAATATAACTAGTAATTTGTCTTGTATTTTTATGTGAAAACCCCAATCTATATCTTTGCTCAGAAATTGTTTGTTTTTTATCACAAAAGAAAGTGCTATTTGTTTTATATTTTTGTTTTCTGATGGAAAGCTGGCAAGAAGATGCGTTTACTAAACTTAAAGGTAAACAGTAGAAAGAATACGTGCCGATTTGGATGGCAAAAGCTTGCCAGTATCGAAGTTTTTTTTTCCTGAATTTTCTTGGAAGATGAAAGTATAGAAATATGAATAAATTTGTTTTATTAAAAATCTACGATTTTTAGCTCTTTTTAGCGGAATTCTGGAAAATTCTGCCTAATGGGAATAGGCTCAATGGCGGAAAATTCGAACTCGACGCAACCCGAACACAAATCCGTATTCAGAGGTCCCTTAATGACGAAAATATACTTTTTTGAAAACTTTATAATATATATATATA
Source organism: Microvelia longipes (assembly GCA_018340805.1). Taxonomy (NCBI): domain Eukaryota; kingdom Metazoa; phylum Arthropoda; class Insecta; order Hemiptera; family Veliidae; genus Microvelia; species Microvelia longipes. The sequence goes on along the minus strand of JACMZG010000002.1, from coordinate 11,206,687 downwards.
TATATATATATATATATATATAATATATATATATATAAATTATATATATATATAGTAATAAGTAACTATAACGTATATATATACTTTGAGTAATTAGTATACTATATATATATTAGTAATTTAAGTAACTATTAACGTATATATAACTTTGAGAATTAAGTATACATATATATATATAGATATATATATATAATATATTATATATATATATATATATATATAATATATTATATATATAATATGTATTTCTAGGCCCCCTTTCTTAAAACACTCTATATTTCGAACGGATTAATATAAATTTTTAACAAACTTGGTACAAAAATCAACCTTCGGGAGGACACAATACCCTATTTGAAAACCAGGTTTTTGTGACTCAATTAACCCTTTTCTTGAGTCAGCGAAATTTTCAAAAAATCGGCAAAATTCAAGACGTTAAATATTTTTTGCACCGCACAAAAGTCAATATTTAATGTTTTTTGAGACGCTGAATCGAATAAACCGGTCCGTAAGTCGAGATCACGACCATCTCTAAGTGACCTAAAATCGAAAAACCATTTAAATTACCAAAAAACCCATTTAGGTTCGAACATAAAAAATAAGATTTCGATAGGGTGTCGTTTTCTATGTAATTTGGGGCGCGAAATCGAAATGAAAAAACCAGTCCGACGTCGATACGACCACTTTAAGTTCCCAAAAAAGTTCGAAAAAACCATTCTAAATCCGAAAACCAAAATTTTAGGTCGAATAAATAAAATAAATTTCGAGTCAGGGTGGTCGTTTTCTATGTAATTTTGGCGCGCTGATGAATGAAACCAGTCCGAAGTCGATACGACCACTTTAAGTTAGCCAAAAGTCGAAAAAAAACCATTCTAAATTCCCGAAAACCATAAATTTAGGTCGATAAAAAATAATATTTCGAGTAGGGTGTCCGTTTTCTATGTAATTTTGGGCGCGATAAATCCCGAATGAACCATCCGAAGTCGATACGCCACTTTAA
>JACMZG010000002.1:11200106-11205529 GCA_018340805.1 Microvelia longipes | reverse complement strand
CCTTGATGCGTGTTTCCGTGCTTTTTATATACGTTTACAACTACTAAATAAATAATTCCGGCGCGGTGGTCCGCTGTCGGGCGAATTTCATTTAGAATACGTTTTCCGTGCTAAACAACCATTTTCTTGCTTAGCAAGAACCATGCCATTGCGTGGTTCTAGAACCTAAGCAGTTACTCAATTGTCAAGCACTTGCTCGTAACTCATTTTGTCTGTATTTTCCAAAGGAAATGCGCTAAAACCTTTAAAGATAACTGACTAAGCTTAAAGATAAGTAACTAAGCTTTAAACTAGTGCAAATAATAGAGCCTACTTCTAATTTTAGAGGCATAGTTTTGTGCAACCAACTGGATAGTTTTGCGCATTTCCTTTGGAAAATACAGACAAAATGAGTTACGAGCAGTGCTTGACAATTGAGTAACTGCTTAGGTTCTAGAACCACGCAATGGGCATGTTCTTGCATAAGCAAGAAAATGGTTGTTTAGCACGGAAACACGTATTTCTAAATGAAATTCGCCCCGACAGCGGACCACCGCGCCGGAATTATTTATTTAGTAGTTGTAAACTTATATAAAAAGCACGGAAACACGCATCAAAGGAAATTCGCCCGACATGCGGACCACCGCGCCAGAATTATTTATATATGTATGGTTATATAAACATATTTGTATTCATAGTTTTAGATAGCTGTTTGTATAGTTGTAGATGATATGGTTATTAATATTACTTGGAAACAGCACGATAAGGTTCTACAATCAGACAAAGCTGAGGCCCTAAAATTAGAGAAATCACAGATCATACAATCAGAGAAATCTCATGTTACTACTCAGACAAAGCTCTCAGAACTAGACCTAACCTATTTATACATATAGACCAAGAGCCCAGGGGTGTTTTGTTAATAAAAAGTGTAATGGCTGGAACCGGTCTCAATTTTTCCTAAATACCTTCCTGAACAAGGATCTGCAATTCTGCAGACTCGTATCGGATGGGTGTCCCAGGCAGAACGCACTTTACAGGTTAAACTTACGCACCCAAGTTAATAAAGAGTATATTGGCTGGAAACGGGTTTAATTTTTCGAAAATACCTTCCTGAACAAGGATCTGCAATTCTGACGGCTCGTATCGGATGGGTGTCCCTGGCAGAACCTTTGAACCCTAAAGTGCGTTCTGCCTGGGACACCCATCCGATACGAGTCGGCAGAATTGCAGATCCTTGTTCAGGAAGGTATTTACGAAAAATTGAAACCGGTTCAAGCTATTACACTTTTTATTAACAAAACACCCCTGGGCTCTTGGTCTAATAGATTGCTCCTACCAAAAAGCTCTTGCGCGCAGTTAAATACACCCAGCAAAATCATTGGCCAAAACAAATTGTAGTTCAGTCCCGCCAAATTGTAGTTCAGTCCGCGTAGTATTTTGGCACTTTCTACTAACCTTTCATTTAAATTTCAGAGGTAGTTATCAGTTTCTTCTCCAAGGCGGCGTGCCTGCAGAGTTAATTAAAATTAAGTTATTTCTATTAGAATTTCTCATAAGTTATATATATATAATATATATATATATATTATATATATATATATATATATATATATATATATATATATATATAATATATGTATATAAAGTTATATATCATAACATCTCATAAGTTATTCCTCCCTATGAGAGGTAATGGTAGTATGAGTATTGTCCGTGACTCGTCTGATGCATATACTTATTTCATCTCTTAGGTCGTGATAACTGATGTAGAAAAACTGCAGAAACAACAAAGACTAACATACTATAACACTAACATATCTGCCAACATTCATCTAATTATGAGCATAAGTTTAATTTTTATTATATGACGTGCAAGTTTTTTTTAAAAATAGTAAAAATCAGAAAATTATCCAATTCAGTTAAATTTGGTACAAGTTAATACTTAATAAATATAATAAATAAGTACACCACGTTTCGTTTCAATACGACAAGTATATCCATTATTTTGTTTGATCATAAAAGTTAAGTAGCATCAAGCATGGACAGTACCTGGATGGGTGACCGCTGGGGGAAGAAACGGATAAAATTGTAATCTAAAGTCAGAGTTAATTTAATTAAACAATAATCTTATATACAATGAGAGGGTAACCTGGGATGCGAACCCCAGACCTCCTTGGTGTTTAAGGTCAGTGTAAAGACTAAGGCTCTAACGACCTCTGCCACGGAAGACCAAAATAGGGAGGATGAGCGGATAACAAATCCGATATGATAAAAAAATAGGAGCAATGAGAAGCAAAATTAATCGAGAATATCAAGGATTTGAAGTCTCAGCTACACTTATAAGACTATCTAGATGCTAGCAACTCCATGTAATAAGAGAAGGATGTAACAAGAGGGGTGGGAGCAATCCATCTCTGATGAGATTGAAATTCTATACGAGTCTCTCTATTATTTCCTTAAACTCTGTGACTTCATAAATAAATTTATTATTCTTTCTTCCAAGAATTTTGTATTCTAATGAAATTTAAGACTTCTCATATTAATGAACCTAAGATAACAGGTTAATTATTAATTTGCCTTAAGATAATGTAAGATAAGATTTTTAGGAAAGAACTTTTAAAAAAAATTAAAACTGTTCTTAATTTAAAAAGAAGTTATCAAATTAATTTCTCAAGCGATAAGTAAAATTAATTTACTTAGCTTAATTAAATTACATTACAATTAGATTTTTTATTAATACTTTGTAATTATATATTTTTTAATATTTTTAAATTACAATTATATTTTTTACTAATACTTTGTAATTATTTTTTAATTACAATTAACAAATAATTATAATTATTTTTTTTTAGTTTCTTTTAATTATACTCATAAAGTTAATTATAGAAAAATGAGTAAAACACAAATTTAAAATTTAAGCCCCCTGTTAATGGAGAGACGCCGTTTAATCACCTTCAAATGAAATGAGATAATTGATTTCGAACTGAGCCAAGTTATTTCAAGCATTTGTTTACACCACATTAACCCCCTAGCAGCAATCTGATGCAAGGATCCAAATCAAACCTTGTATTGTTTACATACATATGGCCTAAGTTAATTTTCATATTCAGTTTTTAAGCTTATTAGAATTTTACCTAAAACTGGAAAATTGAAATGTTTTGATTGGATCTGATGGTATGAAATCTCGAAAAACCTGATCAAGTAGCAAATACGCTACTTGGTTTAAGTTTTAGACAATTGTTTGGATAAAATTGTCTTCAGGTGTATTTACTTTCCTGATCATTGGTTTCCTGATGCAGCAACTTTTGAGATCATGGATGGCATACTTAAGAAACACAAATAAAACATGGGTTTGCGTGTTTACGTGTGCAGACGTTAGTAAACCTATTCTTGACTTAGACGTTGGACAAGTTGTATTAGTTGAGAAGGAGAATAAGAAAAGATATACCAGGTTCTGACGGTATTGGACGAGTATTCAAAGTTAAAACTAACAGTAGTGTGGTTATACGACCAATAAAGCGTCTAATACCATTTGAAGCAAGGTAGGAGGAGAAATCTTTGGAAGAAAGAAAAGGTTTTTTCCAAGTTCACAATTCTTCACTTTCCACTTCAAAAGAAGAAACTTCTATTGCTGAAAGCAAAAGCCTACTTTCAGCAAAAAGAAAAATAATTAAGGAAAAGAGAAGCCAAAAAGGAAACTCCGAAGTATAGGATAAAAGGAGGGCGGCAAACAATAAAGCCCAGCCGATACTCTAGCTGATGGAGAGGATGTTGGGAGTTACTTGTTATATTTATTTTATTTTAAATTTAAATTGCCAATGCTTGTCAGATAATTCATTATATTTCTTAAGGTCAAAGGGAACCAATTTTATTTTATCACCTAGATAAAATAAATATAGCGAACCTCAACAAAAGATATATGCTTATTCTTGGCAATAAAAGAGTTAAAATAGCTATAACAAAAACTTTCAACATCTAAAAAGTTTTTAATTAGAATCAAAACTTTTAAATAACGTAGCTAATGGTACCGAAAAAGCAAAGTTGAAAAAACGTCAAAGATGACCTTATTTGAGTCTTAATTACTATTACTTCATTCATACACAAGTTTGGCAAAGCCCCTAGAGGGGTCAACCCCCGTCAGTTCTCGTGTGAACGGTATAGAACGGAGATTCAACCATGAAACTCATTATTTATTGTGGTAGAGTCTAAACTATAAATTATAACTACCGTTTGAACAGTTGGGGTTAAATAAGGAGTAGAACCATACTTCACACTCCCTGTTAAACCCCGAGTGTGAACGAATATATATATATATATATATATATATATATATATATAATATATAATATATATAATATATAATATATCGTTCACACTCGGGTTTACAGGGGAGTGTGAAGTATGGTCTACTCCTTATATATATATATATATATATATATATATATATATATATATATATATATATATATATATATATATATATTATAATATATATAATTCACGAATAATAGTCTCAATGATATGGAATTTTTATGTATTTTATAAAATACAAATGATAATTAATTAATGAAATCAATTATAATATAACCGCTGAAATCTTAAGAGATCTTGTACAATATACTTTGCATGTCATTGATAAATCTGTTGAAAAGTAAAGGTCGAATAATTATTCCCTGAGGTAAGAATAATTACAGACACATAATAACATCTTTTCCCAATGAGATGTAATTACAAGAGAGGCCTTATAGGTTGAAATTTAAAACATCGAAAGCGTAACGTCAACTTCTTCGATTCTGAACATAATAAAATAATTAAAAATTACAGTAAATTATATAATAAAATGTTCTAAATTCACAACAAAACACGAACAATGTGCGGAAAGCCGACTAAAATTAATTTATTATAACCTTAACATCCTTTTAGAGGAGGTTTCAATGAGGATACACAAAGCCTTTGTGAGCCCAGAAAAAAAACTTTAAGGTTTTGAAATGTATTGAGATAGGGAGTGCCCCCTATATCTCTGGTAATATATCTCTATGGCTTTGCCATATCTAAATTGCAAAATGTGGTTGTCAACCGAACTGATTCTCAATTACAAAATTTATTACTTCTGCAATAACATCATCAGGGTTGTTTTCATTTTTCAATGCATATAATGCTTATATATTGATATTTCAAAACGATCGCATGTTTCAAGCAAATCTACACATTACTTTAAATTACAATTACAGATGTATTTTATGTTTCTCATGTTACCACAGAAGTAGAATAACATGAAGTTATTACATAACATGATAAATCCAATATTGTTTAAAAACACAAGTCGGTTAAAAAATCTAACGAATGGATTCGTTAATTTAGTATATTAGCCAAATACATTTTCATAATACGAGCATTAACAAATGGAAATCTATCCAATTGGCTTGTATTATGACGTTTTAAAA
>JACMZG010000002.1:11110106-11195106 GCA_018340805.1 Microvelia longipes | reverse complement strand
AATGAAATATAATAAGTTTACGAAAAGAATAATAAGTACTTAGACTTTAAAATGGAAATAATAATAAGTTTACGGAAAGAATAATAAGTACTTAGACTTATTAAATGGAAATAATAATAAGTTACGGAAAGTAATAAGTACTTAGACTTATTAAAATGAAAATAATAATTTACGAAAATATAATACGACTTTTCTTAAGTTACTTATTATTAAATGGAAATAATAATAAGTTTACGAAAAGTAATAAGTACTTAGACTTTTTTTTTTTACGCTTTAACCGTAGGGTCATTTAGGTTTTCACCTCACTCAAATCTCACTCAACATTGACCCTTGAGTTTGCACACATCCAATCATCTAGGAAGCACCCCTCCGTACATGGTAGCACATGCAACCGGTTCACAGTGTGTCTAGTTCATCAGCCCAACCAGCTCTATCCAAACTCACTGCTCTGGCTAGTGCCCGCGACTAGTTCACAGTGTGCCTAGTTCATCTAGACCAGCTAGACTCTGGCTAGGCTCACCGCTCTGGCTAGCGCCGGCTACTAGTTCGCTATGTGCTTGTTTCATCTAGTCTTACTAGCTAGCTCCTCTGATCACATTAGTCTCACTTGACCTCGTACTTCCAGTCTCACCAATCTCATCAGTTCCACTAGCATCACCAGACTCTAGCTAGGCTCACCGCTCTGGCCAGTCCAGCGCCACCGACAAAGAACTCTAGCACCCAGAGTCAGTGTGTACCAAACTCATTCTATAGCCCTGACCTGAAAGTCAAAGCTCCGCAGTGCCATTAGGAGACGTCTGTCTTCAAGAACCGAGCACTATGTTCCTAGTCACTTACGTTACTCGTGTCGCCGCCACCACTTTCACTGACTAAGTTTTCGGACATACAAAGGCTCAGTATATCTTTCCGACCTCCATCTCCCCCAGCCCGCAGAACATTAACTTTTCGTGAGCTGGAGACAACTGAAACGTGGATCCAGACTTGTCTCAGATGAAACTAGATCCAACCCCGCATTTGCGTATTAGTAGCCAAGGAAACCACGTAAAACCTTAGCTGGGTTGGCCGGCCTTGAATTCAAGACCTCCCGAGTGTACGGTACAAGGGATAACCTCATATTGAGGTCCTCCCCCCGGCTGGATTTGAACCCTCGACCTCCAGGTCGAAAGGCGAGCGCTCTACCACTGAGCTACCGGACTCGGTACTTAGACTTATTAAAATGGAAATAATAATAAGTTTACGGAAAGAATAATAAGTCTTAAGAATCAAAGAATAACTACTTACGTCGTATAGGAGAAAGGAATTGAAAATATAGCCATAGTAACATCTGATACAGCTAGGCTTATTAAAAATGGTCTCAGTTCTCTGGAAGATCTGAAACAAAACAATATTTTAGATAAATATGGATGACATAACCATCTCATCAACATAAGTAGTAAGAAGTAAAATGTAGAGATGAGTGACTTGATGAAACTCACTATATCCGAATGACACAGCAATTAATGCTTTAATTCGGTGTCGGAGATTAGACCAACTAGAGCTTTCTTCTAAACGCTTTTATGAAGACCTAGTTAATTAAAGTCAAAGAGACTAAAACTTAGACTAAAGGTAGTACATGGGCAGAAAAGCACAGTGATAAGGGGTCTGGAAGTGAGACAGCTTCCACTAGGTGCCATAGCTGTACTTACCTCAACTATAGTCTCCCAAGAGAGGGACTAGATACTCCCCTACCCCTCTACAACCACAATTGTAGCATGCACTCAATAAACGGCGGGCATTTTACAGTGATGCCACATTAAACCACTATATTCAATACAGACAATTAAAGAAAACATGCAATAGATAATAATTAACACTTATTTTAAATTTAATTTACTTAAATTAAGACTAAATAGTAGAAAAATAATCTAATATTTACGTAGGATTGTACTTATTATGAAAAATATGGCGTCACCAATGTACAGTTACAGCACCTAGCTACCCAAGGAATGATAAGAGATGTTGTATCCTCCCTCTAAGTATTAGTCTCTTTGTCACCAATGTACAGTTACAGCACCTAGCTACCCAAGGAATGATAAGAGATGTTGTATCCTCCTCTAAGTATTAGTCTCTTTGTCACAATGTACAGTACAGCACCTGGCTACCCAAGGAATGATAAGAGATGTTTTATCCTCCCTCTAAGTATTAGTCTCTTTGTCACCATATCCACCATCACTACTTAGGAGGTTTTTAAGAGATAAATTACCTGTAACGGACAATTCTCACAAGTCCCGGTAACAGACTTTTAATGCATCTAAAGAATATAAGTAATAGAATATCGGAATACGCAATATTTGGATTAATTAGTTTTGTGCCAGAAGTAGTTTGCTAAAAAAAGACAGCAGTGGCGCATTCTTGTAGCCTATTCTCATGCTATTTGGCATGATAAAACTGCCAAATAGCACGCTAGCGCCCATGTTAACTGTCTACGGAACTAGGCTTTTCTTGTCCGCAAAAATAAATCGAAGGATCATCTTTCTTTATCTACATATTCTTTGAGTGCAACTACATTACATTTTTTATACCTTAGGAATAAATGAGGAAAAGTAACTAGAAAATTTACATTTGTGTTCAAAAACTATTTGAAATAGTGTAAGTTTAAGGAATACAAAGCGACCCTCACCCCTCCTATTGCAAGTGGATAAAGGAAATTTTATTAGCTTTATCTGAAAACGCTCGACTCCGGAAGGGATTTTCCTTTTGTATACCAATGGCCTGTAGATTACAGGAGAGAGATTATATCTCTTTGAAACCAGCTAATTCTTATAAATTAGCCTACTTTATATTTTGAATGTATTATAGCTGTTAATTTTTCCGTTTTGCATACTTTTCCAGCTAAAATCATTATGACTTACAGCTAATTCCGATCAGCAATACAGCTTAAATGAGCATACCTTTTTCCCAACGATAGGACTAATATAACAGTTACATTTCCACTGAGGCTTAGAGTGGCTGTGATGCTGAATAGAGTGATCAAAAAGTACTGAACTGGTTCTTCTACGACCTCTAGACTTGGGTAATCTACGCTATTCGTCTGGTTTAGCTCATCTAACTTCAACTCTACTTCCAAATCCATTCTGCAGCTTTCTGAAAAATACATCGATTATTCAAGTAAGTATAGCAAAAGGGCGTTCATAAATAATGAAAGGAGGGGCACAGGTCAGGGTACATCAGATGTGTCTAAATACAAAGGAAACACAATTTGCTCAGTTATCCAATTCCTAAAATTTCTGGGCGGAGATCCGTAAGTCGAGCGAATTTTTTTTTAAACGCCCGCTTCCGTGCTTATTAATACCAAGCAGTAGAGTCACATCTTGTTATTTAATTGTTTAAGATTATTAAAAAAAAGCGCAAATTTGTCCCTTAGATAGTACACTGCACGGCACAGTATTATTTGCACTCATTTTAAGTTCAATTTATGCTAATTTTTAACGCATTTTCTTCGAAAATGTTAAAAAAATAAAACAGCTAGGACGCTAAAATTAAAAAAGTTAGGAAGTTACTGCTCAAGTTATTAATAATGTATCGAAAAAGTAAGCAAATATTGAATTGAAAAGCAAGAAATGGGCGCTTCAACAAAAATGCACCCAGCATGCGGACTTCCGCGTCAGAATGTTTTTGAAGTCATAAATTTAAATACTGCAAATCAGTAAAAAATAGCGCCACTACCAAAATTCGAAACTTGGCAACCTTGGCTTTCAGTTGTCTTATCGACTCCAGACCTAAAAAACATACGACAAAACGACACCCTAGGCAAAAATTTTTTTTTGAGGTAGTACGTAATTGAGCACTTTATTGGACCGTTTTTAGGATGAGAAGCCAATCATTATTGTTATAGGAGGTTATTTAGTACTTTTCACCTCCGAGAGAATAATGAATGTAAAAAAAACTCCTAGGACGTAAAAGTAATTCATATGTTGCTGCCATTACTGTATGTAGCGTGTTCAAAAACAATCTGTGTTAAACCTTCATGAGTTTTCTTTAAAAACGTTCATTTTGTTCTGTTTTTGTTCGTAGACTAATTTTTTTCGTTTTAAAAGATGTTCTAATTGACAATTTGTGTGTTTATTTGTAAAGCTTTTACATTTTTGAGTTAAAGTGTGAAGCTATGGATGAATTAATGACGACGATAATATGGAGTTAATTGGACGTTTTTTTTTAATTAAGTATATAGCGCAGTTAATGAGTGCTATTTTTTGATTTTTTTTAATGAGTGCTTTATTTAATGAGTGCTACCTCAAAAAAATAGTGTATGCCATCGGCTGAGAATGTCTTTATGTCTTGGCAATTTTTCCCGACTCGCTTCGCTCGTCGGTAAATATAATTGCCGTGACATAAAGACACTTCTCAGCCTTATGGCATAAATAACTATTACCGACGGTTTCCACGGAATTTTCGATTTTTAGGACCTTTATATATATATATATATATATATATATATATATATATATATATATATATATATATAATATATATATAATATAAACCGAATTTGGACACACTACCGGGTGTTCTTCCCACACACAAGCCATCTCATTAATAAAAGTATTTAAAATTTAATTATACATTTTAGAATTATATACATATGTAGAATATAATGTATAATAATATAAGATACACCAAGGAAACGTAGCAAGTAAGTGCAATCCTACATATGGCAACTGTTCCATCATTTCACATTCGTCATCATTGATGGCTAAACATATGTCCCACTCTGTTTTCCTTCTCACTGCGTTTCTTAAATGTCTCTAGGAAAATTCCGAAAAGTTAAATTAGATGTATGCACCAAAGACCAGCGATGGTCTCATGCAGAAACCATGCTTGGAAAGCAAAACATATATTATTTGATACTACCGAGTTTTGCAAAACATATAGTTGACTGATATTCACTATTCTTGTGAATTCATTATACACTCAGGAATTTTTAGGTTTTAATGCTATATTTCCTAGATGTTCCTCGCATAATTATATTGTGTCAACTAATAATGTTTATAGTAGCAATGTGGAAGCTTTATAGTATTAAATGATATATATTTAGATTGTTACGAGCAAATTAGAATGATACATCTAAATATAAACATCTAAAAACTGTTCTACTTCGATATTCGACATTTACTGTGACCTCTCTATTAGTTTAAAACACCCAAAGTAAAACACGTATGTAATTAAATGAAGTATGAAAACCCTATAAATAAAAAATGTCATAATAACTAAATCCTTCATCATTTCAAAATTTGAAAGGGTAATAAATACCCTTCCAAACTTGATATAAATTTTAAAATGAGTAGAAAAAAGTTTAACAAGTTTTTACCATATCATCCCGAGTTTAATGACAGTTTATCAACTTTTTGTTTGACTAAGTTCAATCTGTTTTCTCGAAAATATAGTTTTCCATTTTAAGATTTTAACTTCTCTACCATACAACTTCAGTTAAACCCTACATATTATTTAGGGTTTAACTGAAGATTATATTATGACTAAAAATAAAACTGATATTTTTGAAAAAAAAAAATATAATTATTACAAAAAAATATATCTTTAGAAGTATTTAATTTCATAGAACGCTAGAGAACACAAGTCAGAAAACTTAGCAATGCTTGTAAAAATCAGTTTGAACTTAGTTTCTAACAATTTTACCTTTTTAGTGTTTAACAAAGGAAATAAGCGCTTATGAGATTGGTATTATTGAGGAGAGGGAGGTGTTAACTTTTAAAAGGAGAAACATACTGATAAAAATGTGTACATGTACAATGTACCCTTTTACAAATACTAGTACTATTATGGGAGAAGCAGGACCGTACATACAATGGAATTCTACTGATAACAATAAAGCAATTTAACTGGTGGTCTTAAATATGAGTACCCTAACAACTAAACAATATTTGTTTAAATATATCATAAATATCCATTATTGCAGAAAATTCACAAAAGAAAAGATAATAACTGAAAACCCAGCTAAGTAATTAATAAAATCGGTCTTGGATATCAAAAAGGTTAACGGAGTACGAGAATCAATTTATTTATTTTAATTGTTATTTGACTGTGTTAATTAGTTTTAATTAACTGTGTTTAGTTTTAAGTTTTTGTTCGTTTGTGTCATTATCTAGTCAACTATGATTTTGTAAAAAAAAATTAACCTGTGATGCCTGAAGATGCTTACAATGTTAGGTTAAATATTATAGGTAAATAATTGGTTTTTGTTGTTATTAAGCTTTTGTGTTTAAATTTCCTATCAAGATGTGGGAGTTCTATAAAATAAATTTATTTATTTATAGTTAACGGCGTGAGCCAATACAAAAATCAAGATACAAAAAAAATTTACAAAATTAAGATAAAAAAAAATAAGTTAAAGAATAAATTAGTAGAAAACATCAAAATGGAAAATTTAACAAGACTATAAAATAAATAAAAAATGCATTCAAAAAGGAAAGTAAATGGGGAAAAAAGAAAAAAAGCTATAACTTCAAAGAAATAGTGATAAATGTGTGATATGGTGAGAAAGATAGCAAAAATACACACAAATAATAAACGTTAAATAAAAGAATAACATAATAATAAAAAAATAAAGATAATAATAATATATAAAAAGAAATATAAAATATAAAATAACAAAAAAAAATTTAAAAAAAAAAAAAAAAAAAAAAAAAAAACTAAGTATTTAGAGTAACTTTAGTTTAAGTTCGTTCAGATCTTTTGCTTTGAAATCTATTTATAGAAATAGTAAATATATATTTAACATAAAAGTGCTACAAAGAGAAATTACAACGAGAATCTACATTTAGTTGACAAGAACTACTTTTAACATATTTTTTTAATAAAAACGTTAAAATTCAATTTAAAATACTACAATAATTATGACGTACTAAGATTTATATTTTCATTTAATGAATAATCGAGTTTTAATTAAAAATATAACTTAATAATAAAGCAAGTGAAAGTATTGCCATCTTTGTTATAAGAAAATTGTATATTGTAAGGGTGGCAGCATTACTTGAGACCACCAGTGAATCAGCTTTGCTGTAATCAGTTATGCTTCTTCAATATTATTATTCTGAGTATGCACCAGATTTTCTAAGTTTTCTATAAATAGATTTCAAAGCAAAAGATCTGAACGAACTTTAAACTAAAGTTACTCTAAAGTTACTTAGTTACTGAAGCAACTAAGGTAACTCAACACTAATATCAAGTCTTATTAAATTGATTAAATTTGGTGTACGTAGTTCTCTGTTCCTGTCTAAGAGAGGGACCATAAACCATTAAAGTTTCACGAGGTAATATAGTAATAACCATAATAAGTACAATAGTTCGAAAATCCATCTAGAGCGTAGAAGGTTTTTGAGCAAGCTTGTTGAACTACTGAAAAGTGTCCCTAAGTAACATTGAATTACCTTGAAAATAAAACACAGGAAAAAGTAAACAGGATATCCCTAGGTTAGGAACTATTGGAATAGCAAGATTGAAGTATTTATTTCTATTAATCTTATAAAAATACTATTGTTAAGGGCGTTCTAGTCAGGCAGCCTAGGAAATTCTAAAGATAATATATCGAAGGTCATGTGAAAATCCCTTTTCCTTTATCACTACATCCTTTCTCTTTAGAATTTCAATACAAATGGGTTTGTCAGTTGATAGTTTTCTCCTTTACGACCGAAATGATTCTTGATCCAAGAAGTAATTTGTTAATTGGTTCCAGGGAAAATACTCACATCTTACAATAATACGAAACAAATCGATAAAGAATTAGAGAAAGATAGCGAAAATTGAGAGTACCGCAGTCTCGCTACATCCGCTAAAATAGCAGCTAGGTTTGAACGAATCCGAGCGCTAATTAGACTATGCAAGCTAGAAAAACAGAGCAGCTGATTTTTCAAAACGTTTGCTCAAGTTTTTAGCGAAGTTTAAAAACTGTGAGCGTCAATAAAATAGAACAAACCTCCATAAAAATACATAATTAATTGCTAAAGTAACTCATAATATTGATTAGAATACACTTCGTACAACTTAGGTTTCAATGTTTGTATCAAACAAATTCATTACTAGCTAACCTTACTTAATTGTAAAGTGTTTAACAAATACAATGTTTTTCTTTTACATTTTATTTTTGTTGACTCTTCTTCTTCAATTTAATTGTGTTTTGTATTTTTCAATTACGTAAAAGGATCCTTAGATTCTTCAATTTAAAAAAAATGAATAAAAAAAACTTTTACAATCAAGGACACTGGTAACGGGCTCTCTTATTTATTTTATTATGGGGGAAGGCAACAACGTCCATTGTTGTTATTTCGTATTATTTGTTGTGTTAATCATTTTTGTTGTTACGTAGCATTTTGCAATGTATTTAGAAAAATATAGCGTTAAACAATTATCTTCACTCACTGCATAGTACAAGAAACCTTACTTTTTTTTATAAGAAACCTTACGTATGTAGCCATAATTAAGTTATTTGGCAATTGAGCCACTAAGGGAGAGTCCAATTGAGCTGAAACTGTTCTCTTTCATTTCAGAATGCTTAAAACTCCATAAAGATCACTTCTAGTTCAAAAGTTTTATTTTCACGATGAAAATTCGTCAAAATAACTATTAGAAATTTATAACTGTCGTGGTTGTTGCTTGGTTCTTGAATGAAAAATCGCGCATTTCTTACAATACCCTTTCACCCTTCAATGTAAAGGTTTTATCTACAGTGTAAGCAATTCCAATAAATTTTATCAAAAAAGGTATTTTCATCGAGCCATTTATTACCAACACGAGAAACCTCTATAAAAGATTGAAACTAATATCACTTAACATGGTTACGGCCCGAGATAACATCGTCTGTCTCAACAACACTAAATAACATGATATCCTGCTGATATCATTGTTTATTATTGCTTTTATATACTTATCATTTCATTTCACTCTGTAATACACAGTATATACACATATTAAATTTTTATAAAGTAATTCACTGTAAAAGAAGATTGACCTATCAGATATCACCTGGGCAGATATATGAAAACATTTTATTTTTATTCTTTGGTCTTTTATTCTTCTATCTTTTACTTTATTTCCTTAAACATTTGATCAGATTTGATTCTTGAACCTATTCCAGTTCTTAGTTCAAATAACTATAGCGTATCATTCAACTATTGTGATCGATATAGTCAAGTACTTAGCAAGAGTAGGACATGCATGCTGGCTATAACGAACACGTTATGACACCACACATGAAGTATTCTTGAAGAATGTTAAGTTTAAACTTATTTTTATAATGACCTAGAGGCTTTTACCTCTGTAGGACAATATAAAGTTCTCTGTATAAAATGAAATAATACTTTCCTTTAAAAATATCTGATAGAAATCAGTGAGAAAAAATGGGGTACGGGGTACCTCGGAACTTTTCCTCATTACATCGGATTCACTACGCTCATCCTTCAGTCTTCGGACTCGCTTCGCTCGATCTCAGAAATACAGTTCGCCAAATTTATACTGCAACATGCCTTTTGACTAGCTTCGCTCGCCTTCAGATAGTAAATGCATCCGTATCATTTTCAGCGGTCACTCATACGGCACTGAACACACTCAATGATCCTTAATTTTTATGATCCAACAAAAATCCTGGATATACTTGTCGTATATATCTTATATCTTAGTGTAATTATTTTAGGTAATAATACACACTTGTACCAAATTTCAACTCTATTGGATCAATTCCCATTTTTTTAAAAAAGTACACAAGCCATTAAATAAAAATTGAACTAATGATGATAATGAGATGAAACTTACCACATATGTTAGCCTTATACATAGTCACATGTGTGCTAAATCTCAATCCTATCGCATTATTTTTCCGCGTTTTATGATTTTTCGATATTTTTACTGAGTCATTATTGCGGGTCAATGACGTCATATAATAAACTGCGTAGGCTTCCGTGGTTATTGAAGATTTAGGTCTTCCGGTGGTGAAAGCGTCAATGTAGATGAAGAATCCGACGTTTCGCTTCCTCTGTGGGAGGCATCTTCAGGGATGTAGGACATCATGGAACGCTTTACAAAACTGAACTGAACTGAACAGTTCAGTTTTGTAGAGCATTCCAAGATGCCACAGTGGAAGCGAAACGTCGGATTCTTCATCTACATTGACGCGGTCACCACCAGAAGACCTAAGTCTTCATGACGTTATTTAAATTTTTTTCCGAATAGCACACTACAGCGGTAGATTGATTTTTGCACAAAATTTCTATCATAAATACATTGGGCACTACAATGGTAACAGACACACACACACAAACAGGCAACATAGCAAAACCACTCAGGAGGCCTTATAAACGCCTGAAACGGATAATTCCGTTTTCATCCCGGTTTCTGATTTTTTTGCAAACACAATACTTTTCATATATACCTACGGTATAAATGAAAAAAAGTAAAAAACGGCGAAAAAAATAATCTCTTGTGAAGTCGTAGCTCTGTCTACTCCAGACTGTTCCTGGAAGTATTCCAACTTTGTTCCTTCGTATATGATTTGTCTGATTTTTCTTCAAGTATGCACTTCTAGACTATTTCGGACTATTTTTTAGATGAGACACTTAACTCTTGTGGTGTAAATTGGGTTTGTATTTTGTTTAGGGGGTTCCAAAGGAAAAAAGGGCTAATGGATTTGTTTTTCTACTTCAGAAAGCTGTCTTCTACTAAAGCTAGGCAAATTAAGTTTTCACCTACAGGAAGTATTTTCAATACCATTGAATTCATTCAAGATAACATTGCGACACTTATTATCATAGAGATATTATTACAATAGGGGTCCTACAGGTTAAATTTTGAAACATCGAAAAAGTAACCTGAACACCTTCGCTTATAAATAAAATCAAATAATCAGTACAAAATTACAATAACTTATATAGTAGAACGTTAAAAATAGAAATCAAAACACAAACAATGTGCGGCAAACCGAAATAAATTTATTAACTATAACCTTAACTCACTCTTAAAGGAGGTTACAATGAGATTACGCAGAGCCCTTGAGAGCCTCAAAAAGAGACGGAAGGTACGCTTTTCAACCCCCTAATAGATTATCAGCATTAGTTGAATCAATGCTCAATCCAATCGAGTTGAAATTTGATACAAGTGTTAACATTTATGTAATAAACAAGTACTCTAAGTTTCGTTTTAAAACAAGATGTATATCCATGATTTTTGTTGGATTATAAAAACTACTTTTACGTAATAAATAAGCACCCCAAGTTTGGTTTAAAAACGAAAAGCATATCTATGATTTTTGATCGATCATAATAATCCTCTTATAACGTCTTGATAATTCCTGTAACGGATTATTTTGATAATTCTCTTTATCGGAATTTGACAGTGAATACAATAAATACTAAGCAATACACAATTCCAAATGTTCAGATGACAGAAGCAAAGACGTGTGGGAATGAGGGAAGCGATTTTGATTACCTAAACTGATAGCTTATTTGACATCTCAGTTTCGCATATACTTTTCCTATATTGATAAACGGAATAAATGAGAAAAATAAAAAGAAAATTGAATTTTATCTCTTGACAAAAAAGTAACGGGTAGATAAAAAAATAATGAGAAAATGCGTTTAGAAATATAGTTGGTAATTTGTCTTGTTTTATTATATGAAAACCCCAATGTATTTTCTTGCTAAGAACCTGTTTGTTTTCCCTTATCACAATAGGAAATGCAATTTGGGAGATATATTGTTTTGAGATGAAAAACTGCTTAGAAAACTTTTGTGTGTTTAACCAAAGGAAAACACTAAGAAGTCTTGGGACTTAAAGTTTTCATCCTCTAATATAAACACACCAGCACAGCAGCTACAATGATAACATATGCACACCCACAGGTAAGTTTTTAGTACCTAGTAATCAGTACTTAGATTAGTCAGGTATTTTGGTTTATTAGCTTACATAAAAGAGACCATTCGTCCAGAGCTTTTCAGAGCATTTTCCTTGAAAACATTTGGTTATAGTAGGTGGCATGGCAGAAGTCGAAAGCCCCTAACCTCACAATGTACGTTGTCGGGTGGACCAAAAGCCTAAACCCCATCCTCTTAAATGTTGAACTATCAGACACAATTTAATTAAACCTGGGGTACTTTTTGTGTTCAGGGAACTTCATTTTGGTGGTGTAGTTAACTTCGGATGTCTCTTGCAACACCAAATTTTGCAAAGAAAAAAAGTGAATTGGGCATTCAGGGAAGTAAAGATAAATACAAGACATTTTATTTATTAGCTCCCTAACATTTACAATTTTGTGCACTAAAGAAGTAACTCGTTCTTATTAATTAAAGTAACACTCGCATTAATTATTTCCGCGGCTACGCCTCAGGAACTAATAAATATTAGTTAATCTAGTTTCACCTCGGGAGTAAAATGTATAATTTTCTAGGTTATATGTCTCTTGATTAACAATTCATGGTCTTCACAGCCTTCCCTTATTGACAGCCATATTAAATGTTCGGTGAAATGTAGCTTGTTTTATTCCCTAGATGTAAAAAGAAGTATTATACATCAAAATTTTTCCCTTGCACGTGGCTATACAATTTCTTTAATACTCCGAATAACATAATATAAACTAGAAAGAACCCGTCTTTACAGTTAACAGTTTTTTCTGCAATCTGGATATTTCGCAAAAATCGTTAAGAAACCCTTTAACGTTACTCAACCGTGCTAGATAGGACTTAAAGAAAAAATTATAAAAACTTAAAACTACATCCAATTTTTTCCATGTAGTAATCTGAAAAAATTGTGAGCTTATAAAAGGGTTTGGCTTTGTATGCTAATCTTGTGCTTAAGCTAGTGTTATGTTGAAAAGCTTTTTATTTTCTATCTTCAAACGAAATTTCTATTGTACCTTCAACTTAAAAAAAGAAATGTTTTGTTGAGCTTCATAAGATGTAAATTTAATTTTGTTAGATGTTATGCTCTTACAGCACAGGTATTAACAAATCTGCCGCAGAGTGTTACGTACCACAAAATGTGGACTGCCTTTAAATTGATTAAACAATAATTTCTGCAAATGAAGTCCCCTTTCTTTTTGGGTTATGGGGCGAGGCACTAAACAAGGAATAATAACAATGGTTTTTGAACTAGACGTCTTCGGGCCCCACATAAGAATTCTAAACTTAATTTTATTCATGCTGAAATTATTGTTTGTGCCCTAAAACGTTTCGTGTCCCTTTTAGCTGATAATGTCAAAGTTACGATCAGAGCATTGCTTAAAATCAAAATGTCAATGTATGACACCCAAAAAATTTTTTAAAGCACACAATAGTACGAAATTTTTAGCAACATCTGTTTTCTCATGTTTTCACAGTCTCTACCATTTAAGGATTTTGGGTAGTAAATAAAGAACCATTTAAAAGTACAATATCTATATATTCCCATTTTTGTGCACAATGGACACACAAAATAATTGCTCTAAGTGCCTTGGAAATTGTGTCTATAGGAGACAATAATGATTTGAAAGTTTCAGATATAACTATAGAAGCCGCCGTTTTAATACATTTTATAAATGTATTCATAAAATGTTAAATAACCTGTAAATTCATGTATAAATTTTATAGAATGAGTCAAGGTATAAAAAGTAAACATCAACTTTAATTAGCTACGTTCTGAACTATGAAATTATCTAAATTAAAAAACTTAATCAAAATATTAAATTTTTTAAATTTAATAACTATAAAACAAATACATTATGAATAAAAACTATGAACAAACGGAATAAATTGTAATTGTATCCGTCTTTATAAATAAATAGGCCCTATGTATTTTCCATTTCTAATTGTCGCGAAATGTCCTGCGTTAAACAGAGAAGGTTTGTGATTTGAGAAAGCCTTTGTGATAAAACTTCATTTAAAGAACTTATAAAGTCTTTCAATGGATATTTCTCACACTTATTACTCTCGAGTAGATCATTCTCTTTCTTATAACAAGCCTTACTTATTCTTATATATTTTTCGAAATGCTGATTCAATTCGTTTTCTCTTTTGTCACAAATTTGTATGATTTTTTGAGGTGTGAAGTCAATCTCCATATTTAAGTTTGGAGGCTCTACGCATTTGTTTTCAAATTTTCCATTTAAAGGATCGGATTTTGGAATCGAATCTTCTAAACTATCAGATTCATTGCATTCGAGCTCTTTAACTCTATTGGCATATCGTAGCGTATTGAGCGTATTTTTACAAGACGCTAGACCAGGGCTTAGCATTGCAATCATGCAAGTTTTAGCATTGTCCCCGATAAAAGCATCCCTTAATACTTGCGTTAACTTACTACCTCTAAACGGCAAATAACCATCTTTTCTTCCTAATGCTCTAATACATTCTTTAAGAGCCAATAACGATTTATTTATATCCGCACCTTCAACTTTTGACTTGTGTGTGAGTGTTTGGCCTCCTCTCTCATTCCCAGCTAAATCGATCAAACAGAATTTCCCGTGCATTTTAGATCCTCTTTTCAAGACAAGCTGAAACACAGCGTGAGATCTTGAAGACGACTCATTTATTAACGTTTTACCTGAAGTCCTGGCCGTATTACCTTCTTTGATCAGAGAAAGTACTTCGTCCACGTTATGAACTTCTCTTTCTGTCAATCCTATAACATTAACGTGTTGTTTGGTATCTTCGTAAACCCTTAATGGTGCCTTAGAAGCCAATAGATCAAACAATTTCTCTCTGTAGATTTCAAAAAAACTAGCCATCACCTTTAATCCTTGTTCGGCGTAGCAAGGTAATTTAATATAATTAAAAACGTCTAATGCTGTTTGAGCATAAATACCAGATAAGCAATCTCCGTCAGATTTGAGGGTGACGTTCCCTCCCATTGTATAAGTTTTGCCACTCCCCGTCTGTCCATAAGCAAAACACGTGGCTACACCGCCTTCAAATATAGTTTTTACAAGAGGTTTAGCCGTGTACATATAAACCAAATCATTGCTGCAAGATTCGTCAAACACGTAATCAAATTTAAAGTACTGATTATCCAAAAATTTAGTCAAATCAACTTTGGTCTTTGGTTCGTGGACGACAAGAGTATCTCTATCGACTACTGATATCACATCTACATCATGTTTGCGATATTCTGATGTATTCAAAGGTCTTTTCCTAACGCATACGGTAATTTGATGAGTATCGGAAGGGCCGTTTTCAGAAATTTTACTTGAACTTAAACCTTTTCTGCAATCGTTAATCATTACAGCAAATTCCCAGTTCGGATTTTTCGTATTATTTTTTAGTATATTTTCTTTTTCTTCTCTTTTCTTGGCCATATTTTGTCTCCTTTCATCTCTGTTTTTCTTTAATCTTTCAATTTCCTTAACAGGATTAATATTCCCTCTAATAGAACTAGCTCTACTACTGAGCCTAGACTCTAGTATATTCCTCTTATGTCTAATGTCTAAGCAATTTCTGCCGAATTTAGCGATTGATGACGTTACTGACCATGGTTTATGTGATTTTTCATGCTTGTTACCCCTAAGAGAACTATTATGAAGATAAATGTCTTGAAAACTGATTTCTTTGCCTTTGAATTCACCTTTTTCTTCCCACTGAACCATTACTGTTTTGTTCTGACCATTAACACCAGAGATATAAGCCTTATTCAAACTTCCATCAGATCTTTTGATTAAAACACTCATTCCAACCTCCAATTTTTTGCCCTCTCCCATTTTGCTCTTTGTTGGTGTAAATTTTACTCTTTTTTTGACCCGACGAACGGACACCTTAAACGATTTTAAAATTGAATTCTTTTTCTCAAAAATAAAAGAAACCAGACGACTTGTCAGAAAAATGACATCTATTTATACGTCAGAATGAGGAGTTCATTTCTTCTGAATCAAAGTGAAAGGGGTTGTTACGGATTTCCTTTGCAACCCGATTTTCCTCAAATAACTGAGAGTTACAAGAGATTATATTATACCTTTTAGCGATTTTTTTTTTTTTTTATTACTTAGCTTTCTTTTTAACTGTCAATTATTTAGTTTCAGTAATGGACTGAAAGACCTCAAATAAAATTGGTTTAGGAACAGAAATAACGATTTTCCGTCTAACTGGAACAAAATCATTATTTTTCTTATTTAGGGATTTAAAGCTTTGGTGCTAGTTCATGGTTTTTCATGCATTTTAAAAGTAACAGGCGTAATAAAAGGTAGTTGAGTTAGGACCTTATCTTAATGGTTTTTTTTAATTATTTTATGTCTACTTTTCTCATTTATACCATTGATATAAAAAAATTATTGTTTGCGAAAAAATCCGACACCGGAATCTCACCGGAATTTAAAATAAGTTTTAATTATTATCTATTGCATTTATTCTTTAATTGTTTGTATTGAATAAAGTGGTTTAATATGGCATCACTGAAAAATGTCCACCGTTAGTAGAATGCATGCCACAATAGAAGTTGTAGAGGGTAGGGGAGTATCTATTCTTTCTCTAGGGAGACTATAGTAAGGGTAAGTACAGTTAGGGCACCTATGGAAACTGTCTCACTTCCAGACCCCTTATCACTGTGTTAATCGGGTCCTGTACTCCCTCTAATAGTTTTAGCCTCTTTGAATGACATGTGTACGTTTTTAAAAAAATGGAAAATATTCCAATCGAGTTGAAATTTGGGACAAGTTTAGACCTTTACTTAATTAATAAGTACACTAAGTTTGGTTTGATTAGGATAAGTATATCTATTATTTTTACTTATTCTTATTATATTTCTAATAATAATAATTCTATTATATTTATTTTTGTTATATTTTATATTTTTAGTTGAATCATAAATGGTAAGCAGCATTGAGCGATGTAAATGCTGTATGGGTGACCGCTGAGAATGAAGCGGATGCATTTACTATCTGAGGACGAGCAAAGCCAGTCCGAAGACATGTTGCAGTATAAATTTGGCGAATTGTATATTCTGAGGTCGAGTGAAGCGAGTCCAAAGCAGGGAGGATAAGCGTAGCGAATCCGATGTGATGAGGTACCGAGGTACTCCGTACCCAATTTTTATATTACGTCTGTTTTGCCTACTTTTTATTATACATTCAATAATACATAGATGAATGTTCCTATCCTATGAAAATCCTATAATTTAAAATATAGGGAAATACCTCCGCTGTTAATCACCTCACTCCCTATGAATTCTGGAATAAATTATTAAATTGAAGTAAGAAAATATGTTAAAATACTATTAATCTCTTTGTCGGAGAACAAGTTTTTAGGATGATTACGATGAAACCTTGGTCTCAGATTTTAAGGGTGAACACAATACTTTTCCAATATACATAAGATCATAGAGGTATAATACTAGAGGAGGTATAGACTATCTCATTACATTGAGAGGCCTGAAACATCAATTTGGGCTCTTAGGGGCTCTGTGTTACCTCATTGAAACCTCCTCCAAGAGTGAGTTAAGATTAAAATAAATTAAATGTTTTTGGCTTCCCCCACCTCGTTCGTGTTTTGAGTTGTATTTAAAACGTTCTAATATATAAGTTATTGTCATTTTGTTCTATTAAAATTCGAAGGTAGTCAGGTTACAAAATTTAACTAGGCCCTTTTAGTTGAATTTTGAAACATCGAAAAAGTAGTAATTATATCTCTATGCATACTGTAGTAATTTTAAAGCATTCAAATTAGATCCCGATTCCAGCGTATATAGGAGAGAAAATGTAATCATATATTTTTAGCAAAAAATAGTAAATAAAAAGAATCAAATCAAATGTATCAAAAAATCAAAGCTATAAAAATTAAGCGGATTTATACATTTATAATTTTCAAGGATTCAAATTGGAAGAAAATTCTCGTGTTCAAGCTTTAATTTTCACTGTATCTATTTATTTTACCTGACTCATAGATATGTATAATACTAGAGGAGGCATTGCCTATCTCAATACATTTAGATACCTGAAACGTCTTTTGGGGGCTCTCAGGGGCACCGTGTAACCTCATTGAAACCTCCTCTTCTAAGCGTGAGTTAAAGTTATATTGAATCAATTTTCTTCTCCGTAATTGGTTCTGTCTTGTTTTGTATTTTAAACGTTCTACTAAATAAATTTTCTACGTTTCCACTAAATTACTACTATTTAATTCTGTTAATTTGATTATGCTGATATTCGAAGGTGATCATGAAAATGTTTCCAAATTATTTAACCGATAGAGCCCTTCTAGTAATATCTCCGTGTCCTGACTGCTCTATAAACTCAATTCCAAAGGGTTACATTTAGTACGTTCACACACACTCTAGATCCGCGGATTGTATAGAATACGTATACAATACGGTCAACTAACTTCACGGTTCTTGCAGCGTATTTGTTTAGTCGATCGAGTGATAACTGATCCCGCCAAAACATGGCGTTTTGTATAGTGAACCTTCACTTTTGGTTATAAGGAAGTTTAAAACAAAAAATATATTTAATTAAATTGTGATTTCTTTGCGTTATAATAAAGTTAAACTAAAAAAAATAATATTCCAAAAGTTATTTTGATCAAAAACGGTTATATAGAAGTGAAATAAAAGTTCGACGAGAAGGTTATCCGTTAAATACGATCGTCTCTAAAGGTACACACACAAAAAGACAGCATATCGGGGGATCCATTTAGATTCCATCTCCCTAGTTCTAGCGTATGCGATCGGATCCCCTCCGCATGGTTCATACAGCTTAAATTACCGTATTGAGAGATCGTACTCTATACGATACGCGGATCTAAAGTGTGTGTGAACGTACTAAATGTCTGTCATTCCTGCCAACAGAAACGATTTTTCTTTTGTTTACGTTGGATTTTGTAGGAGATAAATCATGTTAAATTTTTAACTTGACTTATTTAATTTCTTAAATGGCTTTAATTATCGCCTTTACCAGCCTTGTAAAAGCTTTTATTAAAATAACTATTTCCCCCGACCGTTCCACGATCCCGTTTCCCGAGTTAACTGTAGTATTGCCCCCATTACGCTACAATTTTAATTTAAGAGCACGAACTAATTTACTTTGTTTCTACTACTTTGTTCCTAATGCTGATGTTGTACTTGTATTTTATTTTCAGGATTATGTTAATAAAATCCTTTGTTTTCAAAAGTACGCTAAATTAGATATTGATAGTTTCTAGTAACAGTTTACTTTACAAATACCTAATATAACTTTAAATATTAATTTCTTTAAAATTTTCTTATATAGGAAGTACTTAAGCCGGAAATTCTTGGAACTAAGCACTATAAAGTCCTTTCGACGAAGTTAATTACTTAGTTTGAAATAGTTTTACTTGCCGAGGGCAAGGGGCATTAATCAAAGCCTTTGTTGCACACTTTCAATTAAACTTAGCTACAAAAGAAACTCTTTTAGTAGACAACTCAATTTAAGTATAAAGCCTTTAACACTAGTTTACAAAAAAGTGAATTTAACTTTTACTTAAAAAATGAACTTGACTTTTTTAGTATTATTGCGTTCGTTTGGACTGAAAACGCTTATGCCAACTTTTCTATTTTTTACTAGAAAACAGCTAATTATATAATAAAATCGATCTTAGATAGCAAAAAGGTTAACAGAGATATTTAACTGTAGGAAATAAAATAAGCACAGACACATAGAATAAGCTAAAATAAAAGTGGAAATAAGAGATAAGAGAAAAAAACAAATAAATAAGAAATATTTTTGGGAGTTAATCAGGCTAGTGCTTAATATCAAAAGCTGTCAATTTAGCTTTCTTACAATAAGTGAACTTAGAGCTAAAATGTTTTTCCTAAAGGCTGGGCCCTCACTCTAGTGGTCATCCACTTCCATTACCGAGGGTCCATGATACCGGTCCCTCTGCTTAATTCCATAATTGATCAAAACCGCTGCAGAAATACTTATAGATTTTCACTTGAATCAGAGGACCAATCAGAGTGAAGTTGAAAGTGTCCTAATAGTATATATATTGGTTCAAATTTTAATTAAGTTGTCTAAGAACTTCCACCAAAACTTATATGCTACTAGATAGGACACCCCTTTACCTTCACTCTCTTGGAAACCATCTGCTTCAAGACTTGAGACGAAGACGCCGTGAAGCTCAACTGGTGTAATCACTGCTCACCTCAGTCCCCATTGCTCACCCCAGTCTCCACTGCTCACCTCAGTCTCCACTGCTCACCTCAGTCTCCACTGCTCACCTCAGTCTCCACTGCTCACCTCAGTCTCCACGACCAGCAAGCCACTTTCCTTCAACTACTCCTTACTGGTAGCTTCTGACTTGTCAGGTGTGCTCCGTAAGGACGGTTGCTAGGGAAGGAACAGCGCTTCCTTAGGGTATTGCTCTGTTCACGGCATATACACGGCGCTTCCTACGGGTACTGCTCCGTGTATAAACGCTGCATGGTCCAAACGGTCCTTCTCAGGACCACCCTACAAGCTGCACACCTCAGCCCCCCTTGACAACGCTAGCAAACCAGTTGCTAGCCGTATCATTTGGCGCCCAACGTGGGCCAACTGAAGGAATCAGTTGGCTGCTCAAGAACCTACATCTACTAGAGCTGGTCTACAACAACTTTTCATGGTTCGAGGAGGAAGGAATCAATTCAGAGCTAGACAGAGAAGGAGAGAAGCCAAGGAGTCTTGGGTTAACCCTGTCTTATATCGGAAATCAGGCAGCCGTTACTTACTTTTGAACAGATAGTGAAGGCAGCGGGAAACGATCCACGCATACAGGGATATAGTAAACACATTCCAGAACTGGAAGAACTGTCACCTTGTGAGGAAAGTTATACGTTATTCCCACGCAGCCCGTTCCAGCTGTACAGCCCTTCAAGGACTGGTACTGTATCCGAGTACGTGCCTAATTAAACTCTTCTTGACTTCAAACGGTCCTTTTCAGGACCACCACTCAGTTAGATTCTGCTAGAAACGATACTACTTCTGGGAGTAGTTAAACACCCAGTGGCGCTCATACCACAGTTTCAAGATGTCGACACCCTCCAACACTCCTGGTGATGGCTCTGGCACTGCTAATATCCCACCTCAAGAGTTCGACTCACACATCATAGGAGCTTCAAGTACACCACACCCACTCTACACGTCAGAGCTTCACCTCTGCGTTACCATCCATACCTATTACAGATCTTGCAGTCACCATCGCCGAAGCCTTGCGTCTGGCAAAGGCAGAGGAAGAATTACCCACCGTGACTTTTGCAGGCAGTGATATTGAAGACCCAGCATTGTTCTTAGGTGGACTTCATGCTTATTTTCATCGAAGAAACTTCGGTCATCAACGTAAACTCCAGATTGCTGTGAATCAATTAAAAGGAGACGCTTCGAAATGGTGGGAATCTCAGTTCTTACTTGAGCCTACATTTGAAAGCTTTGCTGACCTACTGTACTCGGAGTATACTAAGCCTTCTCGTACCGCTAGTATCTTGGCGGACATTTATAAAACACCACAACTACCGACAGAACCTGCAGGTGTGTTCCTTAAACATAAAATATGCCTGTTAAGAAGAATAAATATGAAATATAATCCCTCGGACATGGTTCTAATATTGAAGGAGTTATTGAAACCAGACTTAAGGAGACAACTCTGGAATTGTCAACCGACCACGTTGGAAGAGTTATTTCATCTCGCTTGTAAATGCGAATCCGTATTAGCCACAACAGCTGCTTCACAGTGTTCTTGCAAGGAAACGAAACCAACCAAGACTTCCAAACTGACGACACCGGTAACTTCAAACGAAAAGGGGAAAGAAACAGAGGTCCCTAAACCTAAATGCTGGCACTGCCCCGAATACCATCTTCATAGAGATTGTCCGGTAGTTCAAAAAAGAATCGCCGACAAAAAGAAAACAGAAGCAGAGTCATGGAGAAAGAAACCCGAGACAGCAGAGAAGACCACCGAGAAGAAGGAAAACTCCAAAGTGGCTCCAGGAAAGGCCGCTCCGGAAGCCACCAAAGAGAAGTAAAGTCGGTCATCACAAGTACTATTGCAACCACCAACACCAGAATCCCTCGCATCCGGGTCATGTTAAATGGAAAACCTGACCTAGCCACAGTGGATACTGGTGCATCCCACAACTTCTTAGCAAAAAAGAAAATACCCCGAAATGTTCACCTCATGAAAAGCGAACATCAAAGTACCTTCTCCGCTGACCCTAGGAACAAAATGGAAATTCTTGGGGAAGTCAATTTACCACTCTTCATCAACGAAAAACCCCATGACGTAACGTTCCTAGTTACAGAGAATCTCACCGAACGAATCATTCTTGGCGGAACATGGTTAACGGAGAACAAGGCAGTTCTCGACTTCGAAAGATCATGCATCTGTTATGGACAACAAGTTCGACAGACCATCTATTGGACCACCAATCCTCCTTCAGCTTACAAGATCTCAGAGGACGAACTCAAAATAGCAACTTCTGGGGCTCCCGCTGAAGTTAAAACCCAACTACAAGAACTCATCGTTCACCACTCCAACTTATTTTCCTCGTTAGCTCCTTTGGGACGGACCTGTTCTAGGGAACACGATATTAAGTTAACCGAATCTAAACCCTTTAGATGTCCTCAATATCGATACTCGGACGAGAAGAAGAAGATCATCCACGAAAATATCGCCGAGATGTTAGAAAATGACGTTATAGAGCCGTCGGACTCTCCATACGCCTCCCCAATCGTTATTGTGAAGAAGAAGAATGGCAAACACCGCTTCTGCATTGACTACCGTAAGCTGAACGCGGTTACTGAAGATACAGCCTCGCCTCTTCCGAACATAACAGACACTCTGAAGGACTTGGGGGAAGCTAAATATTTCACCACTCTGGATCTCCGTTCCGGCTACTGGCAGCTACCCATGGCCAAAGGTTCTCGAAAGTATACTGCTTTCGTTGACCCAGACGGAGGGCTATTTCAGTTTAAAGTGATGCCTTTCGGTCTCAAGAATGCCCCAGCATCCTTCCAGAAGATGATGTCACAAGATGTTCTCTCAGGTTACTTCCGAAAGTTTGTGATAGCGTACTTAGATGACGTCATAATCTATTCCAAAACTCTAAAAGATCACTTGCACCATCTTAGCTTAGTGTTTGAAAGGCTTTCACTTCACAACCTCACATGTTCGCTGGAAAAATGCTTCTTCCTCCAGTCAGAATTAACTTACCTTGGCCATAAAGTTACCAGTCACGGAAATATTCCCCAAAATCAACATGTTGAAGCCATCAAAGCTGCTAAAGTACCAACAACCCGGAAAGAAGTGCGGTCATTCCTCGGACTATGTAATTGGCTAAGGGAATATGTTCCTAACTTTTCGCTGAAAACATCACCACTTACTGATCTTCTTTCTACTAAGCGACGTTGGCATTGGAGTGGAGCCGCTCAACAAGCATTCGACCAACTGAAAAAGAACTTAGCCAACCCTTAGTTCTCAAACGACCCGATCCAGAACTACCATTCATCCTCCAAACAGATGCTAGTGGAATTGGGTTAGGAGGAGTTCTTTACCAACAAGACTCTAATGGAGACAAACACGTAATCTCCTACGCCAGTGCAAAACTTCGTCCTCATGAAAAGAAATACCATTCAAACGAACTTGAATGTCTTGCAATCATATGGGCCATAAAGCATTACCGCCACTACCTTGAAAGCGCCAAGTTCGTTCTGCGAACCGATAATCAAGCTATGACATGGCTACAGAGCATGAAGGACAAGAACGCCAAAGTGATGAGATGGTCTCTTTTACAAGAGTACAACTTTACCCTCGAACACGTACCTGGAAAGGAAAACCACCTTCCCGATGCCCTCTCCAGAAACCCATCCGATATAGAGTGTAACTTTGAAGAAGACCAGTTGCGTGACTCACCCAACTTTAAACAAGCTTCTTCTCAACCTACATCCAACCCTCCTATTGCTCTTCCCATCACTTCGTTGGCTACCAGAGTGCTCCGAGCTCAAGAAGATGACGACCTCATTCAAAGAATGATTCACCAATGGGAACGCGTCCATCACCTTAATCCTCAGCGAAGAAGCTACGAAGATTCTTCCTACTACCAAAACTTTACGGTTCGGGACGGAAATATCTACGAAGTAGATGGCCAAAAGTTGAAAGTTATTGTACCAGACGAGATGATCATCCCGGTGATACACAACTACCGATGCCGACTTAGCAGGGCATCCAGGACGAGATGAGACTTTGAGAGCGGTCAAACAGCGATACTTTTGGGACTCTATGCGTCGAGATATCACTGAATATGTAAAACAGTGTGTCACATGTGTCAGGCATAAAAAGCACATCCCCAAAGAAAAGGAATCCCAGCAACCGAGACAAGCAGAAAGGCCCTGGGAAACCATGTCGATCGACTTAATGGGACCTTACCCAGAAACCCTAGAAAAAAGAAATACATCTTTACCATCTGTGACGTCTTTTCAAAATGGTTAGAAGCCTTCCCACTCACCAGTACAGATGCCAAACTTCTGATCAACACGTTAGAGAGAGAGATTTTCCGAGGTATGGCTTCCCTCGCACCATTCTCACTGACAATGGACCTCAATTCTTAAGCAGGAGTTGGGCTAGTTTTTGTGATCGACACGGAATCCAGCACCACTTAACTCCTACCTACCACCCCCGAGGGAACCCGGTCGAACGCAAAAATCAAGACCTCAAGGTGGGGCTCCGTCTTCACCTCTTAGACGAAGCACATTACTCATGGGATACTCACATTCCACAAGTCCTTTTTACTCTTCGTAATCGACAAAATGATGCCACCAAAAAGACTCCTAGTGAAATCCTATTTGGTGCTACACTCCAGAGACCTGGTGAATGGGACCTTCCCCAGCAACCTACCATCGATGATCCTGTTGAAGCAAGAAATCAACGCATCGAGGAAGTCAGCAGAGCCCAAGAGAACTACAACAATAAACGTTATCCCGAACCTTCAGAACCTCTGTTCCAAGATGGCCAAAACGTTTTGTTAAATCTCAACCAGCTTCAAACGCCAGAGATGGAGTCAACAAATCTTTTAAACCTCGTTGGACAGGACCATTTAGGATAGTTAGGAGAGCAGGCGCTGGCACCTACATCATCACTGATGGAGCAGACGAATACACACAACACGCAGACCGCCTCCGCCCAGCTCCGCCAACACCGCCCTACCCTATCCTAGAAGAAGACGACGTAGATTAGCCGCTACCGCTGTAAATTTTTGTATATAGTTAATAGTTCTTTTGTTTATGTTGTTCAGAAAGTTGTATTTTAAAGTGTTAATGTTAAGATGTTTATGTTGAAAGTGAAATAAATATGTGTTTTCAAATCAGGTAGAATCTTAAGTTTTCTCAGCAGTTTTGATCAAAAAGTGGAGGGGATTTGATACCGGTCCCTCTGCTTAATTCCATAATTGATCAAAACCGCTGCAGAAATACTTATAGATTTTCACTTGAATCAGAGGACCAATCAGAGTGAAGTTGAAAGTGTCCTAATAGTATATATATGGTTCAAATTTTAATTAAGTTGTCTAAGAACTTCCACCAAAACTTATATGCTACTAGATAGGACACCCCTTTACCTTCACTCTCTTGGAAACCATCTGCTTCAAGACTTGAGACGAAGACGCCGTGAAGCTCAACTGGTGTAATCACTGCTCACCTCAGTCCCATTGCTCACCCCAGTCTCCACTGCTCACCTCAGTCTCCACTGCTCACCTCAGTCTCCACTGTCACCTCAGTCACGACAGCAAGCCACTTTCCTTCAACTACTCCTTACTGGTAGCTTCTGACTTGTCAGGTGTGCTCCGTAAGGACGGTTGCTAGGGAAGGAACAGCGCTTCCTTAGGGTATTGCTCTGTTCACGGCATATACACGGCGCTTCCTACGGGTACTGCTCCGTGTATAAACGCTGCATGGTCCAAACGGTCCTTCTCAGGACCACCCTACAAGCTGCACACCTCAGCCCCCCTTGACAACGCTAGCAAACCAGTTGCTAGCCGTATCATCCACACATATAAATACCTTAAAATTATTTTTATATGATTATAAGGAAATTGTTATTATATTATATTATTAAAGTAAAAGAATCTACAAACAGTTAACGAGAACAACTTTTAACATATTAAAAACATAATAAAAACGTTAAAAAAACAATTTAAAATGGGACTCTCAGTGATTCTGTGTAACGTAACCTCCTCTAAGAGTGAGTCCAGGTTATAGTAAATAAATTGTTGTTGAGTTTTCAAAAGTGTTATATTTATGTGTCATAAATATCCATTAGTGAAGAAAGATCGTAAAGAACTATAATAACTTAAAACGCCTGCTTATTATTTAATAAATCCGGTCTTAGATGGCAAAAGGGTAGCGGAATACAAGAATCTACATTTAGTAGAGAAGGACTACATTTAATTTAACGTTTTTAATTAAAAACGTTAAACTACAATTTAAAATGATTAAAATATTGTAATACACCGATATTTATATTAGTATTTTAAGAATAATCAATCACTAATTAATAATAGAACATAATAATACAGCAACCGGAAGTATTGCCAACGTTTTTATAAGAAAATTGTAAATTTTTAGGGTGGCAGCATTACTTAAGACCACCAGTGAACCGCCTTTCGTGTTATCAGTAGTGCTCCTTTTATATATTGTATTATTCTAAGATTAAAACAATGTTGTTCAAGTTACTTTTTGAGGTTTCAATATAAAACTGATAGGGACCCTCTAGTAATTATATTCTATGGGGAACATCAATAAATTAATACAGCTGTCTATTAAATAATATTAAATCAGTTTTATTCTTTTGCATTTCTCTTTGATTGGAAATGGCAAGCGGCTTAATGTCTACAGGTAATTTGGTTTCCACACTTCATTTAAAAATAATTAAGTTTCCTCTGAATAAATTTTTCCACAGAAGAAAATGATTAATGGAGGAGGAAATAATTCATCATAATCACCTCCTTCAATAAAACTTCACCAGCAAGATTTCCATTAACAGTTCAAGGGTGGGTTATTTTTATTTCCTAACTACCGTCAATATATTGGTACATTATTGTGTTCACATGAAGATTCGGAAACCAAAATTTAACCAGAATTATACATTTAAAGCACTAAGTTTGGCCATGCAAGGTTGGTTACCCAGTTTAAAAAATCCTAAATATAATTATAAATTATTTATTTGCGTGTGACAATTTAATATTTTTAAGCGTTGGTATAATGAAAATTAATTATTTATAATGGTTGAAATGTAGGATTGGGATATTCAATTTTTATAATGGTTGAAATGTAGGATTGGGATATTCAATTTTTATAATGGTTTAAATGTAGGATTGGGATAATTCAAATTATTTGGGATTTTTTTTGAATGTGGGATATGGAAATACATGGGATGGGATATTCAGTTTTTTATAATGGTTGAAATATATGGGGATGGGATATTCAGTTTTTTATAATGGTTGAAATATATGGGGATGGATATTCAGTTTTTTATAATGTGAAATATATGGGGTTGGGGTATTCAGTTTTTTATAATGGTTGAAATATATGGGGTTGGGATATTCAGTTTTTTTATAATGGTTGAAATATATGGGGTTGGGATATTCAGTTTTTATAATGGTTAAAATGTATAGGGTTGGGATATTCAGTTTTTATAATGGTGAAAATTTAGGATTGAATTCAGTATTTTTTTTTGTTTGCATGAAAGATTGAGCAAATTAAGTATTAATAACGTTTGACAAGTAAGATGGTAAATTTAATATTATAATGGTCGACACGTAAAATTGGCAAATTTAATATTTATAATGATACGACACTAAATCAATGCATTAATTAATTCCTCGAACATTAGCCTTCACTTTAAAGTAAATTTATAAATATTTTATCAATTGGACTGAGATGTTAAGAATGCTAAAGAACACCGGCAGAGCAAGAAACAATCTCTCACTAAACCCTTTTTCATTTAGAGGAAATACATATTTACGACTAGACTTATAAGAGTACATTTTTACTATATACTTTCCTATGTAGAAAATTTATAACTACCGTATAAATAAGAAGGAAATATGGCTTTAATAAAAATAGAAATGTATTGCCATATACTATTTCCTGAATCATGTAAGCTATAAATCTTGTTTAAAATGACAGGTCACTTATGTATGTTATTGCCTTTAGAAAGCTCTATAAGCACTCTGATACATGCTGTTACTCTAATTGACTCAACCAGCTAATAGACCATCTGTATGCAATACTAGATTATAAATTCTATTTGTGACCTATTCAAATTGTGGCTAATTTGTGGTATATTTTGTTTGAAATAGAATACAAACTATTGCTTGGCTCACATCGAATCAACAGAGAGATTATTGTCTGAAATTAAACTTCGCTGGAAAACGTAAGCACTAATAGGTTTCCTTGTGGTTAACATTTAATGGAAGCTCTAATCTAATATGTGTATCTGTTTTACAAACGCGATAAAGTTTCTTTCGATGAGGAAATTATTGTACTAAATTATCTCTTCGTTTAGATAAAGGATTGAAAATCGAGCCTATTTATGAGGAACATATCAAAACCGCAATGATAGCAAAGATTTAAGTTGATAATACATTCTATTCGTGTTCGTACTGATCATTCTTCACTGAGATACATAGAGTGACATACAAAGTGACATTACAGTATTATAACATTATTATAAACAGTATTTAATATATTATAACAGTATTTAATAGTATTATAACAGTATATAACAGTATTATAATAGTATTATAACAGTATTATAGTAGTATTATACCATTGACATAACAGTATTATAACAGTAATGTAACAGTATTATATTTTTATTTTATTTATGTTATTTACAATTGATTGGTTTAGCCTTAAAAAGGATACAACACGTCAGTAATACAATATAAATTACATACAAAAAACAAAATATTTAAAACAATCAATAAAAATAGTCATAAATAATAATAATAAAATAGGCACAACACTATTATTTAAACTCCGATAGAGAGTACAAAGGCATGTTTTAAAGTAAAAGTTGAACCTTATTAGAAAAAGTATTATAAGCATGAATCATTTTTACTTCAGAGGGCAACTTATTATAAAGCAGAATAGATATATTATGTGGAGCATCGCTGTATTGTTTAGTCCTGCGAGACGGAGCCAGTAAGTTATGATTATTTCGAGTATTAATTTGTTGAACATCTGAGTGTGATATAAATAAATCTGAGTATTGCCTTAAAAATTTACATGCTGTCAGAACCAATATAGAATAAACCGTCAAAATCCCATTTTCTTTAAAAATGGGTTTGACGGTCTTACCGTTCGGGATATTAAAAATTAATCTCAACAATCTCTTTTGCACGAGTAAAACCCTTTTGGATTCTGGACTGACGCCCCAAGTAAGAATGTGACCGGCGATATAAGGGTAAGACCAACCATAATATAACATTAATAAGACATTCTTAGAGTTGTATGGTTTAAGTTTACGGATCAGATGATAAGCAGAGTTTAATTTATTAACAACTATATTTACATGTTCATGAAAATGAAAGCCATTATCTATAATAGTATTATAACAGCCATTGTTAGCCATTGTTATAATAGTATTATAACAGTATTATAACAGTCTACTCCTTACAGTAGATAACACGCAATGGAAATTTTTAAAAAAAGGTCTTGTAATATCTATTTTTACTTCCAGTATACAGAAAAAGTGTACTTTTCTACCTCTTCTAAAGGGAGGAAAGTGACACATAATTCCTAGTCTGAATCTACTTGGAAAATGTAGCTTTGGTTGCCATGGCAACTTCTTAACTCCCGCTCTATATTACTCTATTAGTTCAGTTGGTAGCGTATTCAACTCTTAACTTGAAGGTTACGAGTTCGATCCTCAAAGGGGACGCACACTTACAACACTTAATTAATACATTTTATCACCGAGTATGTAAAATAATTTAAAACGTTTACTTGTTTAATATAGAAGTTACAGACCTTTATTTTGTTTCTGTTTACGAAATACAACAGCAGTGTTTAAAAGATTTTTAAAAGACTTATTCATAATCTTTAAAAATTAAAAAATGCAAATACATTTTTAAGTACCTAATTTCAGGGAAAAGATAATAATTTTACATAATACTCTATGACATATTTCCCTCGCCTTTATTTTATTGTTTTTCAGTACCTGATTTAGAAGCAAAAAATAGATAAATAAAAGATTATTACATGGCTTGCATCGCTTGCTTTTATGTGTGTGTTTATAAGCACTTAATTTAAGGTATGGTTGAAAATAAAACACATAAATCAAGGATTCGCTTTGCTCAGTTCTATGTGTTTGTTTGTTAGTACCTATTTTTAAACATAAGTGAATAATAAAAGATAATGCTCTAGTGCTCGCTACGCTCGCCGTTATGTGTTTGCTTGTTACTAGTTAATTTTACAGAAAAAATTCGAAATTTTAATTAATATTCCAGGGCTCGCTTCGGTATTGTTTGTCTATACCTAATTTTAGAGCATAGATAAAAATGTAAAATAATATTCTAAGGCTCGCTTCGCTCGCCTTTGTGTCAGTGTTTTCAGTACCAACTTATCAAAGCAGAGTTTAGAAAATAAAAAATAGTCCATGGCTTGCTTCGCTCGCTTTTATTAGTGTGTTTCAGCACTTAATTTAGAGCATATATAAAAAATATTGCAAAGTATTCTAGGGCTCGCTTCACTTCCCTTTATGTAATTGTATGTCAGTACCTAATTTTAGGGCATAGATTAAAAATATAACATAATAATCTAGAGCTCGCTTTGCTCGCCTTTATGTATTACTTTGTCTATATCTAATCTCAGAGCATTTCCAAAAACTATTCTAGGGTCGTTGCTCATATTTATGCGTTTGTTTATTAGTACCTAAATTTAAAGCATATATTTAATACATAAAATACTGTTCCGTAGCTCGCTTCGCTCGCCTCTATGTGTTTATTTAATCAGCACCTACCTTAAAGTGTAGATTAAAAAATATAAAAAAAAAATCTATGGCTCGCTTTACTCTTATGAATTTATTTATCAGCACCTAAATTAAAGAATAGATAAAAAATAATATTCTAGAGTTCGCTTCGCTCGTATTTATGTGTTTACTTATCAGCACCTAACATAAAGCATATATTACGCTCTCCTTTATGTTGGTGATTCGGTACCTAATTTAAAAGCATAGATTAGATGTATAAAAAACTGTTTTGCTCTCTTCGCTCGCTTTTAAGTGTGTAATTATCAGGACCAAATTTAGGGCATATATTGAAAAATACAGTATGATATTCTAGTGCTCGCTTCGCTCGCTTTTATGTGCTGGTTTTTAGTACCTAATTTTGAAGGATATATTAGATATATAAAAAAAATATTTCATGAATCGCTTCGCTCGTCTTTATGTGATTATTTTTTAGCACCTAACTTAAAGCATAGCTTATTATATAAAATAATACTAATGCTAATTTTAAAGTATAAACAAAACATTACATTCTAGGGCTTGCTTTGCTCGCCTTTATGTGCTTATTTATCAGTTCTTAAGTTTAGAGCATTGATTAAAAATATGACATAATACTCTACGGCTTGCTTCACTCGCTGTTATGTGTTTGTTTATCATAAGCTTAACTTATAAATAGCACAACTGCAGCGGTAGATTGATTTTTCTACTAAGTTTCAATTCTCTAGCATAAATACACTAGGAGCTACGATGATAACAGACACACACACATACATACATCACACACACACATACAGACAGACAGCTTTGAGAAAAACTGAGGCCTTTAAAACACCTGAAGCGGATAATGCCGGTTTCATCCCGGTTTCGTATATTGTTGCAAACAGAATACTTTTCCTATATACCTACGGTATAAATGTGAAAATTAAAAATAACAGAAGACCAAAAAATAAAATAATAATTTATCGTACTTCATAATTTACAACTCCTGTAACGAATGCAGTAATAATTCTATATAATTGATAATCGGACACCAGTAAGCCTTGATTAACTGCTTAAGTTTATTTTCTGCACCTATATTTAAATTGACCTCATATCATTCTCTCTAAATAAACCTGTTAATTATGTATGTTCAGTGAAACAATAATTTTTAAAGATTATAATGAATTCATCACCTGGATCTGGATAATGAAAAGTAGCCTGTTGAACTTTATAAACCATGAATTATAAAAGAACAGGATAAAATTAAACAAAAACAATATAATGATTTGAGACGTGAATATGTATCGTAATAGATATAAGAAATATAGTTTTATTATATAAGTGATTGTAGTGCCAAAGTACCCAATCTTCAAGTATATTAAAATTATAATGACCAACACATATTCTTATTATAGATTTTGATTATGATTATATTTCTTTTTATTGTATGTATGATTATTACCTTTAAATGGATATTTAATAATTCATTAATTAGTTTTTAAATTCATATATCTGAGGTATAAACGCGATGTATTTGATGAACAGACGAGACATGGAGACAAATACATCGAGTAGATTTCCCGGGTTGTACTGAGCCCGAGTTTTGCCGGGGTTTCATCAAGGCGCCACTCTCGCTCCAATCTTCCTCCTCAAAATATTTATTAAATTGGGACCCTTGATTGCAACAAGTTAATGATTATTTTAGTTAAAACCATGTACAAATATTTAATTTATAACCGTCTACATCCCTTTTATTAAAAACTATTATACCAAATATGTTTATACATGTATTAAACAATATTAGAATTATAATGTATGCTTTTAAGTACATTAAAACTTAGGTGGTCTTAAAAACACCTGAGAGGGATAATTTAAGTGATATCCCGGATTTAATTTTTTGGAAAACACAATGCGTTTCCTATATATCTAAGGTATAGAAAAGGAAAAGTAAAAAGATACTCGAAAACAAAAATATTTTTCCTCGGACGGGAAAAATCGGACGTAATAAAGAAATTCAACCCAGAATTTGGAAAAACTTATTAGCCGTTTTTTCTTCCCAATTGGCTTGAACAAATTGAAGAAAATTGCTTGAACAACCAAATGATAAAAGTTAAATAATACAATCTATTGAACTATCCTCCAAAAATAACCTAATGAACTATAACCTAAAAATCTTTAATACATTACCAATATAGATATACATTTACGGAGAAACATCTAGCTACATGGGTTCAATAAAAATAAGAAAAACGTTTCAGATAATTCAAACAAAGATTGCAATTAAGACAAACAATAAATCTAACTTATTATAAAAGACTATTAAATTAACTTTTAAATGTTGCTGAATCTCAAAATCTTGTTGACAGTTAAATGTTGTTCCAGTTGACAGTGGTAGTCCAGGTGTTTAACCGTGTAAACTGCTCCTAAAAAGCCTTAAAGCGGCTCCTAAAAAGCCTCCTAAAGGAGCTAGTTTACATTTCATCAACGGCATTCTATAAGCCTCACTGACTTTTTGTGAGCTTTCAGTTGCTCAAAACCAAAGTCTTCATTTAGTACGTTCACACACACTCTAGATCCGCTGATCGTATAGAATACGTATACAATACGGTCAACTAATTTCACGGTTCTTGCAGCGCATTTGTTTAGTCGATCGAGTGATAACTGATCCCGCCAAAACATGGCGTCTATTATAGTGAAGGTTCACTTTTGGTTATAAGAAATTTTAAAACAAAAAATTTATTAAATTAAATTGTGATTTCTTTGCATAGTAATAAAGTTACACTAAAAAAAATAATATTCCAAAAGTTATTTGATCAAAAACGGTAATATAGAAGTGAAATAAAGTAAAATAAAAGTTTGACGAGAAGGTTATCCGTTAAATACGATCGTTTCTAAAGGTACACACACAAAAAGACAGCGTATCGGGGGATCCATTTAGATACCATCTCCCTAGTTCTAGCGTATGCGATCGGATCCCCTCCGCATGGTTCATACAGCTTAAATTACCGTATTGAGAGATCGTACTCTATACGATACGCGGATCTAGAGTGTGTGTGAACGTACTAATTGTTTGTCAATTCAGGTTCTTTAAAAAGCAAATTGGGTACGAAACATTTTACGATCGTCTAATTATCTCTGTTAGAACAATACACATTGGACTTATCATAAATAAGGTAATTTATATTTCATTATTTTTTTATAGTTCGATAATTATTTCAAGATGGGATAGAGCATGATTAGATTGGCAGATTGGCTGAAACTCAATACATCCGTCTAGTTTTATCCTAACTTGGTTAAAAAAACATCAATAAAGGATGCGTTACATCTTTATAATAAATTGACTTTCTTTTAAAGCTGACTGCTAGCTTTAGTTGTAGTTGCTTTGGGTCAAAAGAAAATCTTTCTCGAACGGATTTCCATGTTAAAGAAAAACCTAAGGATACCCATAGCCTGTACGCCTTTTTAAAATAACCTTTAGTAATAATAACCTCACCTTCTAACCTATCCTAGGCTAGGTCACAACCCTACTCTGAATCCTTATCTAGTCATTCTGTTTTCTTGCCCCTCAAGGTTTCTCTCTAACAATGCAAACCCTTACAATTGATCTTATATTAGAAACGTGAGACAAATACGAGTATACAGCACTTATTTCCATTAAAATAAATTTAATTTAATTGAAGGCATTAGAAGTAATAAAAAGAAATGGCTGCTCATGTTACTGTATAGCACAATAGAGATTCACCGACAGTAAGTTTGTTATGTTTTACCTACTAAGCTAAAAGTAAAAACTTAGAAATATAGAATATGAAATGCAGTATACAAAAAACTTCAAAACATCTGTCCATTATTTTATCTTTTGTTATTTTTCAAAATCATTACAAATTTACGTCTCATGATATCGACAAATTTGAAAAGATTTTATCTAATTCATTTGTTTGGCCCCAGTAGATAATTTCAAGTACCTAAGCTCAAGAAAATTCGCTAAAAGGGAAGGAGTAATTTGGGGAATACGAAAACATTGCGTCAGTACACCCTTAAGAGTGAAGTACCCTTAACCAATTTATCAATTTATTAAAATGATATACAAAATATTTTTATTTTCATCCAAAGAGAAGTTATTTAGTGAAAGGACTAACCCCTTCTTCTTTTACTCTTCACCCCACTTAATTTTCTATTAATCCATAATATCACCCTTAAAAATATAGGGAAAATATAATTACCAGTTATCTGAAAAATTATAGTCTAAACGTTTGGTTAAAAACAAAAAATAATTCATACAAAGGAAAATAGATGTATTTGTGCTTACAAGAAAACAAGAGTGGAAAGGGAAATGAAGAAAAATAATTAGAATGTTTTCACTCGGATAAATTTTAACTTTGTTTTGGTTTCTATACCATTTTATAAACTTTATCTCTCGCCTAGCCCAAGGCTTTTTCAATAAGGATGCTTATAGTTATTTTTTTGATTTTAGATATCTAAAAAGATAACTATAACCAACTATGGAATTGGAACTTGGTAAGAAGGACAATAGGCAGCAGATCAAAAAATATTTATATCAAAAATTATCAAAACCGTATTTTTGAGAGTGGATTCTGGCCACAAAGAGAAACGCAGAATATGAGGAAAACATCCCTGCAAAAAATAAGAAAATGAAAAAACAAACTGCTAACAGCTAAATTTGTATTTAAGCTATC
Organism: Microvelia longipes; assembly: GCA_018340805.1. NCBI lineage: Eukaryota > Metazoa > Arthropoda > Insecta > Hemiptera > Veliidae > Microvelia > Microvelia longipes. The sequence goes on along the minus strand of JACMZG010000002.1, from coordinate 11,159,507 downwards.
CATTTGATCAACCTTGAAGATTCTTTCAACTACTATCGCAAGAGTGCAGAAACAATCATGTTTTTTACCCTAAAAATCCGAAACCAAAATTTGACCTGTTTCCGTTTTATTTGTTTTTGAACTTCCTGTGTACATTTTACATCTGCAGGTCAGATATCGTAGAGTTTCCAATGTATTTATATAACAGAGTTGAAACTTGGTGTGAGACAGTGGCGGACTGTCCCAGGGGGGGGGGGCTGCCCCCCTCGGGCCCTTTGGCATTCTGGGCCTCAAAGTTATTTTTTTTTATACACCTTATTTATTTCTTTTGATTTTTATTTTATAAATTTGCTAAAAACTAAATAACTATAATAACTGGGGAGTTCGTTTAAGAGGCCCTATAGGTATTCTTATTAGTTGTTTCATGTTTTGGTTCATTTAAGCAAGTTGAGGTGGAAAGGTCCAAGTAGAGCAGGAGATCTTATACGAGTATAATAAGTTTTATTGTTCTATCTTTATGAAATTTGCTCCTCTTAATGGCATCAATTTAAGAAAAGGCGTTTCCATACAATGCATAAAGCATGTTCATAGGAGCTACAAAGAGTTCAAAGCTTGTTGATATAATAAATAAACCCAATTCTAATACAATTGAAAATACACAGGCCTTGTATAGAGGTAAAAAAATACAAGGCCTCTCATCATAAGTCGGCCTCTAAGGCCCAGGGGCCTCAGACCCTTGGCCCTGGGCTTTAGTCGGCACAAGGGCCCTCAGCCTCAGAATGTCACGATTATCCAAAGCTTAAGCTTTGGTATTACTTCAGTAATACCAAAGCTTCAATAATATATTGGTATTACTTCAGTCTTTCTACGCTCGTCCTCAGAATAAAATGGCTAGCTAAAGTCTAGGGTGTTATGACTTCAGACTCGCTTAGCTCGTCCTTAGAATGTAGCGATTATCTTCAGCCTATGTTGGTATAGCTGCGCTCTACCAAGAAGTATACATACCCCTTGGCTCTACCTTACAATAAAGTGGGTCAAACAAGATCCAAGAAAACAGGGTAAAATAAGATATATATGGCTTCTACCTTCGGCGTGGTGTGAGTAACGTGCTGTAGTTAAATTAGTCAGTCGGTGTGTTAAATGTCATAAGAAGTTGCCAGTATATTCCCCATCTCTCCTTAAAACCTTCTACTTCAGATAATTTTATTTACAACTCATTTATCGCAATCTGTTTCTTTTTGTTCAGAGTCCAAAACTTCACCCTAGGTCTGTTATATTTGTTTACATCAACCGGTCCATAATATTCGTGAGCAAACGTCGCCAATCCCAGGACAAAGCCAGCTGTAAGTACGATGTAAGCAACTGTATGTCCTTCCATTCCGATACTAACAGATTTAATTTTAAACACACATTCTGGCTTCTCATCGTACCAGTGTCGAATGGCACGAAGATGTATACCAGTCTCTTTCATTCGAGCCCATCTGCAAAACAAATTTAGCAAAATATCATTCTCGAGCTAAATGGGGATAAAACACGTTTCATAAAGATTCCTGGATTTTTAAATTCTGTCAATAATATACCTAGAATTTCTTTGACCCGAAAAATGCATACAAGTGAGAGATTTAATGGTGTCTCTAAGAAACGTTTAAAGAGTCATTGGTTGAGGCAATTATAGAAATATGTTTTAAAAAATCCCTTATAGGTCGCATCCTCTTCAAACGGAATGAACAAATAATTTTTATTTTATTCCTATACAACGTCACAACGCAGCAACCTAGAAATATGTCTTTAAATAACGATGACACCGTATATGACATTTGGATAGAACCGAGACCCAAAGACAGGATGTCGGACACACTGTGTGAATTGATTCAGTTCTCTAACATTCGATCCCTTTAAACTCTCATACTCTTAAGACTCCATAATTGCTATTCAAAAGTTAATTTAACTTGAAACCTTTAAGGAAACAGCAATAATAAACTACATCTTTGCACCATTAGTAAAGAGAGTCAAGGTCAAATCTTGTCTGTTCTCTTATAGTTTGCGTAATTTTTACCAACACAGAGACTATCCGTAGGGTCAGATTAACTCGTCTTTAAGAACACTTCTTTAATGATAACTTAATAGTTGTGTCCAATTTATATAATTTATATAATACTCACTTAATTGATATAATTTCTCTGTAAGGAGAACCTTTGCGAGTAGAAATTCCAGCTTGAAATGGAGCATTTTTAGGTATTATAACATAGGAACATATTTCAGAAGGAGTAACTGTCTGACCAAGAGCTGACTCCAGAGCGTGGTTGTCGACGAAAAACACACCAGCGCCTTTCTTGATGTAGTTCAGTCCATCTTCCATTTTTAAAAATATGGAACCTGATTCAGCAAAACGAGAAAATAATGATAATGTTTCAGCATCTCGTGGTCCGTAAACACTTTCATCACTCTAGAAACGACAAACATAAAATTAATTTTGTTAATCTAGTGCTGCCAGATGTTCACATCGGATGTTATTAATGAGTAAGATATTGGTGAGCATAGATTTGATATAGATGTAGCCATTATGAAGTTAACAGGAGAAATAATAAGAGGAGGAAATATAGATTTATGAGAATCCAGTCATAGAACGTTAAATACACTCATAAATCATGTTTACATTGCTAAAAATACCTCGTAATAAAAGATTGTAACCCAATAACTCACATGTTAAACTCTCTCTTTTGAAGCTAAAATGATTTGTAATTAAATACTTACATCAAAATCGTGCATATACGTTTCATCCAAAATGGTTATAGGCATATTCGTTTCTAATATTTGACTGCCGGACTTGATGGTACTAGGAGAGGGGGATATAAGTGCGTTTAGTACAGCAGCGTTATAGTACAAACATGTTATAAAACTGAATATTAGCAGTGAGAAACAGATTATACGACTTGATGCTAGTCTTGTTGTGTCGTTGAAACCTAAAAAACCAATTCATGAGGGCATTAGAGAGGTTGCAATGAAACTTCTGTTCAAATTTACTGAACTGTGTAACACACTGAACTATATAACACGAATCACATCTTTGTTTCGTGGTCAGTGTAGACTTCGTTAATTTGAGACATGGAAAAAAATTCGGTTTAAAAAGTTTTAAAACTTAATAATACTAAATAATAAAAGAACATTGTCACTTTAGCTTTTGATTGATTCACATTGGTCGATTAATAACACCATATTAGAAAAATATTCAATTTAAGTTCAAACTCATATTCTGCATTTTTCTGTTACGAAAAACATAATTTTCTTTGAGGTACAGAGGCGTAAATAGAACATCAAGGTTTGGGTGGAATTCCTTGCTTTCTTTCAGTTACACTCTTGAAGATAGCCAAAAAATGTTTTAGACAAGACAAGCAGGTAATTGAAGGTGATTGCTGTTGGATATAAATATTTCTGGACCGGTTTCGCCATAACGCCATCATCAGCAGGCGGGGCTACACTCGAGCTCTCAACTAATAAAGTTATATCAGTGAGCTACTAGAAGTCTCAAAGAGCCCTGAGAAGATAATGAAGGGACTAAGAGAGGGTTTATACACGTATACAGAAATAGGTACATGAGTTAGGACGGATTCATCTAAAGTTAACGTAATGATCTATCTGATCGTTCGTAACGTCTAACGTTAACGTAATGATCTATCTGATCTGTCTAACGTTAACGTAATGATCTATCTGATCTGTCTAACGTTAACGTAATGATCTATCTGATCTGTCTAACGATAAAGTAATGATCTATCTGATCTGTCTAACGTTAACCTAATGATCTATCTGATCTGTCTAACGTTAACGTAATGATCTATCTGATCTGTCTAACGTCTAACCTAATGTAACTATCCAACGTCTATGACCTAATCTAACGTAATAATATTATATCATAATAAATGACAAAAAGCATTATAATGCTTTTTGTCATTTATTATGATATCCGGTTCATAGATTTCTGACAAGTTCTGGCTAGAGTTATGAAGAAGTAATGTCAAAGTTCAAAGTAAGTTGTTCCATAATAATTGTGTTGTTAGTAATTCGATGTTTGTATGTTTCTAAATAGTCTTTCTAGTAAGTAAAAAAAGTTCTTTTGGCTGTTACTGTAGTAGTTTCTATTGAGTTTAATGTTGTATTTGGATCGTGTCCGTGTGTGGTCGTGGATCGTGTGTGAAGTTGGTTGGCCAAGTTAGAATCTGATTCATCGTTAGAATAAGCGTAAGAGCTCTTTATACCTAGAGTTTAGTGTGTGTGTATGTTACTTAAATAATTTTGTTGATTGTCTTTGCAAGTTACCTTGTAAACTCTACTTTGGTAATTTGAATTTAAGTTATTTAGGATTTTGAGTTGTGTTAATTAGTTACCTATGTTATTGTTAGCTTTAAATGCTGTTTTAAGTCGTTTTTATTTAAGAAGTTTGCTATTCTATAAGTTCAATCCCCTACATAAGTTAAAGCTGTCGATAGGTAACTCTATAAGACCTTTTGGAAAAAATTAATGGGATCTAATCGAGAGATGGTTATTTTTCACGAGGCAACATTAATTTTGCAACGTCAAAATAACGACGTTGCAAAATTTATTAAATTGTTAAATTTAACAATTTAAGATTATTAAATTGTTTTATCCATTACTCACCTTGTTGAGCCAATGTCCCGATAGTAAGAATAACAATGGCTCCGAAATTATTAAAATCTTGGGATTCATCATATACAGCCACGAAACGAAACAAAATAAAAAAGAACAAACATATAGCTGCTAATAACATCCATACTTGGGGAGTAAAAGGTACCACTAGAGCTTTGTATGATCCAAATGAAGGCTGCTGTACGAATACAAACAAGGTTCTGAAACAATAAATAATAAAATCACTTTCTTCTTTCTATAAAGCCAGTTATAAATAATGCGTAAAACCAAATTTGATGTATCTGCGATAAAAATAGCCTATTTTAGGCCTAAAATGGAATTTTACGCAATAAAAATGTAGGAACAAAAAAATAAATCGAGTTTAAATATTCTACGGGATAAGCGGTTTAAAGCTTTACTGTGCAAGTTAAAATACAACCATTTTTCATCTAAAGAGACTTGAGTAAAGAGAAAGAGGATGGTGTTTCTATTGTATCCGAGTTATGTATCTCCAGGGACCTGTATCAATATATCTAATTTTTATCAATGTTCTGTCCGCTTATTTATACATTGTTATTTGGGGACGTTTTTAACAAAAATCTTATCTATAGTTATTCGAATTCTCTTCCACTAAAAACTGATCCTGTTATGATTTAAATTTTTCTTTTTTTTTAAATAATATAATAATATAATAATAAATAAAATAAATAATATAAAAATAATCACAAAAATAATAAAAAAAAATTTCTTGTAGTGAAGATTTTCTTTAGTTAATAATATAATTAATTAAATAAGATTGTTAATGGTCTAACTATAAAATTCGTTTATTAGTAACTAATATAAATGTATCGTCCTTTGTTTGACGTCTCGTTAGGCGTGTCTGTATATCCGCATGACTTGGATCTATCGTGATATTCTCGAACAGCATCTTCCGTTCACTTTAAACCTTACAAATATAAAAAATCATAATACCGGAAAACGGCATACCGCCGTGGTACCACAGTGGTATACCGATTTCCAGTACACTACGGTGGTACCACCATGCATAAAAAACTACGTTCCTCAAAACATTAAAGGTGAGCCAAATTTGTTTCTTTATCTAGGCATTATTTTGTTTTATACTCTTGTTGCAAATCACTGCAAAGGTTTTGTTCTTTCCTGTGTCATCTATTTTGTCGGGCGAGGACAACCAAAAAGTTATGTTATTGTACTTTCTTAAAAATTTAAGATACGATACATTTACGATACAACTTATTAAATAAGATCAGGATTGTACGGGGTGAACCAAAAGTGTACCCCATCTCCTTTTTAAAATTATGAACCATTGATGTGATGAATTATTACTGTTACTGTTCTTAAGCCAAAAATAAGACATTTTTACTATTGTCAAATTCTTTCTAATGCCAATACTTAAGCTGAAGTGCTTATTACTGAAACAGTATCAGGTTATTCAACCATGATATCTCACACCACACCATCTAAAGATTCCAGTGAATCTAAAGATTCACAAGAATATTGTATGGAATAAAAGACAACGACCTCATTTACCTAGAATACTGTACGGAAGAAAAGACGTCGGCAACATCCATTCTATCTTTCCTTAACTTGGTGAAGTGGAGACTTATCTCAGCCTCACGCCTTTGAAGAAGTCCCATAAAACCGGTCCAAGTACCATTTCCTAGATCGTTACCCCATCCGTGTTCGATTACATACCTGTAACTGATATATAATAAGAATGTCACTAATCATAGAAAGAAAAACCAGGTAAATGTTCATCAATAATGTTTGAATTTTGGAGATATTTGAATTCGAAGCCATAATGAATCAAATTCAACCATGATAATAAAATATATTAATGGAAACGTTCTATTTTTTTTTTTTCAAAAAATTTGAAACCTAAATCAAAATCAAGTGGAATGTTGTTAGTTGGATTTTTACGACGGTTAGGTTAGTTAAGTTCGGCCAGGTAAGTTAAGCAAGTCCCCGTATACTAAGTTTATACTAAAACCAGGTACGAGGTGTACCTGATTGTTTTTATAAACTTGTTTTATACAGTTCACTATACGGGGACTTGTTTAACTAATCGGGCCAAAGCTAATAAATGTTACAACCTTACTTATACTTAATAAATGTGCCACTAAACATTTTTTAAATTTTTGTAATGAGAGTAATGCAAATAATTGTTATTAGCTTTTGTGACTTGGTAAGACTTGTTAAAATACTAATCCAATGATTGGCCTGTTGAACAGAATTAAGACATGTTTCTTACTTTAAATTTAAGTTTTCTCTGATAGCATTGTACTGCATGAGAGTACCTCTGTAACCAGGGTTAGACTCGAATCTTTTGAACTCAGGGTTGAATAAATCTTCTACTGACTCTTCATCAGAGAACTTTAACTTGCTTTCAACTACCTGAAACAAGTACCAATCAAGTATTTTAGGAAGTCTGGCAGTGGTCTTAGACAAAAACGCTTTTTATTTTATACATAAATACATATGCGATGCATACCTTACAATAAAGACATATTGCTAAAGACACCGTACTATCAAAAGCTGTTATATTTCTGTAATGAACATATGATGGCCTTATCATCTGCAAAGGTTCCAGGGATTGTGGACAGATGATCTGAAATATTATGAGTGGATGGGGCCAAGGATACTCCTTAAGCCTCGTCATTAAGGAGAATGAAGAGCCTAAACTAACGCGGAAAAAGTACAATTCCATATTAGTTTTAAAAATGTTGGAACAACAAAATATTAGCTTACCAAAGCTGCATCAATAGTTGTTCCGTTATAATCCAAAATTTGAACTGTGGTAGGACTGTCGATGTTAATCTGCTGATAAATTATTGCAGTTTCATATTTAATCTTAATGAATGAATAAGCTTTGGACTGAGTTGTATCTAATATAGTTAGATCTGTGTTGACAGAAAGTTTCATTTTGCTAAAAACATTTAAGCCTTCATCAAGAGAACTCCATATTAGCCATGAATGACTCCCTCCGAACAACTCCTTCTCTGAACACTGGAAATGCAATGGTGTAAATTAAGTCAACTAACAATATTGATTAATATTTAATTACTTTTCCTCATTTATTACTTAATAATTTTTACTTAAAATCTTGGTTTGGAATTTTTAGTCTCAACACAACACTTCTTCTATACACAAAGTATTGTGTTCAGACTAAAAATTTCAAACCAAGATTTTCCTTTGATTATCTGCTTTAGATGTCTTTATGGCCTCCAAAGTGGTTTCACCAAGTTGTCTATCCAAATCGTGTATATCAAATGACATGTATACTTTATAAAAATTTTATATATCTAAATATTATCCAATTGAGTTAAATTTGGCAAGACTGTATACTTCTATGAAATAAATTGGTACACTAAGTTTCATTTCATTAGAGCTACTATACCTACGAGTTTCAAACAGGTCAAACCAGGTGAAACCTGAATAAATGACCGCTGGGATGAAACAGATATGTTTACTGTCTGAGGACTAGCGAAGAAAATCCGAATTGGTGGGGACGAGAGTAGCAAATCGTATATTCGATACCCCATATTCGATTTTTCGTTATTCTTTCCGAATATGAGGAAAGACCAAAGAGAGGTTTGACATTATATCCTATTTATTATACCACATTGATTTTAAAGTAAGTATTCAGACATATATTCTGAACTTGCAACCATCCCTAGCCAAACCTACTATTTCCTTAAAGAGAATTAAATGTGATCTTAAAAAAAGTCTTAACGCATTCATATAAGAGGCTCTTTATGAAGATTCCAATGTTCCTAAACCGTTTTCCTGCTTTCTAAATGCGATCTTAAGAGTCCTTTTATTAATCTTAAATGTTATCTCAAGATATTGAGATGATTGAAAAAAGCTTTATGGCAGCCTTAAAGGTCGTCTTAAAGAAGGTTTAAGACCACCTTCATAATGCATTAAGATCCTTCATAAATGATCTTATAAAGGTCTCTATTCCTAAATAAAGGTTCAAACCTTTATTTAGGAATAGAGACCTTTATAAGATCATTTATGAAGGATCTTACTGCATTATGAAGGTGGTCTTAAACCTTCTTTAAGACGACCTTTAAGGCAGCCTTAAACCTTTTTTCAATCATCTTTAAAGAAGGTTTAATGTTTTCTTAAAACTTCTTTAAGGAAGTCTCATTATTCCCCAAAGTATTCCTTAATAATTTCTTTAGGAGACTATAGGCTTTAATGACTAATGAATCATGCTAACCTTCTCAATGAATTGATAAGCGTGTTGCCGACAAGATGATGATAGATTTAGAGATATTGCTTCCCTATTTGGCTGCAATGTGTTAACTGTGATATAAGTTAAAGGCATTTCCGTATCCATTAAACTAACTCGAGTAGTTAATGAAACATTTTGAAAGAAATTAAGTGAACCATCTTCCTCAATAATGCCTGAAATATTATATACATTAGAATCAGAGGTTCTCAAACTTTTTACTATCAACCATCCAACATAACAACATAATATTTGGCGTACCATCAATTGTTATAATCTCTCTCTCCTAATATATATTAGGATATATATATATATATATATATATATATATATATATATATATATATATATATATATATATATACATAGAGAGAGAGAGTGAGGGGGGGGCTTTAAGGGCTGGTGCCCCCCAGTGAAATTGTCGAATTTACCTAGAATCGCCAATGCAATTATTTGCCTTTTTACCGGAGTTTTCTCGGATTAAAGCTAAATGGTGTTCTCAACTATATCTTAAATAAAAACATTCCATACACGCATTTCAGGACATTAAAATTTGATTTAAACATTTAATACAGTTCAAAAAACTCTATAAATTTATTTGGCTTGGCCTACTCAATGACGGCATTAACTACGTCTAACCAAAGGGTAAAACAAACTTACCTCTACATACAATATTATATTATGCTACTAAGAAGCAAAAAGGAATTTTGCAGACGAGTTTCATGAATTCATGAGTTTTATGAAGCCCTCCAGCCGGAAAATTTCACGGTAAGGTGCAAGCCGAGGCTGGTAATTAACCTATTTGCCCGTCTCGGCTTCGCCTAGACTTCAAATGGTGATTTGCCTGCAGAGGCGGAGCCGATGCAGGTAATTACTAACATGAGTCGGCAATGTTTCCTTGACTGCATGGTATCATATTTACGGCCGAAAAACAAATGTAAGGATATTACTATTTAAAATGTTGTTTAATTTTTATCGGTAACAGCAAAAATTTGTTTGTTGTATTAATTAATTTGATTGATTGTTGATAAAAAATTATTAAAAATTTATTACAATCAATTATTAAATCAGGACAAGAAACTTGTATAAATAAACTAGAAAAAAAGGTTTTTAAATACTTGCTACGAGATTTAACAGACAGAAAATATTGCTTTGAAGTTGTTGCAATACTCTCAATGTTAGATTGAGTTGATTCTTGTAATTCGACAGTCGTTATTCTGATTCATTATATTTTATAGCAAAATTAGTTTACCTTGTTTATGGTTTTAGTAATTATTTACAAAGTTCTGAGTTTTTTAACTTTATTTAAATAAAATAAATCAACAAATAATGAAATAAGTAACAAAACAAACAATAAAAATGTGACGATTCATGAACAGCTGGAAACAAACTAAACAAGCCATAATTATCAGTGTTACCAATATTTTCATTTAAAATGATATTTGTTTATTATTATTATTTTATAAAATGTTTAAATATTTAATATTATTATTATACCGTATTTTAAACAATAAAATATTATTATCATGTTTACTCTAGGATCTTGAATAAAGGGGATGACGCATTAAGGAACTTTTCTGACTCCATTGAAATTGTAGATGATAGAGAAATTTTTATATATATTTATAAAAATTCCATGTTTATAAATAAAAAAAGGTGCCAAACGCAGGTTATGTAGCAAGGTTGACAAGTTTGCTTCCCAACTTTCTTCTGTGATTCTCGTGATTGTTGCATTTGGTGCTTATTTAATTTAAAAGTATGGACTATACTTAGTCACTCTATTGAGTGATAATTTAAGCTTGTTTTTATAACCTTCTCAAGCAATAAACAAGAGGAAACAATTAAGAGGTAAGTTTGCCACTAAAATTTAAGACCTGCGCTGTTATAAGGATATTAAGCATGCGCAATATGAACCAAGCATGTGCAATTGGTTTTCGACGTGTGTTTCTTGTTGAATTCTTCTCTATTTTTCGTTCTTTGATGGGGTCACTTTGTTGTTTGACAAATCGACTTAGTGCGTCATCCCTTTTATTCATGATCCTTGTGTTAACTAGACGAAAACCACAGAAATTCACTCAATAACCTGTAACATAATAACTTCAACTCATTCATTTCTCCTCTTAGGGTGTTTTGACTTTTTACCATTATAATTTAAATGTACCATAACTGCCTAGGAGGTTTTCTTGGAGTATCACCAACAAATTTTCCCATACTGTTCTTAAATATTTTGTCGACAGTGTTGCTAAAATGTTATTTAGCAGCTTAAAAACAGTTAAATAATGACTAATTTTGCAGTCGTGAGTTCATAAAACAAATTATTACATATACAACGTATTTTATTCCGGGAAAAAATCAAAATCCCAAAAGGGGTTCATTTCCAGTCCATACGAAGTTTTTACAGGTATAAGTTGAATCCTTGGAGTAAAGTAATGTATAAACTAAGTAGAGAAACAAACGCGATTTCTGTCAGACCTGGCATGAAGTTCACATTTTGTCCTTCGGGGAGTTGGCTCAAATTTTGCTATGGCTGGGGCCATTTTATTTTACCCAAGTAAATGTAAACAAACTATTTACGGTACTCAAATTTTTTGTTTTTATTGCATTGATTTGAATAGTTTAGTTTAAAATGTTAATAATTTGTGCAAGAAATACATTTTGCTACTTTTAATAGTGGTTTAAGTCCGAATCATTAAATATTAGGTTTGTTTACATTACTTACAACGAGCGGCTAATTAACTTGTGTGCACTACTTAACTTAGTAAATACATTTTTGCAAATGATATTTGTTTTTCCCCTTCAATATTAATTGTAAATAGTAATTTAACAAACTTAACCTATTTTTTCAATGTAATAAAAGCAATCGTAATTTTAAGGCAATACACTGTCGTCTGCATTTTCTTCAAAATCTTTATAAAAACATGTACTTTACCTTTACTATAGTTTCTCTTTTTCTTTAACTACATTATTATAACAGAATTTAATACAAAATCATTAAATTATTATCACGTACATATTAAAGTACCATAAAATGTAAATCTCACCTAATGTTATCAGGGTTACCAATAAAATTAAATAAAAATACCTAAATCTGAAAAGGCGCATGCGCAGTTATTCTAATTTTAGCTATTTTTTATTTTTGAACCAGCTATTAGCTGATCGGGCAGGTCTGAATTTTTTTTACATTTGTCAGTATAGTTTTCCTACTTGGTTTATATATTACTTTATATAAACTTTTATTTACTACCCTCGCGTAAATAAAATAACAAATTGTCTCTTACCTTGATCCCGGCACAAATAAATATGAAGGGCTGATACACTTTTAGCTTTAAAAAAAATACTTACTGAACTCAAATAATCGTATGACAAACATTTTACACTTATGATCAATATAAAAATTAAAATATACACAATAATCATTTATGAATTAATGAATTTACAAAAATTAAAAAAACAGAATTTACAACAAAAAATTTAAAATGCCTTATTTTTAAATAATAATGCACCGATGTTTGCTTTAAAATAAATGATTAATCTATTATTGTTAATTGTATTCATTATTTATTTCTACAGTTTTTGTATGATACCGTTTTCTTCATAACATCTGAAAAATGTTTTGTTATGTCATAAGACTTTCTTGTTTGTTATATTCTTAAATTCTTACTATTCTTAAATTTTTTACTTTTCCTTATTTATATCGTTGGTTTATAGAAAAAGTATTGTGCTTTTTTATGAAACCGAGATACCACCGCAATTATCCGTTTCAGGTGTTGTTTAGGCCCTCTTAAGTGGTTTTTACTAAGTCGTCAGTCTGTATGAGTGTGTGTCTGTTATCATCGCAGCTCCCCGTTTATTTATGCAAGAGGGTTTAACTTTATACGAAAATCAGTCTATAGCTCTAGTTGTGCTATCCGAGAAATATTTTTGTGAAGTCATTAACCTGCTAAATCATAGGCGATTTTAGGTGAAAATCTCAGGGGGGACTTCAGCCCCTTACTATACATATATATACATATATATATATAATATATATATATATATATATATATATATATATATATATATATATATATATATATATATATATATATATATACTGTATTTTTGAATAAGATGAATCTAAAAAAGTAGTAACAAAGTATGTCGATTGGTAACCTTTGTTTACTAAACAAACTTATTAAAAATAGGAAAAATAAAGTAATAATTAATTAATCATTGATAAAATATAATTTCTATATAATAAATAAATATATTTAATTTCATTATTAATTTTCTTCATATTTAAATAAGTTTAGTAGGCGATATGTTTTTTTTGGGGAGAGGATCATTTCAAATAGGGAGGGGGGCTTTACCCTTCCCCCCCCCCCCCCCTTTGAATAGCCTATGCGCAAAATTTAGAAAAATCATAATACGTGGAAAAATGATGCGATCAATTTGTAGTAGTTGTTGTGTTGCTGTTATCAACTTGGTAGTTTTTTATTAAGATTTCAAAAATTTTTTAGATTTAACTTTTACATCAATAGATTAATCATTACACTACTATTCATATTTTAACTACATGGATAAACAATGCTAAAAACATTATCTGAGAAAAAAATAGTACTTGAACGGAAAAAACTCCTTAGGTACACAACCACCCAAGAAAGTTGTAAATTGTTTATTTCATCCTTATTTATTGAAACTAAATAAATAAAAATTAAACAATTATAGAGAATTCCTTTGATCTTTTTTCGTACCATAGTTATGATTAAGTTATGATTTAAGTAATCTAAATTATTGCTTAGTAAATCTAAAATCATTTGGTTTGATTTTTTAATATAACCAATCAATCAACTGAGCAAATACTCTTTGAACCTTGTAAGTCAGAATTAATTTTATTTGCTTACAATAAAAATAAAATTACTTTCATGTCTTAATCTGTGAGAGTTTGAAACTATTTTTTTTTTTTTGGTAATTTCAAATTTATCTAAACCTAATTTGTCGAGTGGTGTATCGAGTTTTTCTTAAGGTTGTTTTTGACATGAAATGGTTCTTATTTTACTGCCTCTCTATATTTACTGCTAATTCGTCATATCTTTTAGGACAGTCTTTTGTAGTATACTATTACTCCTGAGCTTTGCAGGTTGTAGGTTCTTCAAGTTCGAGTATCCCTGGTCTTGGCGTGAATTCTGACAACCAGCCTATAAGCCAATGAAGTATATAGATCGATCCTATATGGATACCACTGCTCAAGAAAGAGTCAAAAAGCAGGATTAAAAATTAGAAAGATCTCGGTATGGCGTATTTGAAAGGTTGTTAGAGGTAGATAAGAAACCCTAATCCCTATATGGATCAGGGAAGGTTAAAATCTGCTGACAGGGTGGGAAAACAATGTGAGAGAGCCAATGAAATTATTCCTGGATGTTTAACCACGCCCACAACTTCATATTAGGCAAACCTCATTGATTCCCTCAACACTATTTTCACACACTGTCAACTGATTGTAACCATGCGTCATACACTAGTTGAATAAAGCTGAACACACACACACATATATAAATATATACAATGTTTATAGGTGTTTACCCTTAAAAATAAAACACAATTTCAATTATTTATTTAATAGAGTAACAACAAATACAACCATCTTTTTAATAATTACTTTTTTACGTAAAAACAATTTAAAAAAGTTTAAAATTTAAGTCAACAATCGATAATAAAAATCACCAAACAATTCCATAGAAACATTTTCAGCTCATTAAAACAAAAAAAACGCCTTAGGATAGTAAACAAGAGCAGTGCTCTAAAATAATAGCATATATATAAATAAATAAATAATAAATATATATATATATATATATATATATATATATATATATATATATATATATATATATATATAAAATATATATATATATATATATATATATATATATATATTATATATATATATATATATATATATATAATTATATTATTATATATATATATTATATATATATATATATATATATATATATATATATATATATATATATATATATATATATATATATATATATATATATATATATATATATATATATATACATATAATTTATCAAATTATCCTCCCTACTTCAGATAAGCTTCGTTTGTCCTTAGAAGTTACAAGTCATTAATTTTATACTTGCAACACCTTGTGGGGCCCCACGACTTGATGATGTTAAGAGAGACAATCCTAAAACGGAGCCCTATTTGTAGGTAAAGAGATTTTATGAAGCTTAAACAAGGGGCCCCTCAACTTAATGATCTTAAGAAAGTCTATACTATGATTAAACGGGGCCCTATTTTTAGATAAACAGATTGTGTAAAACTCAAACAAGGGGCCCTGTATATACTACTTCCATATAACAATGTAAATAACAAAATGCATACTACTTTCATACAACGATGTAAATAACAAAATATATACTACTTCCATATAACGATGTAAAAAAAAAAGTATACTACTTCCATATAACGATGTAAATAACAAAATGTATACTACTTCCATATAACAATGTAAATATCAATAACAACAACAGGAAGTAAAATGCTTTGAAATGACTGTTACAAAAAGCTATCCAGCATGGTTGAACTTGCTAACATCATCTAACACAAAAATTAAACAAGAAAATACTCAATATAAATTAGTTTACTATCCAAGATAAAATTTCAGTTCCAAATACTGTATAAGTAAATTTTAAAAAAACTCAGAACACTAAAAAAAATTTAAAACAATTCAATTTTTAAGATTATAAAGTTTAAATAGGCTAATCTGGGAAGTCAATAAAACATATAAAAATTTATTAGTATTAATTATGAACAATAACAATAATTAAAATCAATCATATCATTATTCTGCAACACTAATGTCTTAAAGATAAAGTGGAATAGAATCAACAAGTGAATTTACGACCTTAGTTTGGACAGTCTAAACATTCGCCAATGTCAAAAGAAGAAAGTTCCAGATCCTGTAAGAGAACTTATTTGCTGGATATATCTTAATTTAATGTTAGAAAAATTATTTTATTACATAGTTTTTAAGTGTATTGGCAGCACTTTGACTCACATAATATAATTAAATCACCCTCTGTGGGTCACTTAAGTTTTTAAGGAGTTTGAATTCCAATGATTATATCCCTATATACTCAGAGATAAATATATGACAGCTAAAAAACAATATTAATTTTTACAATAATCATAGACAAGCTAGAAATCTAGACCACAATATTTGTATTTACTCCTTTTATCAGAAATAACTATTTCAATGTTGTAAGCAGGGCGGGACAATCCCAGCGTAGGGAAGGAAAAAAACAGATACAAAAATAAAGCGTATTTATTTAGGTATATTTTGTTACGTTACGTTGGTAAAGAGTTAAATCAGCTGTTTTTTTTTTTTGAAAAGCTAATAATAGGTTTAATAATGAAGGATATAATAAGTGAGGTAGGTTGCATGATCAATGACCAACTAGTCTTTGTATTAGAGTTATAATTCGAAGATGTGAAATATTATAGCCACAAACCACTATTCAAAATTAGTCAACTAGTCATTAAGGATCTTAAATAAAAGGGCTGATGAGTTAGGCAACTTTTCTGACCCCATGGACGTTGTACGAGATAGAGAAATAGGAGCAAACTTACCTTCACATAGTTAAAGCAAAAAGAGGTGCGAAAAGCAGGTTATGTAACAAGAATAAATAGAGTTTGCTCATCAACTCACTTCTGTGCTTGTCGTGATTTTAGATACCTTTGGTGCTTGTTAAGTATTTTTACATTTGTTTACACCTATTCGTTTATAACCTTCTCAATAAGCAAAACAACAGGAAACCATCGGAAGGTAAGTTTGCCCCTAAATTTAGGATACGTGTAGTTAACGTAATGATTGTTTTTTACAGATGTTTTGTGATAGGTTCTTCTCTATTTTCTGTTCTCAATGGGGTCACTTGCTTATATAGCAAATCGACTTTGCGTATCATCCCCTTTATTCAAAAATGTTACACACCATGGTTTTTACCTCGGCTATGCCTCAGGAAACAATATATAAGTTACTTTGATGTTTTTACAATACATAGTTACACTGTTTTTAAAAAAAATATGTTTTCCATACTTAGCAAATTTATTTGGCAAGGATGTTAAAATGTTGTTTCCTTTCCTTACTTTCTTAAGGATGCAAAATACATTTTCAAGGCAAGATCGATACTTATGAAAACCTAATTTATGACTCAAGTTACGGGTAGATTTATATTGTCAGGTCTAAAAATTTAGTAAGTCTATGTTCCTAACACGTTAACGTACCTTTTGGTTAATTTGTCTATAATTTGACATCTATTAAAAATTAGCTAGAAAGGTAAAGAGGTAAAGAAAGGTTTGGCCGCCAACTTCCTTTTTCCACAAAATAAAATAATTTGTCCAAACAGTAGTTATTCATCACTAATATGATCAATACACTAAAAAGCTAGATTTTGTTATTTCTAATGTTAATTCAATTTTTGGCGTTTACCTTTGGAAATTTTGTATAAATTGTTATGATTATTCTATTTAATAATTCATTTATGAATAAACTATCCAATTTACTTAGGATTGTATTCAGTAATTCATAAATATAATATAAAATACTTTGATTGCAATCTTTGTATGATACTTAATTTGACTAGAAAGTATTAATACTTCCGAATACTTATAAAATATAATTAAATTTTGACTTAAACACAGTCATTAATACTTACTAACTTAAAACATTATTTCAATAAATTAATTAAGATAAATTAAATTCAGAAAACCGAGCACCAAAAATAAATAAGTTAAATTATTAAATAAATTTGCATAAAAAATTAATAAATAACAAGAAAAATAAATAAAAAAATATGAGACCATAAATAACACAATAAATTTGTCTAATATGCAACAAATAAATAAAAATAGATACCTGCACAAACCACAGGAAGAGGTTATAAAACAGGGATTTGCTTTTTAGTGATAAATAAATATATATATATATATATATATATATATATATATATATATATATATATATATATATATATTATATATATTTTACATAAATTATGTATACTTATCTGTAATTACATTACTTAAATGAAATATTAATAGAAAGTTTAAAACTTTAATTTTATCCAAAATAGTTTTACTAGGTGTAGAATTTGTTAGTAATACATGTGAAAAAATAGAATAAATAAAAAAATGTAAAAATTATTTTTTTGACAACCTTATCATGAGTCATCAATAAATTATATATTATAAGTGACAATGTTTTTTTTTTAAAAATAATATATGCACCAACATTTATTTTAAGGAAGATCATTAAAAATTAGAAATATATTGAAATACGAAACAAAATACAATTTCATATGCTATCCCTTGCATTTCAATTTAACAGGGTATCATATATCCTACAAATATAAATAAACTATATGATGAAATTTAACTAAATTTAAAATTATTGACTTTTTAATGTCTAAATATATATAAATAAATCACAGTCAGTGGATTTAAAATATAATCAAAAATTGAAATATTATTAATAAAATTATCTTGGTTAAACAAATATGTTCTTTATATTGCAATCTACAATAATGAAATATTAAATAATCTTTATCTCTTAACTGTTTTTTCTGATAACCTGAAAAAAGATAAAATATAAATAAGTTAAAATGGTTATGTGATGTTGTTTTTAACACTAAACTAGTTTGGTGGAACTAGAGCAGAGTCTTAAAACTCATTTGTTGATTTACCAAACTAGTTTGGTGGAACTAGAGCAGAGTCTTTAAACTCATTTGTTGATTTACCAAACTAGTTTGGTGGAACTAGAGCAGAGTCTTAAAACTCATTTGTTGATTTACCAAACTAGTTTGGTGGAACTAGAGCAGAGTCTTAAAACTCATTTGTTGATTTACCAAACTAGTTTGGTGGAACTAGAGCAGAGTCTTAAAACTCATTTGTTGATTTACTAAACTAGTTTGGTGGACTAGAGCGAGTCTTAAAACTCATTTGTTGATTTAACCAAACAGTTAAAGTTCTGTTGATTTACCAACTAGTTTGGTGGAACTAGAGCAGAGTCTTAAATCTAATTTGTTGATTTACCAAACTAGTTTGTGGAACTAGAGCAGAGTCTTAAACTCATTTGTTGATTTACCAAACTAGATGGTGGAACTAGAGGAGGGTCCCAAACTGTTTTGTTGATTTACCAAACTAGATGGATGAACTAGAGGAGGGTCCCAAACTGTTTTGTTGATTTACCAACTAGTTGGATGGAACAAGAGGAGGGTCCCAAACTCTTTTGTTGATTTTTACCAAACTAGTTGGATGGAACAAGAGGAGGGTCCCAAACTCTTTGTTGATTTACCAAACTAGATGGATGGAACTAGAGGAGGGTCCCAAACTGTTTTGTTGATTTACCAAACTAGATGGATGGAACTAGAGGAGGGTCCCAAACTGTTTTGTTGATTTACCAAACTAGTTGGATGGAACAAGAGGAGGGTCCCAAATCTTTTGTTGATTTACCAAACTAGTTGGATGGAACAAGAGGAGGGTCCCAAACTCTTTTGTTGATTTACCAAAACTAGATGGATGGAACTAGAGGAGGGTCCCAAACTGTTTTGTTGATTTACCAAACTAGTTGGATGGAACTAGAGGAGGGTCCCAAACTGTTTTGTTGATTAACCAAACTAGATGGATGGAACTAGAGGAGGGTCCCAAACTGTTTTGTTGATTTACCAAACTAGTTGGATGGAACAAGAGGAGGGTCCCAAACTGTTTTGTTTGATTTACAAACTAGTTGGATGGAACTAGAGGAGGTCCCAAACTGTTTTGTTGATTTACCAAACTAGATGGATGGAACTAGAGGAGGGTCCCAAACTGTTTTGTTGATTTACCAAACTAGTGGATGGAACAAGGGAGGGTCCCAAACTGTTTTGTTGATTTACTACTAGATGGATGGAACTAGAGGAGGGTCCCAAACTGTTTGTTGATTTACCAACTAGTTTAACAGAGGAGGGTCCCAATTTACCAATAGTTGGATGGAATAGCAGGGTCTCTAAACTCATTTGTTGATTTACCAAACTGGTTACGTGGAAGAAAAGAAGGTTCTGAAATCTTGTATCTTACCAATCTGGTTGGCTAAAACAACTTATCTAACAGTAATTAGAGGAGGGAGTGTTAGAGTTGCGAGAGAAGAAAGTCTACCCACTTTTTAAGGGTACAAAATCATTTATATTTTCTTAGGATAAAATAAAATGTTACCCAACTGTCACAAGTGGTTGGATTAGTCATTATAATCTTCAAATACTGTCAGAAGATATTGGATTAGTTATTAAAAATGTAATATTAGGTTTAGTCTTCATTCTCAAGCTTTTTTATTTATATTTTAAACAAGAGTTAACTTATTGATTTAAGTTTTGAGCAAGTAGGGGGGAATAAAAAAAAAATAAACAATGGATGTTTTTATATCATTTTTTTCAAATTAGGAAGGCTTCTTCTCACATCTCTCACCCCTCTCTTTACACCAAATTACTAACAAAAAATATTTACCTATAAACTGGAAGCCTGCTAGCTAGAGAAGTTTGTTTACCAGTCATGTTGACAGGTTGTCTAGAAGGAAGGTTGTACAGACTCAAAGGCCTCGGAAGCTGACTTGCATTGCATCTCTTTACAACTACCTGTTGCCTTGTACAACTTGACTTATTTTCATTCTTCTCAAATACTTTCTTATTCAATTTATTATCATTTGTCTCAACATTGCTAACATTTCCATTAATTTTGCTCAATTTATTTTTTTCAACTTTATTGTTATTTAACTTTTCCTCATTATTACAGCTAAGACTACTTGATTTATTTTCAACAAAAACGCCACTCTCTCCATTCCTTCTTTCAACCTTATCACCATTATCAGTGTTTGATGTATTTTCATTGGATTCTAAACAATTTAATTGACTTAATTTATTCTCATTTACAAGCAGATTATTGCTGTTAACTCCACACATTTTAGTTTCATTTATTTCTAGGTTTGTATTATTTCTACTTAATTTATTTTCATTGGTAATACCTTTATGACTTGCACTAATTTTGCTTGAACTTTTGACATCATTACTTCTCGTACTTAACTTGTTTTCATTTTTATCTAAATTTAGACTGCAGCCATTTTTAAATACACTTTTATCTAAAGTTGAACTGCTGCCGTTTTTAATTACATTTTTATCTAAATTTGAACTGCAGCCATTTTTAATTACATTTTATCTAATTTTAATTACATTTTTATCTAAATTTGAACTGCAGCCATTTTTAATTACATTTTTATCTAAATTTGAACTGCAGACATTTTTAACGCTTTTATCTAAATTTGAACTGCAGACATTTTTAGATACACTTTTATCTAAATGTGAACTGCAGCCATTTTTATCTTTAACATTATTATTTATTTTATCGTCTTTCTTATTTTTATTAAGATCATCACTTTTATTAATATTATTTATTTTTTGTTTATTTTGAACAGAATGTGAAAGGGTAGGTGGGGTAGAATGACGTTTAACAGTGATTCGAGCTCCAGGAACAGCTCGGCGTGGAGCACCAGTTGAACATGGTATCGATCGAGAATTTTTATTTACAGATGATTTCATGCTAGGCGGTAATGTAATACCAGCATCAATGATAAATTCTTTTTCACTTATTTCTGGAATGCAGCTGAAATAAATAAAAAAAAGTAGATAAATTTCATTTTAAAAATACAAACAAACAAACATAATATCCAAATGAAAAACATCACTAGAAAAGAAAATGCTCATCTTCTAAGAAAAATACAAGCATAAGACTGTAAACACAATTCAATTCCACTGATAACATAAAGGCCAGTTCACTGGTGGTCTTAAGTAGGATTATAAACAATAATCCATTGTTGGCATCCTTACATAGTTTTGTTTAAGTTTTTACTTGTATTCTGCCTCAGAATAATGAAATATTAACTAATTTGAATATTTTACCACACATACTGTTTCTTCAGTCATATTTCACTCATTAGAAGCCTGCCAAAGGGAATTAATGCTAATAAACAGCAGTGCAATCCAACGTATTAAAAATCAGGTATGGGGTACCTTAGAACTTTTATGACTTTCCTCATCACAAAGGATTTGCTACGTTCATCCTTAGAATATACTCCAATGCGAGAATATATACATACTCCAACATGTCTTTAGGCTCGCTCTGCTGGTCCTCAGATAGTAAATATATCTGTTTTATTCCCAGCCAACACCCATCCATGCACTCACCACGCTTGATGTTGCTTTAGGAATGAAACAAATGTATTTACTACCTGAAGGCAAGCGAAGCGAGTCCGTAGACATATTGGAGTATAAATTTAACGACTTGTATATTCTGAGGACGAGCAAAGTGAGTCTGAAGCTGGGAGGATGAGCGTAGCGAATCCGATGTAATGAGTAATAGTTCCGAAGTACCCTGTACTTGATTTTTTTTGTGTAAACACAACACCTATAAAAACTATCGGCCATCTCTAAAATGTATATATAACACATTTGTTATCTAAGTTCAATTTATCATACTTAAATTACAATAAACTATTTTTTATATTTTTAATTAATAAGTAATAGAGCATTAATTAATAGTTTAATTAAATACTTCAACAACCGAAAGTATTACCAACTTTCTTAAAAAAACATTTTTTGTCAGATTGGCATCCTTACTTAAGACCACCAGGTAATCAGCTTTCTTGTTATCGGTAGTTTTAAGTTCATCCCAACCACTATTAGAATTTTCCCTGAAGTTAAACTTTCATTTTTTAGAACTATATGAATTAATTTTACAAAATGATCAGTTGCTACTACAGATAAGAAGCTAAAAATGTTGCTTTCAATATAAAACTGGGAATATTTAGTTGCTTGATTACTTATTTGGGTTTGCAGAAAACCATGACAATGCTACATTCAATTGCAACTAAAAAAAGTAAAAATAGAGAAATGAATAAAACACATTGCAATGAATAACAATAATACAAAAGTATATTATACAATTGATTAAAACAATGATTCATTTAATAATAAATTGTTTTTTTTCTCAAGAATGAACACATTTTTCTGAAATAAGCACACAGTTTTTCTAAACATTTCAATAATTGTTCAATATATTGTTGTCATTAAAAATTCATTTTTTGAAAGTCTCATTTATCATGCATATGAATAGCCATACCCCAAGTGTTTTTGCTCATTATTCTCAGAGGTTTTTACATATAATAAATTATTCTTAAAAATATTTCAAATATTTCGTTTAGAAGGGCTAAAATAAACAGAAAACAAAGTAAGTAATTATAACCATGTCTGCTGATAAAAAAATATTTTATCCACGTTTGATACATAATATTGACATTACATGTCTGTCAACATGAACTAAGATTAAGAATAAAAGGAATTCTTTTTATTTTCTAAACTAGTGCAGAATGTAATTTGACATTCTCAAAAATCTTCTCTGTTACTCCTTATCAGAGAGTTTGATTATATGAACAACTGAAAACCATTAAGTAATAGCTTGTAATAAGTTGGCACCTTCATGGCGTTGGCTATAGATGAGCCTTACCCATACAATTAATTAGAGAATAAAGTAACAGGCAGTCAAAATAAAAATACCTTTATAAAAGTCACAGATTATACAGATAAAAAACACTATAAGGGTGTACTCCAGGCTGGCTAAAAACAACTGGGAGTAGGAGGAGCCTATTTATTACCAATTTGAAACTTGAGAGGAAAAGGTATTCTCTGATTTTCCCCCAACAAAATATAAAAGAAAAACTAAATCGGCTTAACAAAGATTTCAGTTATTTTCCGATATCTCTAGCCAAAGGTTTAAGGTAAATTTTACTAATTACACTCAGTAAAAAAATTAAAATAGATAGAACTGAAGAAATCTACAACATACCTGGATGAACTGGCTGAAACTGAAACACAAAACAAATAAACATCAACAAGTTGCCACAAATATATATTTAATATTAAATAAAAATTAATTGTTGAAATGAGCCCTTTAAAGAAAGAATAGACAGCTGTACTAAATTGTTGAAGTTGGCAGCACTGACTGGTAATAAGGCCTTTATTGCCTTATTACAGTGCCGTAACTATAAAGGAGGGATTCGACAAAAAGTTTTAGTATTTACCAGATGTAGCAATGCATTCTGCTTGCTACTCTCTGGTAAATACTTCAAATTAATTTCATTGGAATTTTAATGGAAGGTCAAAGTAATGGAAGCTCTGATGGCGCTCTAGTGAGTTAGACGTAATAAAATAGAGTGGGACATGCCCTTATGTTTAAGGAATCATTGATGACATTCGCCATCAATGATTGACGAATAAGTTCATTTAAATCGGCCCAATAAAAGTGGAGGAAAATAATTTTAAAATGACATTTTTGACAAATTTTGATTCTTATTATTTTATTTAACTTTTAAAAAACAGTCCCCTGACAAAGATAAAAGTATTCTTTCAACCAAAAATGTTTTTCAGTCATTAAATTCTTTCAAAATTTATTTAAAAACATAATTATAAACACTTACCATCTCTTATACTGGGTTTTGATGTAGATGGTGATGAATCTAAAAAAAATTCACACCAATTAATCAATTTATAACCAAAGAATAAATATACAAAGAAAGATGTTCCTGGTAAATATTATTTTGGACAAAAAAGGTTAGTTCCATAGCCAGTTAACAGGAGCGCTAGTGTGTAATTTGGTAGTTTCACCATGCCAACAACAATAATGCGCAACAGTCATCTTATTTTCAACCAAAATTACTTCTTCTTTTTATTTTAATAAATTATTGAACTATTAATGACTTTAGTTCTATAATTATTTTATAGACTTGCTAACAATTATATGTGTAGCAATGACATTTCACCCATCACTGTTGGCATCTTCAGGCTTAAAAACTAAAACTACATTAAAACACTTATAACAAACAAAACAAAGATGGAAAGCACAAAAACATAATTAATAACTTGAATAGAAAGATAAAATATCACAGAATTAGTTTAAAAAAATTTAACTCGTCAACAATAAATATTTTTTTAAAAAATAATAAATAATTTTTAAAATAAAATAAATTAAAATTAAAATAAAATTATTTATGTTTAAATAAAAATTTATTTAATAAATTTTTATTTCTTGATGACAAGTTAAACATTTTTTAACTAACACTGTGATATTTTATTTTTCTAGTCAAGTTATTAATTATGTTTTTGTGCTTTCATTCTTTGTTTTGTGATAAGTGTTTTTAATGTAGTTTTAGTTTTTAAGCCTGAAGATGGCCACAGTGATGGGTGAAATGTCATTGCTATACACAAATAATTGTTAGCTAGTCATTAAAATAATTATAGAACTAAAATCATTAATAGTTCACTAATTTATTAAAATGTGTGACTTCTATAAACTTAAAAGTGAGACAAAGGAGAAATTACCAAAAACTACTTCTGGAACAAGACTGATTAATCCAGAAGTATAATAACGACTGATTTCATGTAGATACTCGTTTTGTTAAAATGGTAATAAAAAAACGAGATCATTTAATAATAACTAACTTAACTTCAAAATATTAACTAATGTCTAGGGACTAAAAAGTTACTTTTTACTTCCTTGGCTCTAAAAAGCTACTTTTTTACTCCCCAAGGACACAACAACAAATTGTCAAACAAATTATTGGGAAAATTAAAAAAGTAACAGCAGGGCTGCCTTAATATCTTACAATTGGGAGACTGTCGCTGTAAGGTAGATGATTGTCTTTTAGGAGCAGGAGTAATCTTGCTTTGAGGAGTCTTCTCGCTACCATTACCTGTCGCATCCTGCGGCTTCTTAGCATAGAAATATACATTCTCAGCATTCAATTTGTTTGCATCATCAGGAAAGAGCTACAAATAAGGTAGGTTTAAATAGATAAAAAGAACTCACGTTGAACATTCAGAGTTTGAAAACAAAGTGAAGGAGAGGTAATATATCACAAATCAAGTAGGCTTTTGGGCCCTTTTTGCTAACTCAGATAGAAAATAGTGCGCACATTTTGCACTCAATCCACAAAAGAACCCAGACTTTGTTATAAGCTTTCATAACTTCAAATAACTAGAAATAATTTTAACTTGAAAAAAACACATGCTTCACTGCCAGACTAAGCTTTTTCGATTCGACCCCTTTCGACACCGCAAGGCAGAAACATATATTTATATAAGCTACTGATGAGGGTCCTAAATGTTGACTAGACCTAGGTTCAAGTTTAGGGTTAGAGATCTTCAAAATACATCGATAAAAACAAAATAATAAAATAAAAATCCTGCACAATATGTCAATAACCTGATGGGTAAGAAGGGTTATGAGTTGCTCGAATGAGTAGAGTAGGGATTGGCAAAATTTGTTTTACTCTCAACAGTTTTTGGCATGGAAAAGGTAAAATAGGCTCTATTCTAATAACTAGAGCTTCGTGATCCTACCTTCTCTATAGACGAAGGTTGTAGCTGAGGTTTGATAGAATGAAGTTGACCCCTGACTTCACTGTCTTTATCGTTGCTTAACTTTTCTATAAGAGCATTGACTTGGTCATTTAGTGCATTGTCATCTGAGCCAATAATGGCTTTTAGTGATGGCAAGAAGTTTACAAATGACCATCTGATGTTAGCCACATTGTCATCTAAAAATACAGAGTGAATATTGTAACAAAAAACATGCAAAGAGAATTAAAAACAATAATAAATCATTCAAAAATTATTTATTTTTAGCTCTTATATTTTTAATTAATCTTTCAATCTTTGTTAGCTTGTCGCCAAAGAGACTTAAACTAATAGAGGGAGGACTAGGACTGAATAGCACAGTGATAAGAGGTCTGGTAGTATGACAATGTCCTTTAAGTATCATTACTGTACTTACTCCTACTCTAGGGAGACTAGAGACTCCTCATCTGTCTAAAACTCCTATTGGCGCACAAATTTATAATGCACTTCAAATGGAGGGCATTTCTCAGTGACTTCACATTAAATCACTAAATAAAACACAGAGAATTAAAATATATATGAGATATATAATAATTAAAAAAATATTTATTTGCATTTTACTTAATTTCAGACAAAATAGTTAAAAAAATAATGTAATATTTAGGTGAAATTATAATTATTATGAGAAATAAAAAAAAAAATACTTCACCAATGTACAGTTATGATACCAAGCTACCCAGGCCCCCAAGCTATAAGAGCCCTTCTATCCTCCCTCTAATAGTATAAGTCTCTTTGATTGTCATGCACTGAGTTAGTTTAACAATACAATCAATTGTTTGATTACCTGCCATACAGATGATGGTAGTTACAAAATACTGCTTAACGAATTTAGTTGAGAAAGTCAGAGTCAGCAGGGGGCAGCACTTCATAAATAGCATTCTATTATAGAAACTATTGCTTAAGCACAACTCTGAAAAAAATATAGAGACATTACAGCACACACATACAAATTTTGATAGAATCATTTACACTTTCTCACCCAAAATCATTAAAGCAGCTAAAATGTTTTTATTATAATATTTAATAGTTATACGTTTATAACTGTAAAAAAATTAGAAGCAAAAAATTGTAATATATATTTTCATATAATAAAATTATTACATTAACTGATTACAATAGAAAGATAGGGTTTAGATAAAACATAGTTTCAAGTTCAACATCACTGAGGATGCTTTAATATACACCCTGTGAACCACTGAGGATGATTTAATAATCTCAGTGGGTCACTGAAGGGCTTCTAATACCCACTTAGAGAACCACTTTTAAAATAGATAAAAAGAACCCCTCTAACACTTTTTCATCAGAGTCAATAACAAAATTCATGTTTATGGCAAACTTCACAGATTTGACTCTGATGAGACACTGATTGTACAATGAAAAGTCGTTTGGTAGTTTTCAATCAGCCTCTAGGGTCGTAAATAATTAGTTAGCTAAGCAATATGAACATACCACTGACAAGCCTGTTCATGATTTCAGTCCTCGTCTGTTCCTTTTTAGACATTCGAAGTATTACGATGATGAGACTAAATATAGCCTCTCTACTTTGTATATTTCTCTGAAACAACATTGTCATTACAAATGATACAACAAATACAAAGCTGCCAAATACAGAATTTAGCTTTCCTATTTTATTTTATACAAAATTATAAATTACAGTATTTAAGGAACTGTGCAAGCCACAGATGTGGTTGAGGTCTTGAAAAACTTCAAACTAGTTCTATCACATCGGAATCCTCACTACTTCCGACTTGCTTCGCTCGTCCATAGAATATAAAAATAAAATTTATTCTGTGACACATCTACAGACTCGCTTCACTTATCATTACTCTAAAAAATGTTTCCTTATTACCAGCAGTCACCTATCTGGCACTGACTTTTCTCGATGATGCTTAATTTTATTATAATAAAAGTTATTACTGTATTGAAACAAAAGTTATGTATCGAGTGAAGGAATATAATTGAACCAAATTTTAACTCAATTGGATTTTTTTCAATTTTTTAAAAAAGCATACAAGTCAATTGATAAAAATTAAAGTAATGCAGCTAATAAATTGAAACTTAGCACATAATTAGTCTTATGACTACATGCATGCTATATCACAAATCAATCTAAGCATTTTTCCATCTTTAATGAATTTTTGAAATCCTTGTTGAGTCGTTTTTATTAAGGTTATAAAAGAATTATTTTCAGAGTAGCACAATTAAACCAAAAGATTGATTTTCTTACCAAGTTTCAACTCAGTAGCATAAACACGCTGGGAGCTACAATGATAACAGACTCACACATACAGACAAACAACTTTGTGAAAACCACTCAGGAGGTCTTCCTGAACCAGATAATTCATGTGAGATATCAGTTTCCTATATACCTACAGTATAAGTAAGGAAAATTATAAACCAAAGAAATTAAATAAAGAGCAATCATACTATATAATTGTGCGAGAGACACCTAGTAAATGTAACAAACAAAATGCAACGCTACATCTGGGAACTGTTCCATCATTCGACATTCATCATCATTGATGGCTCGACATAATGTCATGTCCCACTCTGTTTTGTTACACCTAACTCATCAGGGCGCCGACAGAGCCTGAACATTTTGTTCGTTACATTTCTTAGGTGTCTCTCACACAATTATATTGTGTCAACTATTCATGTTTTGCAAAACTCTGTAGTATCAAATGATATATGTTTTGCTTGCCATGCAAAACATGCAGAGAGAGCACCGTTCGTCTCTGGTAAATACTTCACATTATATTCTTCGGAATTAATTGAAGGTTAAAGTGAGTTCAGGCTCTGTCGGCGCCCTGATGAGTTAGACGTAACGAAACAGAGTGGGACATAATATTATGTCGAGCCATCAATGATGACGAATGTCGAATGATGGAACAGTTCCCAGATGTAGCATTGCTTTTTGCTTGTTACATGTCCTAGGTGTCTCTCGCACAATTATATTGTGTCAACTATTCATGTTTTGCAAAACTCGGTAGTATCAAATGATAAAGCAATCCTACTAGTTTGTCGAAGGACATAAATTTTATTTACTTATCCTACATTTAAACTTCTAATGTTTTATATTTTAGAATGATGTCCTTACGGCAATACACCACATTTGTAACTCACAGTGCTGGTAAGGCGTTTCCACATAACAGGTAAGAAGTTGATGCAAATGGTGTCGGTGTTAAAACTCCTGCAGAGTGTTTCTAACTGAGACAATAGCAGTACATATGTCCTCCACTTATATGATTGACTCAGAGTGTTCTCACAGCTCATAAGAGATGAGACCAATTCCAACACATTCACATCCTAACAACAGATAACATATACTTTATCAAAATAAATAGTAATACAGTATTACCAATCTCAGAACACAGGTGTCACAATCGCATCCATATCACACAATGTTTCTGAAGTGCTGATTGCTTCTAAACCAAGACTTGAGTGGGGTCAAGAAAACCCCAAATTCATTCAACTTCTAGATAATCAGCTCTAATCTCAATTTAAGGAGAAAAGTAACACCAGCAGGATTGCTATTTAGCAAGAAAACCATGTGGCCTGACTGAGATTTGAACCTGGGCTACCTAGAGACTAGAGGTATCAACAGGTTGTCTTGCTATCAGTAAACCCTTCGCAGTCACATAAATGAGCAGGTAAAAAACAATGACAGTAACAATGTATACTATACACATATATACGCCCCCACTCTTTTCTCCTGTTTCAGAGCTTTTTAATTATTTTATGTACCATGTAATTAACATTGTAGACATATGCAAAAATGCCAAAAAATAACAGTTTTTCCAACTTCTAGGAAGAATTGCTTAACATTTTGACTATTGAATGTATGATGAAGTTTGTGTTTTCTTAAAGGGCAATCATAAGAGAAGTTTTTTCCGTTCTTGGCTAAACTTTTGCTCATCTCTTACTTCCTCTAATGCCCTACCATAAAATTCAATTTTTTCAAAAAATCATTTTTCATGCAAATTGGGCCGTAGTTCTAAAATATTTGACATAAATAATCGTTTGTTGAAATTAAGGCTTTTACCAAGAAAATTAAGATGTATTTGCTTGAAGAAGCATTTTACTCAATTAACGAGTTCACAGAGAAATGTAACATTTAAATATTCTTACTTTTGTAAAAAAATTTTGATGTTAAGAGGCAATTGGTATACGTCTATTGTATGAATATATTTTTGTAACAATTTAAGAAATAAATTGAATTTAATTGCACTCTCCCTCATTAACTATGAATACTATCACTAACAAACCTTAGAATTTCTATAAACAGTAAGCCTGACAAATTCATCAATTAGTTGAGATATCTGAGGGACTATAGCTTCTAGGACTTCATCAGAAGAGTCACCAAGCATTGCATTCAGTTCTCCCCTGAGAAAACCACCAAATTTCCCGTAGAATGTCACAACCTGAAAATAAAATAATTACTTTATTAAGATATGTAAATCTTAAAGAAACACACATATATATATATATATATATATATATATATATATATATATATATATATATATATATATATATATATATATATATAATATATATATATATATATATACCTGGGTGGATTCCAGATGCGCACATTGAATCCTTTTAAACAAGGAGAAAACTTGGCCCTAATCCTTTGAGAATGTTTTCTAACCCTCTCCCAAAATTTTAGGTGAAAATCTCAGGGGGACTTCAGCCTCTTACTATACATATACATTACATATATATATTATATATATTATATATATATATATATATATATATATATATATATATATATATATATATATATATTACCTGGGTGGATTCCAGATGCGCCAACATTGAATCCTTTTAAACAAGGAGAAAACTTGGCCCTAATCCTTTGAGAATGTTTTCTAACCCCTCTCCCAATAAACAACCTCTGAGAGCAAAATTTAAGCGAAATCTTTTAGACATTATACAGTACTTTTTCTGGTAACTTTATTAAGTTAAATTAGAGCATAATAAAATATCGATTGTTTTGGAAAGTAAATTGAATCATAACAGTCGATACTACTATCGCTCAATCCTGGTGATTTTTTAAAAAGCCGTTGTTTGACACACTTAAAATAATACTATATATAGAAGGAGCACTACTAATAACACGAAAGGCGGTTCACTGGTGCACTTAAGTAATGCTGCCACCCTAAGAATATACAATTTTCTAAAACAAAATTGGCAGTACTCCCGGTTGCTGAATTATTATGTTTATTATTAATTAATGATTGATTATTCATAAAATACTAATATAAATATCGGCGCATTACAATATTTTAAGCATTTTAAATTGTAGTTTAACTAAATTCTTAAAATTGGTAGTTTTCACTGGTGATGGATGGCCTTCATTATCCAAACAATTTCAGAACTATATGGGAGATTTGACAAAAAGTTGGTTCATTTAAAAAATAAAATTGAATCGTCTGTTTTAGGGGAGGGGGGTATTCACCATGCGGGAATACCCTCAGGTGGATTGGGTACTTCTTTAGATAGTTACTCCCCCAGATGGTTACTCCCCAAAAGGGAGTAACCAAGGATTTGATGCAGATATTTGCTCCCTAATAACAAAGTAAGAAAAGGAGGGGTTGAAGGGCAAAAATGTTTATTAAAAACGAAGAAAAGGGAAAGTTAATAGGAAAGGGATCCTCTAAAAGTTGTCCTTTTGCCACATAAATAGTCATGGGGCGACAGTATAGACAAAGTATTGAATATAATGAATTTAATATAAGTAAATTGGAGATATTTAACCATTAATGGGACAGGATTTTATAATACATGGACACATGAGGGACACCTTTTCTATAAAAGTACCACAAAAGGAATATTGGAAAAAACGTATAGAAATAAAATAAATAAGTAGTAAAATCATAAATAAATAGGTAAATATTTATAGAAAATAGAAATAATAATTATAGAATAATAAAGTACTTAAATTAATAATAAAGTGATAAATAGTTATAATAAATAATGTGTAAGTAATATACGATGAGTTTAAGTAAAAATATAAAACACTAAAACCTAAAACTTAGAGCAATATAGATAGACAACAGAGAAGCATATTTGATAAAAGCACAATAAATAAAAGAGTTACAGAAACATGCAAGTAAAGACATTCTAATGTTTTACTTACTTTGAAAACACTTGTAATAGTTATGATATCAATATCAATTCGATTTTACTTGAGATAAAACGTACACAATGAGATTTCAATGGTCTAATAAAAATGAACTGTGATTATTTTACTAATAGATTAAAGATATAAATAGATTTAAGGTATTTGCTAAAAATTAAATGAAAATGTCAAACTAAAATGACAAATGACATTAAATAATTGTAAATATGGAAAAAATAGATAACTTGGTACAAACTTAACTATAGAGCATGAGATGAGCATGAGTTATATAGTATAAG
Source organism: Microvelia longipes (assembly GCA_018340805.1). Classification (NCBI taxonomy): domain Eukaryota; kingdom Metazoa; phylum Arthropoda; class Insecta; order Hemiptera; family Veliidae; genus Microvelia; species Microvelia longipes. The sequence continues at coordinate 11,126,660 of JACMZG010000002.1, read as the reverse complement.
ATAGCGATGTACAGAAGTAACTACCTGAAAAAGATTACTCCTTTCATAGCGGGGTGGGGGAGTAACCATCTGAAGAAGGTTACTCAGAGACCTTCTTTAAATGGTTACTCCCCTCATGGCGTTGTTGGGGAGTAACCATCTGAAGAAGGTTACTCAGAGACCTTATTTAAATGGTTACTCCCCTTAGTTAAGATGCCATATCTTTGTCTTTCCCCTATTCTAACCCCAACAAAAGCCCCAATGCTTTTCCACATCCCCGGGTAAGAGCGTATAATAAGGTAAAATATATGAAGATTAGTAATAAAATCAAAAAACTAAGGGGAGTAACCAAAAAAGGGAGTAACCAGTCTGATCTGTCAAAGGGGAGTAACCAGTCTGATCTGTCAAAGGGGAGTAACGATCTAAAGAAGCAACAAATACTATTTATATAAACTAGTCTTTATATCCATTAACTTCGGGTTACTGAATTATTATGTTCTATTATTAATTAAAGATTGATTATTCATAAAATAATAATATAAATATCGGTGCATTAAAATATTTAAAGCATTTTAAATTGTAGTTTAACGTATTTTTTAAAATTATATTAAAAGTAGTCCTTGTCAACTAAATATAGATTCTTGTATTCCGCCACCCCTTTTACCCAAAAGACCGGTTTTATTAAATACTCAGCAGGTGTTTTAAGTTATTATATTTGTTCTTTACAATCTTTCTTCATTAATATATATTTATGAAACATATTTAAAATAATGTTTTGTTGTCAGGTTGGCAGCAATACTTAAGTGCACCAGTCATCCGGCTTTTGTGTTATCAGTGGAATTACATTGTCTTTACAGTCCGATATTTTATACCTATTATATTTTTTTACCAGCTCTAGTAAGAATAATGATAGAGAATAATAACATTACCTGAGTAAATATAGAGGCAACTTTTTTCCTAATATTGCTAGAAGGGTCAGCAACCAGGTTTCTGAAGCAGTCAGCTAGTAGAAGTGAATATTGTTTATCGACCTCACCGTGTGTAAATTTTAACATCTGAAGGAAATTATCCACAGTATATTCCCTTATACTCGCTAGCACTTCTAGTGACACTAGGTTGTCAAAGAATAACTACAACAATAAATAAAACAAAAATCATGAAAAGCTATGTAGAACATACAGAGCAGAGACTATAGATACTTAAACAGGAAGACTGTCGACTCAATGGTGGAAAAATTTGGATTCCGGTCGACACTAGCGCGGCGAGGGACCTACCTTTCAATTAAGTGGGCGTGTCTTGATTTCCCGCTTTTTGCCCACAGTCAGTTTGAAATTTAATTTATATACTTTGTATAGTTATACTTCTAACTAACCCTACCACTTTAATCTTACACAGTACACTCCTGATTATTTTTAAGTTTTTCATTCAAGTAATTTATTAATTTAATCGATTCAATCAGGTAATAATGAAATAGTGGCTAAAGTTAACACGTGGTAGAAGATAGATTTCGGCATTTAATGCAGCCTGTATTTTAATTACATCGGCAAGATGCGCACGTGTGATTAAATGTAATTACCTGATAAAATCGACTAAATCAATAAAATAATTAAATGAAATTTACAGTTATCTGCCATCAGTAGCGTTCTCTGGAAGTTTTAAAAAAGCTTCTATTTACTTTTAGTATCTTAATTTTTGAAATACAGAACATGCAACGGCGAACCGTTTTTTGTGAAAAATACATACAGAAAACAATAATTTTATAATAATAAAAATGTAGCTGTCATAACCAAGAATTGTCATGGTATTCATAAATTTAAGTATAAAAATATATCAGTCATTTTTGGAAAGCTATTGGGGTTAGTTCATGAGTTGTCCGCATCGGTCCGCCAGCTATTTTAGTAGCTTGCGATAATCGATCCAAACTTTTCCTCATTTAAGTTAACCCCCCCTGATACAGAGTAATATTGATTATTTTGGAAACTGCATTCAATAGTAAGACATTTGATACTAATATCAAATATAAGCTACTACTTGGCATATACAAAGATTTCGTTAAAAATCACAAGAATGAAAAAACAAAATCATTGATGTATGTCAAAATAGTCCAAAATCACACAAATTTCAGTTTTCTTGAATAAGTAGTTCCTGAGAGTCGTGTGCAAACATGAAGAGATCATTTGCTAAAGGTGATAAAATGTTCTATAAAATTAGTGTTTAATCATCAAAATCAGATATCTGCAACCAAAGTTATGGGTCTTTCAAAATCACAAAAAAATAGTTCATTTATGCAATGTCAGTGAATTTCTCTGGAAAATATTGGCTTTTTGTGCATTTTTAGGCCATTTAACAAATGTAATAACTTAAGTTTTATTTATCCCATTTTGACAAAAAACACTCGTTTCATAGGAAATTTTATCAAATTTAAAAAAGTTCTCTTCATGTGTTGTACACGACTCACAGGGTACCACTTCTTACAAGAAAACTGGAATTTTATTTATTATTTATTTACATACTTGAGGTTACTTATTACAAGTTTTCAATAGTCAAATTTTACAATTAAATGAAAAAAAAACAAGAAAACAAATATAGATTATAAATTATTAAATAGACTGCATAAACATAGGCAGTATAACTTGAATAACAAAACTTGATTAAAAAAAAACAAAAAAAAGCATAACATTACATGAGAAACACTAAACATTTAAGGTGGGAATACTAAATTATCAGCTAAAAATTGTTAACATTATAGTAGGCTTTCTCAAGCAACAATGTTTTAATGCTTTTTTGAAATTTTTGGGTGGAAGTTTAACTATTGAAGCTGGTAATTTTTAAAGCACCCTATTCCATTAAAATTTGGGGACTGATGTGATTTGTTGAGCCTACAAGTGGGATATTGATGTTAGCAATATATCTAGTGCCTAATTGTGGTTTAATATAATTGAACTCCCCCTCATAACTTTGCTTTAACGAAACAACAAACAATTGAAAAAAATATAGGCTGAATGAAAAGTTAAAATTTTATTTTCAATAAAATATTGTTTGCACTTAGAGTCGTGTTTAGCATTATTCATGATACGAATAGCTTTTTTTAAGAGTGTGAGTTAAAATCTGGTTTTTTGACTCATTTAAAGTTAAATTATTTACTATAAGCCAGTCATTTGCTAGCTTGATAATATCATCTATTTTATTAACTATTCCATCAAAAATATAACTATTCCAACTATTCCACTACTCTAACTATTCCATAAAAAAAAATGTGCGTGATATTCTAATATTTTGAGCGAGCGCATTCCACTCTGGATAAGCAGACTATGCTTTTCTTTTATAATACAGGGTATGTTTTCAGAAAAATTTGGTATGAAGTAGTAAAAAATGAGTCACATTCTTTAGGGTTTGCTCTTGGACTAAAACAGCTTGATGAAAAATTACCAGAATATAGTGATATTAGTATCAAATTCCTCAGAATGCAATGCACTTTTTAGAATAACCAATATTACCGTAAGCTCTAATTCAACATTTTAAAGTTACCAAAAGTGGTAACAATAATAACATATTTGGGTAATAGTTACTAAAATAGTCCCCCTTCTGAATAAAGACAACCCTGATAACGAAGACAATTACAGATCATTTAGTTTGACACTAGTCTTACCTTTCTAGCTAAAATTGAACTCGTTGGAAAACTGAGAAAATTTCCAAAAGGATGTACTATTACCTATGTCAAATATTTTGAACTATTACCCAAAAATTTACATGAAAAATTATTTTTGCAAAAATTGAATTTTATGGAGTTTTTATGGTAGGGCATTAGAGGAAGTAAGAGATGAGCAAAAGTTTAGCCAAGAACGGAAAAAACTTCTCTTATTATTGCCCTTTAAGGAAATCTAAATATTTTTATACATTAAATAGTCAAAAATGTAAGCTATTGTTGCTAGAAGTTGCAAAAACTGATAATTTTTGTCATATAACAGTGAAAATAATGTTCTCTTAGCAATATATTTTTTTTAAAAATTGAACTAATAATAAGATTTTTAGACTCTAGATTTATACCTATACATTTTTCTCTAAAACCACTCTTTCCCCCCCCTCCCCCCCGTTTTAGAGATTTTTAATTATTTTATGTACCATTTAATTAACATTGTAGAGATATACTAAAATGCCAAAAATATCAGTTTTTCCAACTTCTAGCAAGAATAGCTTAAAATTTTGACTGTTAAATGTATGATAAAGTTTGGGTTTTTCAAAGGGCAATAATAAGAAAAGATTTTGCTCATCTCTTACTTCCTCTAATGCCCTACCATAAAAATTCCATAAAATCCAATTTTTGTGAAAAATCATGTTTTATGCAAAGTTTTGGCCAGTAGTTCCAAAATATTTGACATAGTTAATCGTTCGTTCTTTAGGAAATTAACTCAGCTTTCCAACGAGACCAATTTCATCTTTCTAGGCTGAACAGTAATAGCTATTAACAATATTATGATGAGAGGTCAAATAATTTCTAAAAATATTAAAGTTGACCATGTGGGAAAACGGTTGGAGACCGATGTTTTATATTATAGAACATTTTTTGTTCCCCTTGAGGAAACTATCACCTCTATCTTTGGTGGACACTTTATCTGAAACACCCCGGATATAAAGTATGTGAGACATATATTTTTGGAAGAAAGCAAATTAGAATCATTCCTCCTACTCCACCCTTCACTTCCATAATCAAAACAACCTTAGAAGAATGAAAAGTTGAGTTGCACAAAGTAACGGGCAGTTGTAAGAAGGTGCAATGCAAGTGTCATATTCTGACGAAAATTGGCTAAAGACAATGGAAAAACAAAGCAAAAAGAAAATGAGTAATACTTACAGGGGTAGAAGTTCTTTTAACATACAATAGCCGAGTATTGCCAACAGACACAAGACTTTGGTACCATAAGAAATATTCCTCTTTCTCACTAACTGATAGAGCTCCTAGAAAACACAATCACATCACTTATCAATAATCCTTTAAAACCTTATTTCAAATTCCCTAATATAGTCTCATCCAATACATATATCAAAAGACAGTATAATGAGGAATATTAGTCTAAATAAAATTCATCTCAGCCATTAATTTATACAGCTGATTTAATATATATATATATATATATATATATATATATATATATATATATTATATATATATATATATATATATAATATATATATAAATAAATATAAATATATATATATATTATATATTTATATATATATATATATATATATATAATATATATATATATATACTTAATTACAAAGAAATATATAGAAACATTTAGAAAACTTACAATGAAAACGTAACGTTTCGAACTGTTTAAGTTCCAGACGAAGAGAGACTATATATATATATATATATATATATATATATATATATATATCCCCTAAAAGTCTTATACATAGAAAACGAATCCAAAAAGCCCTCACACATCAAAATCTGTTCAGTAGTTTTGACTGTATGTGAGTGAACATATGAAATTAACGTTTAATAGCTTAGTTTTTTTAAACATGTTAATAGAAACGTACATATATATATATATATTATATATATATATATATATATATATATATATATATATATATATATTTAAACATGTTTAAAAAAATACACAGCAACTATTTCTTTTTTTCAACTATCTATTTTTGGGCTATAAATTGTTTCTTACAGCTTTTGAAAAGCCTTACAAACAAGTTGTGAAAGCTGTAACTTATTTAATTTTTACTTGTCTATGATAAAGTTACCCACTTAAGTCTATGATAAAGGAATAAAGTAAAATAATGTAGAAAACAGGACAGTGAGAAATGAAGTATTGATAGACTAGATGGTGGTGTATCTGAGCTAGCAATCAAAGGATCCTGGGCTGATATTGAGATATTTTCTCAGCATTTCCTTAAGACAGTAAAATAGTACAAGAAACTACTCACGACTTAAAGCTAAACACATGGAGCCAAAGTGTTCCGATATGGTCAAGGTAAGAGCTTCATTATTTCTAAAAGCAAGTTTGACAAATTTAACAACAAGTGGTATTCCTGTCGTTCTCAGCATATCTGAAAAAAAATCAATTCTTAAATTGTTGAATCAAGCGATTAAGAAGGAAAGAGAGAATGTGTGTGAAAGTGAGGAAGATACAGGACTAGTGTATCCATGGGCATAGGTAAGAGTTTTACTTAAAAAAGTTTGACTTGTGTGAGGCCAGAATATGTAATTCCTCCATGAATCCAACTTATGTCATGCCTAAGACGTCAGTTTTTTCTCCCATGTATAAACATTTTTCAATTCATGTCTAACTCTAAAAAAAATTTTTAGCGAAAAAAACATGAATTGAAAAATGTTTATACATGGGAGAAAAAACTGACATCTTAGGCATGACATGAGTGGGATTCATGGAGGAATTACATATACTGGCCTCACACAAGTCATAATTTTTTTTAACTAAAACTCTTATCTTTGCTCATGGATACACTAGTCCTGTATCTTCCCCACTTTCACACACCATCTCTCTCTCTCTCATTCTTAATCGCTTTTTCTTCAATTTAAAAATAAGTTAAACAATTTTTATGCAGCCTAATATTTTTAGACATATTTATCATATCTATTTTGTAGACATATTTTATCATTTGAACTGAAAAAATTAAATATTTGAAAAATGTAAATACTCTATAAGCATTTTAAAAACTAGCCACTAGACGACTAGGGTGACATTTGCCTCGATAAGTGGTTACTTTAAACATCATCCCTACAATACAAAATCCTTGATTAAAACAACAATGATTTTTACCAAAAGGCATAAGAGGACAAACGGAAACAACAGCAGGGAAAGCTGCCTGCCTGACACCAGGGCTATCATCACTAGCCAGTTCTACCAGTGCATTCATTAGATGAGATTTCAATACTTCAGGCCCCACAGCTTCTGCTATACTTGCCAGGGGTCCACATCCTGCTGCCCGCACCTCGTTAGAGTGATCCTGACACAGGGTTACAACCAGGAGGACTACATCCCTCTTTAAACTAAAACAAACATATTTGTTAATTTAGAATAATTTCATTAAGCTGTTTTCATTAATTTAGTAAATTTTTTCAAAAATCAACAGAAGATAAAGTTTTGGGGGCTAAGTCCCTGTCAAGTATAGTTTTTCAATCATGGTCTAGAAAAGTAATAGTTTGGAACGAGGGAGCTAAAACAAAATATGGAAAGTCTAAGGCATCTCGGGATAAGAATAATTTTAAGTATTTTAGAAATTCTTCAAGACATATTCTTCAACAGACCAGGTAAGGCCGGGCATCACAAGGAAGATTACCTTCCAAACCCTGTGTCTTAATTTTCTGATTTCAACAAAAATTATTTTTTTATTTTTCAGCTAAATTATATCGGAATAAGGTCTTAAAAAATTTCTAATTGACAATTTGACATGTATTTGATAAAAATCATCAAATTAAATGTGCAAAAGTAGGGTACGGGGTACCTGAGAGTAAAATTTCAACTCTCTAGCATAAATATACTGGGAGCTACCTTAACAACAGACACACACACACACACACACACACATACAGACAGACAACTTTGTGAAAACCTCTCAGAAGGCCTTAAAAATACCTGAAATGAAAAATTCCAATGACATTCCGATTTCAGATTTTTTTGCAAACACAATACTTTTCCTGTACACCTACAGTATAAATGAGGAAAAGTAAAAAGACAAAACAAAGGTTAAACCTTTTTCTCTTTGAAAATTGCTTGACACTTAACATCATAGATAGACACTTAAAAGACATATTACTTTAGTTTAGACGTGAAAGTTTGTGACAATCGTGAATTATGAGTAAAATTAGTAGGACGTAATCCATTGTCAGTACTATTTACAATTAACTGTTAAGTATTAAATTAACAGTTTTATTCAATTAAATTAAATTAACTTTAAAAAATAAAACTTTAAGATTAAATTAATTTTAAAAATTATATTAACTGTTAAGTATTAATTAAGTTAAGTGTAAATAGTACTGACAATGGATTACGTCAACTAATTTTACTCATATTACTTTAGTGTATAATATGTAGTATAGCTTCTCTTGATACATTAAGTGGCCTGAAACATCTTTTTGGGGCTCTGTGTAACCTCATTGAAACCTCCTCTAAGAGTGAGATAAGGTTATAATAAATCAATTTGTGTATACTTTACACACATTCCTATTGTGTTTTTCTTTTTATTATAAACTTTCTACTGTATATGTTACTCCAATTTTGCACTGTTTATTTGATTATTGAATAGTTGAAGAGGTTACTTATCAACCAATAGTGCCCCTCCAGATATATATTTCTATGTGAATTTGATTTAAAAAAAAATCAAATACACTCACACAGGTATGTCGCAGTGTTTGATCAGATCTTTCAATATTCGACAACAGATCACCCTGATAGACGTTGGTTGATTTGAATCTAACTTATTCACTATAGCAGGAAGCACCTAAACAATAAATTACAATTATTAAGTAATATTTATATTATGAGTCATTAAGAGGTGAAATTTAATGTGGGTCTACAAGTTGACTTTATCATTAATGGTAAACATGTCTCATCCCCTCAATATCTTCATTAAATGGTACCTATAATAATCTACAAGCATGAAAAAACCCTTCAAGTCCAATGGTATTCCTAGGACGAATAAAATATATTTGTTAAAAAATTGGCAAAGAATATTATTTTATCCTCTATATGCACTCACATTTCAAATAGGAAATAATGTTAATTATCACCTTAGAATAATTCTTCACCATAATGCACAGTTAAAAAAATAACGTCACCATTGTACAGTTATCATACCACTCCACCCAGGGAATGATAAGAGATGTTGTATCCTACCTCTAAGTATTAGTCGCTTTAAAGTGGAATAGAATAACAAGTGAACCAAACTACAATCCATCGTTTAATGTACAAATCCCCAAGGGGATTGACCAATCAGAAAAGCAGCTACCAACCCCCCACTTGAAAAGAGGAAAAAACCCCTACCCCCTTCAAATAATACAAATATAGAAGGAGCACAGGACTATAAACACAATGTAATTCCACTGATAATGAAAATTCACTGGAGGTCTTAAGTAGGGGTACCAACATTACAAAAAAACATTTTTTTTGTTTGTTTGTGAGTTGCCATCCTAACATAGTTGGCCTAGCCAACTATGTTTCAGAGTTGGCGTCCTAGCCAACTATGTTTCAGAGTTGGCGTCCTAGCCAACTATGTTTCAGAGTTTTCCTTGTATTGTGCCATAGAATAATAAAATATTTACTTATTTCATTGTTAATCCAAAAATTATTGAGATGTGGAATATGCTAAAAGTATTGAATATACATAGCCGGCTTTCGACCATAACAATCATCATTAGTGCCGGTGAGATGAGTCTAATTCTTTTCCGGTTTCTTAGGCCACGGCTTATAGTAGACTCAGACTGTCTGCTATAAGCAGTGACCTAAGAAACCGGCAGAGAAGAATTAGATTCATCACACCGGCACTAATGATGATCTTCATGGTCGAAAGCTGGCTATGTATATTCAATTATATCGTTGTGGAAAGACAAATACTGTTTACTTTTATTTCATTGTTTTACCTCACCTACAGATTTCCCCAATTATATTTCACTAATTAAAAGCCTCTCTATATGGAAACTAATATTTTCATTTCCTTTGAACCTTCTGTAGCAATTAAGAGCATTATAAACCACCATATTAACAAGGCTTCAAAATTTTATAAAAAAATAAAATAAGCAAACAATTAATATTCAATAAACACTTAAGAGTTAACAATCATATAAACACAAAAAATACATATTCCCTCTGTAAAGTACTAGTATTATTTTAGAAGTAAACACGACATGCATTAAAGCTATCAGCCAACTCGAAAATCTACATTTAACATATTTCCAATTAGAATCATTTAAATGCAATTTATCACAATTAAAAATTGTAATGAACCATTTCATAAATTTAAAATTCATAAGTAATAGAGAATTAATTAAAAAAATCAATTTGATGTTCAACAACCGGAAATGTTGCCCACATTGAAAAAAAATTGTTAAGTTGGCAGCATCAGTTAAGACCACCAGAGAATTTGATTTTGAGTAATTAGTAGTGCTCCTTCTATACGCAGTATTCTTCTTAGATTAAGTCTAAGGATGACCTTTTGCAGGAAGAAACTGGTTCTGTTCAAATAATGAAAGAAAAGAAGTCTCTCCACAAAATAAAACTTTATTGGCAAAGCGCTTTCAACCTAACTAGAGGCCATCATCAGGTTGAAAACGCTTTGCCAATAAAGTTTTATTTTGTGGAGAGACTTCTTTTCTTTCATTATTTATAATGGACTCCATTCACGCACTCTAAGGATATGGTTCTGTTCAGTGTAATTGTAATATTGAGAGAAAATTTAACAATAATTCACTTGTAAAAATAAATATAGGTTGATGGGCAAATAATGCGGCTCTTGTTATCAGTAAATTACAGCAAAGCATGAACACAACACAGTACTCACTTCTATCTGAAGTATATTATGAGGCAATAGATGCAGAATATCATGCAGCACCTGACTCCATGTTATAGATATAGTTATATCCTTGTTATCCATAGCTGTAAGGATTGTATGTAGGAAGTTTGCTACGAAAACATCGCAGGGTATTATTTGATCTTGTATGAGCTGACGCACTGCTGTTGAGGCTAGCATGTGGTAATCCACATCCGCTCCAGGAAGACTCTGGCAAAAACACAAATGAAAACTGTTCGTACATACTCATCTGTTAATCATAATTTTAGGAACAAATATTCTCAAATTTAATTTAAAAATTAATCTGAATTTTCTAATTACCATTAAACACACGAATAGCAAAAATTAAATTTATTTAAAACATCTATGAACATATTCCTAAAATTAAACAAAATATGCGAGATCCCCTTTAATTTATACAGGGCCCATATAGAGCAAGTAGACTTCCTCTTCTTCTTCCATCCCCTTCCCTCTCAAAATAAAATTAGTTTGACCCTAAGAGTATCATTTTTAATCAAGAAAGTTAACCTAAAATAATTTCATTGTTTACATAGTAGTAGTAGTAGTAATAGGGTGGGGAGGCAAAGCCAGGCAAATAGGCCACATTATTGGGCCCTTCTTGCCAGCCCCGATTCCTCCAGCCTACTCTACCACATCCACCTCCAGTATTTTTTTACATAATAAAGCAGTGATATTAACAAATCAATAATATAATCTGATTGGCTGCCTTTCTTTGTAATAATAGGCAATAATTGTTTCATATGTCCACGATGTATCCCCCTTTAAAGTATCACTAGGAAATGAGCCAAGCAACCAAGTAGAAAAAGCAAAACAAAAGATATCAATCAATCAATTATATCATTTACTATGATCTCACAGCATACTTCAAAGGTTATCATATAGCATTTAGTACACTCGGATACTTACACATACATTAGTTCAGGAGATCAAATATGAAGATGTGATAATGGAACATCACATCAAATCTTTTAAAGTAAAGGTAAGGGTGCTTAAGCTCCTAGAAACTAAGCAGCATAGGGGTTGTTTAGTATTATTTGTTCTCACATGCTTGTTGATCTTAAGTATATCAAAAAGAACAAATGTTGTCTCAGGACAACATAGTCTAAAATAGTCAGTTATGTCATAGGGGTATAGAATCAACAAGTGACTTAACTCACATATATCAGGCTGTAATAATGTGAAAAAAATGTTTCCCCCTAGGGTAAAAATGTAGGCCCCTAGGGCTACTTTAGCACCTTAAATTACAGTAGCAAAGGTTATGCAAATGACTTGTTGCCTGTCATTGATTAAGGTTTTTAGTCAGAAGTTCATGCAAAACAATAACAAAAAAATTTACTCTTTCGGGTAAAATAAAACAACACAGAGGGTTTATTTTCAAATATTTTCACAGTTGACAATCTTACATTCTTTATCACAATCTTTACTTGTTGTTATCTAAACGCACGGGCAGACATTTTAATATAATCAAGTTTTTTCAAATCAGTTAAGCCACACTTAAATGCTGTAATTATAAATCCTTCACTTAAAAGCCGCACATTTTATTTGTGTATTCAACATTCTCCTATAGAAGATAATGTAATTTTGTACTGATTATTTAATTATATTTATAAGCGAAGGTGGTCAGGTTATTTTTTCAATCTTTCAAAATTTAACATATAGGGCCCCTCTAGTAACATCTCTATGATCAGTGGTGCCAACACTGACCTGTCAAGATTTTTAAATTAATCGATATTACTGTAACAAGTATGAGTTCCAAAGAATCAATTTTTAAAAAGAATAAAGTTTCCTTGATAAACTAAAAATGACTGCCACTCTGTACCCCTCCAACCCCTCCGTGTACAAAAATTGTTTTTTTACAATAAAAAAAAATTGTTTTTGTTATTGTTTTGTATACATTTCAGTCACAAAAGTATCCTTCATCAGTTAGAGGCAACTTGACATCGGCATAACCTTCCTTGCAATCACAATAGTCAGGGTGCATTCGCGACGCTCGAGCGTTCTGAACAATAGGTGTTTTCTAGATACCATGATTGTGCTCAGAGGCGTGGCAAAGGGGAGGAGCCAAAAGAAGCGGGAAGCCAGGATAGTAGTGGTGGGACTGATCCTACTAATCGTGCTTTTGGCAGGTTCAGTTCGATCACTTCTCCCCACTCTTATTCAATTGAAACCTTCTTAGCGGGAAATACAAAATTTTATCTCACCTTCATATCCACATGTACTGTGCTGTGCTGTTTCTGTGTAGTGTTTCTGCTGTTTTGTGCTGTTTCTCTTTAATTTATACGTTTTACTTTAAATTAAATGATTGAATTTTTGAAAAAATGACAACAACAGTAACATAACCTAATAACTGTACACACAAGTTTGAATAAAACGCGTTCGTGAGACCAAGTGTGGTCAGTACGATGGTAGGGGAATTTTTGTCCCCACCATCCCCCTCCACCACTGAACACACTGACCCGAGCGCTCTGAGCGCTTGAGCGTCGCAAATGCACCCTCACTAATAGTAGCCCTTGTGGCCAAAATTATTAACTTTTGAAATTCTGAGTCGTATCGACAGGCCGAAATATGTGAGTAAAGTCACTTGTTGATTCTATTCCTTAATAAATTATAACGTAGTAATCATTTACATAGTAGGAACACAAGAAACAGCCCAACCAAAGGATTGCTAGCTGATTCCATTCCTCTACATTTCATGCATTCTATAAACGGCAAAGAACTGACTCCAGATGATACACAAGTACCTCCAAGTTTTAATTAACTGCCAATAAAGTGATGAACATAATTATCTAGATAATTGTCTCAAAAATACTTCTAAGTAAATGTCAATGATGTACCTGTTGCATTTTTGGAAGGAGAGCTCTGAAACATTCCGTTGAATTTAATTTAAATAATTCAGGTAAATTTATCAAAACACTGAACTTCTGTAATTCATCGCCTGAACTGAAAATATCAACTTTATTTTATCACTTCACAAACAACGTAAACAATCAAAAACTGTGTAAGTTTTTTTTACATAAACAACAAACACAATATCAAAACAACAAACAATTATTAATTCCTATTTGAGATTTAAATAACAAAAACAAACAGTGAAGTAAAATATTAATGAAACAAAAGAATCGAAGAGGGAGGCAACAAGCGGGTTTACTACAAAAAAAGGGGCCGGAAGTTAAAAATAGAAATATTTCAGTAGAAGGTGGGAAAGACAACGACACGAGAACTCGTAAAAATAAAACATCAAAACTCTCATACTTAACAAATTATCTCATTTTTCTATTACTTCTTGTTTGATCTTAGAAATAGATGGACTTAAATGGTAAAGTAAGTTTTACCGTTGAGCCCCACCTTGACCTCAAAATGCGGCAGTGACACACTGGTCTAATTTTAGAAGTTGACTTTATGGAAATAAAAACCGGTTTGTGCAAATTCAGTGAATCAGCTGGTTTTTAAAAACTTTCTTTTGATGGTCCAGTTTGAATTTAAAATTTGCTTACGCATTTATATTTTCTTATTTAATTTGTTTACCTTATTTGATTATGATTAAAATGCTGATCAAGCAGCGTTATACTTAATCAATCAATTAGCGTTTTAACCTCTAGCATACTAAAACAATTAGCTACAGCTTTTTATAAAAAAGCTAAAACTGATAAGTGTTTTATCGCATGACATCACTGGTGATGAGCCAGTCTATGATTCTATCTTGATTATCTTCGGCCATTGGCTTCGGCGCACTACTGTATAAAGTGTCCTTATACCCATATGGAGTTAGTAAAAAAGTGTCCTATAAGACGTAGTAATTTAATGTGAGGTTCTCATCTTTCCCGCGTTACCATTACATTACAAGGCAAATTTTTGAATTTGGGAAACACAATCTACCCATAAATGACTATTGTATTTAATGCCCTACTTCTATTTTATTTTCTACTTGAAATTCTCCCGATAAAAAGTTTTAAACATAATCCAAACAACTGTAGTATTCCGCAAAAGCACAAAGTAACAAATAGATTGAACTTTTTATCCGGCCATAACCATCAATGTTTATGGTTAATGAAGTGCTTGTATTAAAACTTTTTCATAATTTTAGGATTACTTATAGAGATATAATACTAGAGAGGACATACTTAAAAATCTAAGAATAAATTTAATAAAATGTAAAAATACTTAAAAATAGCGCTTGCTTTAGATATGGGGTCATCTAAATTTTCATCCAGAGTATGTTTCTTCAGATCATCTTTACTCTGTAAAACAACAGCATTGCGATGCAACATAGAGATGTATTACTAGAGGGGGCATAGCCTATCTCAATACATTGAGAGGCCTGAAACATCTTTTTGGGGCTCACAGGGGCTCTGTGTAACCTCAATGAAACCTTCATCAAGAGTGATTTAAGGTTGTGATGAATCAATTGATTTCGGCTTCCCGCAAATTGTTTGTGTTTTTATTTGTATTCTCAGCGTCCTACTATATAAGTTATTGTAATTTAATACTGATTATTTAATTATATTAATAAGCGAAGGTGTTCAGGTTACTTTTTCGATGTTTCAATTTTTAACCTATATTGCCCCTCTAGTAATAATACCTCTATGCGATGCTAGATATGTTACGATAGCTCAACATCTGGGCTGAGGTCATAGGAATGGCCTGTAGTTTTATTCACTTAACTTGATTGGTCGAATTAAATTGATATATCTCATAATGAAAGGCAAAGGAAGTGATGAAGAGTGATTACAAGAACTGATTTCATCGGAACTGATCCGATGAAATTGCAGGTTATTCTGAAGAAGGATTATTCACAAATCATTAGGTTCTTTTTCTGCAAGGGTCTAATGCAAAGGGGATGTGATAAGAGCGGGACTTCCTAGCCGCTCTTATCACATAAGCATCTTGAATAAACGGGATGACGCATTAAGGAACATTTCTGACCCCATTGACGTTGTACGAGATGTAGAAATAAGAGCAAATTTGTCTTTCCATGGTTATAACAAAAAATGAAGCGAAACGCAGGTTATGTAACATGAAAGGTCGTGCTTGCTCCTGTTGAGAAGCAAGCCCGACTTATGCTTGTAACATACTTAACTTTCTGTGCTTATTGTTCGGATTTATAAGATTCCCAACTCGAACAAAATTTGTAAGATTCGTGCTTAAATTATGTCTACGTTTCATTAGCAATTTAATAATTATACCTATAATAATAATACTTATTTAATCTCACTCTAATAAGCCTACAAGAAACTCAAACAATATACTGACTTTAATATCTCTAGGACTAAGTTTATCTAGGTTGTATTGGCCCAAATCACCAAACATAGACATCGCTTTTATGAGGTTAACTACAAGCAAAATATTTCAGTCAGTTTATGTAACATCCGGCCATTTCTGTCTCGTCACCAATCTTGCCTTGTAACAGCTAAGTTGTATAAAGAGGGCACAAGAAACTTTAAACCAAAGACAGGAAATACTTAAACACTTTGAAAATAACTTTGACAGCCGAGTGTCATAGATATATATAGGAGAGTCGCAATCACACATAATATAACTATACGGCCTATGGAACTAATATAACTATCTATACGGTTGCAATAGAGTAAAAGATGAATGTAAGATTAAAGAAATAGTAATTTTTCCCTAGAACACGAAAATGTCTTGCAGCATCTGACCACTTACAATCCATGTAATTGATCCAGCATTAAAATGCGGAAAAAGCACCCACTTGATAAAGAGGCCCTTAGCCCGATTATTTATATTAATAAAACCAATCTTTTTAAAGGGTAAATTCTAACCCCTAAAAAGAGATTGAAGTAACTTAAAATTTATGTTGGTCACCTTGTCGTCGTTTACAATTGCACTCAATAAAAAGACCAGGTGTAGTGGTGGAGTCAAAAATAATTTTTAAATTATAGGCATTTTGTAAATGAACAAAAGGCCTTTGGACTCTTGGACGCTCCGCCAAGATATATATATATATATATATTATATATATATATATATATATATATATATATATATATA
>JACMZG010000002.1:11027606-11107606 GCA_018340805.1 Microvelia longipes | reverse complement strand
AAACACGCAATTTAAAGGAAATTTGCCCGTCATACGGATGCGGAATATCGCGACAGAATTATTTTTCTTTATCTTATCTTAATTAAACATCAGATTATTTACTCACATAATTGTTTGCAATAAATCCACCATTTTGTTTTATTAATTGATTAAATTTCTTCATGTAGAAAGGGTATGTTTCTGTGATGAGAACCTCTTTCATTTTATTCTTCTTATCTTCCTCTTCTTCGTGCCACCACCGGGAGACATCTGTACATGAATTTTAAGTTTCTATTTATGAACTCAAATTTTAAATTCATATACTTACCTTACTTATAATAATTATTGAATTCCATAAAAATAATATAACACGTGATAGGTACAAACATTTAGACTTTTAGTAAAAGGTTGCTGACGTAAGATACAGTCACAGTTTAAGTAGCAGGGATCTGTAGTATGACACATGGTTCAAATCAGTTGACAGCGTGAAATAATAATGCGAGGGAGCCAATGAGGTAAGTCCAGGATGTTAAACTACGCCCACATTTCATATCAGGCCAACCTCATTGGTTCCTCAACACTATTTTCATATCGCTGTCTGCAACTTCATATTTATTTATCAGCCTTAGTTTCCATGGCCTTTGTCTCCTTAAGTACTTCAAGTACTCATCGTGTACTCATCTTTTCAATACTGATCATCATGTATTGTCCAGTTCTTCGATTTCTTGGAGTTAGAGTATATTTGTTAGATATATATAGAGTTACGCACACACACAAATAATACATACACATATATATATATATATATATATATATATATATATATATATATATATATATATATAGACTGTACTATATATATATATATATATATATATATATATATATATATATATATGTACTATATATATATATATGTATATATATATATATATATATATATATATATATATATATATATATATTATATATATATATTTATATATATATATATAGTATACACCTTTGTTATTTCAAAAAATACAATGAAATACTTACTCATTCTGAAATCAGTGAACGTGTCAACAGCAATATCGATTTGGAGTTGATCCCATAAGGTTTTGCCGTTAAGACCAGCTTTGCTACCAAGATAACGACATATGGCAGCACTCTGATGTAAATATTTACCATCTTCTTCCAGCACAGGTACTTTACCGAATGGTGTTTCTTTAAATTAGGAAACAATTAGAATGAAATAGTATATTATGTTACAAGACAGCAAAATAGGAATTTGCAGACGAGTTTTATAAATTCGGCCCTCGCCAACGGGAAGGGCCGGCTATGGCAATTTGGCATAGCCAAATTGCCGAGACATGGGTTTTTCGGTTTACGCCTAGACTGGAAATTAACTCATTTGACTGACAAGGCAAAGCCGAATCAGGCAAATGGTAATTTGTCTGCAGAGGCGGAGCCGATGCAGGTTATTACTGATACGAGTCGGCAATGTTTCATTTGCAGCAAAGAATGCAGAATATACTATTTTACCTACTTACGGCTGAAAAATAAATATAAGAATATTATTCTTTAAAGTGTTATTTTTAATTTTTATTGGTAAAAGAAAAAAATTACGATTACAATAAATAAATAAACTTAAATAAATAAACTTAAATAAATAAACAAGTAGAAAAGGGAATTAAATACTTCCTACGAGATTGTAGAAGCAGAAAATATTGTTTCAAAGTTGTTGCAACACTAACAATGTCAATAATTGAGTATTGTCAATTGTCAATACTAACAATGTTACTTTGTTATTTTTTTCACTATTATTCTGATTTATTATATTTCATAGCAAAATTAGTTTACCTGGTTTACAGTGTTAGTAATTATTTACATCGTTTTACATTTTTACTTTATTTAAACAAAATTTCATATTTTGACAAAAGTGACAAAACAAACAATAAAAATCTGGCGACTCATGAACAGCTGGTAAAAAATTAAAACAAGCCATAAATATCAGTGTTGCCAACTTTTTATGTAAAATTATATTTGTTAGGTATTTTATGAAAATGTTTAATACTTAAAAATATATCGTATTTTAGAAATAATATATAGAACATATTATTATAAACAATAAACGGACGAAAAATACCGAAATTAACTCAATAACCTGCATCATAATAACATAACTCATTTATAATATTAAATTTATGACACAGGATGGGACGTAATAAATTTTCCTTAATTTTGCATTATAACTATATTTCGCCTTCCTTAGCAATACAAGGCATATTCATGTTAAATAAACCTAAAAAGAAAAGAATTAGTAATTTTTTAACATCTATGCTTTGCTTGTAATTAATTCTTTTCTTTTTAGGTTTATTTAACATGAATATGCCTTGTATTGCTAAGGAAGGCGAAATATAGTTATAATGCAAAATTAAGGAAAATTTATTACGTCCCATCCTGTGTCATAAATTTAATATTATCAATTATATGGAGACAAATACTAACAACAATAATAACTCATTTATTTTTCCTCCTAGGGTGTTTTGACTTTTTTACCCATAGATTTTTACCATCATATTGAATTGATCTATAACTCCCTAGGAGGTAAAGTATTAACAAGCAAATTTCCTGCACTGTTTTAAATATTGTTGGAACTTGTTATTTATTTATTTATTTATTGCAAGTAAGCAAGTTGTAAGACGTCACGTCAGGAAAAGAAAAATAGATGACAGGGTCAGTCGTTGAGAAGACGCCGAGGAAGAGTAAAATTTGTCAAATTGTTAAATCAATAAAAATAGTTAAAGTCAGTCTGTCTGCGTTCTCAACATTGTGGTGCCGTGAATCTGAAAGGACCTGGGACAATGGCGGCAACGAGCGAAGCCTATATGGTATTAAGGAAGTCTAGGATGGTGAATAGGAGCTCTTTCACAAAGAAGTTAAAGGCGTTGGAAGAGACTCTCAAATTGGAGGAGGTTGATCCAAATAAGGTATTTTCGGACCTCTCTCAACTAGAGCTTAGACTTAACTCTATTACGGACATTGACAAAAAAATTTTTGAACTCTTAGTAAATGATTTGACGACTGACGAGAAATTATTAGAGGAGGAGATAGATTCATCTAGCGAATACCAATCAAAATTTAATTTTATCAAAATTCAAATCGACAAAATGTTTGACAGTGACAAATCTGAAATTTCGGAAAAAACAAAAATTAAAGGATATGACAGACAAATGAAACTTCCTAAAATTAAATTTAGACAGTTTAATGGGGATTTACTTTCTTGGCTTCCGTTTTGGAGTCAATTCCAACAGTTTGACGAAGATAATAATTTACGGAAAGTAGATAAATTTGAACTTCTCCTTCAATGTATGGTTGAAGATTCTAAGGCGTATCAAATAGTAGCTAGTTTTCCTCCAACCGGCGAAAATTATGAGAAGCTCGCGATAGTTTAAAAGCTAGGTTTGGAAATAAAGATTTACTGGTTGAAGTTTATGTAAGAGAACTTCTCAAACTAACTCTCTCTAATATTGAGGAACGTGTATCTCTTAGTACCCTGTATGATAGTTTGAGTTCTCAGATAAGGGCTCTCGAATCTTTAGGAGTTACGTCAGAGACTTGCTCTGCAATGCTTTTTCCTCTGGTAGAAAGTTCTTTGCCAGAAGAATTACTCAGAGTTTGGCAACGAAAACCAGTAGTTGCAGGTGAGGATAATTCTATTAAAAGGAGATTAGAGAATCTTTTGGACTTCTTAAAACAAGAAGTAGAGAGCGAGGAAAGAATCGCGCTCGCTGTTGGGTCGTTTGGAAAAACGAATTTAGGAAAATCTGTTTCGATTCCATCTGCGTCAGGGTTGACGAACACAAATAAGACCGGGAAAAATAATAAAACAAAATGTGTGTTCTGTCAAAAAATAGACGTAGATCATTTACCAGAAAAATGTCCCTCTGTTTACAAACTGTCATTTCAACAAAAAAGAAATGCGATTTTAAAAACGGTAGTTGTTTTATTTGTTTTCGAAAAAACCATTTGAGCAAAGATTGTAAAAGAAAATTGCAATGTTCTAAGTGCAAACGTAGGCATTTTGATTTTATGTGTCCTGGTAAAGAATCAGAATTAAAGAAATGTGACAACAGTGATTCCTCACCAGAATGTTCGTTATCGAATAGTACAGTAGGTACAATATTTTTACAAACTCTAGGAGTAAAGATTAGAGGTAGTAAGGGAGAAATTAGGATACGAGCTATGATCGATTCCGGATCCCAACGATCATATGTTCAGAAATCATTAGCTCAGAAATGGGATATAATCTTTAGGTACGGAAGAATTAGTTCATTGTTTATTTGGTGGGATTTACACCGAAAAACAATTACACCAAATCTATAAAGTTAGATTGGCGAAAATGGATGATTCCTACTCATGTAACTTTTCGGTCTTAGACCAAGAAATTATTACTAGTGCTGCTCCAGTGGTGCACAACGGACCTTGGTTTAAAGAATTAAATAAACTAGGAGTAGATATTACTGATACCATAGATGGCCCATACAAGTTTTAATAGGCGCTGATATTTTAGGAAAACTTGTAACGGGTAAAAAATACGAGTTAACTTGTGGTTTGGTTGCTCAAGAAACCCTATTAGGATGGACTCTGACTGGGAAAACTTACGATAACCTGAATACAAATTATCTAACTGTAGATAGTTTAAGATGCACAAATTTTTCAGCACCTATTTCAGATCTTTGGTCCTTGGATGTGCTGGGAATTAAAGACCCAGGTGAAAAGAAAACAAAAGAAGAAATGGATAGGCAGGTCCAAAAACATTTTGATGAAACCGTTGAATTTGAGAACGGTAGGTATGTCGTTCACTTGCCGTGGATTGAGGACCACCCTCCCCTTCCTAGTAATCAAAATGTAGCGTTGCAAAGGACTAAAAATTTGGTTGCAAGGCTTCACAGAGAAGGGTATTTTAGTTATATAACCAAGTGTTAGAGGAGTGGCTCAATGAAGGTGTCATAGAGTATGCACCACCTATAAGTCCTGAAACTCCTCAACATTATTTACCTCACAGACATGTTGTTAAATTAAGTAGTAAGACAAGTCCGGTAAGGCCGGTATTTGATGCCTCTGCAAAGAGCAAAGGTAGTCCTTCTCTAAATGACTGCTTAGAGAAAGGAAAAAATCTTATTGAAATGATACCTCCACTTTTAATTAGGTTTAGAATGAATAAAATAGGAGTAGTATCGGATATCCGTAGAGCGTTTTTGCAAATAAGTTTATTCAAAAATGATAGAGATTTTTTTAGATTTTTTTGGGTAAATAAAGAAGGTGAAATATTATTCTAGCCCATTGACTTACGTACCCGACAAAACCCCGGATTTAGAGCCTATAACGCCAAAGAAATTCTTACAAGACTTACAACCGGACGGAACCGCGGATATTGATTTAATTGACGCTAGGAGTCTCGACAGACGTATAAACATCGACAGACTGTGACAGACACTCTAAAGAGGAGGTTCCGAGCCGAATACCTAGGTCAGCTGAAATTATACAACAAGAAAAAAGAAAACGGAACTTGAAGTTAGGAGAACTTGTTTTAGTGGAAATCGAAAATTCTAAGAGATTAGACTGGCCGTTAGGAATTGTGGAAGAGATGCTACCTGGCAACGATGGCCAAGTTCGGCTAGTACGCATAAAAACTGCCACAGGGCACCTCTTACGTCCACTACAACGTATATACCCACTAGAGCTGGACTCTTGAAGCTCTAGATTAGGGAAATATTTTATTTGTTGTTGTTTTGAGTTATTAATTATTTATTTGTTTGTTTTTGTTTCTGAGATAAATGAAAAATGAAAACTTAAGTTTAATGTTCTAAAGAATTATGAAAAAATTGAAGTCAGAAGCATCAACTCTGAACTCGTATCACTTCATCGTGGGAGCATCGAACAGCGGATCACCACCTCACATCGTAAGAAAACCTGGAGTAAAACCCCAGGTATTCCCGGGGGAGAATGTTGGAACTTGTTATTTATTTATTTATTTATTGCAAGTAAGCAAGTTGTAAGACGTCACGTCAGGAAAAGAAAAATAGATGACAGGGTCAGTCGTTGAGAAGACGCCGAGGAAGAGTAAAATTTGTCAAATTGTTAAATCAATAAAAATAGTTAAAGTCAGTCTGTCTGCGTTCTCAACAAATATTTTGTCGACTGAGACGGTAAAATGACATTTTGCAGCATAAAAACAGTTCAGTAATAACTAATTTTGCAGCCGTAGGTAGATATACTCTCCCAGGCATAGTACAATGGTTCTATGCTTGTATCATTTATATATTATATGCTATATGCTATAATATAATATAATATAACGGAGGTTGGTTTATTAGTTGTCCGCACCGCTCTTCTGTAGCGCTCTTAGTAGCTTGCTATAATCCCAATAGTTTCGGGAATCCGAAAACAATTAGTTTATTACAACCTGAACTCACTCTTAAAAGAAGTTTAAACAAGGTTATAGAGAGCGCCTGAGAGCCTTCAATGTATTAAGATAGGTCATGCCCACTGTAGGTATATATCTCTATGGTTAAATCAATTTCAGAAACAGCTCATTGCACTCACTGACCTGTCTTTATTTGATGCCACAAAGTAGGATCAAATCTATAATCAATGAATTCCTGGTCCATGTAACTCAAAATGTACCTTATGGGTTCAGCCAAACCCATTATAGGAAAATAAATCAATTTGTATTTTCCTTTTTCTTTCTTTTCCATTTCTTCTTTGACCATTATTGCTGAATTAATCTTAGATAGGGTTCTGTTTAAAAAACGTAAAACAAAATTAAAATGGGAAAAGACTAAACATTTGTCAAAAAGAAAATGAGCAAAAACACAAAGTGCTCGTAGTTCATATATTTATAATAAAAGTAATTTACACATAGTAGTTCCTTAATTGCACACAGGAAGTAAAATTACCAAATTTACTGGAGCATTTAATGAGGTTACTTAAATTCCGATGGATGCAGCTGAGAGACTAAATTTTATTTGTTCTATTAAGAATTATTTTAAAAAAGCTTTCCTAATTCGCGATTCAAAGTCCGCAGCAGCGCCACCGTCGCTAATAAGATATTGATAACGAAAGGGTGATCATTGTTAAAGTCCCTATGGGTTTTTTTTTTATTTGTGACGATTTTTTCTTTGAATTTGTTCTCAAAGTACTTTATTAAAATTAATTTTAGGACGTATGAACCCAGTAGAATCACTATTTTATTGAAAAAAGGGGTTTAATGGGTTGTCACGAGTATTTAAATTGAGTGATATGAAGGTGAAAATATCAATATAGCGTTTTATTTTTTTGGAGGTCGACTACTGGGTCACTTTCCTCCTATGTGTGACAAAAGTTCAGTATTTAGTTAGAAATAATTTGAAATTGTGTAAATAGGTATGCTAAGAAACAAGATACATAGATGGGATATCTCTATGGCATCAAACAAATAATCTGGTTTTATAATCAGGGTGACCAACATGGTTTCATACCGTCTTTTAAAGTAAGTCTCTCTCTAAACTGAGAAAACATTAAAACTTGGTTATATTGTCCCTAGTTCGAGACACTTTTGGTTTAATAACCTCTAAATATTACTAATTTTACGCACAAGAGATTCGAATAAAGAATACGATAATCTTACGATTGAAATAAAATATTTAGCAAGACCGTAACGCAGTGTTAATTAATTAAAATCATACCTTGAAAGACACCAATGGTTTTTAACGCCTTGTATAGCTAAAATAAGACGAGACATGAACTATTATACTTTCTTAGTGTTTATAAATCTGTTTTTAATGTTGGAGTTCAAAGATTATAATATCTTCTTATATAGTCAGAATAAATCTGAATAAGCCCGAACCCCCACTTGTATAATATTGAATTGTTTTTCAGTATTTCCTAAATCTTTTATAAAAGATTTCTGAGTTTTAGTGAATTTTCACAAGAAAATTACGATTATAAGGTTGGTACACAGAAGTGGTAGAAGGGGATTATTGATTTCGCTAAGCCTCCTTCGTGGAATTCTGAAAAAATTTAATGAAAAGTTCGATCTTTTTACTTTATTTTTATTTTAAACTTAAAATGGACTATCATATTTCAAGGTAGATGACAAGGTTGAGAACCTTGCGACATATTTTGGGTTCAATGGTGGTAAAAAATGGGAGGTAGTAAGAATAGTACCTCCAACCTGTTTAGCCTTCTATCCCAATCTGATAAACGGCCCTAGCAGGACCGCATGATAAAAACTCCCTAATACATGGCAAAATGCCATGTAGTAATAAAAAAATAATTCTATCGTGGAGGACTGCGAGGAAATCCCCTTTGAAATGGGAAATTTTGTGCATAACAATAAACTGTTGGACAAAGGTAATCTATTGAGTGTAACCTTAACTAAATACGAGTTAGAATAAACTAAAGACTAGTTTATATAAATAGTATTTGCATTAAAAAAATCGCCAAAGTTGATTAATTATTAGAGAATAATGGGTGCAATCCAACTGAGGTTGTTCCCACATGGTGAATACCCCCCCCCCTAAAACAATTTTTTTTTAAATGAATAAACTTTTTGTCCAATTTCCCATATAGTTATGAAATTGTTTGGATAATGAAGGCCATCATCACCAGTCAGTACTACCAATTTTAAGAATTTAGTTAAACTACAATTTAAAATGCTTAAAATATTGTAATGCACCCATATTTATATTAGTATTTTATTAATAATCAATCATTAATTAATAATAGAACATAATAATTCAGCAACCGGAAAAATTGCCAACTTTTTTTGTAAGAAAATTGTATATTGTTAGGGTGGCAGCATTACTTAAGACCACCAGTGAACCGCCTTTCGTGTTATCAGTAGTGCTCCTTCTATATATAGTATTATTCTAAGCTTATAATAATAAAATATATTATAACGTTCAACAAGAGATCGGTTTGTATTATAACCGATTTCTTATGTCTGACGAGGCATAACCTAATATTAATACTTTAATCAATACATTTAGAGGCTTTGAAACATCATTTCAGGGAGAGGAATGAAACATGAGTTCAGGTTTTAAGGATATAATCGTTGACGGCTATTCCCACATTGTTTATGTTCGATTTTGTATTTTAAACGTTTTATTGAATAAGTTGCTGTAAGTAATCGAATAAGTTATAAGTAAGTTATCATCGAAGGAGTTTAGGTTTCTTTTTCGATGTTTCAAAATACAACCGATAGGTCCTCTCATGAAATTTATCTCTGCGCTTTTCTCTAACATTTTTTTGATTGTATATGATGCAAAAAAAATAAACACTTCATAATAACAGCGTTTATTAAGCCAATAATTACAATTTTTAAGGTATACATAATATAATTAAACAATAATTATTTTCATTAAAAGCAAACTTCGGATCTTTAAAACAAGTTATGACGTTTAAGATATATAAAACCATTACATAATTGACTTACGGAGACAAACCGCATATCACATTTCAGGTGAAAATAATAAAAAATACGTTATTTATAATGGACAATAAGCTAGTTTATGAGGAAAATAAAAAAAAAGTAATAAAAATTTAGTTAGTAGTGAATTAAAGAACAGAGTTGGTGAACGTTTGTAGACTTAATTACAAATTAAATTCTAAAAAAATGAATTCTCCTCTCTTTAGCAATCAAGTTGAATTTGTAACACGTCTCCAACGTAATGAAAAGTCATTAATGCTAGCCTTTTAAAGAGAGAAATCGATTAGAAATGCCTTTTAAAGAAAAGTTGAGTACGAAGATATTTTAAAGAGAATAGAAATAATAATCAAAAAGATTATTTTAACATTCAGGTATTTTTAGGTTTGTATAGTCTCGCCATTTATAATAGGTAACGAAGAAATGAGATAAAAATATTTAGCAAAGGGGAAACTAAAAGAAACATTAATATCAGATATGTCAGGTCAAATTCAATTATTGTCCAAACTTAATCAAGGAGAAGAAAAAGGTTTTTTTTTTTATTTATGTTGATAATTACAACTACGATTAATTCGTTATAAGCAATTAAGTATTATGATGAGCTCTGACATGTATATCACGATACAAGGAATCTGCCCAGTGGCAGATCTTGCTGATGAAAAAGGTAAAAATAGAAAAGAAGTGATGAGAATGGGAAGAGGTTATAATGGGAAGTAGATATGAACAAGAAAAATAGTCGCGATCATTTATATTTAAATCTGATTGCCTATTTTGTCCTGTATGGTTGTTTATCAGATTGCATTATTAATGGTCATATTTTTGGATGGTCTAAAATCCTCAACCTCTCTGAGCAGCCACTTGTTGATTGTTTGGATTCTGTACAGTCCGGTTTGTAAACTTAATACTAACATCTATGATTCCCATGTTAGGAGTTAAGAATTGAGCTAACGTTTCAACACCGTCTCTTGGTTGTCTATCAAATGGGTATCCCATGCTTCTTCTGTCAGGATATTTGGTGTCTCTTAATCCACAGAAGACAGCAGCGTCCGAGCATGGTTTTGTTAGATCGCTGTCTGGTACCTGCAAAACGTGAATGATCTTAGAAAAGAAAAAAACTACAATATAAAAGATGTAAAAGTTTAAGATTGAAGCCGCTCCTATTAAGGTTGCATTTTTTGGAGCCACTTTATCCAACTAGATCTTAACCTTAACGGAAGGCCTTGGGTTCAAATCCCAGCCGAATGAATGATATTTTAAAAGATTCTACAATGACAAAGGTCATTCAGTTGTTTTAACATAACCTTTGGTTTGTCTAAAACAGTGATTTAGATAAGTCAAGGAGTTAGAATCGCCTCTCCATCTTTATAAGACAAAGAGAAAATTGTACTTTAAAACATATTCAAAGGGTTCTAAATTTTTTGTTTAATCAGGTTTATTACGGCTAGAACATAGTTTCTCAAGCCTTGGGTTGCGCGACCCAAAATTAGATCACTGGCATTTATTGTTGAATCGCACGAAAATTTTTAGTAAAAATACATTACTGATAAACAAAATTTGTATAAATATGTAGGTTCATACATTCTGAAAAAAATGTATAAAAAATAAAAATATATTATTAATTTTATTTGCTAGTTTAATAATGTTTAAACTTCTATAAACATATATATACATAAGATAAGAACTTGAATTGTTTCTTGTATTTGCCAGTTGCCATCCGCTATTCATTAAATACATATGACTATATAAACACAAGGTTCATTTCTGTAACTTACAAATTTTGTTGGCCTATTAAATTGTAAATAAGCTGTATGTAGGAAATGCTCGTCCTAGAATTATTGTTGCTGTGTATTTAAAATAAAATTTGAATACCATAATTCTAGTATGGTGTCTGGCTGTTCTGGACCCAAGTTCTGGGAAAGGAAAAGTCGATTTATTATATGACCTTAGAATATATAAGTTTTCCGACGTTTCCATTAAAGGAAACATGTTTACAGAAGAGTTTAAGTTACAAAAAACTTGTAATAGATTCTTACCTCTTAAGCTCAATTTACCAGAAAGTAATTATCCGCTAAAAATGATTATATTTAAACTACGTACTATATTTTGCATACAAGTCTGTTAAAATGAAATATTGTTGTTTCGAATAAAGTAATTAATCGTGGATCGTATTGATATTGGAGCATTGGTGGAGATAATCCGTGTTTAAAATAGTAAGATATTCTATCACATTATTTTGAACACGGATTTGTTTTAATTTAGACTTACTTGATCATCCTTAAAGTTAGAGATCATGACGAATAACTGGCACGGATAACCAGCTGCGTTACCCTTAGGCACCAGCATATGGTGAGGCCATCCACAACCGCAGAAATTAAATTGCTGGAGAGCTGCTGAACCGTCTGCAGGTCGATTGGCTTCTAGGTTTCTAAAGGTTCTCTCGAATGGAATGGTGAGGTTGGACTGGTCCGATCGTCTTTGAATTACTTGACGTCCCTTTTTAACTGTTACAAAGCAAATCAAAATATTACAAAGAAATGAAAAAAATAGTTTTTCATAATACTTATTATTACACTTATTTAGACTTATCATGTTTTTGACTTAAACTCATCGTAAACCACCATATTTTACTTTACCTATTAGTAGATCAGGGTATCCGAAATAAATTACACGGGGAAAAGCTAAAGGCAATAAAAAGGAAATAAATTACTAGCAAAACAATTACAAACTGAAGAGATTACTAGCAAAAAATGCAATAAAAAAAAGTACACCAATAAATTTGTAGTCCTAAAATTTCACTTGATCTGGATTTATATGATTAAATCTAAGTAATTACCAATAGCTCTATTATACTTATAAAATGAAGTACATAATGTACTTCATTTTAGATATTCGCCAGTATTATACTGGCGTAAGGAAAAAATCCTTTACGGGAGTAAGAGATTTTCAATCCCTTTTGCATTGACATAGGCTAGTGTCATCATCCCCCCTCCTCCCAAGGAAATGGTTTAAAAAACTCCATTGTATAAATGTAGTAGAGCCATTGGCAGCAATTTAGATTTGATAATCTATATCCAGATCCAGCGAATTGTTAGCATCACAAGTTTCTTGGTGAAATTTCCGTTGAACTTTTTACCGTGTATTTTTTTCATAGGTTCATATAGATCACTTAGAGAAGGAACACTTATATAAGATAAATGACTTTATGTGCTCATTCAATAAAGAAATAAATAGAGCAATTTGGCTTATCAGGGTATTCACAATGCAGGTACTTCTTCAGGTAGGGCGCATCTACTATGCACTAAAATTGGCGAAATATATTTATTACAAATACTATTCAAATAAACTCAAAGCATAGCCAGGGCTGCCAACCTTAGATCTCGGGTGTTGAAATCGAGTGCTTATTCGATTCACGAAAGCAAACTATGTCAATTATTGCGTGTAAATTTATATAGTGCATACAAATATTGTGTATGGTACCAACAAATAAGTATACTCAAAAATTCACAGAAACTATTTGTGTCAAATTATGTAATAGTCTATTGATCAATTAATGCAATTGTTTTTATATAATAGACTTGAGAATCAAACAGTTTATTATTATAAAATTATTATAAAAAAATACCTAATATCAAAAATGATCGATTCAATTATCCGGTTAATTTTAATTACAATAAACTCACTTCTCTCGGTAAATCGATCCATTTCAATAAACAGATGTTTCTGATCTCTGAATAGCATAGGAAGACCTCTCTCGTCAAATTTAGGCCCAAGGAATATTCTTACTGTTCCCATACCTTCGTTCTGACTGTCAACCTAAAACCAAATAATGTATTGTGAAACTTACAAATGAGTCTTGGTCACCTCAGTAATGCAAGGCTTGCTCAGCTCAGTAAAGCAAGCCACTAAATTTGTGCTTATATCGAAGGTTCTCTCTATTATATTATGTAAGAGTATTACTCTTACATAATATAATGATATAATAAAGTGTTATTATATTAATGATAGCATTAAATAATATCATAAAGAATAATAATTCGTCATCTATTTCAAACTTAGGGCTTAACTTTTTTATTTACTGGTCACTTGAAGAAGTGACCAGTAAAATTGTGCCGTCATCCAGCGAACATTTGGCCTGTCTACATAATTTCTAAAACTAAAACATTAATTGGTTAAAAAAGAGGAGTCAACTAAATGTCATGACCAACTAAAGAGAATTGGAGAAACCTAAAGAGGAGCAGCTAAATAAATTTCTAGTTTAATTAATAGTTATTTATGCAACAAGGGATGAAAGTAAGTTTTACAGCTTAAGTTAAAGTTTCGTCCTAAGGCAGCGCCGAAGGAGGAAACTTCATTAGCTCACGAGGCCAGTAGGCCGAGGGAGATAAACTAGTTAGCTCCCGAGGCTTGCCGAGGAAGTTAACTAACATTTTGGCTCCCGAGGCTTGACATGGGAGATAATACGAGAGCTGAAAACTTTCATCCCTTGTTGCATAATTAATTTTATCTACGACTAGAGAACTAATACTAACAACTATTAATATATTCTTCATCTGCTTAATTGTTATTGTGTTAGTTTAGTTTATTCTCACCATGTCAATTACTCTGATGAAGAGAGAATAAAGCCACTATCTTCACATTATTTTATTATAAGCTGTCAATAGAATAATGTGTAATACTATATTTGTAATTTAAACATTAGCGTGTGTATATTGTATATTATTCTACCCGTAGTACCAACATAACACCGAAAAAAATCCTAAAAATGTCCTAAAATTCCTAAAAATTTTACTAAAAAATTCTGTCAAGTTGGCAACACTTTCACTTTTCCTCCCTAGGAAAGTACATATACAGTGTGAGATAACAAGACTGTATGTAGAACTTACAATACAAGGAGTAGATCAATGTGTTTTTATAGTTAAATTAAATGTAAGTTCTAAAGGGTGCCTATTTAATTAATTTTTTATTTGAAATTTTCAAAGCAAATACTTATATTTAACCCATAGATTATACAATGCGTGGCCCAGCATTACTCGCACGCATTCGAAGCTCAGTTTATGTTAATTTTTAGCGAATTTTCAAGTTGTCACGCTACTGCTAAGATTATAAGGCATATACTCGAAACTTAAGCAAGAAATGGATCGATGAGCAAGGACGCACGCATTTTAAAGAAAATTAGAACCTGAGGGTCCTGGCTTTGAGTGGTTGTATTGACTTGGGGCTGGTTTTACTCCATTCAGAGCCCCAAATAACATGGAAAACGACATTCTACTCTTTCTTTTTACCGAACGTATTATAAGTTTTTCAGTGTATTTAATATTTAAAATGGTCGTATTGACTCCGGACCGGTTTTATTTAATTCAGCGCCAACAAAAAACATAAATAAGGACTTTTATTAGTGCAAGGTTCCATACATTTCACTAGACTCGCTTAGCATATTTATACTTGATTTTTAACTTTCATGTACAATATATAATTCGTGTTGTAAACGCGTCAATTGTATTCGAAATAGGGTGTCTTTGTCACCATGTTTAGCGATTTGCAGAATTGAATTAACCAATATTAAGAACAAACCTGAATCCTATATACGAATGGAGAATGCTGAAGATGGGTAATCCTAGCAAATATGCTTCCCCTAGGAGCAAAGTCTAATCCTCTGCTGAAATCCAGATCACTTTGCTGCCAGAAAGTAAACAACTGATTTCTACCCATGTTGTTGAGAGCTTTGTCATCAGTTATCAATTCCAGACCCGTCACTCGAACTCCCGGGAACTCTAACTGGAATGACAAATTTGAATTAATATAACTCGTTCAAAAGCTTTGACAAGCGCAAGAACTAATGCGTAAAGAGGTAAAGAGCGTTTAATTAAGTGTTATCTATTTACCTGTTGAACAGTATACCTAGGAAGTGTATTTTTATGTTCAGTAAAGATATCGTTTACAAACGCGTGCCATCTGTAGAAAATAGGATCTCTCATTGCTGTCGCACTGTCACCCATTACTGCGAAAGTTTCCTGAAAACCATTAATTTCTTTAAGTGATTAGAAAATTTAACAGACATGTATGAATTATTGTACGAACACATTTTTAAATTTTTACCAAGTCAAGGAGTATCACCACTGGGTGATTTCTCTTCTTAAGTCTTCCACGTAATGTTAACCTGTATAAGCACTATGTCAAATACATTCTTGGTATACAATTATCAATAATGATATAAAAAATATTTTTTTAAAATCAATATAAAGCAACGCATACCTTCTAATACCTTCGATTATTACCGTAATATTTAAAACCCTATCAGTAGGTATCGGTAGGTATTTAAAACCCTAGGTTTTAAATACCTATTGATACCGATGATGACAACGGGATTATATTCTGGATAGAATAAATAAATAAATTTGGCAAGAAAATATGTATATATATACTTACAAGATGCCTATGATCAGGGTCATGTGATAGAGAAATAGCCACGTGTCCTAGATTATGTAGATCACCGTACAGGTTAGGATTGACAGATAGTATACTAGCTTCAAGCATATTTCCTAAGATATCTGTACCTCTTGATTCTGTTAGAGGAATGCTTCTACCTTGGGCCTGTAATTAGACAGAAGTGTAATTAATGATTTGTCAAATAATTTTTTTTTATTTTTTATTTATTTAGTTAAGTACGACTACAAATCAATATTAGTGCTTATGTTATAAGTTATATTATCGTGACATAATTAGAAGGAGAAAATATCCATTGATATCACTCCACTTCAGTGTCAAATAAATAAAACAAAGTTTGTAGTTTAAATAAATTAAAATCGGGTATGGGGTACTTTGGAACTTATCCTTATTATATCGGATTCGCTACGCTCAACCTCCCAGCTTCAAACTCGCTTTGCTAGTCTTCAGAATACAGAAGTCGTTAAATTTATACTGCAACATTTCATCGGACCTGCTTCACTCGTCCTGCGATAGTGATAAAACGTTCGCTTCATTCCCAGCGATTACCCATTCTGGGACTGACCACGCTCGATGCTGCTTAACTTTTATGATCCACTAAAAATCATAGATATACTTGTGTACTTATTTATTACGTGAAGATGTATACATGAACCAAATTTCAACTCAATTAGATAATTTTACGATTTTTTACAAGTCATTCGATAAAAGTTGAACTAATGTTGATAATGAGATGAA
The DNA here is from genome assembly GCA_018340805.1 of Microvelia longipes. NCBI lineage: Eukaryota > Metazoa > Arthropoda > Insecta > Hemiptera > Veliidae > Microvelia > Microvelia longipes. Next base: position 11,090,991 of record JACMZG010000002.1, on the reverse strand, counting down.
CCTTGGCACATAAGTTAGCCTTATACATAACCACAATCAAAATTTCCACTCAGGATGCCTTAAAAACGCTTGAAAAGGATAATCCTGCGGTGACATCCAGATTTCGGATTTTTGCTAACACAATACTTTTCCTATGCACCTACGGTATACAGGACTTTTTATTTTTCCTATGAGGAAAAGTAAATAGAAATCAAAGAAGCTATTTGATACTTGCTGGACTGAAAATTATTGGAGTTGGTTGAGATGAGGTGGCAGATTATCGGCATCACTGGTAGTCGAAGCTGCATTCAATCAAATTATACATACTAAGGTACCATGTTATCAGTTTTTATGAATGAATAGTAGTTTAACTTACGTCAACAACAGCTCCTGTGTGAATTGCAGCAAATATCCTGTCCCTCCATCTCTCCAAATCTTGAATATCGAATTCTAATTGATCAGTCTCACGTCTGATATCCTAAAATAAAAATTATATAGTTTCATATTTTTATGATAATACTTTCTCAGAAATTGTTCTTTAAGATTTTCTCAAGTAACCAAGGGCACAAAAAATCAGAGTAACAATGCTTTTCAGCAAATGCTGGTTTGGTTTATTTATAACTCCTTGTGGAGTTTACTGTATCTTTTGTCTAAGTTTCTTGTCGGAAACCTTTGACATTGCGCAAGAGGACAAAATTAATGGTTAAAGTGGGTCTAATTATAATTTTCAGAGGAGTTGAAGTATCCCTTTAATTAATTTTAAAAGAATACACGTTCAAGAATACATTTTCAATACTAACTTGTAAGACAGTTCCTGTCATTCTTGCTGGCCAGTTTCTTGACGAGACGAGACTGTCCATCTTAGGGAAATAACCTTCAGGTATGGGAGATCTCCAATCAGTGAATCTCACTACTCTTCCTATGTTGTTACAAAGACGCTCGAAATTGTACCTATAAGAGCAAAAGGAAATATCAGAAAACAACTCTAAACACAGCATACCACACACTCTAAAGATTAAAGACCCTTTTTTACTCAAAAACGAGTCCCTGTTCCATTCAAAAATTTTCAGAACATTTATTAAGAAAAACAAACCTTGAAATAATCTGTTGATGCATATAGTAGAAAAGTTCACCACGTCTGTCCTTATTGACGATATCAAGGGATTCAGAGAATGGATATACCAGATGCCAGTGCCAATGATGGAGGTTAATACCTGCAACATTTTAACATCGATGTACAAGTATACACATTTAATAAACACATTTACACAAGTATACACATTTAATAAAATATGTTGTTCAAAGTTGGCACTATGCCGTGGTGACCTAGCTTGTCACTTTGGGTGAGTGGTTAGAGCTTACGTTCAGTAAGTAAAAAATCGTCAGATTGGATCCCAGAGATAAAGCATTCGCACAGAAATAGAATAGAATTTTGATTTACCTGTCTGATCTATAGTTTCTCAAAATACATGTCAACTGTTCTGAGCCATGCAGCTCTTGCTTATAAGGTTTGCCAAGTGAGAATTACCAGGTACCACCGGGTGTTTTCTGGTCTCCAAATTAATTTGAGCGAACCTGGTCGAGTAAAAGCAAGTCAGAAAGTTCTACACAGTACAGTGTTGTACTTCTTTATTTACGTAAGTCTCCTTTGATAGTCTATATATCCTCATCTAAGGAACTTTATTCAGGTTTAGAAATATTTGAAGAATTTATTACTGTATATCAAATTAAAACATAAGAAAGATTAAACCCTTTTGTAAACAAATGAATCCGACTATACTTTTAGTTTGAAACTGTTTGAATATTAATAGTTCATTTCCGCCTATCTCACAAAAAGCGGAAAAAACCGAGTTAATTATGGTTTTTGATATCATCTCAGATGTATAAAGGAAGCATAACAAACTATACAGAAATGCATGGAAAGGTTTGAAACATGTAAACACGAACTCACCCATGTCTTCCCTGAAGTAGGCGACTCTATGTTCGATTTCAAGATCAGAAGCAGTATAGTCTTTAGGTATCGTGATGGGAATCTGAAATAACAAACAAATGGCAATAAGCATATAGCAACAGCAACTTTGGATAAAAGATGAGAGTTTTGTCGTCGCGTCTGTTTAAACGAGGGTAGAATGATGCACCACTAAAAGTACATTGGGCTCGTATAATATCGGAGTTTTGGGACTTTGGAAAATGGTCAAGTGTTGGTAGCAAAGGCTTTAAAGTATCTCAATTTTTTTGAACAATCGTGAGTTCTTACATTAGAAATTACTAGGACGGAGCCCGTACTTGTACGTGTCAAAGATTACTTCAGAACAATTTTACCTTTTGGCAATTTTAAAAAAAATAGGTAATACTCTAATTTTGGTAAAATTTAGTAAATTGTAATTTATTCAATCTGATTTTTTAAAACAGAATCAAGACAAGTTGAAGGTTAGATATTAATAATTTTAAAACTCACTCTAGCGTTAGAATCCTGCACAATATTGACTTCTTCCTGAGCTCTAGCAAATACTTCACCGTCTATGAACTTCTCTGGGAATATAGTATTTATAGGAGGAATATCCAGATCTTTGGTATCAGGTCTATGAAGTATGGCTACTGAGTAAGCGTAGTTAAACAGATATGGGTTGACACGATCTCGCGCGTATACTGCAGCGCTTAGGAAGTCATCCACATTACGCATACCTGAAACCAGCGTACATTAGTTTAAAAAAATATTATAAATCATATCGTTTGTGGGGAAAAAAACATTTGAAGGAACCCACGATAAGAATTGTGACAAACAAAAATTTATAACTCAACGTTCTTCAAACGTTACTTCTCTCATGTTAGAAAGGTAAAATATAAGCCAATTTACTATCAGTACTTTTCTGATGTATTGAAATAAATAAAAAATAAGCTGCCAAGTATGACCACATCTATTTTCTACCATCTTTTAGGCTATCATGAACATGTGATTTCTGTATTACTTGTTTAAATGTCAGCTACTTAATGTACCGTTACATGTTTTGATTAACATTAAATATCAAGGTTAAACCAGAGACAGATTCATCAAATGTCGAGTAGGGTGTCGTATATGTGTTTGTTGGGGGCGCTGAATCAAATGAAACGGGTCCGAAATCGATACGATTGGGCGTATCGATTTTCAATCGATTGGACAATCCAGAGTTTCCTGGTTCAAATCTTATAAACATCTCGAAGCCATTCTCCTGTGCTGAGGTATAAAGAACGAGTAATTGACCCTCCTGCCGAGCTTGGTAACCGCGCTGATTTGGTATGGTATTGTACCAACATGGTAGCTTGATGTTCTTCACTTCTATCTTATTATCATCAGTACCGAATCTGTTCTGATGATGTGCGTATAGCGAATTCGATGTGATGAGGAAAAGTTCCGAGGTACCCCGTACCTAATTTTTTCTAAATATGGTGAGAAATACAGTATAGTTGCAGACTATACTGTGTTATTGAACATACCCATAAATATCTCGATAAGTCTTGAAGCCATTCTCCTGTGCTGAGGTATAAAGAGCGAGAAATTGTCCCTCCTGCCGAGCCTGGTAACGGCGCTGATGTCGGGTAGCTTGATGTTCTTCACTTCTATCTTATTATCATCAGTACCGAATCTGTTCTCCAAGTTGTTCTTCAATGGTTTGTATCTTTCAGCCTGAAATAGTCAAGAAACCCTAAGAATATTATACGTCATATCGGTGGCAATGAAAGGATCAAAAAGACAGTTTCTCCAACAATTGCTAAATTTTACCAGCAAAGTTAAAATAGCTTGCTGAAGTTTTGTTTAACAACAAAATAAATATTCTAAAGGAATTTTTCCGGCTTAAGGACCCCCGCGCTTATTTTTTTTGTTTCAGTAAGCCAACTAAAATGAATGTACTGGGTACATGAGAACCGTACCACTTCACATAGTTCTTGCCCATGGGCGTCCGCAGGGAGTGTCAATCAGATCACTTGCCCCCCTCCCCTGGAAATCAGAAAGTTAGATTAACCCGCACTGAAAAGTAAAAAATTTTAGTGTTTCTACACTTCTAAATGCAACTCTACTGAGAACCCCATGAGTTTATGCACACAATGCTCCAGGGAAGATCTCGGTACTTCTACCCTCCCATTTACAGCACTGCACCTGTAACCTGGTTCATAGTTTGTCTAGTATATTTTCTCCTGTCCCACTAGTTAATCCCTAGTTAATCAGATCTCGTTATGCTCACAATAAATAAAATATTTCATAATTTTTTTAAAGAATTAAAATTTAGTTTAGCAAATCCCCACTCCTGTGATTTACTGAACTCCTATCTCTGAAAGGATGCTCAAAACTAAACCTGCCGAACATTATTTACGACTGAACTTAGCAGCTTTGGATTTTTGCCAGGGGTCCCTGGAAAAAATCCTACAGATGCCCATGTTCCAGTCGGAGAAATCCAAAATTTCTGGTTGGACACACCAGGACTTTCTTTTGCAAAAAAGTTAAAAATTTGCATAAACAATCTTTTTAAAAACGTTTCAAAGAGACACTTACTAAATATTCTTCGGAAACATCGAATACTTTCTGTTCATTTCCTTTGGGCATGAAAACAGGCTCCAGAGGTCTGTCAAACAGCAGCAACAAATTCTTCTTAGTTTCAGTCGTCATCCTGAAACAAAAATGGTCGAACATATAACAAATCTGGCTTAAATAATACTTAATCTTAAGTAATTCCTTCTTAGTAAGATTAAGTAAGCCTTTCAAGTTAAACTCACATAGATTATGCCATATATTACTTTTAGGACTGTTGTTCTCATAAATTATTACCTCAATAATATTTATCTCCAGAAGGTGTATAATGTGAAGTTTATTGACCTTTTTTGGAGTAAAGCAGCTTAATTTGCTATAATGACTCAGCAAAAATTTCGAAACAATTATAAAATGCGGAAAAATGATGCGATCGGATTGAGATTCAGCCGCATGTAGCTATGTATAAGACTAACATATGTGCCAAGTTTTATATCGTTATCAGCATTAGTTCAATTTTAATCAACGTTTTTTTTAAAAAAATGAACAAAATCATAAAATAATCCGAAACCAGGCTGAAACCGGAATTATCCGTTTTAGGGGTTTTTGAGGCCGTCTGAGTGGTTTTTGCAAAGTTGTTTGTCTGTATGTGTGTGTGTCTGTTATCATCGTAGCGCCCAGTATATTTATGCTAGAGATTTGAAATTTTGTACAAAAATCAGTCTACCGATGTAATTGTGCTATTCGGAAAATATTTTTTATGACGTCATTAACTCGCAATAATGACTCAGCAAACATTTCGAAAAATCATACTACACGGAAAAATTATGTGATCCGATAAAATTTGGTACGCATGTAGCCATGTATAAGACTAACATGTGTGCCGAGTTTCATCTCATTATCATCATTAGTTTGATTTTTATCGAATGATTTGTATACTTGTTTAAAAAATTGTAAAAAATCAGAAAAAATAATTCAATAGAGTTGAAATTTAGTCCAAGCGTATATCATTACGCTATAAATAAATAAACTAAGTTTCGTTCCAATACAACATGTATATCTATAATAGGAGTGAATTTACTATCTGAAGCGAAGCGAGTCTAAGGACGTGTTGCAAAATAAATTTATCGAATTGTATATTCTGAGGACAAGTGAAGCGAGTTCGAAGTAGGGATGATGATCGTGACGAATCTAATGTGATGAGGAAAAGTTCCGAGGTACCCCGTACCCGAATTCTTTTTTTTATCGCACCAATGAGTGCGAATATTATATATATATATCATATAATATATGATCATATATTATATATATGATCATACATATATATAAATATGATTGGTAGCATATTTAAAATTTAGATTTTAGGATGTATTAAACAATTGAATTAATATTTCATAACGTATTTATTGAATTAAAGTATCCATATAATATATATTACAAGTACAAACAGTAAATTACAAGTACAGACAGTACCGCAATTACAAGTACAAACAGTACCGTAATTACAAGTAGAAACAGTACCGTAATTACAAGTACAAACAGTACCGTAATTACAAGTATTACAGTACTGTGATTACAAGTATTACAGTACTGTGATTACAAGTATTACAGTACTGTGATTACAAGTATTACAGTACTGTGATTACAAGTATTACAGTACTGTGATTACAAGTATTACAGTACTGTGATTACAAGTATTACAGTACCGACAATACTTCATTAAAACTTATTATAATTATAAATTTGTTTTTTTAGTCTACTTAATGAAAATAAACAAAAGATGGCAATAAAAATAAAAATAGGATACTAATAAAAAGAGAGTAGCTCGTGCTTACCTTGATACAAAATTGAACCAAACGTTTGACAATAATTACAACAATGAACTGACAACGAACATAGGCTAGCATAGGTTATATAGACGAAGATAACAAATATAGGGTCTTATCTGGTGTGAAACAGAGACATGCTTCGTGCCTAGTGGGAAAATGTTAAACGCGATAAGTTTATAGCTCACTAAAGAAACCACATATTGTTCCGTGGTCAGACAAGAGATGATAAGTAATTGTGGTTATACTGATCACCAACTAATTGGTAAAGTTATATCTTTTAATTTAATAATTCAATTCTAAATTCTTAGAAGGTTACTCTTTTTACATTTGTTCATTCATACCAAAGGTATACATGAAAAGTAATGTAATACGAAAAGTAAAAAACATATTGATGGTAAATTATAACAATTTTACGATTTGCTCTGAGAGAGTAAAATTTTTTAATAGTCGGTAAAATTTAAGGTTTCGAAAAAACCTTGAAAAGTAACAAGTAACCAAAATAACGGTCGATAAGTCAAACCTATAGGGTTCCCAGTTTCGAAGCTTGGTGCCGGCGCTATTTTTTTAAGTCTTATTTGTCTTATTATTAAATAACTTTAATAATTCTGGTGCCAAGGTCCGCAAGCCGAGCGGATTTTCTTTGAAATGCGCGCTTTCTTGCTTATCAATCCGATATTTGCTTATTTTTCGGTTTATTTTTATAATCCTGAGGAGTAGCATCACAACTGGTAGTTAATAAGGGTTCAATTGTTGATAAATAAATTTTTAACCAAACATTAAAAAAATATATTTTGTTTTTAATTTTTCAAAGACAATGCGCCAACAATTAGCATAAAATAAGCTTCAAATGGCTGCAAATAATGCCGTGCCATGTAGTGTGTTATCTACGGGATAAATATGCGCATTTTCTTTAAAATAGCTATTTGTGTAACTAGGCAGAAAAATGGAATATTACTGACTGGTATCAAAGTTTGCTTCCGAGCCGAAGGCGAGGGTGTGCTATCTAAATTACCTGCAGAGGCGAAGCCGAGGCAGGTAATTTTAATTTTGACTGACGAGGCGAAGCTGAGGCAGGTAATATATAATTTGACTGACGAGGCAAAGCCGAGGAAGGCAAATATACGAGTCAGTAATGTTTCCTTTCCTGCCTTGTTCCACACAATATTTTTTCTACGAACAGTAATAAATCAAAACTAGCTTTCTTGAAAAACTTATTACGTTTGTATAATGTTTTATATTTACATTTTCTTTGACTAATAATACAGATCTTATCATCGAGAAAGTTGACCACCGAGTAGCGCTCGATTTTGTGTTTGACAGTTCTTTTAAATACGCTAACACAACGTTTCACTTACATTCTTTACTTTTTTTCTCTGAGCACCATTCTTTGAACACTTCATATGCTTTGAGATACCAACTTCGTGATTTGCCGGGTAGTAGGCTCTCTTTGGCATTTGTAGCTATTTCCAAAACATCCGACGGGGTATGATCGAAAAGTTCGTCTATATCTTCGACGATATTCATCACAAAACGCTATAGAATAAACTAACTTTTAAACTGTATTAAATACGGGTTCGTATGATAAAAGTAGTAAATGACTTGGTAAAAAAAGATGAGATAATAAACCCAAGACAAAAAGTGTTGCCTTTAAAATAATCAATAAAATTTAATCCTAATTAAAGATTTGCATTACAAACTGTTTTATTTTAACTTTAATTAGTTAAATAATGTAATTATTCATTATATAAATTATTAAATAAATTCAATAGGCTTTTTATTATTAACTAATCATGTTTACAAAAATGATGCCCCCCTCTGCTATCTCCAAATTTAAAGTAAGAGGTATCATAACGAAAGAAATAAGAATGCAACACCTCAGTAATTACACAATTACAACAGATAGTAATTACATTAATTTTATTCCCAGTGGTCACCAATCCAGGCTATGACAGGTTAAATTTTATGATCCAACTTAACTTAACCAGGTTTTATGAACTTAACCAAACTTAGTATATTTATTTATTACGTAAAGGGTACACTTGTACCAAATTCCAGCTTAATTGGATTATTTTCTTATTTAATGGAAATTTTAAAAAAATGTATTCAAGTCATTTGATAAAAATTAAACTATTGCTGACATTGTGATAAAACTTGGCACATGTGTTAGTCTTACATATGACAATATGCGTCCCAAATCTCCAACTTTTCGCTCAGTCGTTATTGCAGCTTAACGGGGTCATAAAAATATTTTCAGGATAGCATAACTAGACCTAAAGATTTTTTTTGTACGTGTTTCGACTCGATGACAACAGACAACTAATGAGGAGGTCTAAAAACGCCTAAAAATAATTCCAGTTACATCCTAGTTTTGGATTGCTGTCCAATTATGAATTAACCGTCCACATTATTAATTATAAAACACAGGCCACTGTGCGACCCACTTATTAACTTGTATTACTCGAGAATCTTAGTTTTAACTCTTTACCATAAGCAAACTGGGGCCTGCGATGATAAAAGACACGCTCATACGTAGTGGCGGTATTAGTGCCCCATCATGTGAGGAGTAGTCGTAAAATAATTGTTGTGGTCAGGGGGAGGGTGGCCAAAAGGTTTACCAGGATGCACGTGAACAAAGAGTGCACCATTTTACTAGGCTGTTTGTATTATACATTTACTAGTTATGAAAGTGGCATTCTGGCACGATATAAACAAATTTTTAAATGTGTTTGTCAAGAAATGAGATTTTTTACACATGTTAATCGATAAAACCGGAACTAATGCTGATTCATATACATTGAGATATTATTACTAGAGGGGCCCTATACTTCAAATTTTGAAACATCAAAAAAGTAACCTGAACTTCTTTGCTTATAAATAAAATCAAATAATTAGTACGAAATTACAGTAAATTATATAGTAGCAAATTTAAAAATACAAATCAAAACACAAAAAATGTGCGGGAAGCCGAAATGAAATGATCTGTATTGTGAATATGACCTGAATGTATTGCGATAGGCTTGTCCCCTTTAGTATATATCTCTATGTTCATTTATATGTTAACCTTAGATAGTAGTATATGTGTGTAAAATTTTAGTCTGATCAAACAACTTTTAAATGTTTTGAGATTTTTGCTGAAGTTTAAGGACGTTTCACATATTAAAAAAAACAATAGGGTTTGGGACATTAATGAGGTCGATTTATGTGCTAAAGTTGATTTTGATCTAAGAAAGGGTACGATAGTTATCGTGTCCAATAGAAACGCCTAGGAACAAAATCTTGCACAGACATAGACACATATATAAGTATACCTCAAAATTATTTATATATTCTCGTTCAGTAGGCCCTCCCTCCCAAAAAATCCACCCCACTCCTCCCTCCATAGCCCCAACCTCATTTTTTCTTTGAAAATTCACAAAATAAACAATATCCTTATTGTTAATATTAAATTTAAAAAAAATTGCACCATATGGGCAAAATAAATATTTACCTATTTTCAAAACAACAATTAAATCTCGCTGGGCTACAGTAGAAGTATTAGTTTAAGAAAAAGGTTTATTGAAGCAAATTTTCATGGGAGTTATCGCGATACATACAAACAAATGTTCACGCACGCAGTAGTATGTCATGGTTTTATTATGTCGCGTAATAAGTCAAGTTTAAGTAGTATGTCGATTTTCAGTATATAATATTATTTGTATTATGTCTTTATTTTTATGTAGTTAATTTAACGTTAATGTAGATAAGATGTCTAGTGTAGGTGGAAAATAAGGTATTGTCTGGTCAAGGGTCGCGCCGTATTTACCTCGCGAGTATATCGGCTCTTCCGCGCTCCGTGTCCAGTCAGTCGGCCCTAGTCTGTGTATATGACAAGTACGCATTTCCTCGTATCTCACCTGGCAGCTCAGAGATCGCTAACTCTCTGAATCTCCTGCAGGATTACGAAGAAATCATTCTCGTACAATGGGACTCCCGATCTTCAATCAAAGAAACCTTATTAAGTTGGAAAACTAGCCTAATGTTATGTATTGTGAGTTGGTGATGTTTTGTGCATTGGATGATGGTGACACTTGTATTTTGGATAACCTAAATACCGGTAGGAAATTTAACTCTTACTTTACTTCTTTTATGAAGACAACTTCATCGATATCGATGATATTCTTAATATGATAATCTTCTTAACCTGACTTAAATGAAGCCTCAATCGACAGCCAAAGTTATCGATTTACCGTGCGTCGATATCGTTCCCGTCTATCGTGGGAGACATTTTATTTTACGGTTTTATGAGAATTATAAAAGATGCAATAGTTATTTTAATTTAGAACAGATGGCCAAAATAGGATGTAAAAGGGCATTAAAAGTGAAAACATTGGAAAATTAGTAATTTGGAATAAAAACAGCCTGAAGTATAAATTTGATTTGATTTTTATGATTTTATTAAAAGGAATTCCTTATAATTTTTATGATTTTTTTAAAGTTCAGATTACAAAATACAGTCCTCTTAATGTGGTTTTTATAAATAATAAATGCTGAGTTTCTTGTTTAAATTTATCTGGGTTTTTTTGTTATTTTATTGGATCAGCAACCCGCAACTAGGATGGATCTCCGAGATGCATCGTAAATCGGCCCCAAAATATTGGTTATGATTTTGTCGACGGCGATTTACTATTCATCTCAGGTCTGCCCTTACAACAAACAAAAAATGTTGGGCCAACTAGTTCGTCTAATTACGAACTAGCTGATTTCGTTCAATTAATATAACTGTCTCCTAAAGTAGATAATACTTAACCAGATTATTTTTAAAGTTTAGGAAATTCTACTGTAAATGATATGACACCTTTACTTGTTGCAGACCAGCATAACTGTTCATTACAGGACTTGAAAAAAATACAAATTTTCTAATTAACCCCAGCAAACATTGCCTTAGGAACCTAATTAGTGTTCTGAATGGTTGGTCACTGCAGATAAACATCTTACTAGTTTAGCCATAATATCGGAGGCTAACTGTCCCACGTGTGGGCATTTCACAGGAACAGCCTTTCACCTGCTTGCAGAGTGTGAGTCCTATACTTCTCTTTGTACCCGCATATTTGGCGTTGACCTTTGTATAAAGAGGGGCTCTCATCTCTTCGTAGGAGATGCATCCTCCAATATATCAACTTTTCCAAGAGATTTTAGGTAGAGTAGGTGTAGGCTAAGGAATCAGGGTTGGCTAGAAGGGCCCTATTAGCCTCCCACCGTATTACTACTACTACTACTTAAAAATTGAAAGGATAATAAAGCAATAACTCTCAATTAAAATTAATAAAAATATTGTTTATTAGTTTACAGAAACATGAACTTGTACAAAAATACATACGGATCATAAAATAAAACAAATTGTAATATTAAAGTTTTTTATTTCAAGTCAGTTATACAAATTTAAATTAAAAAAAAAAAATAAAGAGAATTATAGGAACAAGAAGTACATAAAAAATGTGGTAATAATAAAAAGTGTACTATTGATTAGATATAAAAAGTAGAAATCCTTTTTATTTCAAAATTCTCAGATAAACTTCATGTATATTGGGTTAATTTTTTCTCAAATTATTTGACACCTGGAACGAGATTAACAGTATTTACCACTCAACACATATTAGCAGTTTGTTTAATTAAAATTTAAAAAAGGACAAAAAATAATTACTTTTTAATATTTAATTCCTTTTCCTCTTAGGAGTTCCGGTAGCTCTCTTGACTGGAGTTCTTTTAGGAGTTCCTTCTTTAAGAGTAGTTCTTCTTTTAGGTGCAGGTTTCTTTTCTTCTTCTTGTTCCTCCGGATTTTCTTCTGTTTCCATTTTTTCTCCTTTGGTTTCAACCACCTCTTCTTCTTTTTCCTCTTCTTTCTTAGGCTCCAGTGTTTTTGTCACTTTTTCATCAGCTTTATTTGACTTTTCTTCAACTTTAATTTCTTCGTTAGATTTAGTAACTCTTTCATCTGTTTTTTCAGCTACTTTATTTCCCTTTTCAAGAACCCTTTTAGGTTTATCCTCCACCTGAGTTTCTCTTTCAATTATTTCTGTCTTAATTAGTGCATCTTCAACTTTTTCTTTCTCTTGAATTGGTTCTGTTTTAATTTGTACTTCTTCTACTTTTCCCTCTTTGTCATTTGTTTTATCCTTGTTAACTTCAACCTTAGTTTCATTAACTAGATCTACTTCAGTTTTGATTTCCCATTTTCCCTTTTTGACACCAGTTTCATGCGACTTCGAAGTAGTCAACTCATCATCTGGTGTGTTTTCTTTAATAATTGGATCAATGCTCCTTTGGATTTTAAATATGGTGTCCACATACCTCATAACCTTAGCCTGCCAATGAAAATAAATACATAAAATAAATTAGAGCGAAACTAAATAAAACAATAAGTAAAAATAATAGTATTCAACATCAAAACAAGATGAACTCAAAAATAAACAAAGTAGCAAATAATAAGTCTGAAATAATTACAGGACCCTTACAAAAATTATTAAAAGACAAATACTGATAAGAGACAGGCCTAATTCTTTGGCAATTCTAGGATATATTGATAAGGAAGTGTTCCACTTATATCAATGATTACTTCTATGAGAAGTTAAGTTCCTTTTTCTTCAGCTCTATTTAATAATAATGGTGACGAGGGAGTGATGAGAACCACATGTTCAATCATCTAGCAACTATATATCTAGGACACTTTACAGTTGTGTGTCAGAGCCAGAGACCAGGACTTGTGTAGTTTCAACACTACATCTGTTTCTGTAGTGAGCATATGCAGTTATTTTTACCTGTACTATGCTATAGCTCATAAACAGCACTTTGCAGTCTCACTCCGGAGAATAGGTGTCATAAAGTATCCACAATGTTTCTTTAGTGCTAGTTGCTTCTCAAGTAAACATCTATAAACTTGCAACTTAGCAAGCCTGAAATAACCGAGGCCTTCCCGTTAAAGGCCACCCAACATTCATTCAAACTCTTGAGGACTAGCTCTACTCTCATTTTAAGGACAAGGAAACAACAGTATGCTTGTTATTAAGAGTGAAAACTAAGTAGTCTGACAGAGATTTGAACCTAGGCTACCAAGAGGTATCCCCAAGAGACCTTAAAAGACCTGACGCTCTAATCAACTGAGCTATCAGTGAAGCCTTTTTTAACAATAGAGCAACCCCTTTGTATTTAACAAATTTAAATCTCTCTTAAGGGTGTACTGTAACTAAGAGAAAAACGCCTAAAACACAAAATTGTTATTCTCAATTATAGTGGGTGTTTATTTATTAAATTTACTTTATATCATCAAGTATCTTTCCTTTTTTTTATTTCATAATTTCTATTCAAACATACTGCGACATTACACAGCCTTATTTTAATCACTCAGAAATTAAACTTTATTCAATGCAGGCGCAATTTTTATTAGAACCAAATTTGGTATACCCCATACTAAAATCTGCGGAATGAGTCTTGCATCATTAGATTTTCTTAAATAAAGAGCAAAGAGAAAGTTCAAGTAAACATGATATTAAAAATTGGAAAAACACAATACTCATCAGGATAATTTACTAAGCATGTGTACTATAAGTCTCTCTGACAAATGGGGAACAGAGCAATTTGGAGAATTAGATAAAATGGGTGGTACAGCCAAATCTAAAATTATAGATATTTGAAATTTTGCCATCCTTCATGATTATAGCCGTATAAATAAAATAGGATACAAATCTTATACATATTTATAAAGATAAATTAAAAAATTAAGGCATGGCTTTACCACCATCTGTCAAATATTTAACTTTACAGAGACCAGATCGAAATGACGATAGCAAAATAAACGATCATATCTTTAAAGTAAACGATAATAATAAATTAAAAGTAAGATGACGGAATAGTGAGAGTGGGAGACTTACACTCATGTTTTCCAAATCGTTGGAAGAGCAAGATAACCTCTTCTTATAAGTGTCAAGTTCACTCGTCAAGTCCTTGACATTTTTAACTGATAATTCATAAACACACTGGAGTGCACCTGGTAATAAAACAAAACAAAAATATTTAGATCCGTTTATACAGGGTGGTCTGAAAGTATCGCTCTTCTTAACTATAACGGTTAAGATACATTTTTAAAATTTGAGGGAACTCCACAATGTATAGAGAAGTATATTTTGTTTGCATTGACCAGTGTGAAGTGTGCCAATGGAGCACACTACACCTAACTTTAAATTTCAAAATGGACACTGTATTTCTTCTTGCATATTTTAATTATATGATCAAAATAATTACTCTTCAAAGGGGCAAATGTAAGAGGGCACCCTTTAAAAAAATATTATTGGTGTTTTGTGTTCTTTAGGTAGAATAAAGGATGATTTATTCTTGGAAATTTTTCTCTATCTCTAATAGTTTGCCTTTACTTTTCAACTTTATTTTTTGGCCTTTTAAGATTTTTGTCTTTTCACAGGGGGCAAACTATTAGTGATAGAGAAAATTGTCCAAGTATAAAACATTATTTATTTCACCTAAGAATCTAAAAAAATATATTTTTAACTATTTTTACTTTTCCTCATTTATACCTTAGGTATAAAGAAAAAATATTGTGTTTACAAAAAAATCCAAAATCAAGATGTCACATGAATTATTCTTTTCAGGTTTTTTAAAGGCCTCCTAAGTGGTTTTCACAAAGTAGTCTGTGTGTGTATGTGGGTGTCTGAAATTATCGTAGCTCCCAGTGTATTTATGCTAAAGAGTTAAAACTATAGGTATAGTTGTGCTGTCCGGAATTATTTTTATGATGTCATTAAACCATGATGACTCAGCAAAAAATTCAAAAAATTATGCAGAATTTTTAAAAGAACACAGAAAAATGCTGGAATTTGGCACGCATGTAGCCATTTATAAGTCTAACATATATGCCAAGTTTCATTACATTATCAGCATTAGTTCCATTTTTATCAATTGACTTAAGTTTTTAAAAAAAATCAGAAAATAATAATCCACTTGAGTTGAAATTCGGTACAAGTGTATGCCTCTACATAAGACATGAGTACACTAAGTTTTGTTGCAAAAGGATAAGTATATCTAAGATTTTTGTTAAATCATAAAAGTTAAGCAGCATTGAGCATGGTCAGTACCTGGATGGGTGACCACTGGGAATGATAAGGACATATTTACTATCTGAGGACAAGTGAAACGAGTTCGAAGATGAGTTGTAGTATGAATTTAATAACTCGTATACTCTAAGGACGAGCCAAACAAGTCTGTAGTAGAGATGATGAGCGTAGTGAATCCAATGTGATAAGGGTACGTTCCGAGGTACCTCGTGCCCAATTTTTTTTTAAAAATAGTAATTATTTTTGTCATAGAATTGAAGTATGCAATAACAAATATAGGGTCCAATTTGAAATTTTAATGTTGGGTATAGTTGGGCGCTGAGGAAGAAGACTTTAGGACTACCCAGAATAAATTTTAAACCTTACCAATTTTTAAAAACTTGTATAACAGAAACCTAACATCATTAATTATAAAACATCAATTTTATAATAATATTAATATATAATAGTTAATATATATAAATGAATATAAGCACTGTGTCCTTCAAAATAACTAATTCATATTAGTTATTATTTAACAAACAAACACTATAACTTCAGTAAGCGCAGTGGAATTTTCTTCAATAATATCAACACCAACAACGTCTTTCCACTACGTAGTTAGTTGAAAGACGTTGTTGGTGTTGATATTATTAAACAAACACTAGTTCTTTGGAACTTAAAAAAATTGAATTTACACTACATATTTTTTTCTTTTTTTAGTCAAAAAAGGACTTAACTCAGTCTTTGATTGATCTTACATTAGGTGTTATTGATTATAAACCAACTTAAAAGAAGTCAACCAATTTGCATTCAATAAATCGAGTTAGGTAGGATATTTGACAAATATTCTGGTAAAAACCTACACATTAGAAGAAAGCAAGCTTGTCTTCTTTAGCTGTCTATCGAAATGAACAAACTAATATAACAATGAAATCGGAAACTTACTGTTATCTTCAAATAATTTATTGTATAGTCTCTCGGTGTTTAGTCTAGAAGCTTCGTTCCTTTCTAGCTGAGTCATCAGTTTGCCAATATCCACAACATTTCCATTATAAGTAACAAAACCTACGACAAACAAAATAGCAACAATAAGACCAACTTTGAGATAACATTGTCAAACTTATAATCACATCATGATACAAAATAGGAACAATAAGGTATACCTCATCCAAAGACTTCATCAAGTGTCATGATAAAGTTCACGAGATACTACCTAGGAACTGTATAGCTACTATAACTATACTAGCAGCAACTATAACAATACTAGCAGCAACTATAACTATACTAGCAGCAACTATAACAATACTAGCAGCTACTATAACTATACTAGCAGCAACTATAACTATACTAGCAGCTACTTTAACTATACTAGCAGCTACTATAACCAGGAATTAAGCCAGTTGGTATGGTGTTATATAAACCAAGTAAGGAAACTCCTATACTATCCTGTGTAAAAAAAATATTGAAAGCTGATAAAGGTAAAATTAATCGGGGCTGGCAAGAAGGGCTCAACAACGTGGCCTATTTGCCTGGCTTTGCCTCCCCACCCTATTACTACTAACGGTAAAATTGTGTTACCCTCTACTGATGATTACTAACAATTATAAAAACTTTTAAGACATTAGTGTAACTTTCTTATTAACATTCATTTTCAACCTATTTCCTTTTATTAATTTTACATTTAATATTGTATTTATTTATTTACTTATTATTTTATACGAAAGGGCTAAAAAATCAAGGATATTTAGTGTTGCTAGGTTCGGAACAAGACATTTTTTGTCATAAACAACGTGTTAGCAAACCTACCAATTTCAACTTGAATTTGGCACTTGAGGCCTAACTGATATTTAATATTTTATAAATAATATCGAAATAAACTAAAAATGTTCTACATCTTACCACTGTTATGTTTCTCAGCCTGAGATTTTCCAGACAGCAAATCTGTTTTCGGCAATAAATCCCTGTTAGCTGTAACATTCAAAACAACTAATAAAAACCGGTTGAATATCAAACTAGATTGAATAAGTGTCACAGGAAATAAGCAGCCTAATTTTAAAAACAATTATAGCCAGTATGAACATCTAAGCATTGAATAAAAATGATCTTAAATAAGACAAAAAAAAAATATTACATTTTTTATTTATTTATTTGAAATTAAATAATTATTAATAATTTTGATTGAAATTATTTAATAATTATTTAATCTTTGTTTAATTATTATAGGATTTTTTTTACTTAAAAACATAACTCTCAACTTACAGTGTATAAGAGCCTTAAGATCGACACTATTTTTCTTCTCTTCATCTATCTCTTCTTGAGTTTTATCAGTTATCTTTCTATAATGCAGTGATTTTTTAGTGATCACTTTCTGAACTAACTTCTTCACCTATAAAACAACAGAGTAGAAAGACAATATAGAAACATATGTTAGCAAATACAAGACTAATTAATTTTTTTTAACACTGAAGATCACTAAAAACCAAATTGAGGTTAACTTTATAAACACATAACAATTGTTATAGGGAGAATATTTTCTTTCAATTCCTTAAAAAAAACAAGCTGCCAATTATAGAACGAGGCTTCTCTATCTATAAGTTTAAAAATTATAGGAGCATACAATGCACTATAAGCTTGCATGTTTAAAAAAAATGTGCTCATCCATTCATATAATGCTAGCCACAGATAAAGTAGAGGCCTTTTTTTCAGATTCCACAAATTGCTTTGTCACTATTTGTCAAAGAGACTTAAAACTTACTACCCATGCTTAGCAAATTAAGCAGATGTGTCTACTGTCTAGTGTTTTTTGATATTGATAGTCTAATATCTTTTAATATATCATTTGATGAATAGTTGACACAATATAATATCTTTTAATATTAATATGGCATACCAACATTGGCATGATTTAGACAAAAATTATGACCTTACTTTAGATATAAAATAGAATTTTAAAGCAATTAATAGCAATTAAACAACAAATATTAGGTGGAGAGCCTTCTAGTGACCCTATTTTAGTAACAAATAAAAAATATTTACAAACCTGGGCTCTAGAGAAAGATAAACAAAAATTTGACAACATATCCTCAAGATCATCGTCATTAATGTAACCACACATTGTGTTATCAAAATAAACAAATGATAACAGAAGATGAGGATCAGCTGTGATTGGTTTGAGAGCTTTTTTCTCTTCCTTCACATCATTTTTCTTATCGTCTCTCTTGTCTTTGTCTTCTCTCTTGGAATCCTAAGATTCAAAAATAAAAATACCAAATAACGTATATTACCACATACAATATATATTTTAAATATTTTTCCTTCATCTCATTCCATGGTTTCCTAATGGAAGATGCAATATAGGAAATGATCAACAGGTTTTTAACTTTGTGGAGGGAATCGTAACGCTTGAGTGAAAATCCAATGAGACTAAGCATATGATAGATACGCTTCATCCTTTTGAACATCTATTTGATATCTTTTATTAACAATCTTTTGTAATCCAGATAATTGAATTTTAGTTAAACAATATTCGTAGAATAATTTGTAATATTTTTGTTATAGCATTTTAATTTAAAAAAAACTAACATGCTATTTTTTTTACCAATATTTAATAATTATATAAATCTAACCAATAACCTCCAAGATATAGATAAAGATAACAATCACAACATAAAAGTTTGTAATTTATGTTAATTAATTGATTAAGCACAAAATATACTACACAAGATGTATTATTCCATGAAAATAGTTGGGTCAAATGTATTTATCAATCCTAGTGTTACATATATGTAACAATAAAATGGTATAACTGGGGCACCCATAGCTACATAAATGTAGCTTTACATTTTAGTTAATTTTAAATTTGATTTATGTTCTAATATGCAAATATAAGCCATCTAAAAAGGTTAAAACTATCAAATTTCACAAGCAAATAAAAATGTATTTTGGACGCTAAAGATTTACCTATCTATGTTTAGTTTTATTCTGTATTATAATATAATAAATAATAAAATTATTATAACACAGATGATAAAATTATCTGTATAAGAATATAATAAATAATAAAATTATTACAATACAGATAGAAAATTATCTGTATTATAATATATAATAATAATAAAATTACTACAATACAGATAGTAAATTATCTGTATTACAAAATAATAAATAATAAAATTACTACAATACAGATAGTAAATTATTTGTATTACAATATAATAAATAATAAAATTATTACAATACAGATAGTAAATTATCTGTATTATAATATAATAAATAATAAAATTATTACAATACAGATAGTAAATTATCTGTATTATAATATAATAAATAATAAAATTATTACAATACAGATAGTAAATTATCTGTATTATAGTATGGCATTTTAATGTAGACAAGTACCATGCCAATGGTTTGTAACCTCTTATTTTTCTATTTAATGATTATTTTATTGCCGTTGAGAAAAAAAGTAGAAAAACTTACATCAGATTTGTCTTTCTTAGGTTCATCTTTCTTTTCTTCGTCATCACTTGTTTTATCTTCTTTAGACTTTTCTTTCTTCTTTTCCTAAACCACAACAATTAAGTCGTAAGTAGATGAATAATAGCTACAAACGTAAAATGGTACAGTTTTTATAGTTTTCCTACTTAGGGTTAAATTTTATCGGTCAGAGAAAATTTAAATACAGTCTATCGTTTAGTTTAAAAATCTTGACAGGTCAGTTTAGACACCACTGATTCTTAAGAAAAAAAAATCCCTGCAAGAAGGGAGCGGGAAAAAACTACGTAAACAAATCAGGTTATTTTACCCGTATTTTCTTGGCGATGTTTTTTTACATTTCTTTAGTGTAGTTTTATTTTAAAATATCATTTTAAAGATTACTTTGAAAGTATTTTTCAAAACGATGCAATCAAAAGAAGAACCACAAACAAAGTGAACGATTGCCGGGAAGAAGGTTTTTACCCTACAGCGGTTATTGTGGTAGGGATTTTTTTCTCTTTTTAAGTGAGAGGTTGGCAGCGGCTTCTCTGATTGGTCAATCTCCAAAATACTTATGACCTGGGGGATTTTTAAACTAAACAATAGACTGTAGATGAAAGTTTTACATTAGTTAGCTACAGTTTTGGCAACTAAGGCAAAGCCAAGACTGAAAATTTAAATCTTTCCTCGGTGTCATGTACTAAATTTGATTTATTTATATCGTATATTAAATCATACCATTGATAATTAAAATAAAAGATAATGATAACAATCAATGGAAACTTTCCCAAAGACTTTCCCGAAATAGGGTTTAAAATGAAAAGAAATATAAAAGACAAAGGATTAAAAATGCAACAAAGATTTAAAACAAAAATATGATAAATAAAACGACAAACAAACTTGTTGACTTTTAGCTTCATTTTAACCAGTATGTTGGAATCATTTGTCTTTTTTAGGAATTTTATACTTTAACTTTTCATTTTTTTTATAATTTTTTTTTATTTAATTTTTCATGTAGGCACTGATGATGACCATTAACAATTAAAAGCAAGCTCTGTTATACTGTAAATAATTAACCATATTTTGTTTATACTGATTTTGTTCTTTTTGAGATGCTCCCAAATATTTGGATTTCACATTTTCATCAGCTTTCGCCCAAGTATTTGGTTAAATCTACCTCTCTATAATTCGGATATAACCTCCTTACTTCATAATTAGGATGAAGTGGAGGAACAAAATTTGTTAAATAATTACTGCACTTCACAGCTCAATTTACCATAAAAATACAAGGTTATTTTAACGTCAACACAGGTGACTTTTAATGTAACATAATAAAGTGGGGAAATGAATGATTTGGTTGAAGAGACAAAAGTACTGCACCACCTTTGATTGGTTTTCATAAATAAACAATGTAAATAATAATCAGACTCATGTCTACCAGTACCTGTAATTAAAGTTTTCACAGGCCTGGTGACAAGACTAAACTATCGAAAAACCATAAACAGTACTTAAGACATAAGGGAGTAGATAAAGTTTTTCATGCACTTTTCTTCTCTATCACACAGAACACTCTTGAATGACCCTCCCATGACCTCAAATAAAAACGCAATGAGTACATTACCTTTTCTTCCTTTTCTTTAGCTTCTTCCTTAGAGACCTTATCAGCATAGATGCAAAGTGATTTATATATATTGTAGGTAAAATCCCTATTAAGCATGGCATTGAACATCTCCGCAAATAAGAATAATTCAAATGAGTGTTCCTGCAAAATATATACAATGATCCACCATAAACTCATAAAATTATTTTAATTTTTTAGATGTTGACGATTAATTAAGCTTTTACCCAACGGAATACTTAATTAAAAGTCTATAGAAGTTTTATAAGTTTCTAGATGAACTCTAGATTTATCGGAAAAAATTATCTAAGATGTTTTAAAACTTAAGAGCTTCTCTGCATATAAACTTAGTAAATAGTTCGAAATAGATAGTAATGGAGCTGCAAGGATGGACTAGAGCTGGCAAGAAGTCTGAGATATTTTTGCCCTGGCTTTACATTTCTCCACCAAAACTACTACTAACTTCATTAACGTAAGATTTGTTTGTTTACATAATTAAAAGATTAAATTGCTTGATTTTTTGCTGATAAACAAACGAAGTACTGTGATTGCTCTAGTTTAGGATTAATGTGAGTCAGTATTGTAAATCTAACATAACACTATCTCTATCTTACACACTATTTGTAAGTTTAGGAGTAGGTAAGAACAAACATTTAGTCAAATTAACAATAAACATGTAGAGTTATTCTTATTAAAACAAAGATTATCAAATGTTAGTTTCATTATTAAAAATATCTAAAGATTTTGTAAATTAAATACAGCTTGTCTTTAATTCAACTCAAGCTCAATGGTGGGTTTCAGTTCTGTTTTTTTAATTCCACAGTAGATTTTAATGGCGTTACATCTCTGACTTAAATTGGAAAGGCTTACCCAAAATAAAATTGGGTGGATATTAGGGACTTAAATCATTTCAATTTGCTTGTCGATCACTCACTTTCGTTGATGTGACAACAATAATAGGTAGGCTTTTCACCTACCACGCTACAGGCCACACCCTATTTCCTTTTCTTCTCTTCATTCTAGGGTTTCCTTTCCTCTTAAGTCTATGGTTGATAAAAGAAAGGACCTCCATTTTACCAACCACAGACCCACTCAACAGGTGGATTCTCAGATGAATTAATTGACAAGCTGATAATAATAAGTGGATTAACTTAACATAATTTTATTATAATAATGCCTCACCTTATTATCCTCAGATCTGTAATTAAGGAGTGAATAAAGAGAAGTAGTGATGCAAGAGAACTTGCCAGATTTGAACTCAGTGTTAGGGTGAACCAAGATATGAGGAGTATCCGGCAGTTTGTACAGTTTCTCTAGCCTGGCTTTTTCTTTCTCATCCATCTCTGCCTTTTCCTGAAAATCATATAATATCAAATACACAAAATATTCCAGGATCATTGCTGGCTCACTTTGCACCTACCAAGGTTCACTAGAAAACTAACTTCTTTAACTCATAGTCCCACAAGTTACTTAATCAAATGACGACGAGTTACTTAAAAAACTTTTTGATCATAAACTTCTCTCTACACATGGAACTATTACTTTTACCAGAATTAGAGATTGGACTAAGACTCCATGAACTCAGACACTTGATCCGCTTCACTCAATAGAGAGTGTGGCCTGCACTATGCTATTTAATTCAGCATCAGTTTTATATGACTTTTGATCAAGGAAAAACAATGCTTTCCAAAATGAAGCTTCTGTTAACCCAGACGGCAGCTAGAATCCTAAAGTTTGAGTAAAACAATCAGTAAGACAAATTTATATACTTCATTCCACAAGCGTATAATTTATATACTTATGCTTTATCCTACTGTAGTTTATCACTTGGCTTTCATTACAAAAAAAATATTGCTTTGGTATTTTATTTTGAAAAATGAAAAATTACACACTATTTACTCTACTTTCTATTTTTTAGTTTAACTAATGATACTTATTAAATTAATTGAATAATATACCGAGTTCGGTAGCTCAGTGGTACAGCGCTCGCCTTTCGACCTGGAGGTCGAGGGTTCAAATCCAGCCGGGGGAGGACCTCAATATGAGGTTATCCCTTGTACCGTACACTCGGGAGGTCTTGAATTCAAAGCCGGCCAACCCAGCCAGGATTTTACGTGGTTTCCTTGGCTACTAATACGCAAATGCGGGGTTGGATCTAGTTTCATCTGAGACAAGTCTGGATCCACATTTCCGTTGTCTCCAGCTCACGAAAAGTTAATGTTCTGCGGGCTGGGGGAGATGAAGGTCGGAAAGATATACTGAGCCTTTGTACGTTCGAAAACTTAGTCAGTGAATGTGATGGCGGCGACACAAATAACGTAAGTGACTAGGAACAAAGTGCTCCGTTCTTTGTGTTCTCTCTCAAGCACTGCGGAGTTTTGACTTTCAGGTCAGGGCTAAAGAGTTTGTGCACGTTGACATCTGGGTGCTAGAGTTCTTTGTCGGGTAGCGCTGGACTGGCCAGAGCGATGAGCCTAGCTAAAGTCTGGTGATGCTAGTGGAACTGATGAGATTGGTGAGACTGGAAGGACAAGGCCAAGTGAGACTAATGTGATCAGAGGGGAGCTATTAAGACTAGATGAAACTAGCACACAGTGAACTAGTAGTCGGCGCTAGCCAGAGCGGTGAACCTAGCCAGAGTCTAGCTGGTCTAGATGAACTAGGCACACTGTGAACTAGACGCGGGCGCTAGCCAGAGCAGTGAGTTTGGATAGAGTCTGGTTGGGCTAGATGAACCAGACACACTGTGAACTGGTCATATGTGCCGCCATGTACGGAGAGTGTGCTTCCTAGATGATTGGATGTGTACAAACTAAGGAGTTAATTAGTTGAGTGAGATTAGTGTGAGGAGAAAACACTAAAATGACCCTACGGGTTTAAGCGTAAAAAAAATTAATAATACCTAAGATATTTCAATAAACACCTGTCCAAAAAAACACACAGAAGAATCAAGTGGAAGCTTTTGAAGGAACGACCAGTAAACACAGTTTGCTTTTTGCTTGAAATCTGAATTTCCAAGAGGCCTTCAAATTGAAAACCACCAACACTCATTAAACCCCGTGAAGGTCATTTAAACCTTTTACTTATTCTGAGGTAAATTTATGTACTGTAGTACAGGCTGCATATTTACTCAGTTAGGCTGTATGAAAAATATGCAGCTTAACTGAGGTTTGAACCTGAGTCTCCTTGTTACTAGAGGCAAGCATTAACCATCATGAAAAGAAATTAACACTTAGATACAACATTTTTATTTTTTACTCTAAAGGGTAATTGTTTTCTGAATTGACCTTGTACAATCTAGCTCGCTATCTTGTTTCTATATAATTATGTTCACCTAGTGACCTGGTAACACCAGACATTTTCCATTTTTTATCACAATAAAACTATATTTAATTCTCAAACTACTATAATCAGAATCACACCAAATTTTGTGCGATTCTGACTTAAAATTACTAAGTAAAATTCCTGGTATTACTTTTTCCTCCTCTTTGTCTTTTTCTTCATCTTCATCAAGTTTATCATAATCCAGTTCATCATCGGACACTACAATCTCATTTTCTTTCTGATCCTCTGCATCTGCTTCCTGTTTGATGACTTTCATTAGACGAGCTATTAACTGAAGTTTCAGCCCTTTAGGACTCAGACCTCGCGCTTCTAGCTCATCTCTCATATCCGATACCTAGAAAAAACCATAAACAACAAATTTATAATTTTTTGACAACAGTACTATCAACATCGAAGTAGGTAAAATTGTATGTTGTTAGGGTGGTAGCATTAGTTAAGACCACCAGAAACATGACAGCTGATATCAGTGATCCTCCTTCTACAAATAGTTTTATCTCCAGACGGTGTATAATGTGAAGTTTATTGACTAGTTTTTAGAGAGTAAAGAAGCACTTTTCACTCCCAAGGGAGAAAAAGTTAAAAAGTGTTTTCTATTATTGAGCTATTAGATCCAATTATATCATTTTTTTAGGGGAGAAGTATTCTCTAAAATTATACAGGTGACCAAACAATTTTTGTAATATTCCTGGGGGTGGCATCCACAAAATTTATAAAGGGAACCAAAAAAATTTGTTTACTGGCTCAAAATCTGTTTCAGGTCAAAAGAAGTTGTTCAGAGCAATAAACAATTTTTCGATCTTTTTGGAGGCAAACCCTAAATTTATAAGGGGTCCAACTCAAAAAAATACCTTGGGAGTAAAATGCTATTTTCCCCCTCGCATTTACCTCACTCGGCTTCTCCTCCAGAGTTAATAGTCATAACTCCCTCGACTTTGCCACAAGAGCTAAACACATAAATCCATCATCTTCGCCTCGGGAGTTAAATACATTGGTTCCCTCAACTTATGTCTTAGGACCAACCAACTAGCTGCTCAGGGAAATAATAACATTCTTTATTCCCTTGATGCATAAATAATTATTATTTTAAGATTAGTTCCAACTACTAATGTTTCTTTCAGAAACATTAGAGGACCATCATAAAATAAATAAATGCAGTTTTCAGTTAGATTCAGATTTATTATCTATAAGATATTTTTAAATTTACCTTCATATTTTTAGGATCAAGTTCAGAATAATGAGTCGGTTCTTTCTTTATTAATATATCATCACTTTTATTATCATCATCACCCTCTTCATTCTATATTTTAATTAAAACATAAAAAACAATGTTAACAAGGAAAAATAATTTGTACAATCAATTAGAATATATGGTCATAAAATTATAATTAGGAGCTCCTTCGTTTGAGTGCAAGGTAATTAACAAATTTTATTATCTCTAATAATTCTAAAAAAGGGTGAAAAACTACCGTGTTCACAATCACAGCAACTTAATGTTGGTGCTGTACAATTTTCTCCAAAGAAGACTTGAATTCATCAAGAGTAATGTATAACTATAAAAATATTGTAATAAATAGTAAAACCGAATTTATGGTTAGTACAGGTTTCTCCAAGGTGGTGAATGGCAGCAAATGAACACTTATTTAGTAAAATAAGGTTCGGCTAATATAATTAGAAACTTGAAGAATCACAAAAACCTAAAAGGTTACATATAATAATTAACTAAAACAATTCCTGAAAGACAACAAAACAAACAATGCTGCGTTTTACCAAATCGCAAGTCACAACATAAAATATGAAATGAGGAAGAGTAAGTTGACTTTTAAATACAGGTTGTCTGTCATTTTCAATCCAATAATAGAGGAGTCTCGAAAGAAAATTTGGAAGAAGCGTTTTCCATCATTAAGTAATAAACATAAAAATTTTTAAACATTCTAGAAAAATTGTGAGAAAGTCTGGATGCCTTTTCATCAGGATCGGATGCATTAGAGACGTGACGCTGAAGTAATTTTGAGTAGGTTGAGTTCAATTCATCCCATTCAGGTCTGGTTGGAAGACAAGACCACACGTCTGGTATGAATAGGACCACAGTTTCAACTCGTGCCGGAACTGTTTTCCCTTTGATCACTGTTTCAGCTCTAGTGTAGTGGATCTCCAAAAATCTCAACCTGTAAATGTAATTTGAAAAAAAAAAATTTGACTTTCGATTCACAATACCAACCAAATTTGTTGTCTTAAAATTAAAATACAAGATGTTTTCCAGCTCTTATTGATGCCTTCATGATAACAGTAGACAAATAAAAAAAAAAAAATAATAATAATAGTTGATTTCCCAACCAAATCATAAATTGCAGGAAAAGGTTGTGTTAAATTGATTCCACAAAATTCAATTAATTGATAAATCTAATGTACAAAAAAAATAATAAAAGCAAAAAGTAAACATTGTTGAATCTAGTTTACACACTCCGGCATAGAGACAGACTGGTTTAATACTCAGCCGAATTTATCCAGGATATCATATTTAGATCAAAACAATAAGACCAACATATTTTTTTAACAGCGCTCGAGTAACGGAAATTTGACTAACCTAATTATTTTTTCTCAAATGCAACAGGTATCAAGGAAAGTAATGTGTTTGTTTTTTAAATCTTAAAACACCCTAATTATCTGTCACGGATGGTTTTAAAACCTCCTGAGTGGTTTTACCTATTAGTATATGTATGTCCGTTATCAGGGTAACACCCAGTGTATTTGTGTAACTACATTCACAAATCAATCTCTGTATCTGGTTGCGCTATCCAAAAAATAATTGTATTGTCAAAAATGACTATGAAAAAATTCACTCAAAGTATCAATTCAAAATTTAGCTAGCACACAGTCTTAAAAGACCAGCAAATGTGTCGAGTTTAATATCGTCATTAGTACAATTTTGTGAATAAATTAATGAACTTGAATGATTTTTTAAATAATAAATTTTTTAAAAATTAAAAAAAAAACACCTAATTATGTTGAACTTAGTCAATCAAACAAGTCAATCCCTTCATGTAAAGAATATAGTATCCAAAGTTTTCACTTTCAAGACGGCTTATATATTTATGACTTTGTTTGGATCACAACAATATACTATACATTATCACAACGATAATGCTAAGCAGCATCGAGTGAGGTCAGTCCGTGGATAGGTGACTGCTAGAATAGCAAAGAATATTCAATCGCTTGAGATCAAGCAAGGCAAGTCAGAAGATGTACCGCAATATAAATTAAATGATTTTTATTTTCTGAGGATGAGCGAAGGGAGACCAAAATGGTAAGTGTAGCGTCTCCGATATGTCGTGAAAAAATTTTAAGATACTCCGTGCCATATTAAGTTTTCAACAAAATTTACTCGTCTAATTTGCCAAAAAATAATAGTTAAAAAGCAATTTAGAAATTTCAATTTTTCAGTATCCTAAAACTAGGAGAACTAAAAAATAAATCTAATTTGTGAAGCTTAACATTATAATCATTTAAATCCTGTCTTTGAAGAGATATGTTTGGGACAACTAATAATTTTGCTTTCCTATCTCTTATGATAAGAAAGGAAAGCATCCTATAGAGTAAAATTTCACATCCACTTTTTGATAAAATATCCACCTTTTAGCACCTACAGATCCTAAAATAAATCAAAGATCCTAAAAGGTGTTGGTAAGTATGTATGGATGGATATGTACACTTTTCATGAAATTATTGAACTGGTCAAACCAATCATCCGAATTAAATAAAATTTAGTAAAAAATCAAATCATATGTGATACAAAAAAACTGGTTCTATTATAATAAAAATTCAAAATAGCAGCCCTTTCAAAATTTGACTAAATTTTTAGCTAGTTTGAAGAGATCCGAGTCTAACAAGACCTCAATCACATTTGAGACTAAAACAGTTCGAAAGACATCAAAAGATAAAACACTGGCAGCAAACAGCCTGTGTATTTAGTTCTAGTTGTGCTATCCAGAAAATAATCACTTTTCCTCATTTATACTGTAGGTATGTAGGAAAAGTATCGTGTTTGCCAGTAATCCAAAACCGGGATGCAGTACCGAAATTATCTGCTTAAGGTGTTTTTAAGGTCATCTAAGTGGTTTACACAAAATTGTCTGTGTGTGTGTGTCTCTTATCATCATAGCTCTTAGTGTGTTAATGCTAGAGAGTTGAAACTTTGTACAAAAATCAGTCTACCTCTGTAATAACCACTAAAATGACTCGGGGAAAATTTTTAAAAATCATAAAACGCAAAAAAAATTAGATCATTTTGAGATTTGGCACATAGGTATCCATTCACAAGACTAAAATATGTGCCCAGTTTCATCTCATTATCAGCATCAGTTCAATTCTTATCAAATGACTTGTGTACATGTTTTAAAAAATCGGAAAGCTATCCAATTTGGTTCAAGTATATACCTTAACATAATAAATAAGTACAACAAGTTTTGTTTCAATACGACAAGAATATCCATTAGTTTTATTGGATCATAAAAGTTAAGCCGCATTGAGCATGGTCAGTGCTTAATGGGTGACCGCAGAGAATGAAACATATGTATTTACTATCTAAGGAGGAGGGAAGCAAGTTTGAAGCAGGAAGGATTAGCGTAGCGACTCCGATGTGATTAGGAAAAGTTCTGATGACGTCATTAACTAGAAGTAATGACTCAGCAAAATTTGGAAAATTCATAAAACCCAGAAAAATGTTTTAATAAATTTCAAATTTGGCATGAGTGTAGTCATATATAAGACCAACATATGTGTCAAGATGCATCTATTATCAGCATTAGTTTAATTTTTTCGGAATGACTTGTACATGTTTTTTAAAACATTATAAAAAAAATTTTAAAATTATCATATTGATTATTGGAACAAGTATATCCTACTATTAGTTAACTATTAGTTAAGAATACTTCAATACTCCAAATATATTTACTGATTTTGTTGGATCATAAAAGTAGTAAGCAGCATTGAGTGAGGTCAGTACCTGAATGGATGACAGCTGGGAGTAAACTAGGAATAAAACTAATGTATTAACTATCTATGATCAAGCAAAGCGGGTCTGAAGTAGTCAGTATGATCATAACAAGGAAAAGTTACGAGTTACCCCGTACCCATTTTTTAATTTTTTTTATGACATTTGATAAATATGATACAGAAGATTAGTTCCGTATTTGACAGCTCATTTCATTCAAGAGATGTAGGTATCTTCCAGCACAGAGCGTTTTGATGTGGAACCACAGCCATTGTAACTGATTCTGTCAAGTGTACATACATTGAATAGATACGAGAATTTATAATCAGGTTGGACAACAGAATAGATGTATCAAACATCGTCAGGTCAAACTGCATCATTATGTTATTTCAAAGTAATACAGCATGCTTAAACTGGAGTTTCGCAGAGAAGAAAATGCCTATATTTATAGAATTTCAGTAGCCATAGCATACAACTATGAAGATGCTTTACCAAAATTTTAACTTCCATAATAATGGCTGAATTCGGCTAAAAAAACTTTTAACTTCTAAGTACTATCTACACTTAGAATAATACTACAAATAAGAAATAAACACCACATCATTCATTAATAACAAAGATGTTGGACTGGACACCCCTTGGTACCAACCTAACAAAATTAAATATCTATAGAACAAAGAGAACCATACTACTAGAGGGAGGATAAGGGGTCTGGTAGCATGAAAATTTCCATTGGATACCATTGCCATAAATACCCCTACTCTATGGAAGGAGTCTCCAAAAGCCAAGTAGTTTATCATTCCAACACCTCTATTGGCATACACATTTAAAATACACCCTATAAACAGTAACCATTCTCAATGATGCCACTATATATAACTCAGAATAAATGCAATAGATAATAATTAAATCATTTTAAATTTATTTTACTTAATTTAAGGCAAAATAGTTTAAAAATAATGTAATAATAATGTGAAATGGTAATTAAAATAAAAATCAATTAATCATGTCACCAATGCACTGTTGTGGTACTTGGTCACAATAAGAATTACTGTATGCTCCTTCTACTAGTACAAGTCTCTTTGCTATTAACTAAATAATAATAAAAATGATAGTTTTAATTATTACAAAAAATATTGTTAGGAAATTCCTAATAACAGATAAAAGATAAGGGGCTTGGTATTTCACCCATAGAACCCTCATGCCAGAATTTATAGTTTTCTAAGAGGTTTATTGATCGGTCCTTCGTTTAACTTTGTATAATCCCTCTAGAAGTATAAGTCTCTTTGCAATAAACTAAATAATAATAATGATAGTTTTAATTATTACAACAAATATTGTTAGGAAATTCCTAACAACAGATAAAAGATAAGGGGCTGGGTATTTCACCCATGGGACCATGGGATTCATGCCAGAATTATTAGTTTGCTAGGTGGTTTATTAACTGGTCCTTCTTATAACTTCAAGCAAGAATACTTCTTCCTGAAATAGTTTTATTTAAATTATTCACAGCAGCCACTTCTTAATTCGTTTTAATTGAGAAGGCCACTAATTAATTAATAAATAAAAATAAAAACTAAAATCCTGCCAACTTACCACTGGGTGCAGTTAGAGAGATCTATGCCAGTTTGATACTTGGTAGACCTGATGGCTGTTTTAATCAATACACCGGGGTCAGTTGAAGGGTTCTCGCCATCATGAGATGGACTCCATGGTCCACCAATAGCAACAGGTTCTTTACTACGTTGACCAATCAGAAAGTTGATTAGTTTTGCTGGGATAGTGATATCATCATCAGGTGATACACTTGCTCTTTGGTTTTCACTAAGGATTATGCATTTTTTGTACAGCTCTTCCAGACCAGGAGAAGCAAGTAAAATAACCTAAAACACAGGTTTACTTTTATTTTTTTCAGAGAATTTACTTTCATATACAAATATAAAGTATAATTATTTAAACAGAAAGAGGACTGAAATCATCTGAATGTCATCACAAAAAATTCTGTTGTGGAGGTCTGCAAATCAGGTGAATTTTCTTTGAAATGTTTCTTGCTTATATCCTTAGAATAATACTATATATAGAAGGAGCACAGGACCGTAAACACAATGTAATTCCACTGATAACACGAAAGCCGGTTGACTGGTGCAACTAAGTAATGCTGCCAACCTGACAACAAAACATTATTTTAAATATTTGTCATGTATATCTATTAATGAAGAAAGATCATAAAGAACAAATATAATAACTTAAAACACCTGCTGAGTATTTAATAAAACTGGTCTTAGATGGCAAAAGGGTGGCGGAATACAAGAATCTACATTTAGTTGACGAGGACTACTTTTTATATATAATTTTAATAAATACGTTAAACTACAATTTAAAATGCTTAAAATATTGTAATGCACCCATAGTTATATTAGTATTTTATGAATAATCAATAATTAATTAATAATAGAACATAATAATTCAGCAACCGGAAGTATTGCCAACTTTTTTTAGAAAATTGTATATTGTTAGGTTGGCAGCATTACTTAGTTGCACCAGTCAACCAGCTTTCGTGTTATCAGTAGTGCTCCTTCTATATATAGTATTATTCTAAGCTTATATCCAATGTTTACTTAAGTTTTTGATATATACTTAATAACCTGAGCAGTAGTGTCACAAGAAATTATATATTTTTTTTTAATTTTTCAAAGAAATGCGCATATTTATCCTATAAATTAGACATTATACGGAACAGCATTATTTGCACTTACTTGTAGCTCAGTTTATGCAAAGTGTTGGCACATTTTCTTTAAGAAATTAAAAAAAATATATATATAATAAGTTGTGACACTTACTGCTTCAGGTTATTAAATTTTATTTCAAAAGTAAGCAAAAATTTGGATTAAATAAGCAAGAAAGCATGCTTGCATTTCAAAAGAAAATTCGAGAACTTAAAATGTTATCCTAGGTCTCCCGCACGTAATTTTTAAGATAGAGATGTGATATTTAAAATATTTGTCCCTAGGGGTCTTTAGGCCTACCTTAGAGTATTGGCCCCTTTGACTCTTGTGTTATGATAGATTAAATATTAAATATATATTTTTTTTTAATTTTTTTTTTTTTTTTAAGTTTATTTTTCGCTTTAGGGCCCAAGTAGGGCTGCCGCCCTTGCTTACATAATTTAATATAATTGTCTGGTTGCTTATTTTGTTAGAACACATGACAAATTATAAATTAGCTAGCTCTGCTTGCCAGAAATGAATACATTATTAGGATTTTCGTGAAATTTAGGCTCTTTATTGAAGTTGGGCCCAGGACAGCATGACGCCAAACCAGAATTATGGTTTTAATTTTACTTTAACTTTTAATTTGAATTAAATTTGAGAATGGGCAATGCTCCTATTTACCCTTTTCTTGAATACAGCTTAGAATATAAACACTTTAATAAAACTATAAAACATGTGGATTACAGAAATAAACGTATATAGCTGTTAGTATGTAATCAAGAGCAGAATGCAACAATCA
Organism: Microvelia longipes; assembly: GCA_018340805.1. Classification (NCBI taxonomy): domain Eukaryota; kingdom Metazoa; phylum Arthropoda; class Insecta; order Hemiptera; family Veliidae; genus Microvelia; species Microvelia longipes. Next base: position 11,057,663 of record JACMZG010000002.1, on the reverse strand, counting down.
AAATGCAAGAGTGATAGTGGATTTAATTTCTTATCTATGTTCATACAAGTTTATTTACATGATTTAGCTAGAAAAATAAAGTTTATAAACTATTTTTGATTCATACTATTCTTAGTACAAGTATATATTTTTTTAAATCTTATTTAAAAATAATGTACTCATTTTCTCTCAACCCAAAATCTGTGGACCAATTGTGGGTCATGACTTAAGGGTTGAGAAACTCTGCTTTAAAGTACGTCACAGTAATCAAAGATTTAAAAAAAAATATCTAACCTTAGCTGAGTAAAGATAATCAACATCAGAAGGCTCAGGAATGGGTTTCTTTGGAGGTAAGACATCCCTGTGGAAAACATGAAACTTGCACGGTACATCCAAGTTGAAGGGTTTATCAAGTGGCAGTGTTTGTTGCCATGATGATCTGGTCAAGAAGAAATCTGACGGAATGTACAGGGCATTGAATTTTTTCTTCAAATCACTCACTTCATTTTCAAAACTAAACAAAAACATCAAAATCCCTGAAGATTTTCAAGTCAAACAACTGATTCATTAAAAAATATTGGATAAGGGGTAACTTTCCCTCAACTCATCAGATTAGCTCATCACATGCTCACTACTTCAGAATCACTTCACTCGTCCGCAAATAGTAAATACATTTGTTTTATTTCCAGCAGTCACTATCCTCGCTCGATACTGCTTAACTTTTATAATACAATAAAACTTGCGGATATACATTCCGTATTAAAACAAATCTTAGTATATGTATTAATGAAAAGACACACTACAGTCTATCGACTACTTTAAAAATCTTCTTTTCGACTAGAAAAAAAATCCCTGCAAGAAGGGAGCGGGAAGTAAATAGTATTATGAGATTAGATTTAAGCCAGTTGTCAGGTAGTACTCTCTCTTTGCGGCATGTATTATATAATTTGTAAAGAACATCAATTATTTTGTCTCCACCTGCTTTTATATGTTCATTTAAGACTTCATCTAGTCCTCCTGCTTTACCTGATTTAAGACTTTTAATTGCGTATTCTATTTCAATCCTTAGCATAGGAGGTATAGTGTTTTCCTTTGTTTTATTCTTTCGGCTTGCATCTTTATCTTTGTCGTTGTAATATAAACTGTTGTAAAAGTCATATATAATTTACAGAATTTCCTGTACTTCTCTTTTTATATTTCCATGACTATCATTTAAAGCTATAATTGGTCTAGTTATTCTTTTTTGTTGTTTAAAGCATTTTTTAAGGCTTGTACCTTTTTCTAGAGCTTGATTAAGTTCTTTAATATTTTTTTCATTAGAGTACTGCTTTATTTTGCTTCTTATTAATTAAGATAGTTAAAATATAATATTGATGAAAATAAAATATAATTTTATTTTTAGGATCAAGTTTTAACTATCTTCTTTTTTTCAGCATTTTTCTAATTTCTTTTGGTAATCTATTTGATGTTTTGTTTACTTTTATATTTTCCTTGTTTATATCTTTGGTTGTCTCAGTGATTGATTTTACTATTTCTTTTTCTATTTTGTCAATTTTTTCAATTGACATTCTTTTCCTACTTTTTGTCGAAGTTTCTTTAATATCTATTAATTTTTGATTAAATTTCTCTTTATATTCATACATTTTTAGGATGTCTAAATCTATTTTGGGGATCTGGATTTGTTTGTATATTTTTCTTTTCTTTATCTCTATATTTGCCATTACTGCCTTGTGGTCACTTCCTATTCCAAATTTTTGGTCAATCATAAAAAATTGGAAAATGGTTCAATTGAGTCTAAATTTAGTTAAATTAAGTAAAGTCTATACCTTTACCTAATAAATAAGTTCACTAAGTTTTGTTTTAAAATGACAAGTATATCCATGATATATGTTGGATCATAAAAATTAATCAGCATTGAGTGTGGTCAGTGCTGTATGGGTGACCGCTCAGAATGTAACAAACACATATACCATCTGAATGTGAGGGAAGCGAGTCTGAAGACATGTTGCAATATACATTTGGCGAATCGTATATTCTGAGGACAAGCAAAGTAAGTCCGAAGCAGGGAGGATGAGCTTAGCGAATACAATGTGATGAAGAAAAGTTCCGAGGTACCCCGTACACGATTCAATCTAATCTTTAAACAGAGACTAAAAACAGTCTTATAAACAGTCTATTAATAAAAGTTATTATTTAAGGTGGCAATTCCAAAAAATAAAAATAAACAAATAAAATTAAAAATAATCAATAAACATAGTTTAACGCAATGTGAAGCCAAGTCCATGCAATACAGGCTTCACATTTTAATAAACTATTTATGTGTTTATGATTCAGAAAAAGTCTACAAAAAGGCTCTTCAAAACAACAAAGCCTTATCAATAAAAAAAAACAACTTTAAAGGTAGATAATTACCTGTTAAGAGTAAATTTAGGTATCTGCACATTATATCTGGGAGTCCAGGTCCTTCTCTTCTTTCTAAGAGGGCTTCTACTCTTAGTTCTAGTTCTCTTATCTCTAGATATAGATCTTCTACAAATCAAAGCATAAACAAACCTAAAGTTACAAGAAAATTATTCTCCTGGGTAGTGATTAGTTTTATTATAATATATTTTATATAATAATAACTAATTATAATATCATTCAAAAAGGTAGCGCTAGAGGAGTTCATCGTATATGATAAATAAAAGAGTCTCTCCACTTAATTACTTTATTAAAAAAAAACAAAGCCGGCTTTCAACCCCAAAAGGTCATCATCAGTCGTGCGGTGAGATGAAGGAAAGGAAAAGAAAAAGAAGATTATTTATTAGATCTTTTCATTGGTTGAGGACTGAATTACAGTCAGTCTGTAAGGAGAAGACATTTTTTTAATTTAGTTATAATATAATATTAAACTATTATACGTATTATATAGATCAAGTATTTAATAAATAATTTATTTTACTATTACAATAAATCTATAATATAAAATTATGTTCAAAAAGAAAAGAGATTTTACGTGTTATTTTAGTTATTGAGTTCTTGTATAAATTTCTCTACTGTTTCTCAACTATTACAGTAAACAAGTGTGTGTGCTTTATTCACAAATATAAAAGTAATTTTACATTAGTCAAAGATATATTCGACAAGATATCAAGTAAGCAAATGCTTCTTGTAGAATCCTTGTAATAAAGATATTAAATTTCAATCTTTGTATATTAAAGAGGTATAAAATCTTATAACAATTTACCACTCCAAATTAGAGAAATAAATAGATTCAGCAATTTCAAAAAACATCTTAAATGTTTGCGCAAGCGCAAAAGAGAATTGAAGTTTGAAAATTAAGAAAACAATTATGTTATGAACATAGGTTCATCCACTTATTCTTGATTACTGTTTTGTTTTGGTTTTTTTTTTACGGAAAAAAATCATTAATAAAAAGCTAAAAAGTCATAAAATAAAATTTACAACAATATACTCTCTTTTCTACTTTGTTTTTAAGTTCTTTTTCATCTATTATTCTCAATATACTTTTACTTAATGTATTGATTTACAATTTTTAATTATGTAAAATTAAAATTTAATAAAAATTAAAACCGCCAGAAGACGTAGTCTCTTAAAAAATTGCTCCCACACACGGGTTTATCCTTGTGGGATTCCAAACAATATTAAACTTATCATATAAAAAAATATGTCTGTGCACATTGATATTTGTATATTATGTGTAATAAAAGCTTTTTGAAAAAAAAAAAAACTATATTCCTCTATGCTTCCGGGTGAACTGTAATTTTTTTGTAATTCCTACACTCGACTTATTATTTTCTATTTTCTTTGTTTATTTTGATGTATGCTTAATAAACCTAAGGAGTCTAGCATATACACTGTGATATTTAATTTTTTCTTGGTTTTTCAAAGAATGCTCAATATCTCATATACATCGACTAACCCAAAAGATTACACAAAATTAAAATCATCGTTCCAAAATTGACATTGCTCAGCATTAAACACACTCCTTTTTAAGGGCCGTGTTATATGCTAATTTTTTAGCACATTTTCTTTTGAAAAATCCAGAAAATTATAATAAAAGTATGTACTGATAACGCTCATATAAAATTGGATAGTTTCTATCTATGGACAAATTTCCAAAAAGACACACAGTGCGAGAGATATACTGTGTTTAACTTATTCATGTGTTTTGCAAAACTCGGGTAGTATCAAATGATATCCAAAAATACATTTATTTAACTATTATAACTTCAATTAAATTAAGTTAAAAAACAAACCTTTTCTGGAGAATTCATTTACGCCTTGTTCTTGCGTCTCTCAGACTCGACAGACACAGATCTATCCCGAGTCTTATCATCCCTGATTCTATTGAAACCTCTGTTATCTCTTCTATTCTGATTACCCTGCATATTTCCTTTGTTATTGCTCTGTTGGGATTGACCCTTGTTGTAATCATTCTTGTTGTCATTCTTATTCTGCTGCTGATAATTCCTGCTTCCAAACCTATTGTTTCTGTTGTTAAAATTTTTATTACTTGAATTCTTATCAGCTGCAACATATTTCAATGAAAAAGACATAAATAAGGTAAACAAAACATAATTAACAAAAAATTGGGTATGGGGTATCTCAAAACTTTTTCTTGCCTTATCATATTTGCCAAGCTCATCCGTATTTAGTTCTGACTCATTTCGCTATCCTCAGAATTAAGAAATTACCTAATTTACATTGAAGTTAACTGGAAGATATGATGACAAAACAATTACAGACAAACAACTTAGTAAAAACCACTCTGGTTTCAGGTGGTCTTAAAAACTTCTGACGATGATTCAGCTAAATATTATTCAGCAATGTTAATTATTATTTGCAATCGCTAAACCAATCACAACTTTTTTTAATTTTATTATAGTCGAGCACTTTAGTTGTCTTTCCAGTGTATCTGTCATTATTTTGACAAGCATTGATTGGGTGGTTTTATCTGTAATGAGAAACCTGCTCAACACAAAGTAAATTCATGCTCATCTTAGCTTTTAAGATTACCATAAGCTTTTAAACTTAAGTCTTCAAACAGCTATTTTAGCCTGCTCTGTGTGAGAGGAAGGGAGACTCAAAGACACAAAAATGAAAATTTATCTTTATTTAAATAAAAAAAAATTATTTCATGAGGTCTGAGGTACCCTTATAATAAACACACACCACACACACCACACACACCACACACACACACACCATAATATATTATATATATATATATATATATATATATATATATATATACATACCACATATATATATAATATATATAATATATAAAAAGTTTTGCACAATATATTTTATTTGTTGGTGGTTTGGGACCTTTGAAAACGGATTTAGCTAATGGTCCGAGGTTCGACTCCCGCCATGACACTTATCCCACAAAAAATAGTCATAGGTCATAACAAATAAATTATGGAATAGTTTCAGAGGTCATCTTTTGAAACATAGCCCTCAACAAGATATCAAACATAAATAAAAACAGTTGATCTTACAAGTCATTTCAACATCATAAATGATAGCTTATTAGCAATATGTAACAGAGAAGACTGAGAGCAACTCACCAGGAGGAGGTACCGCATTGTAAGTGGATCTATTCTGCTGTTGATTGTTCTGAGTTTGAGTTTGATTAGGCAAAACTTGAATTCTTTTAGCATTCCATTTGTATGGCATTGATGAATTAAACGTAGCTTCGACCAAGACACGACTTCCAACTCGTAGGTTACCTGCATTACTAGTAACGCAGCTATAAACAAATAAAAAACAAATGCAGTCGTGTTTACAGGTTGAAATGTTCAGAAGATGGATGTAACACAGAGTATACAGGACGTTCAGAGTATACAGGAGGTAGAGCAGTTGGGAAAAGGTGGGGGGGGGAAGCATTTTAGTGCAAAAAAAATTCCAAAAAGAAACATCTGGAAGAAGATGAATTGGAAAATGACTTCAAAAACATCGAGTCTCTGATTAAAGTTCAGTCAGTAGGGATAGAATGAATGTAATCAATAAAAAAGAAGTAGTGTCAGAAAGTATGCTAAGTATTCAGAACAAGAAGGAAACATACAAACAAAGTTCAGCTTTTGCTAAGCATATTATTGAATTGAAACACAACTTTGAGAAAGATGAGGATGAAATAATCTTTGGAAGAAAACTCAATGCTCTTGAATCTCTTAACATTTATTTATCCAGCAAAACAACGAAATGCAAACTCTAAACAAACAGAAAGAAGTGATTCATTCTCCTATTTTTAGTCAATTTTATAATAGTATTATAAAAAAATAGTCAGAAAAAACTTAGTCTAGTCCAGAGACTATGGATACTAAAACAGTAAGACTTTCAACTCAATAGTGGGAAAATTTGGATTCTAACGACACTAGCACTGCGGGGGACATACCTTTCAATTGAGTGGGCGTATCTTGATTTCCCGCTTTTTGCCTATAGTCTATTTAGAATTTAATTTTTATACTTTGTATAGTTATACTTCTGACTTACCCTACCACTTTAATCTTACACAGAACGCTTCTGATTATTTTTAAGTTTTTCATTCAAGTAATTTATTAATTTAATTGATTCAATCAGGTAATAATGAAATAGTGGCTAAAGTTTACACGTGATAGAAGATAAATTTTGGCATTTAATGCAGTGATTTAACATGTGATTAAATGTTATCATCTGATAAAATCAACTAAATCAATAAATTAATTAAATTAAATTTACACTTATCTGCCATCAATAGCGTTCTCTGGAAGTTTTAAAAAGGTTTCTGTTTACTTTTAGTTTCTGAATGTTTGAAATACAAAACATGCAACGGCGAACCGTTTTTGTAAAAAATACATACAGAAAACAATCATTTGTAAAAATAATTAATGAAGCTGTCATAACCAAGAATTGCCATGGTATTCATAAATTTAAATATAAAAATATAATCAGTCATTTTTGGAAAGCTACTGGGGTTAGTTCATGAGTTGTTCCCACCGGTCTGCCTCAGCACTATTTTTAGTAGCAAGCGATAATCGAATTCAAATTTTCCTTATTTAAGTTAACCCCCCATGGTCTAGTCATCTATCTGACATATTTAGTTTTGACAAGTTATAACCTTTCTGTTTATTTATTTGTTGACAAAGTTAAGTTTTAGCTAATTCTAAGATTATTTAATTATTTAATTCTAGTCTTATGTATATGTGCTTTTATTTGTGTTTAGTTTATTAGCCTGATGATGCCCACAGCCCTGGGTGAAATGGCCATAGCTTAATTTTATAGCTAATTTTCTTATGGAATTAAAGTCATTGTTTTTTTTTTTTAATTTATAAAAATACCTGGTTGGGAAGAATATATCGTCATCAACAAATCCGAAGTTTTCCTGTAATTTAGTGACAGTTCCAGTAATGACTCTCTCTTTGGCACCATCACCACTCGATCTTGAAGTTGTGTTCTGGACACTGGGAGTGGCTGTGCTCTGAAATGCTGCGCTGTTCAGAGCTCGAGTAGGGTACTGAACTGTACCCATGTTATTGTACACCTGCAACCAATGCAGATAGTCAAACGGATAGTCAAAGGCTAAAGATAGTCAAACGCAGAGTTGAAAGGGTGATACACTTAGTACTTAGGAAAAAATTCAATGTAGTTTTTTTTTACCAAACTAACCCAATTAGAAGGACAAGTATTACAGTTTTGGAAACAATCGAAGGCACTTTAATTGACTAGAATTAAAAAAACCCATAAATATAAGGTTTGCAACGAGTCACCCGTAGTGTAGTGGTTAAGGCACGCAGCCAATACACAGAATGAATGGACTTTAGTCATGGGTTCAATCCCAGCACGGGCCTCTAGGATTTCTGCATACCACACCATTCTGCACGTCCTTCAGAAGGGACGTAAAGCCGGTGGTCTCGAGCCTGTTCGTTGTCAAGTACTCGTTAAAGATCCCTTACCCTAAATGAAACTGGGTATAGGCAAAATTTATGACCCTCATTGTAGATTCATAATAATACTATAGTGTGCCTGCCTTGTAGTTTAAAGTGTGTGGAGGTTTGGTTTAACAGTGAGAGCACGTGCTGTTCCCACTTTTCACTAGACTTTAAGAGTCGTGAAATATGTATGAATGCTTGAAAAAAAGCATGAGAGGAACCATAGAGAATTCACGGCTCTTCTTGTCTAGATTAGAAGAAATATACCTACACTTGAAATTAAAAGGAGTAGAAACACTATCTTAGGGAGCTGGCAAAAAGGCCCAACAAACGTGGCTACTTGCCTGGTAGTTTACTACCACTTCCCCCATATTTACTACTACTATTACTAAGGTTTACAACATTTTCCAAAATAAAGCTGTTTATCTAGCTTTCACTGTATCTTGCCACTTACTTCTATTTGGAATGAAGACTATTATTATATGGGGTAATAATTTATTACCTCAAGAAAATAAAATAATAAATTAATTTTACTATTTTTATTTTTTCCATTATTTTTATATTATGTTTTTAAATAAAAAGTTTAAAATTATGCCAATCCACTTTTTTTTTATTTCATTTGACCTCCTGTATCCACATCTACTCTGACTACTTTTCTGGAAAACCCAACACACAGACCCACGAAGCTATTTTTTATGCAATATAATTGTCGAGAGACACCTAGAAATGTAACAAGCACAAAGCAATGCTACATCTGGGAACTGTTCCATCATTCAACATTCATCATCATTAATGGCTCGACATAATGTAATGTCCCGTACTCTGTTTTGTTACGTCTAACTCATCAGGGTGCCGACAGAGCCTGAAATCACTCTGACCTTCAATTAATTCCGAAGAATATAATGTGAAGTATTTACCAGAGACGAGCGGTGCTTCTTACCACCATCATGCATGGTAAGCAAAACATATATCATTTGATACTACCGTGTTTTGCAAAACATAAATAGTTGACACAATATAATTGTGTGAGAGACATTTATTAAGACAATCAAGTAATGAGAGCAATTATGTACTTAATTGCGAGAGACAATTAAAGGCCCATCTACAACCTTAAGTTAAGTTAGGAAGAATTGAAGAAGTGAAGAATTCCTCAGGAAGAATCGAAGAAGTGAAGAATTTCTCACTTAGAACAAACTATTTTGAAATTCCCGCTCTTAGACTTAAGAGATCCCGTAAACACGTCTACAACCTCTGAGTTGTTAAGTCAAGTTTTAAAGTTACAATTACACATATAGCTGTATTAGACTACTTTTCTTCCTACCGTCTACACATTTTATTTATTTATTTATTGTAACAACGAGCAGAGCTCAATAACAATTTTAATACAATTTAAATAAACATTAACTACTAATAAACTACTTTTCTTTCTACCGTCTACACACATTTTATTTATATATTCATGGTAACAACGAGCAGAGCTCAATAACAATTTTAATACAATTTAAATAAACATTGCTTTTTCAATGGTCTTTCCTTCCATTTTTTAAAGACATTTTGCAAATATTTTTTTACTTTACTTCTAAAATCGACCGTGTTTTATTTATTTTTATTAATAAATAAAATCAAAATGGATGAGGTAATTGTTGGGAGCGTTATTTTCCTTATCTCTTGTTTATATGTCTACATACGTAAGACCTCATCCATTTCAAAAACTATATAATTCAAAATAAAAAGAAAAATATATATTATATAAAAAACATTCAAACAACAAAACAATCATTGTTGAACGTTGTACATTCTTCTTTAAGTAACTTATTTTTATGGTTTTCTTAAGTCAAAAGAGCGGGGAAAAAATTATTTAAGAAGAAAAAGATATTTTGAAAAATTCTTCCTAACTTAACTTAAGATTGTAGACGGGCCTTTAGTTACATTTCCTAGGTGTCTCTCGCACAATTATATTGAGTCAACTATTCATGTTTTGCAAAACAGGGTAGTATCAAATGATATACTATTTTTTAGTAAAAATAAATAAATTATGCATGATACCTGTTGTTGAAAGCCAGCAGCAAGCTGTCCTTGATACATTTGCTGCTGGGGGTAGAGCATGGCAGCAGCAGCGGCAGTGGCAGCAGCATTTGGCAGACTCATATTGGAGTTTATTAATGACTGTGGTAGTTGATTAGAAAGACCAAGGTTATTTTGATTCATATTACTTTGATCTACAAATAACAATATAGGAAAATGAATTTTGGAAGGTTAGTCAACAGCACTGATAATGAAATGAAAGTAAGAGAGCAGAGAGCCCTGCATTGATATCACTCAGTACAATCAAGTTTTAATCAAATGAAAGTCTGTCATGGGTATACATTTGTCAAAACAATTAAACAAATCAAATCGAAGAACTATACTGACTTAGGCAACCCTTTTAATCAGAAATACATATGAAGCAAGAGTTTGAATTCCTCCAATTTTTAAACATCTATGGAGTATCTAATAGTTTTTGACGCATGGCGGGAGATCTTTAGACTCTGATTGGTTTCTAGTGGGAACGCACAGCTACCAACCATGTAAAAATGAATTGCGGTCGTTGAAATGATGTCATAAAGATATAAAATTTACGAGGCATTACCTTTTACTGATAAAGTTAAGCATTACTAATGATTTAATAATCTTCTAGGAGATTAATGTCAATTTTTTAATGAAATATTTGATTTTAATTATTTTTTAAACATAAAGAGTGTCCAATCACTCTTTATGTTGCAAAAACATCTTGGACTGCAAAAACATGTTGGCAATCCTATGAGTTTTTCAACTCATATATGGTACCAGGCGTCAAAAACTGCTAGATATACCATATGTACATTTTAATCTGCTAGATATATCATACGTATATTTTAATCTACTAGATGTAGCATATTTATATTTTAATCTGCTAGATATACCATATTTATATTTTAATCTGCTAGATATACCATATGTATATTTTAATTTTAATCTGCTAGATATAACATATGTAATTTTAATCTGCTAGACATACCATATGTATATTTTAATCTTTTAGTCTTAAATAGTTGATGATATTATACCATTTTGTACTTTATATACTTGGGTCTAAAAAATAGATTTTATTTATAATTAAGTAGAACATAATTGTGATTATATAGCAGCTAAAATATGATTTTGAGTTTTTGGCTAAAATGCCAAAGGTTCAATAAAAACATAAAAGAAGATTTTTCTGCTGAACTAAAGTTGGCAGGACTTACTGGCAATAAGACTGGTTTTGTCCTCCTTGTCTACTAAGCAAAGCCCAACAATGCATCCAATACAAAGTAGATTCATTAAAATTTCTTTACATTATTTAAGCCAGATAGTATGCACTTCAGTTAAACTTTAAATTCTCTTTCTTATTTTAAAACTCTTTTAGATATTATTTTTCATTGATAAATCACACCCATTATAAACAATAGGGTGTTTATTTCTTTGTGTAGCAGAATACAATTTTTAAACTTCCTTCATGGAAACCTTAATTAATCTTTGTGGTTCTATCTATCCAGTTGAGCGAGTAAATTCAAATTCTATAGCAATTTGAAAGACCAATTATTTAGACAACTTATTCAAAATTATAATGAAATTACCGTTAAAAATAATTAAATGATTACTAACATAATATAATATTTAAATGAAGACATACCTGACCGAGCCCAAGGTGGGTTAGCTGATCCTTTGTTGCCATACTGAGACATTATGGCTCAGTTTAGCTTCAACCTCCTCTCAACTAAAATGAAAAAGTACAAGATAAATAGTATGTGGGTGGTTGATAATGAACATCAGATTTAAGAATCACATATCCAAAAAAAGTTTTTTTTTATCAACATATAAGAGTATTTGAGGAGCCTAAAATAGTGCTAAAATAATTAGGTGAAAAATGAATTAATTGACAAAGAAAATGAAACAAAAGATAATCAAAAGTGTTTTAGGCAGTGGTTTTTTGTTGGACAGACAACAAAAGTTGGAAGACAAACTTTTCTTCATATGCTTAAATAAAGTAGTACATTTGATATACATGCAGGGTTCTTTCAAAACCTTCAGTCAATCAGAACCAAAGCTTTTTTAAATAATGTTGATGATTGTCTACTATGAGAACATTAAAATGTAAATAACAGACATCAGACTGGGCTCCTCTTATTGTTTTGTATTATTTGTCCTCCCATAATATGCTCTGGTGCAAGAACCGAAGTGTATTGAATGGGATATGATCACCAAAGCAAACATGGTATTTAATTATAGTGGAATTAAATAACAAGTGAATCGACTCTGGCTGCCACTTTGTTAAAAGTGGAAGATTGTCAAATGTCTTAATATTTTGAAAACAAACTCTCCGAAGAACTATCAAGAAGAAGAACTATCATTTATAAAGTGTTGAAAACAAGAAGAAGAACTATCATTTATAAAGTGTTAAAGTTCATTGCATTAGACATGTTAAATAAATTAAATATTTGTTATAATGAACAAATTAAAATGAAATCTAAAGACACAGCTTGTCCAAAACAACCTTTCCTTCTTCATCTCTTTTGTCTTTGTTAGGAAAAATATATTTTTGTTTCCGAAATTCGGAACAAGAGTGCGCTGCGTTAGCGGCTTTTGCCGCCATAGCGTGGCAATTGTGACACCACCATTTTACGCATCGCAATGATCGCTACACCCGCAATAGACGGACGCATCCCAGTATTCTGAATGTCACACAATGGTCACTAAGAGTAGCCTTAGCGGTCAAACTTTTCTTCTTTTGACATTTGCAGTCGTATCAACAGGCCGAATAGATTCTATTCCACTATGCATTGAACTAGTGGATTAAATATGATCCTCGGATTTGATACACTGAGCATACATAGTATTTGTGTTTTGACCTAACCATATTCATCAGAATGTCAAATTATTCCTAAGTACTTGAATTTGAATAGTTGATTCAATTTCACTGTAGACGTCATAAAAAGCATAACAGAAGTTCAAAAAGCATACCTTGGAAAATATATAACGTGAGTAGAAATCCGCCAGCAGTTTAGTGACACATTAAACTTAAGGTTACATTAAATATACTTAATAATAATAACTGATAACCTCGCAAATAACACAAACCTAGAATTCTTATTTTAATGACACAAACAACTCATGCAACGAAAGAAGCAAGAGATAAAAAAAAAGAGAGAACAATGGACGCCGAAAAATGTTTTTCTTCTTCTTTTTCTTTATTCTATAACGATTCTAACGCCTACGAAACACAATCAACAGTTTAGCAAATAGAGCTAAATGTGGTTTTGCAAGAAAGTCATATTCATAAAATTAAATCTTTTTACCACAATTTTCAAAAATAAGAATTAAATGTATTTTATTCCTAAACAAGAAGATATAACTAAAAACCAGATGAAATAACAAGTATGATTCACATGTAATTTGTTGCTGTTAAAAGTAGTCCGTATAGGTTTTATTATCTCTGATGCAGCCGGTCAGAATCAGTGTTGTATTTTTAGTAAACGTTGGCTAACAAAAGACCTTTAAATTGTTTACATTCTTCATGTGTGCTTGTTTGTCCAAATTAATTTATTTTTAATAGAGAAAGTGGTGTGATTTTAATATTTATTTTGCTCAGTTGCAGTTTAATAACATGCCTAAGTATTATTGTGATTACTGTGATACGTATTTAACGCACGATTCACCCTCCGTGAGGAAGACCCATTGCCAAGGTAGGAAACACAAAGATAATGTCAAATTTTACTATCAAAAATGGATGGAAGAGCAAGCTCAGCATTTGATTGACGCTACTACAGCCGCCTTCAAAGCTGGTAAATTGAATACGATGCCTAAACAAGGGGCGGGAGTTCCCGGACAGCCTCCAGTAGCAGTACCTCCAACCGCCGCCGCACCGCCCATGGGAGGACCACCTGGTATGGGTCCTAGAGGAGGACCACCCCCTGGTATGATGCCGCCTCCTGGAATGCCAGGTATGGGACCAGGCATGCCCCCTATGATGATGGGACCCCACGGGCCTATGCCACCCATGATGGGAATGAGACCTGGCCCTGGTGGTCCAGGTCCCCTCGGAATGATGGGTCCCATGATGCCTATGGGTCCAATGGGACCTATGGCTCCAGTAAGACCTCCTATAATGGCCGGACCTATGCCACCAGTCAAAAAGTAATTGTGTATTTAAGTTTTTTAATGAATTATTATTATTTTAGCTGTAAGTTTTGTATATTGATGTATTTAATAAATTTTACTCTTACCAATAGTTAGTGGTTAAATATTTTGTATTAATGTGCTGAATTTGGCACATCAACCCTTTACATTGAGTAGAATGTGCTTCACACTGACAGGTACCATGTTACAGTTTTATATTACTTATCAAGGATCTCAAATAAAGAAGCTGATAAGTTAAGGAACTTTCTGACCCCATGGACGTTGTATGAGATAGAGAAATAGAAGCAAACTTACCTTACTATTGTTTGTTGCATTATGTTACACACATAAAGTTGCATTAGTTAGTATTAGTTCTGTTTTATTGTTTGCCATATAATTAATGATGTCAAACAATACAATATGTATGTATGTTTTTTTTTTTTTTTTTTTTTTTTTTTTTTTTTTTTTTTTTTTAGTAGTAACCCTACCTAAAATTGCATTTATTTTTTTCACATGCTCCATACAAATATGTATGTTTTTACTTTGGGCATTGATACTAACTCAAATGATCAAGGTCTGTCACAATCTATGGGCCGTTTTGAAACAGACCATGGTTGAAGTTTTAAAATGTGCCAAAAATTACCTCTTTTACAGCATAAAAAAGACGTTCATATTCTTGCTCTGTGCACAAAAACTAACGAAAATCACCAAGGTCTGTCGCACTCTATGGGGCTGTTGTGAAAGCAGACTATGGTTGAAGTTTTAAAAATGCCTAAATTTTAATTATTTTTGACATTTGAAAAGTGCTTAAAGTAGTATAAGTCGAAGATTTTAAAACATATTGAAACAAAAAAACTACCAAACTAAAGGTGGTAAACTGGACTACCAAAACAGATTGAATAAAACTGCTTTAAAGATTTTTAAAGAATCTTTGTGACTGATTCTCAATTGTATATAACCAAATTAAAGAGGTGTCTATGATGTTTGAAAATGGCCTCTTTCATATTTTTTATACAAATAATACTGTCGAAGATAAAAGCGAAAAAACCCATGCGAACATCTCAATTATATTACTATGACAACAAACCAGTAATATTTGGTTAATTTTTACAGTAATATTCAAATTTAAACTATCAAATAAATAGTATATATATGTAATTAGGCTGTAAATAAGTTTTTAATGCTGCGACAATTTGTACATTCACGAGAGGAGCGAGTCAATAATTAATTTCCAAAGCAATAAAATTGTTTTTCAGCCATGTAGCATGTAATATTTTTCTGGGGGCACAGTCAGTAAAAAAATAAATATATCAATATTTTACTTTACTTACCAATTTGTGTAGTGGTTGTATACTCTAATTTTACAACTGGTGTACATAAAGCAAACGTTTCATCTCATTTATAAAATCGTTCTTTATTCACGTTTTAGAGATTGTAAAGTAGACACTTTACAGCCGCCAAAAAATATAGTAGATTATGGAACTATGCTGTAAAGTTAAATCTTATTGATGCGAAAAATACTACTTATACTTATGACATAATGAAACTTCTTATGTTTGTGAATCATACATAGTAGTGTATGTGTAAACATTTTCAGCCCAATCTGAACACAATATGAAGATTTGTCGGGTCATTTTTGTGGGTTTATGACGTCACATATATTTCATAGACAATAGGGTTTGTAAAGTCCGATAGGACTTGTTCTATAAGAAAGTAGAGAAATCACATCAATGTGAAATTACTTCATTTAAATTCGTGAATGAACATTTTGCCTACTTACATATTTAAATACTGCGATTTATAAACTTTATGATTTCACATTCACCTAATTTTTCTACTTTTATTAATAAATTTAAATAACCATTATAAAGTAATAAATTATAAATTTTATTGATGTAAACTTAAACCATGTTTCGTGTTTGTTTATATTTATTTTCTGTCGACGCCATTATTTTTTTTTGGCCATCTTGTTTTGGGGATCCAGTGTTACCTGACTTGATCATTCATAAATAAATAAAAATATAAGTACATAAATTTAGTAAATAGATAAAATACATAAATAAATTGTAATAAATAAATTTAAGTTGAACGTTAATATAGAATAAATAATAGGAATTTGTAAACCATCTGTACGCATTTCAGTCACCATTTTCTGCGTCTATTTGAAGATTCTTGTTTCGTACGTCTTTTTTCTGCCGATCCGTGTGAGTTGTCGTTCTCTGATTGGTCAATTACGCTTCCACGCATAAAATTTTATTTTTCCAGCCAGATCGCCATCAGAAACGAAATGCGTCGTTTACTCCCAACTTAATTTTGTTTTTTATAATGTTTTAAATGATTTTTTATGACTCAAGCAGTGTGGAAATATAATTACAGGTAAGCTTTCAAGTCTTTTTTGTCATTTTCCGAACATTGTAGAAGTTTATTGTTGGCAAAATCTTCTTCTATTGTACGACCACCTGTAGCGTACAGATTCCGTTCAAGTCTCATGGAGAGACAAGTCTAATTTATGTATTTGTCGAAGTAAATTAGTAAATTCATTCATATTTTGACCTCTTCTTTGAAAGCAAACTCTCCGAAGTTAATTTTGTCTTTATACAACGACTCATACAGTTATGGATTGGTTATAGATCGAACGAGCAGGATGTCGGATGAATTGATGCAACAAAGAGTTTAATGTAGATTTACTGCCTTGTCCTTGGGACTTCATTTGGTAAGAGTCTTACATATCATCTATATCATGTTAAATTTTCTTCACCTATGTGTATCATACCGTTGTTGTGTTCAGAAGCTAATGTTTTTGGGTGTATCTGTTGCCAGGATTGATACACCGTATATTTCTACGTCGTATTTTTCTACGCCGTTTATTTTCTACACCGGCTTATTGCTTTCTTACCGTTTCATTGGATGTACACCCCCTGACAGAGCCGAGCCGACCAGCCTTCAGGAGACGACCAGCGATCTCCTTCCCCTGAGGCGCTGACCCGCTGGGATTCTCACAGTAGTGGTATCGGTAAATTTGGATCAACAGATCAGGAACTTAAATACCTTCTTTCTTTAAACGTCAGGTTATGAACTTAAACATTTAATTTCATCATCAGGATAATAGTATATGATCAAGTGATCATCGAGTAATCTTATTTTCCAAATTTAATAAATAATTAACAATTAGAAATTTAGATTAGTAATGAGCATATGAGTGAGTGAGTGAGGAAGTGAGTAGATTAAGTTATATACTTGATAGTGCTTTCCTCTTTGGCACAAGATATATAATAGAATTCTTAAAAAAAAAAAAAAAAAAAAATAAGTAAATAAATAATATATATACACTTATAAATAAATAAAATTTAGATTTTGTCCTCTTTTTATCCAGATTACATTGTATCTATTTTTACTTTATCTCTTTAGTTTGCTTTGAAGTATTTTTTACTTTCTGGATTTTAACGAAAGCACCATCAAATATATCCTCTGTTATATTTTGGTTTATATTTAATTAACAGTTTTGTTACACACATTACACTAACATTTATATCAAGAGAAAAGATAAATAAAATCATATTGTAAAAGAATAAAAGAACAAATCATTATATTACAAGTACACATATGTTAACCCTATTCCTTGTCTGTAAACTTAATATAAGTCTGAGCTGTATCAAACTAAAAAACCTTTGTAACGTTGTAACTTATAAAAAATTTAATTAAACTGTACTCTGCTAAAATATTGTGTACGACCCATTTTATTCGCCCTCAAATCTGAATTTGCAGCCACTTGTATATTATTTCAGGTAGTTGTCAAGTACTCCATGAGTACCTGCCAACGTAAAGCCAACTTAAAATTCCCTCAGATATTTGGTTATTGGTGCTGTCATAATAGAGCACATACGCTTGAACCCCACAATTGGTCCCGAACATACAAGGAGACTCTGTTAAGTAATTATTTACAAGTGTTGCTGAAATATTCTTTTGAGTGTGAATTTTATGCCTCGTACTCGAGCAGAGCAGCGTAGAATGGATGATCAGGCCAATGATTTAGTTCAAGCCCTTCAGGCTCAATTAGAAATTGTAACGGCTAGACTTAACCAAATTGAAAATGGACGGAACCAAGACGATAACCCTCCTTGGTTGAAGGTAACAATCCTAACTTATTTCAAGGGGAAGTGGGTAATCAGTTGCTTACATTTCTGACTAATGCCAACCGTTCTAGAAATGATTTCTTTGATAAATTTAGCAATGACAGGGATGATAACCCTATGCTGTATCTTACTAAACTTACCAGATATGTTAGAATGCATGGTTTAAGGAATAGTTATCATCATATTGTAGAGAAAGTTTGAGAGGTTGTGCTTTGATATGGTATCAAAATATAGATCATGAACTCACTTTTAATGAATTTGCTGATAGGTTTCAAGAGAGATTTGGAACGACCAAATTCGGTCGAAAATCCGAGCTGAAATAGCTACGGGTGCTTACACTAGCTCTTGTAAGCTTGATCGACATACATATGTCAACCGACTTTATGCAAAAGCAAGTCAGATGCAAGGACAGTGGGAAGAATTAGAAGAAAGTGAGCTTGTCAAATTACTGTCCAAACATTTTGGGAGAAATTTTTCAAATGCATGTAGGACGGCAAGTAAATACTCTCCAAGAGCTAGAAGTATTGTTAAACGAGTATACTGATAAAGAGCTATATCAAGACAACCACTTAAGAAATAAGTTTGATACTAGAAATAATAATAGTACGGTGTATCAATACCAAAATGATTATAGAGATAGTAATGGTTATCAAAGGAGGAATGATTCTTATCAGAATAATCCTTATCAGAACCGTTCTCTTAATTCTTATCAGAACCAATATCAAAATTCTTATCAGAGAAATGGTTACAATAATAGAGGCCCCAATAGTAGCTCTATTAATTACAGAAACCCTAAGTATCCTAACCTAAGTAACTTCAATAATAGAAGTTCTAATAATTATAGAGGTTCTAATCACAGTAACTTTAATGATAATAGAAATCCCAATAGTTATAATCATAGAAATTCTAATCAAAGAAGTTATTCTAATAATTCAAATCAAAGATATAATAGAAACTCTGATAGCAATCATAACTTAGATAATAGAAATCCTAGAAATGGAAATCAAAACCATAGAATACAATCTATGTATGCTCAATGTAATGCTGCTAATTATCCTTGTGGATGTAACCATGAAGTAAATAATGTGCCGCTAAGGGCTAATGGCAATAATCAAAATGACAATGTTCCAATTCAGAACAATGAAACTAATAGTTCTTTAAACTTATAAACGGGGTGTATCCATGCAATAATAATAATAATTATGTATATAAAAATGATATTTCATGTAATTGTAAGACTGATAATCCTAATTTAAGTCAAGTTGATGTTAGTAATTTAAGTAAGAATGACGAAGGAAAAATAATCCTAAATGATAATGTTATTGATGATGAGTTCTTAGTTAATGATATTAAATCTAATTATAGTCTAACCAATGACAATACTGTTAATGGTACAGTTTAAATAATGTTAAAAGCAGCTCTGTTTCAACTGAAATAAGATGTGTAGTTAAACCTGATAGTAAACCTGTTACTTTGAATTGTAATGATGAACTTGTGTATGTTATGATAAATAATGATCAACGGATAGTGATCATGAGGATCAACGGATCATGAGGATCAACGGATTATGATATTAATTTAGAACATGAGGATCAACGGATCAACAACGGATTAAATTTAGAACAACATGAGGATCAACGGGTTAGTGATGTTAATTTAGAACAACATGAGGATCAACGGATCAGTAATATTAATTTAGAACAAAATGGGATCGACGAATAATTAAATCTACGATTGATAAAAGTGAATGTAATTTAGATCTAGAACGCGATAAGGATCAACGAGATATTTTGAAAAGTGATTATATTAATCAACAAGAATTAACTCCAAGAAGTACTGATGTATGTTATGAAGAAGATTTAATATTAAGTAAGGACACTTTGTTAAGTCCAGTTAATAGTTGTAATCCTTCTGAATGTCATGCACCGATGTCAACTTTAAACAACAATCCTCTAAATTCCAACGCAGTAGCAAATGAAATTGATGATAATGATATGCATATAAATACATTGTTTACAGAGGAAGAGATTGAAAGTAATCGTATTGCAGATAATGAAGTAAAGAATCAACGAGAACTACCTAGAATCACTGGAACTTTAAATGATGAAGCTTTAGAAGTACTTTTAGATTCCGGAAGCCAAATTTCTTGTATAAATGAAGAATATTTTATAAATCTTTTGGTAAAGATAAAACTATTTGTAAGGTGCCGTTGAAAGGTATTACTGTGTCAGGAGCTGCGACAAAAAAGAAATATAAAGTGAAGGAGCAAGTCTTTTTGGATCTCAAGATAGGAATTTCTTCTTTGACAGTAAATTTTTTGATCATACCTTACCTAGCAGAGAAATGCATTTTAGGGATAGACTTTTTGTATGCGGTTAAAGGAAACTTGGACTTCAAAAATTTAAAATTTATTTTTACTACGAATCAAGATGGGATAAAGGAAACCTCTTTTGTATTTCAACCCACTATTTCAACTATTAAGATTAACAATTTAAGAAAACATCATTTGAACTACCAACCTGCACTCATTAACCAGGATACCGTTGAAGAAGAAATACAGCGAACTGTTGATGGAATTTCTAATTTAAATAACAAACAGCGAACAATTTTTAGAAAGCTACTCTTAGAAAATAAAACCTTATTTGAAGATCGTGTTGGTTGTATCCAAGAATACGTTCATAAATTGAAGATTAAAGATGAAATCCCTTATTTTTATAAAAGCTACCCGATACCGTTTGCTAGTATGGATAAGGTGGATGAAGAAATCCAAAAGATGCTCCAACAGGGTATTATAGAATCCTCACGAGTTCCTACATAACCCCATCGTCGTCGCTGCTAAAAAAGACAATTCGATCCGTGTGTGCTTGGATGCTAGATTTTTAAACAATATGTCCTTATCGGATCACGACATGCCACCTACTATAGAGCAAATTTTTCAACGCTGCGAAAATACCAAGTTTTTATCCACTATTGATTTACGTCATTCATTTTGGCAAATTCCGTTAGATGAAGCTCATCGCCATTTTACTGCGTTTGTATGGAAAGGAAGAACGTATCAGTTTTGCCGTGTCCCATTCGGGTTAAAATCGTCGTTATCAGCCCTCATCAGAGGTTTAGGATGTGTGATACCACGTGACCTGGAAAGTATATTCTACAGTATATAGACGACATTTTATGTTTAGGCTCAACATTCGAACAACATATTGAGATACTTAAGAGATTATTCAGCTGTTTTAAGAAGCATAATGTTACTTTAAATTTATCAAAATCAAATTTCTTCAGGAGTGAGGTGAAATATTTAGGATTCATCATTGGTAATAAATCTGTTAAGCCTGACAGTGAGAAGATTAAAGCGATTCATAAATTTCCTGTTCCTCACAGTAGGAAAACTCTAAAGTCGTTCATAGGACTAGTCATGTTCTACTCCCGTTTTACTAATCGCCTTGCACACTGTCTCAGTGGTCTTAACCATCTTTTAAAAAAGAAGTTAGATGGAAGTGGGACTCAGCATGCGATAAAGCCTTTCAAGATGTAAAGAACCTGTTTACAGAGGAAATTCAATTAAATCACCCCAACTTCAAAGAACCATTTTATGTTCATGCGGATGCTTCAGGTTTTGCCTTGGGAGCCAGTTTGAGTCAGAAGGATGCTTCAGGAAATTTAAAAGTCATTGCACTCGCTTCAAGATTGCTTAAACCTACAGAGATTACATACTCGATTACTGAGCTCGAACTCCTCAGTTGTATCTATGCCATAAAAAAGTTCTATACGTGGCTGGCTCATTCAAAGTTTTACGTCATTACTGACCATAAGGGATTAACCTATATACAATCGTGTAAGAGTCCAACTGCCAGAGTTTCACGTTGGTTGCTTTTCTTACAATCCTTAGATTGCGAGTTTGTTTACATTGAAGGCAAGTCAAATACTGGACCGGATGTTTTAAGTAGGAATATTGAGAACAGTTCCATTAATAGCCAAAATTTCGTTATTAACCATATTAATGAGGAAGAAAATGAATATGAATTTTTAACCAACATCAAAGAATACCAGAATTTAGACCCATTTTGTGTTAATATTAAGAACAATTTAGAAGAAAATCAACATTTTGAGCTATGGAATGATATCTTGTATGCTAACCAAAATGGACAGACCAAGTTAGTAATTCCCGAAAATATCATCATTAAGCTAATTTCTCGTTTGCATTGGCAATATTGTCACTGTGGGATCAATAAATGTTATTCTGCTATCAAAGAATATTTTTACTGCAAAAGATTGAAAAAACATGTTATTGACTTCATTACTAGGTCGTAAGTGTCAGCTTTGTAAAGACCCGAATCGTATATGTTACGCACCTTGGTCTAGCATTGTAGCTCAGCGTCCTGGTCAAGTTGTATCAGCGGATTTTTATGGCCCTCTCATTAAAGGCAGATCCGGTATGCAGTACATCTTAGTGATTGTTGACAATTTCTCTAAGTATACACGACTTTTCGCCATTACAAAGGAAACAACGTTTAACGCCATCAAATGTTTACAAACATACCTTCGAGAAGTGGGAAATGTAGAGACTATTTTAACGGACAATGGTACGCAATTCGTGTCGCATAAATGGTCGAAATTTTTAGAAGAGAATAAAATAAGACACATACTAACACCTGTTCGCCACCCGCAATCAAACATCGCTGAAAGGATCAATAAAGATATGGGTAATGCCTTCAGAGTTCTGATATCCCACAAACACGGTCATTGGCCGACCGTCTTACAGGATATAGAGAATACCATCAATGAAACCCATCATAGTACACAAAGTGTACTCCTATATTTGCCCAGTTTGGTAATCCACCGGAAAGGAAATGGGTACCTTTCTTACCTAGAGAAATACCTAATATAGAACATCAAAGTCAGGAAAGTATTAATGAAAACATCAAGAAGGCTGCTCAGAAGAGAAATGAACGTTTTGCTAGAAATAAAATTAAAACCAGTTTTTGTACAGAAGATTTAGTATTAGTCAAAGCATTATGTGTTAGTGAAGCGGATAAAGGTGTGACAGCAAAATTTCTTCCTAGGTTTGAAGGCCCATACAGGATAGGCGAGCAATCCAAGGACCCTATTTATGTACTTTTGGACGAAGATGGTAGAATAAAAGGTCGTTACCACACATCTATGTTAAAGGCATTTAAGACTCCTCTTATTCAAACCCCTGTCGAGTTTTAAAGGTGAGTATTACTTTGTCTATTTGAATCTCAACTATGTCTTTAAAATGTAAAATATCACTTGCTATGTCTTAATATTTTTAGAATTTAGGAATTATGTAAATATCTTTCAATTTTCTTTATATTATAAGAATGACTTTTGGATACATCCCGGGGAAAAAATAAATAAATAGATAAATGTAAATTGATTATATATATATATATATACATATACTTAAATAAGTAAATTAAGTTTAGGAAGTAATCGTCTCGTTTCTGGTGTTATTATTATTGAAATTATCATTTATAATTATTTGACTTTTTTTTTTGTAGAGTACATTAATTAATCATATTTTTCTGACAAAGCTTCTAACCTGAAGAATTTTTATTGCTGATTGTCTGTAGCTTTTGTAGTTAAATTCATTTTAAGCTTTAATTTCCAGTAATTTACCCCTGCATTAAGTTAATTACAAATTTTTTGCTCCGACAAAAAATTCCTAATTAACCTGAGGTGTTATGTAAAGTCCGATAGGACTTGTTCTATAAGAAAGTAGAGAAATCACATCAATGTGAAATTACTTCATTTAAATTCGTGAATGAACATTTTGCCTACTTACATATTTAAATACTGCGATTTATAAACTTTATGATTTCACATTCACCTAATTTTTCTACTTTATTAATAAATTTAAATAACCATTATAAAGTAATAAATTATAAATTTTATTGATGTAAACTTAAACCATGTTTCGTGTTTGTTTATATTTATTTTTCTGCCGACGCCATTATTATTTTTTTTGGCCATCTTGTTTTGGGGATCCAGTGTTACCTGACTTGATCATTCATAAATAAATAAAAATATAAGTACATAAATTTAGTAAATAGATAAAATACATAAATAAATTGTAATAAATAAATTTTAAGTTGAACGTTAATATAGAATAAATAAAATAGGAATTTTGTAAACCATCTGTACGCATTTCAGTCACCATTTTCTGCGTCTATTTGAAGATTCTTGTTTCGTACGTCTTTTTTCTGCCGATCCGTGTGAGTTGTCGTTCTCTGATTGGTCAATTACGCTTCCACGCATAAAATTTTATTTTTTCCAGCCAGATCGCCATCAGAAACGAAATGCGTCGTTTTACTCCCAACTTA
Organism: Microvelia longipes; assembly: GCA_018340805.1. Taxonomy (NCBI): domain Eukaryota; kingdom Metazoa; phylum Arthropoda; class Insecta; order Hemiptera; family Veliidae; genus Microvelia; species Microvelia longipes. The sequence continues at coordinate 11,033,117 of JACMZG010000002.1, read as the reverse complement.
ATTTTGTTTTTATAAATGTTTTAAATGATTTTATGACTCAAGCAGTGGGAAATATAATTACAGGTAAGCTTTCAAGTCTTTTTTGTCATTTTCCGAACATTGTAGAAGTTATTGTTGGCAAAATCTTCTTCTAATTGTACGACACCTGTAGCGTACAGATTCCGTTCAAGTCTCATGGAGAGACAAGTCTAATTTATGTATTTGTCGAAATAAATTAGTAAATTCATTCATATTTTGACCTCTTCTTTGAAAGCAAACTCTCCGAAGTTAATTTTTGTCTTTATACAACGACTCATACAGTTATGGATTTTGGTTATAGATCGAACGAGCAGGATGTCGGATGAATTGATGCAACAAAGTTTAATGTAGATTTACTGCCTTGTCCTTGGGACTTCATTTGGTAAGAGTCTTACATATCATCTATATCATGTTAAATTTTCTTCACCTATGTGTATCATACCGTTGTTGTGTTCAGAAGCTAATGTTTTGGGTGTATCTGTTGCCAGGATTGATACACCGTATATTTCTACGTCGTATTTTCTACGCCGTTTATTTTCTACACCGGCTTATTGCTTTCTTACCGTTTCATTGGATGTACACCCCCTGACAGAGCCGAGCCGACCAGCCTTCAGGAGACGACCAGCGATCTCCTTCCCCTGAGGCGCTGACCCGCTGGGATTCTCACAGTAGTGGTATCGGTAAATTTGGATCAACAGATCAGGAACTTAAATACCTTCTTTCTTTAAATGTCAGGTTATGAACTTAAACATTTAATTTCATCATCAGGATAATAGTATATTATCAAGTGATCATCGAGTAATCTTATTTTCCAAATTTAATAAATAATTAACAATTAGAAATTTAGATTAGTAATGAGCATATGAGTGAGTGAGTGAGGAAGTGAGTAGATTAAGTTATATACTTGATAGTGCTTTCCTCTTTGGCACAAGATAATAAATAGAATTCTTAAAAAAAAAAAAAAAAAAAAAAAAAATAGTAAATAAATAATATATATACACTTATAAATAAATAAAATTTAGATTTTGTCCTCTTTTTATCCAGATTACATTGTATCTATTTTTACTTTATCTCTTTAGTTTGCTTTGAAGTATTTTACTTTCTGGATTTTAACGAAAGCACCATCAAATATACCCTCTGTTATATTTGGTTTATTTAATTAACAGTTTTGTTACACACATTACACTAACATTTATCTCAAGAGAAAAGATAAATAAAATCATATTGTAAAAGAATAAAAGAACAATCATTATATTACAAGTACACATATGTTAACCCTATTCCTTGTCTGTAAACTTAATATAAGTCTGAGCTGTATCAAACTAAAAAAACTTTTGTAACGTTGTAACTTAAAAAAATTAATTAAACTGTACTCTGCTAAAATATTGTGTACGACCCATTTTATTCACCCTCAAATCTGAATTTGCAGCCACTTGTATTTTATTCAGGTAGTTGTCAAGTACTCCATGAGTACCTGCCAACGTAAAGCCAACTTAAAATTCCCTCAGATATTGGTTATTGGTGCTGTCATAATAGAGCACATACGCTTGAACCCCACAGGTTCGAGACATTAGCAAGGTTGATTTTTGTACCAAGTTTCATTTCGATCTGAGAAAGCATTAGAGAGTTATCGTGCCCATAGAAACGTCTAGGACACAAAAAATCTCATACCTACATGCATATATATATATTCTTGATCAGTGTTTCACCCCTCCCATAAACAAAAAATCCACCTCCCTCCTTCATGAGCTCAACCTCATTTTTTCTGTTACGTCAATTAAAATAAAACAGTTAAAAAAGAAAAGACATTACTTTTTACTATTTGTTTATAACCTTCTCAATAAGCAAAACATTAGAAAACCAAGTGTCTCTAAATTTAGGACCTTCCGTACCAAGCATGTGCAGTTTGTTTTTTAAATGTTTTTAGTGATGGATTCATCTCTAGTTTTTGTTTTTGGTGGAATCACTTTGTTGTATGGCAAATCGTCTTAGTGTATCGTCCCCTTTACTTAATATCCTTGTGACACATTCATAAAACTTAACTAATTGCTTTATAGCTTTTGACATGAAAAACAGCTGTTTTAATAGAAACAGCAGGCGTCCAACTTCAGCTAGAAAAATACATGGACTTGGGTATCTCACAGGATAACCCAGTAATGCCCCCTTAGTGGGCGAGCACTACTAACATATTTACTTGATCCATTCAGGAAAAATCCTTTCATGTGAGCTCTGAATTTTGTGTTCCCTGTTATTGTTATTCCTGTACATTGTGTTGTGCTTAACAACGGAACATCAACTAATCAGTACTTTTAGAAAATAAACACCAGAAACGACAGGTTTAAAAAATTATATGTATATTATAATTTGACAATAAGTAAAAATTAACGTCTCCAACCCTACGCTTCATACATTACACTTTTGCATATTTAAAATCAAAATCAAAGCAACAATATATGTTTTGTTCACCAGCTAAAAAGATAACTAATCAGCAGAGAACACATAAGGAATGTATTATATCAATATAGTCTATTTATTTTAAAAGCAAAATATTATAGCATAAGCTTGAATACTAAGCACCTTAATATCCAATAAAGTACTTATGGTTGCATTACATGCCTTTACTTATAGTCATTTCAAAACCTTTTAGTATTCATGCTAAACATTGATAATTTAACTTAGTATACAGTGAATCAACTGATCAGTCTTAAGAAGTGAGTAGAAATTTAAAGGAAAAAGTCTTTCTACAATAATTTAGTTATATTTATTAAAAAAATGGTCTCTTAAACATGTAAAATGGAAAAACATATAAAGTTTTTCTAGGATTCAAAACTTAAAATTTTTAACAAGGTAAAAAAATAATATGAAACATAAAATTAATCACTAAAAATTATAAAAACTTCAAATCTGGTACAATATATTTAACATTTTGATTATTTTTTAAATTCTTTGATAGCTTTTACATATATTTGAACATGTATATTACGATATTATATTGTAATATTAGAACCAATATCAAAATAATTTCTCATTCTTATAATCTTGCCAATATAACAGATTTATAATACCTAATTTAAAACTTCATCATGATAAATTTGGGATACAATTCTTGTCTACCCAAAAAAACTTTAATAAAAGGGTGCAATATTTTTTTTTTAACACCAGGATGAGAAAAAATGAATAAAAGAAACAAAAATATTTACACTTATTAAGAAAATACAAATCAACGATAATTAAACAGAGATACTTAAGGCAATGGCTAGATCTACCAGGTAACTTATCAAATAACATACTTAAAACTTTGATAGGTGGTGAGGTTACAAAATAAGGTGACAATACACTTTATCATATCCTCTAATTAATCAGGTATAAGACATCAGATAAGCAAGGCAATAAGTAACTCTTCCCTGACATGTTGAGATAGAGACCTCAATGAATACTTTTGAATATTACTTGACATGTGGTACTCTTAAAACGGGTCGATAAAAGTAACAAAAATTATATTATTACATTAAATCGAAAAACTTAATTAAACCATGGAAGTGTGATAATAAGTCCAACCAATACTTAATCTTGCTCAGATATCCAAAATATGCTTTGAATTTTAGTAATATATTATACATTATATAAAAATGTTATAGTATTTATATTAAATTCAATTCTAAAAAAAAATAGTATAATAAGAGATTTTGGAGGGTAAATAGTCTAAGATTATGGTTCATAAATTATTATCTTTGTAAAATGGTATATTATTATTTTTTGTAATATTTAAATATAAATCAGCCGAAAGTTTATCCACGTTGAATGGAAGAGGTCCTCTATGGTCCTCATAAGGTCCTAATTCTGTGTGGTTAAACTAATCAGTAAAAAAATAAACTCTCTAGATATAATACTGGTCCAACAGATGAGTACCTGAAGAAAAATTACATAAAGCTAGAAAAATGCCGTTTATGGTTACATAAGTGGAGTTGTATCGCTTGGGACATTTCAGGTACACAACATAAAAAATATTATTACATTGGAAACGGCCTCTCTTCATCAATTTTTTGGTTCATTTGTATTACATTTTGGTAACTTAGTAAAATTTTATTGGAAGGTACCATAAAAAACTTTTTTAAAAACTACATTAAATTCTAAGAAACTCAAGACCAAAGCCATGTAATGGTCCAATAAAAATATATTGAATCAGTCATAATTAACTAGACTACTGTCGAAAGATCAAACCATGTTTACAATTTTTAAAAGAAGGGGGTATATGAAATGATCTACTGAGCATAAATTGCAACCATAATATAGTATTTTATTAGCTTTTTTCGAGCTTAGTATTCAAGTTAATGTTGGATTTAATTTCCTTGAAAACAGACTCCTTAAATTTTAGTATCTTAAAAACTATACCTTGTTTCGTCCAATCAAAACACTTATTATCACACTAACTTTAGAAAAGTAAGTGATGATAAAAAGTCAAAAGGTCCCAAAAGAAGTTTTATATAGGATTTTAATTCAGCTTACTTCTTCTCCCTCATACTTATTTTTGGTAACTATTCAAAAGGAACTAATTTCCTAATTAATTAATTAAAAGGAAGCAGAATTAAACTCTCTTCACTGCAAGTCACAAGTATTATACTATACTGATATGCAATTACTATTATTTATTCTAATAATTTAGTTTTTTTTGCAAGTAAGAAAAAGATAATAAATTTAACAAAATTAGTAATAATATAAAAATATTTTTATAAATAATTATGAGTTTTAAATACATAAAAAATTAAAAGATTATATTTTATAAATTACATAAATTTAAATATATAACAAATAGTTTCACAATGACAAAGTAATGTTAGTTAATTCGAGAAGTTGATCAAGATATCAATTGAAAATAAAATAACTACATTTTATATATAAAGTAAGAATGCTTGAACTTATTTATTATTCAGTAAACAATAGTCAAATTTTGTTAGAGGTCCCATAAAAGTAAATATGAGAAAATTAAAAACTCGTATAATTGCAATTCCGAGTATTGGATAAAATAGACTGTTGCCATTTGCTCATTGGAGCAGACTCATTCTGCTTACAGAGATTTTGGACAACATATAGACTCACCACTACGGCACAGTTGATGGTGCAAGCCGGATCAGCTATATAATATAGATGATATTCTTGTGGAAAATACGGAATTTGTTGTTTGATGTTATAATTTATTTGTTGTTCTTTTATATAAATACAACTCAATAATGTAAACTAACTTTGACATATTCAAATTTAAATAAACACTGGCTGTACATGAGGACACTCATAATTTTGTTCATATGTAATATTCATATAAGCTTTTTTTACATTTGTATTCTTATTTTTTAAATTTCTTAAAATGCTTCCCATGGGATAATTAGGAACCCTTGGTTCTGCAGCTGTATTGCCTAATAATAACTAAAATACTAGTAATACAGTAATTAATTAGACTTGGAGCAAAAATATATGGAACAGAGAGTATAACCTATA
>JACMZG010000002.1:10601354-11015406 GCA_018340805.1 Microvelia longipes | reverse complement strand
GATATTTATAATAAGATAGTTCGTAGATATAGAGTAGGAGTAGGATATAGATAATGGCAGACAAGCAGTGTGATAATAGTAATACAGTAACTTTGAGAGTGATCAGGTCTTTTTGTATTTTCCGGAACATGTAGAAGTTATTGTGCAAAATCTTATTCTAATTGTACGACACCTGTAGCCGTACAGATTCCGTTCAATCTTCATGGAGAGACAAGTCAATTTATGTATTTTGTCGAAATAAATTAGTAAATTCATTCATATTTTGACCTCTTCTTTGAAAGCAAACTCTCCGAAGTTAATTTTTGTCTTTATACAACGACTCATTACAGTATAAGTTATGGTTATATGAATTTAGGTTGTAGATAAAATGAGTAGGAGATCATGATTTAGATGATAAAATTAGTAGAGATTTACTGCCTTGTCTTGGGACTTCATTTGGTAAGAGTCTTACATATCATCTATATCATGTTAAATTTTCTTCACCTATGTGTATCATACCGTTGTTGTGTTCAGAAGCTAATGTTTTTGGGTGTATCTGTTGCCAGGATTGATACACCGTATATTTCTACGTCGTATGTTTCTACGCCGTTATTTCTACACCAGCTTATTGCTTTCTTACCGTTTCATTGGATGTACACCCCCTGACAGAGCCGAGCCGACCAGCCTTCAGGAGACGACCAGCGATCTCCTTCCCCTGAGGCGCTGACCCGCTGGGATTCTCACAGTAGTGGTATCGGTAAATTTGGATCAACAGATCAGGAACTTAAATACCTTCTTTCTTTAAACGTCAGGTTATGAACTTAAACATTTAATTTCATCATCAGGATAATAGTATATTATCAAGTGATCATCGAGTAATCTTATTTTCCAAATTTAATAAATAATTAACAATTAGAAATTTAGATTAGTAATGAGCATATGAGTGAGTGAGTGAGGAAGTGAGTAGATTATGTTATATACTTGATAGTGCTTTCCTCTTTGGCACAAGATATATAATAGAATTCTTAAAAAAAAAAAAAAAAAAAAAAAAAAAAGTAAATAAATAATATATATACACTTATAAATAAATAAAATTTAGATTTGTCCTCTTTTTATCCAGATTACATTGTATCTATTTTTACTTTATCTCTTTAGTTTGCTTTGAAGTATTTTTACTTTCTGGATTTTAACGAAAGCACCATCAAATATACCTCTGTTATATTTTGGTTTATAATTAACAGTTTTGTTACACACATTACACTAAATTTATCTCAAGAGAAAAGATAAATAAAATCATATTGTAAAAGAATAAAAGAACAAATCATTATATTACAAGTACACATATGTTAACCCTATTCCTTGTCTGTAAACTTAATATAAGTCTGAGCTGTATCAAACTAAAAAACTTTTGTAACGTTGTAACTTATAAAAAATTTAATTAAACTGTACTCTGCTAAAATATTGTGTACGACCCATTTTATTCCCTCAAATCTGAATTTGCAGCCACTTGTATTTATTTCAGGTAGTTGTCAAGTACTCCATGAGTACCTGCCAACGTAAAGCCAACTTAAAATTCCCTCAGATATTTGGTTATTGGGCTGTCATAATAGAGCACATACGCTTGAACCCCACAATTGGTCCCGAACATACAAGGAGACTCTGTTAAGTAATTATTTACAAGTGTTGCTGAAATATTCTTTTGAGTGTGAATTTTATGCCTCGTACTCGAGCAGAGCAGCGTAGAATGGATGATCAGGCCAATGATTTAGTTCAAGCCCTTCAGGCTCAATTAGAAATTGTAACGGCTAGACTTAACCAAATTGAAAATGGACGGAACCAAGACGATAACCCTCCCTTGGTTGAAGGTAACAATCCTAACTTATTTCAAGGGGAAGTGGGTAATCAGTTGCTTACATTTCTGACTAATGCCAACCGTTCTAGAAATGATTTCTTGATAAATTTAGCAATGACAGGGATGATAACCTATGCTGTATCTTACTAAACTTACCAGATATGTTAGAATGCATGGTTTAAGGAATAGTTATCATCATATTGTAGAGAGAAGTTTGAGAGGTTGTGCTTTGATATGGTATCAAAATATAGATCATGAACTCACTTTTAATGAATTTGCTGATAGGTTTCAAGAGAGATTTTGGAACGACCAAATTCGGTCGAAAATCCGAGCTGAAATAGCTACGGGTGCTTACACTAGCTCTTGTAGCTTGATCGACATACATATGTCAACCGACTTTATGCAAAAGCAAGTCAGATGCAAGGACAGTGGGAAGAATTAGAAGAAAGTGAGCTTGTCAAGTTACTGTCCAAACATTTTGGGAGAAATTTTTCAAATGCATGTAGGACGGCAAGAGTAAATACTCTCCAAGAGCTAGAAGTATTGTTAAACGAGTATACTGATAAAGAGCTATATCAAGACAACCACTTAAGAAATAAGTTTGATACTAGAAATAATAGTACGGTGTATCAATACCAAAATGATTATAGAGATAGTAATGGTTATCAAAGGAGGAATGATCTTATCAGAATAATCCTTATCAGAACCGTTCTCTTAATTCTTATCAGAACCAATATCAAAATTCTTATCAGAGAAATGGTTACAATAATAGAGGCCCCAATAGTAGCTCTATTAATTATAGAAACCCTAAGTATCCTAACCTAAGTAACTTCAATAATAGAAGTTCTAATAATTATAGAGGTTCTAATCACAGTAACTTTAATGATAATAGAAATCCCAATAGTTATAATCATAGAAATTCTAATCAAAGAAGTTATTCTAATAATTCAAATCAAAGATATAATAGAAACTCTGATAGCAATCATAACTTAGATAATAGAAATCCTAGAAATGGAAATCAAAACCATAGAATACAATCTATGTATGCTCAATGTAATGCTGCTAATTATCCTTGTGGATGTAACCATGAAGTAAATAATGTGCCGCTAAGGGCTAATGGCAATAATCAAAATGACAATGTTCCAATTCAGAACAATGAAACTAATAGTTCTTTAAACTTATAAACGGGGTGTATCCATGCAATAATAATAATAATTATGTATATAAAAATGATATTTCATGTAATTGTAAGACTGATAATCCTAATTTAAGTCAAGTTGTGTTAGTAATTTAAGTAAGAATGACGAAGGAAAAATAATCCTAAATGATAATGTTATTGATGATGAGTTCTTAGTTAATGATATTAAATCTAATTATAGTCTAACCAATGACAATACTGTTAATGGTACAGTTTAAATAATGTTAAAAGCAGCTCTGTTTCAACTGAAATAAGATGTGTAGTTAAACCTGATAGTAAACCTGTTACTTTGAATTGTAATGATGAATGTGTATGTTATGATAAATAATGATCAACGGATTAGTGTTATGAGGATCAACAACATCAACATGAGGATCAACGGATTAGTGATATTAATTTAGAAACATGAGGATCAACGGATTATATTAATTTAGAACAACATGAGATCAACGGGTTAGTGATGTTAATTTAGAACAACATGAGGATCAACGGATCAGTAAATTAATTTAGAACAAAATGGGGATCGACGAATAATTAAATCTACGATTGATAAAAGTGAATGTAATTTAGATCTAGAACGCGATAAGGATCAACGAGATATTTTGAAAAGTGATTATATTAATCAACAAGAATTAACTCCAAGAAGTACTGATGTATGTTATGAAGAAGATTTAATATTAAGTAAGGACACTTTGTTAAGTCCAGTTAATAGTTGTAATCCTTCTGAATGTCATGCACCGATGTCAACTTTAAACAACAATCCTCTAAATTCCAACGCAGTAGCAAATGAAATTGATGATAATGATATGCATATAAATACATTGTTTACAGAGGAAGAGATTGAAAGTAATCGTATTGCAGATATGAAGTAAAGAATCAACGAGAACTACCTAGAATCACTGGAACTTTAAATGATGAAGCTTTAGAAGTACTTTTAGATTCCGGAAGCCAAATTTCTTGTAAATGAAGAATATTTTTATAAATCTTTTGGTAAGATAAAACTATTTGTAAGGTGCCGTTGAAAGGTATTACTGTGTCAGGAGCTGCGACAAAAAGAAATATAAAGTGAAGGAGCAAGTCTTTTTGGATCTCAAGATAGGAATTTCTTCTTTGACAGTAAATTTTTTGATCATACCTTACCTAGCAGAGAAATGCATTTTAGGGATAGACTTTTTGTATGCGGTTAAAGGAAACTTGGACTTCAAAAATTTAAAATTTATTTTTACTACGAATCAAGATGGGATAAAGGAAACCTCTTTTGTATTTCAACCCACTATTTCAACTATTAAGATTAACAATTTAAGAAAACATCATTTGAACTACCAACCTGCACTCATTAACCAGGATACCGTTGAAGAAGAAATACAGCGAACTGTTGATGGAATTTCTAATTTAAATAACAAACAGCGAACAATTTTTAGAAAGCTACTCTTAGAAAATAAAACCTTATTTGAAGATCGTGTTGGTTGTATCCAAGAATACGTTCATAAATTGAAGATTAAAGATGAAATCCCTTATTTTTATAAAAGCTACCCGATACCGTTTGCTAGTATGGATAAGGTGGATGAAGAAATCCAAAAGATGCTCCAACAGGGTATTATAGAATCCTCAACGAGTTCCTACATAAACCCCATCGTCGTCGCTGCTAAAAAAGACAATTCGATCCGTGTGTGCTTGGATGCTAGATTTTTAAAACAATATGTCCTTATCGGATCACGACATGCCACCTACTATAGAGCAAATTTTTCAACGCTGCGAAAATACCAAGTTTTTATCCACTATTGATTTACGTCATTCATTTTGGCAAATTCCGTTAGATGAAGCTCATCGCCATTTTACTGCGTTTGTATGGAAAGGAAGAACGTATCAGTTTTGCCGTGTCCCATTCGGGTTAAAATCGTCGTTATCAGCCCTCATCAGAGGTTTAGGATGTGTGATACCACGTGACCTGGAGAAGTATATTCTACAGTATATAGACGACATTTTATGTTTAGGCTCAACATTCGAACAACATATTGAGATACTTAAGAGATTATTCAGCTGTTTTAAGAAGCATAATGTTACTTTAAATTTATCAAAATCAAATTTCTTCAGGAGTGAGGTGAAATATTTAGGATTCATCATTGGTAATAAATCTGTTAAGCCTGACAGTGAGAAGATTAAAGCGATTCATAAATTTCCTGTTCCTCACAGTAGGAAAACTCTAAAGTCGTTCATAGGACTAGTCATGTTCTACTCCCGTTTTACTAATCGCCTTGCACACTGTCTCAGTGGTCTTAACCATCTTTTAAAAAAGAAGTTAGATGGAAGTGGGACTCAGCATGCGATAAAGCCTTTCAAGATGTAAAGAACCTGTTTACAGAGGAAATTCAATTAAATCACCCCAACTTCAAAGAACCATTTTATGTTCATGCGGATGCTTCAGGTTTTGCCTTGGGAGCCAGTTTGAGTCAGAAGGATGCTTCAGGAAATTTAAAAGTCATTGCACTCGCTTCAAGATTGCTTAAACCTACAGAGATTACATACTCGATTACTGAGCTCGAACTCCTCAGTTGTATCTATGCCATAAAAAAGTTCTATACGTGGCTGGCTCATTCAAAGTTTTACGTCATTACTGACCATAAGGGATTAACCTATATACAATCGTGTAAGAGTCCAACTGCCAGAGTTTCACGTTGGTTGCTTTTCTTACAATCCTTAGATTGCGAGTTTGTTTACATTGAAGGCAAGTCAAATACTGGACCGGATGTTTTAAGTAGGAATATTGAGAACAGTTCCATTAATAGCCAAAATTTCGTTATTAACCATATTAATGAGGAAGAAAATGAATATGAATTTTTAACCAACATCAAAGAATACCAGAATTTAGACCCATTTTGTGTTAATATTAAGAACAATTTAGAAGAAAATCAACATTTTGAGCTATGGAATGATATCTTGTATGCTAACCAAAATGGACAGACCAAGTTAGTAATTCCCGAAAATATCATCATTAAGCTAATTTCTCGTTTGCATTGGCAATATTGTCACTGTGGGATCAATAAATGTTATTCTGCTATCAAAGAATATTTTTACTGCAAAAGATTGAAAAAACATGTTATTGACTTCATTACTAGGTGTCGTAAGTGTCAGCTTTGTAAAGACCCGAATCGTATATGTTACGCACCTTGGTCTAGCATTGTAGCTCAGCGTCCTGGTCAAGTTGTATCAGCGGATTTTTATGGCCCTCTCATTAAAGGCAGATCCGGTATGCAGTACATCTTAGTGATTGTTGACAATTTCTCTAAGTATACACGACTTTTCGCCATTACAAAGGAAACAACGTTTAACGCCATCAAATGTTTACAAACATACCTTCGAGAAGTGGGAAATGTAGAGACTATTTTAACGGACAATGGTACGCAATTCGTGTCGCATAAATGGTCGAAATTTTTAGAAGAGAATAAAATAAGACACATACTAACACCTGTTCGCCACCCGCAATCAAACATCGCTGAAAGGATCAATAAAGATATGGGTAATGCCTTCAGAGTTCTGATATCCCACAAACACAGTCTTTGGCCGACCGTCTTACAGGATATAGAGAATACCATCAATGAAACCCATCATAGTACCACAAAGTGTACTCCTATATTTGCCCAGTTTGGTAATCCACCGGAAAGGAAATGGGTACCTTTCTTACCTAGAGAAATACCTAATATAGAACATCAAAGTCAGGAAAGTATTAATGAAAACATCAGAAGGGCTGCTCAGAAGAGAAATGAACGTTTTGCTAGAAATAAAATTAAAACCAGTTTTTGTACAGAAGATTTAGTATTAGTCAAAGCATTATGTGTTAGTGAAGCGGATAAAGGTGTGACAGCAAAATTTCTTCCTAGGTTTGAAGGCCCATACAGGATAGGCGAGCAATCCAAGGACCCTATTTATGTACTTTTGGACGAAGATGGTAGAATAAAAGGTCGTTACCACACATCTATGTTAAAGGCATTTAAGACTCCTCTTATTCAAACCCCTGTCGAGTTTTAAAGGTGAGTATTACTTTGTCTATTTGAATCTCAACTATGTCTTTAAAAATGTAAAATATCACTTGCTATGTCTTAATATTTTTTTAGAATTTAGGAATTATGTAAATATCTTTCAATTTTCTTTATATTATAAGAATGACTTTTGGATACATCCCGGGGAAAAAATAAATAAATAGATAAATGTAAATTGATTATATATATATATATGTATATACATATACTTAAATAAGTAAATTAAGTTTAGGAAGTAATCGTCTCGTTTCTGGTGTTATTATTATTGAAATTATCATTTATAATTATTTGACTTTTTTTTTTTTGTAGAGTACATTAATTTATCATTTTTTCTGACAAAGCTTCTAACCTGAAGAATTTTTATTGCTGATTGTCTGTAGCTTTTGTAGTTAAATTCATTTTAAGCTTTAATTTCCAGTAATTTACCCCTGCATTAAGTTAATTACAAATTTTTTGCTCCGACAAAAAATTTCCTAATTAACCTGAGGTGTTATGTAAAGTCCGATAGGACTTGTTCTATAAGAAAGTAGAGAAATCACATCAATGTGAAATTACTTCATTTAAATTCGTGAATGAACATTTTTGCCTACTTACGTATTTTAAATACTGCGATTTATAAACTTTATGATTTCACATTCACCTAATTTTTCTACTTTTATTAATAAATTTAAATAACCATTATAAAGTAATAAATTATAAATTTTATTGATGTAAACTTAAACCATGTTTCGTGTTTGTTTATATTTATTTTTCTGTCGACGCCATTATTATTTTTTTGGCCATCTTGTTTTGGGGATCCAGTGTTACCTGACTTGATCATTCATAAATAAATAAAAATATAAGTACATAAATTTAGTAAATAGATAAAATACATAAATAAATTGTAATAAATAAATTTTAAGTTGAACGTTAATATAGAATAAATAAAATAGGAATTTTGTAAACCATCTGTACGCATTTCAGTCACCATTTTCTGCGTCTATTTGAAGATTCTTGTTTCGTACGTCTTTTTTCTGCCGATCCGTGTGAGTTGTCGTTCTCTGATTGGTCAATTACGCTTCCACGCATAAAATTTTATTTTTCCAGCCAGATCGCCATCAGAAACGAAATGCGTCGTTTTACTCCCAACTTAATTTTGTTTTTATAAATGTTTTAAATGATTTTTATGACTCAAGCAGTGTGGAAATATAATTACAGGTAAGCTTTCAAGTCTTTTTTGTCATTTTCCGAACATTGTAGAAGTTTATTGTTGGCAAAATCTTCTTCTAATTGTACGACCACCTGTAGCGTACAGATTCCGTTCAAGTCTCATGGAGAGACAAGTCTAATTTATGTATTTGTCGAAAGTAAATTAGTAAATTCATTCATATTTTGACCTCTTCTTTGAAAGCAAACTCTCCGAAGTTAATTTTTGTCTTTATACAACGACTCATACAGTTATGGATTTTGGTTATAGATCGAACGAGCAGGATGTCGGATGAATTGATGCAACAAAGAGTTTAATGTAGATTTACTGCCTTGTCCTTGGGACTTCATTTGGTAAGAGTCTTACATATCATCTATATCATGTTAAATTTTCTTCACCTATGTGTATCATACCGTTGTTGTGTTCAGAAGCTAATGTTTTTTGGTGTATCTGTTGCCAGGATTGATACACCGTATATTTCTACGTCGTATTTTTCTACGCCGTTTATTTTCTACACCGGCTTATTGCTTTCTTACCGTTTCATTGGATGTACACCCCCTGACAGAGCCGAGCCGACCAGCCTTCAGGAGACGACCAGCGATCTCCTTCCCCTGAGGCGCTGACCCGCTGGGATTCTCACAGTAGTGGTATCGGTAAATTTGGATCAACAGATCAGGAACTTAAATACCTTCTTTCTTTAAACGTCAGGTTATGAACTTAAACATTTAATTTCATCATCAGGATAATAGTATATTATCAAGTGATCATCGAGTAATCTTATTTTCCAAATTTAATAAATAATTAACAATTAGAAATTTAGATTAGTAATGAGCATATGAGTGAGTGAGTGAGGAAGTGAGTAGATTAAGTTATATACTTGATAGTGCTTTCCTCTTTGGCACAAGATATATATAGAATTCTTAAAAAAAAAAAAAAAAAAAAAAAAAATAGTAAATAAATAATATATATACACTTATAAATAAATAAAATTTAGATTTTGTCCTCTTTTTATCCAGATTACATTGTATCTATTTTTACTTTATCTCTTTAGTTTGCTTTGAAGTATTTTTACTTTCTGGATTTTAACGAAAGCACCATCAAATATACCCTCTGTTATATTTTGGTTTATATTTAATTAACAGTTTTGTTACACACATTACACTAACATTTATCTCAAGAGAAAAGATAAATAAAATCATATTGTAAAAGAATAAAAGAACAAATCATATATTACAAGTACACATATGTTAACCCTATTCCTTGTCTGTAAACTTAATATAAGTCTGAGCTGTATCAAACTAAAAAACTTTTGTAACGTTGTAACTTATAAAAAATTTAATTAAACTGTACTCTGCTAAAATATTGTGTACGACCCATTTTATTCACCCTCAAATCTGAATTTGCAGCCACTTGTATTTTATTTCAGGTAGTTGTCAAGTACTCCATGAGTACCTGCCAACGTAAAGCCAACTTAAAATTCCCTCAGATATTTGGTTATTGGTGCTGTCATAATAGAGCACATACGCTTGAACCCCACAGGTTCGAGACATTAGCAAGGTTGATTTTTGTACCAAGTTTCATTTCGATCTGAGAAAGCATTAGAGAGTTATCGTGCCCATAGAAACGTCTAGGACACAAAAATCTCATACCTACATGCATATATATATATTCTTGATCAGTGTTTCACCCCTCCCATAAAACAAAAAATCCACCTCCCTCCTTCATGAGCTCAACCTCATTTTTTCTGTTACGTCAATTAAAATAAAACAGTTAAAAAAGAAAAGACATTACTTTTTACTATTTGTTTATAACCTTCTCAATAAGCAAAACATTAGAAAACCAAGTGTCTCTAAATTTAGGACCTTCCGTACCAAGCATGTGCAGTTTGTTTTTTAAATGTTTTTAGTGATGGATTCATCTCTAGTTTTTGTTTTTGGTGGAATCACTTTGTTGTATGGCAAATCGTCTTAGTGTATCGTCCCCTTTACTTAATATCCTTGTGACACATTCATAAAACTTAACTAATTGCTTTATAGCTTTTGACATGAAAAACAGCTGTTTTAATAGAAACAGCAGGCGTCCAACTTCGGCTAGAAAAAATACATGGACTTGGGTTATCTCACAGGATAACCCGGTAATGCCCCCTTAGTGGGCGAGCACTACTAACACATTTACTTGATCCATTCAGGAAAAATCCTTTCATGTGAGCTCTGAATTTTGTGTTTCCCTTGTTATTGTTATTCCTGTACATTGTGTTGTGCTTAACAACGGAACATCAACTAATCAGTACTTTTAGAAAATAAACACCAGAAACGACAGGTTTAAAAAATTATATGTATATTATAATTTGACAATAAGTAAAAATTAACGTCTCCAACCCTACGCTTCATACATTACACTTTTGCATATTTAAAATCAAAATCAAAGCAACAATATATGTTTTGTTCACCAGCTAAAAAGATAACTAATCAGCAGAGAACACATAAGGAATGTATTATATCAATATAGTCTATTTATTTTAAAGCAAAATATTTATAGCATAAGCTTGAATACTAAGCACCTTAATATCCAATAAAGTACTTATGGTTGCACATTACATGCCTTTACTTATAGTCATTTCAAAACCTTTTAGTATTCATGCTAAACATTGATAATTTAACTTAGTATACAGTGAATCAACTGATCAGTCTTAAGAAGTGAGTAGAAATTTAAAGGAAAAAGTCTTTCTACAATAATTTAGTTATATTTATTAAAAAAATGGTCTCTTAAACATGTAAAATGGAAAAACATATAAAGTTTTTTCTAGGATTCAAAACTTAAATTTTTTAACAAGGTAAAATAATATGAAACATAAAATTAATCACTAAAAATTATAAAAACTTCAAATCTGGTACAATATATTTAACATTTTGATTATTTTTTAAATTCTTTGATAGCTTTTACATATATTTGAACATGTATATTACGATATTATATTGTAATATTAGAACCAATATCAAAATAATTTCTCATTCTTATAATCTTTGCCAATATAACAGATTTATAATACCTAATTTAAAACTTCATGATTATAATTTTGGATACAATTCTTGTCTACCCAAATAAAACTTTAATAAAAGGGTGCAATATTTTTTTTTTAACACCAGGAGTGAGAAAAAATGAATAAAAGAAACAAAAAATATTTACACTTATTAAGAAAATACAAATCAACGATAATTAACAGAGATACTTAAGGCAATGGCTAGATCTACCAGGTAACTTATCAAATAACATACTTAAAACTTTTGATAGGTGGTGAGGTTACAAAATAAGGTGACAATACACTTTATCATATCCTCTTAATTAATCAGGTATAAGACATCAGATAAGCAAGGCAATAAGTAACTCTTCCCTGACATGTTGAGATAGAGACCTCAATGAATACTTTTGAATATTACTTGACATGTTGGTACTCTTAAAACGGGTCGATAATAAGTAACAAAAATTATATTATTACATTAAATCGAAAAACTAGTAATTAAACCATGGAAGTGTGATAATAAGTCCAACCAATACTTTAATCTTGCTCAGATATCCAAAATATGCTTTGAATTTTAGTAATATTTATACATTATATAAATAAATGTTATAGTATTTATATTAATTCAATTCTAAATTTAAAAAATAGTATAATAAGAGATTTTGGAGGGTAAAATAGTCTAAGATTATGGTTCATAAATTATTATCTTTGTAAAATGGTATATTATTATTTTTTGTAATATTTAATCAATAAATCAGCCGAAAGTTTATCCACGTTGAATGGAAGAGGTCCTCTCTATGGTCCTCATAAGGTCCTAATTCTGTGTGGTTAAACTAATCAGTAAAAAAATAAACTCTCTAGATATAATACTGGTCCAACAGATGAGTACCTGAAGAATAAATTTACATAAAGCTAGAAAAATGCCGTTTATGGTTACATAAGTGGAGTTGTATCGCTTGGGACATTTCAGGTACACAAACATAAAAAATATTATTACATTGGAAAACGGCCTCTTTCATCAATTGTTTTGGTTCATTTGTTATTACATTTGGTAACTTAGTAAAATTTTATTGGAAGGTACCATAAAAAAAACTTTTTTTAAAAACTACATTAAATTCTAAGAAACTCAAGACCAAAGCCATGTAATGGTCCAATAAAATATATTTGAATCAGTCATAATTAACTAGACTACTGTCGAAAGATCAAACCATGTTTACATCTAATTTTTAAAGATAATATGTTGGGGTATATGAAATGATCTACTGAGCATAAATTGCAACCATAATATAAGTATTTTATTAGCTTTTTTCGAGCTTAGTATTCAAGTTAATGTTGGATTTAATTTCCTTGAAAACAGACTCCTTAAATTTTAGTATCTTTAAATACTATACCTTGTTTCGTCCAATCAAAACACTTATTATCACCACTAACTTTAGAAAAGTAAGTGATGATAAAAAGTCAAAAGGTCCCAAAAGAAGTTTTATATAGGATTTTAATTCAGCTTACTTCTTCTCCCTCATACTATTTTTGGTAACTATTCAAAAGGAACTAATTTCCTAATTAATTAATTAAAAGGAAGCAGAATTAAACTTCTCTTCACTGCAAGTCACAAGTATTATACTATACTACTGATATGCAATTACTATTATTTATTCTAATAATTTAGTTTTTTTTGCAAGTAAGAAAAAAGATAATAAATTTAACAAAATTAGTAATAATATAAAAATATTTTTTATAAATAATTATGAGGTTTCTATAATACATAAAAATATTAAAGATTATATTTTTATAAAATTACATAACATTTATAATAGTATTATATAAACAAATAGTTTCACAATGACAAAGTAATGTTAGTTAATTCGAGAAGTTGATCAAGATATCAATTGAAAATAAAATAACTACATTTTATATATAAAGTAAGAATGCTTGAACTTATTTATTATTCAGTAAACAATAGTCAAATTTTGTTAGAGGTCCCATATGAAGTAAATATGGAGAAAATTAAAACTCCGTATAATTGCAATTCCGAGTATTGGATAAAATAGACTGTTGCCATTTGCTCATTGGAGCAGACTCATTCTGCTTACAGAGATTTTGGACAACATAAAGACTCACCACTACGGCACAGTTGATGGTGCAAGCCGGATCAGCTATATAATATAGATGATATTCTTGTGGAAAATACGGAATTTGTTGTTTGATGTTATAATTTATTTGTTTGTTCTTTTATATAAATACAACTCAATAATGTAAACTAACTTTGACATATTCAAATTTAAATAAACACTGGCTGTACATGAGGACACTCATAATTTTGTTCATATGTAATATTCATATAAGCTTTTTTTACATTTTGTATTCTTATTTTTTAAATTTCTTAAAATGCTTCCCATGTGGATAATTAGGAAACCCTTGGTTCTGCAGCTGTATTGCCTAATAATAACTAAATACTAGTAATACAGTAATTAATTAGACTTGGAGCAAAAATATATGGAACAGAGTATAACCTATACAATAGCAT
Organism: Microvelia longipes; assembly: GCA_018340805.1. NCBI lineage: Eukaryota > Metazoa > Arthropoda > Insecta > Hemiptera > Veliidae > Microvelia > Microvelia longipes. The sequence continues at coordinate 11,001,611 of JACMZG010000002.1, read as the reverse complement.
AACTTAAAATGAACAACATATTAATGTTATAAAATAATTTTTGACATATTGATCACTCTTTACCTCTGAAACAAAGAGGCAATGATAGAATGAGACTTTTACATTTCATTCTATGATATCTTTCATCCAACTATCTATAAAGTGTTTAAACATTACTTTTTAAATCTACAATCTAACTAGATTGTAGATTTATTGTAACTACATTAAGATTATTAAGCATTACATGCTAGTTGAAACTAACAATACAGTATAAATAAACCTTAGAACAAAATAAACTTGCATTATTTTACAATAACAATTTTTAGAATAATAATACAATAAAATACATAAGATTAGTATTGTAACTACAATACTAAAAATGAACAAAAATCTTTAATACAAATAAAAATTTTATAAACATAAACACATAATAACATAAACTATATGGAAAACAAACGTAAAATATGAAAAAATAACAATTATAAATAAATAAAGCAATAAATTAAAATTGTCTCAATATCATAAGATTTACAATTTTAATAGTCTGTGATGCTGAAAAGGGAGAAATATTTACAAGAATGGTTTAAAAAGCGTACTGCATACTAATCATAGCTCATATGCATTACATGCTAGTTGAAACTAACAATACAGTATAAATAACCTTAGAAACAAATAAACTTGCATTATTTTACAATAACAATTTTTAGAATAATAAATACAATAAAAATCAACCTAACAAAGAAAAGAAATTTCAACAAAAATATCAATTCAATATCCGGTATTTATTGAGATTTGTACTTATTAAAATCACAATTAGTGGCATCACAAAGCCATAGTATGGGAGAAAAATATCGTCAAGTCATGCTAACATTGCAAAATAATTCATTGGTTTGTTGAAATATATTATTGACTAGATATATTTCAGAGAAGAGCCAGAAGAGAAAGATACATGATTAGAGATTAGCTTGTTGGTAGTTGCCTGGTAGTCCTAATAAAGAGTTATCACTTTCATAAGGTTGTTCTTGTTTAATATTAGCAGATGGTGACATAATGATATTTGAATTTTCCTGTGACTTATACTTGGCAAGTTGCTGATAAACAAGTTTCATACGTTGAATGTTATTTCTAGATACTACGGAATGATTAAGCATAGGAAGGGGATAATCAACACCTATTGTACACTTAGATGCTTTTTGAACTTGTTCGGGACAAGTCCATGGTTCATGGATGTATTTTGTAGGAATGTTTTTAAGAACTGGTAGATATTTACGGATATAATCTCCATTTGGATCTGCTTTCCTACCAAATCTAACTGGGCAGTAGCAGTGGAAGAATTGTTGAAAGAAAGACGAACAAGAGAGCCACATCCACATGCCAGCATTGACTGACCAATCGGCATCGAGTAATAATTCCTCAAATACTTTCATTCCTTCTTCCCAAGAAATCCAAAGATCTCCTCTAGTAAGAAAGCAAGCTACAGCATGTCTAGCAATGTGATGAATCCAGCCCTCCTCTCTTAACTGTGTCATGATAGCATCAATCCATGGAAACCCAGTCAAACCATTTGCCCATTTGGCTAAACCTTCAGGGTTTTTATCCCATGGAACTTGGACACACATGGGGTTACCAATCATTCGGTCAAAATTTGGATTTTTAGTAGCAGCACAATAAAAGAACTCTCTCCAAAGTAGTTGGCCATGGAGGGATAACGGTGGAACTGCTTTTTTAATTTTTCGATATAGCTCATTCAATTCATAGTAAAATTTACGTGTAGATAAACAACCAAATCTTAAATAAGGACTTAAACCTGTTTGTGAAGGGAGAAGTGATTGGGGAGTCATTTTAGGTTTACCAAATGAAGCTACCCAGGCTTTTCTCTCAAGATGTCTTTCTAATCTTGATAAAGCTTCAGTTTCACCTCCTAACCAAACTGCAGGTATAATACCATCCATTTCAAAACCTAACTCATCCAGAGTAGGAACACTAAACTTTTCATCATGATCATCACTAATAGGGGTCGTTGCATTTTCAATTAACTCTGGTGTGACGGTAGGTTCTGGTAAAGCAGGTGGATCCATATTAGATATTACAGTTTGAAATTGATGGTAAGTTAGAGGTGGTTTTCCACCATTATTTTCAATGATTTGCTCCAACTTATACAATGTATGAGAAGGGTAAGAATGAACTTGAATATTTAGTTCCCTACATATAGCCATTATACTTTGATCTCTCACTTTTCCGTATGGTTCTGGATCTTCTTCAAAAGTTAAACAGGTAGTCCCCCATTTTTTAAACATTTTAGGTAAAATATCCGCTGGCTGTCCTCTAATAACAAACAGCCTTGAATTCAATTTCCTCAAACTTCTATCTAAATCTTCCAGGCATTGAAGTAAAAATCTCCATTTATTAATACCAACGTTTGAACCAGCTGCAAACCAAGGGTCCAATATAAAAATACATCTAAATGTTTTAGCTCCTTTTAACCCTGCTAGTAAACTTGGATTGTCGTGTAGACGAAGTCCTTTCCTAAACCAATGAACACTGTGTTTTTCAGCCATATTTCTTATCACTTCCTCGTTTAGATTTCACAAAAATTAACCAATCCCTAACATTTTAAATGAATTTACAGTTAATTTAAAATATAACAAAACAAGACTACTGAAAACAGAATCAAAATAGAAATGAACTTGAGAAAAAGTACATAACTTGCAAGCTTTTTACGTAACACTATCTAGAAAACACGATAAATCTACACTTCTTTCACAAGTTAAAATTACGCGTAAATAATCAAAGAAAACTTAATTATTCTATACTGAATACTAAATTAATACAGAATTATTATGTAAGAAAATTAAATACATAACAGTACTTTATTCTATTATCAATAATTAATTCATATCTTGTATCTGGCGGGGTAGGTTATCCAACTCGTTTTAGCAAGATCACAGAAATATATTACTAGAGGAGGCACACCCTATCTTAATACATTGAGAGGCGTGAAACATTTCTGTAAGGCTCGCAGGGTCCAGTATAATCTCATTTAAATCTTCTTTAAGAGTTGAATGTGATAAATTTATAAGAAATCAATCATTGTCGGCTTTTCAAACAATATTTTGTTTTACATTATAAAGATTCTACTATATATGTTACTGTATTTTTTACTTTTTATTCAACTACATTAATCGAAAGTGTTCAGGTTACTTTTTCGATGTTTCATTATTCAATCGATATGCCGTCTCTAATAATAATATCTCTATGAAAAAGACCACGATTTGCTACATGTGATACAGTTGTATAAGGGGGGGGGCACAATTGAAATTATCTACTGTTTCTCACCTACATATTTTTTTCACCTTTTAATTTTTACTTATTTGTCATTCTACAATATAAACGTATTTGTATAACTTCATGTCATTGTTCTTATAAAATATTCTTTATTTTAGAGGGAGAAACGTTTTTTCCTTTTATATAGTGAATTTTCATCATGACAATGACGCTATTAATTAATATCACCATGATTATGATGATATTAATTTACAAGTCTTCCTTTAGTTTTTAATTTCAACAGTAAAATTTAGGAGTGGTACCACTGGAATTTTATTTATCATTTTTGCCAATTCATTTTTTTAGGATCCTTGATCAATGTGGTACAAAATCAGTGTTATAGCTTGATTTGAATTACTTTTCAATCTCACTGTTTACTTGAATGTGTGCTATTTCAGAGGCATTTTTTTTAGACATTTTATCCATGAAGATTAACGATATGATTAGATATAATTTACTCCAAGGAAAGATCGGGTAAGGTCGATATAGTTTATTTATTTATTGGAATTCATTAGGCATCTTGCGATGTGTTGAGCTTGGGTAAAGCCGCCCAATGTGTTAAGATAGGCCTTATCCCTCTCAAGTATCTAGTAATATTCAATATTTCTCTTAATAATTTCTGGAGGGGCTGTCAATTGATAATCAAAATCATTACTCTTAATATTCCCTACTATAAATGTTTCCCTCGATTGAATATTACTATTCAACCAAATCAAATTTAAATTCAGTTATATGTAAACTGAATATAAATAACTATACTCGGTAAGAAATCCAATGTATAAGTATTAAGAAATCCTGGAAGGACGATTTAATTTTGATAAGAGAAGGTCGTTGCAGTCGCTATACCTAAAAGTTTTTCTATTGATTAGAAATGCACGTCATGTCTCTTCAGTAGCGCTTGTTGTATGGGCTCACTCTCTCTTTTTTGTTGACTTCTGCTTTTATTTCACTTGCCAATATCTAATTTCACTTAGCAGTTTTAGGAAACGGAGGTAGATAGTGTTTACCATAGAGTGTTACCATATTAGAAAGGGCAAAGCCTATCTCAATACATTGAGAGGCCTGAAACATCGTTTTGGGGCTTTATTAAAACCTGGGATGTTAAAATGGGATGAGAAATGGGATATTAAAACCCCCTTCAAAAGTAAATTAAGGTTATAATTAAACAATTGATTTTGGCTTCGCGCACATTAATTGTGTTTTGATTTGTATTTTTAACGTTCTAATATGAAAGTTATTGTGATTTTGTACTGATTATTTCATTTTATTTCTAAGCGAAGGTAGTCAGGTTGCTTTTTTGATGTTTCAAAATGTAACCTATAGGGCCCCTCTAGAAATATATCTCTATGGTGTTTACACTAAAACCCCACGAAACTGAGATTTCAGCTAATTTAGCCGTTGCAGGTGTTTTAAAACCTGAGTGATTTTCAACAAGTTGGTTGTATATGTGTGTTACTGTTATCATCATAGCGAAAGTTTACAATCGTTTTGACCAGCCTCCCTGATAAAGTTTCTGTGAGTGTATTGATTTACGAATTTTTATGAAGTCATTAATAGCTTTCAAAAATGTATAAAACACGAAACTCTCTTAGAAACACAACAGGTGAGTTTACTATAGTCGGTGTGTTATGGTCATCACGTGTGTCTGCCACCAAGACAATCCGGGTTCAATCCCTTTCGGGCCTTTTTGGATTGACCAAGGATGGAGTATTTTACACGTGCCGTCCTTCGAAAGAGACGATAAGCCAGTGGATCCGAGCCTATGCGATGTCATTTAGTTTAATGCCCAGTTAGAGTTTATCTTTAAAGGTTTTAGCGAATATCCTATGGAAAATACAGAATAACTCTGGCGCAGTGGTCTGCATGTCGGCAAATTTCTTTTGGAACGCGTGTTTCCGTGCTTAACCATTATCCATTTCTTGCTTAAGGATCCGGTTTATGCTTTATAACTTGAGCAGTTATATTATCTTTAAGTATACTTCATATAAAAGAACACCCTGTAAAATATTAGAATGAAGAAAAACGTATACTTTTGATGATACAGCAAAAAAACAAAAAATATATTTAAGCATGTTCTTTTGGAAAAACGGTCTTGGCAGCCTTGGGGGGGGGGGGGGGCATTTAGTCATAAGTTTCGCTCCAACGTAAATCCTTCTCCGGGTCATTTGAACTTATACTTAATTCAATGCATCTAAATTCAGTTAAATGTTAACTTTAATTTCGAATTATACTTCGCGTTGTACTGATTATAAGTGTCTCATAATGATGAAAGTTTAAAGTCAACTCAAGTTATCTTGTAAACAATGCGGAGGATGGTTCTTAACCTCGATATTTCGAGTGCGACACGCTTCCTGACGGATGTTGTTTTGTGAAATATTTTATCATAAAATGTTTTTACGAGAATTTCTAAACTCTAACTATCCGAAGTATAGTAACGATTATGCAAACCCAAAAAGTAGGTATTGAAAATTTTGTAACATTAGATTAAAATAATAAAAATTAGTTTCAGAAAACAGGTAGTTTTAATCTACTCTGTCACCAGTTAATCTAAACTTTACTCTTTTTTTTTTACCATCATCTCCGAACTTTTCCCCTCTACATCAGTCGGTCTAAGGACAGAGCTTGACTTGTCCTCAGACAGTAATAACATCTGTTTTATTCCCTACGGTCACCTATACAGGCTCTGACATGGCTCGATGCTGCTTATCATTAGTGAACCAACAAAAACCGAAGATATACTACTTACCCTAACTATTTATTACATAATGGAATATACTTAAACCAAATTTCAATTCAATTGGATAATTTTTTTTCATTTTTAACAATTGCGCAAGGACTATATGCGAGCGAAATTTCAAAACGATTCAGTCAAAATTAAATCATGTTGTCGAGTTTTATGGACTTTTGGTGTCCGGCAGTGCCTTAGACGCCATTTCGCTACGCTCATCCTCCCAGCTTCGAACTCGCTTCGTTCGTCCGCAGAATATACAATTCGCCAAATTTAATCTCTAACATGTTTTCGAATTCGCTTCGCTCGTCCTTAGACAGTAAATGCATCCGTTTCATTCTCGGCGGTCATCTATACAGCATTGACCACGATCAATGCTCCTTAATTTTTATGATTCAAGAAAAATTATAGATATACTTGCCGTGTTGAAACGAAATTTTGTGTACTTATTTATAAAGTAAAGGTATACACTTGTACTAAATTTCAACTTAATTAAATCATTTTTTGATTTTTTTATAATTTAATATAAGGTATTTACATCATTTTTTAGCGAATTCCCTTTTGGGAAAATTCGCTAATTGGATAGGCGTCATGACGGGAGTCTAACCTGGGACCATGACTAAAATCCTTTAATAACAATGTTTTATAATTAAACCAGTAAATGATTTTTAAATAAAATTAAAAATTAGGAAAAAACTTCTTTTGACTTCTTCTGTTATCAGTGTTATCAACAAACAAAGCTGCGCTCTAGCCATGTTTGGTTTCAGAATATACTTATCAATAACTCTTTAACGAGATCACTTTTTAACTTTTCATTCAGTATATATTTTTTCATTGTTGTTGTTCGTTAAAGCAAAGTATGATGTGGCGGAGTTCAATTATATTAAGAACCACAATGATGGCACTAGATATATTGCTATCATCAATAATTCCACTTGTAGGCTGAACAAATCACATCAGTCCCCAAATTTTAATGAAATTAGGTGCTTTACTATTACTATTACTTACTAGTGCTTTACTGTTACAATTGCTTTACTTTACTATTAGGTGCTTTAATAAATTATCCTATTCAATAGTTAAACTTCCACCCGAAACTTTAAAAAAAAGCATTAAAACATTGCTTGACAAAGCCTACTATAATGTTAACGAGTTTTTAGCTGATAACTTAGTATTCCACCTAAATGTTTATAGTGTTTGTAATGTGATGTAATGTTATTGTTTTTTTTTTATTTTAATCAAGTTTGTTATTCAAGTTATGCTGTCTATGTTTATGCAGTCTCTGTAATAATTTACAATCAATTTGTTTATCTGTTTTTTTTTTCATTTCATTGTAAAATTTTGACAATTGAGAAACTTTGTAATAAAGTAACCTCAAGTATGTAAATAAAAAAACTCATTAATATGACTTCAAATTTCATAGTGAAACATCAAAAAAGTAAAAGTGCATTTATTTAATAAATGAATAGAGAATATTTGGAATATTTACTTTTTCTATGCAGTAGGAAAAGATAAATAAATATTCCAAATATCCTCTATTCCATTGTTAAATAAATGCAGTTTTACGTTTTCGATGTTTTACTATGGAATTGAAGTATTTTTTTACTATGGAATTGAAGTATTTTTTTACTATGGAATTGAAGTATTTTTTTTACTTTTTACTATAGAATTGAAGTATTTTTTTACTATGAAATTGAAGTATTTTTTACTATAAAATTGAAGTATTTTTTTACTATAAAATTGAAGTATTTTTTTACTATAAAATTGAAGTATTTTTTTATTATGGAATTGAAGTATATTTTTTACAATTGAATTAAAGTATTTTTATCAGTTTACCTCACGTTTTTAGCCAAAGAGTATACATTGGATATCAAATCCTCACAGGGAAAAGGAATGGCAGAAAAGTTCCAAAAGTTATTTAATATGCTTTACATACTTATTGTCTAAGTCCGCCTACTATCCACACAGCTACCGCCTAAGTAGGGATAGTCACTTTTTGACGAGCCACATAGAAGTAAAAACAATGTCAATTCTAATAGTGTCAGTCTTCTATTATGTACCTATATTTACTGTTTTAAAAACAATATAATGATTTTACGATTCGGGCTACTATTTTTAGTTTTACTAATTAGTCAAGGTATGTACTATTTTTATTACTTTTTGTCTGTATGTTTTACTAAAAATAATTATAAGCAAGTTGTACTAATAATAATTTTGAGAAGTTATACTTGTAAATAATTTTGATTAGGTTTATATTCTAAAAATAATTTTGATAATTTATTATTTTTTCATATTAGTCTCCATTGTTTTAAATCTTATATCTTTTTGACACTCGATGCGACGGAATAATAAATTTTGGGACGGAAAGTAAATTTTTACTTTTATCCCGTCTCCTTGAGTGTCCAAAAAGATATAAAATTTTTCGATAAGGTGTACTTATAATAAGCAAATATAGAAAGGATGTTATTGTTATTATAATTAAAACAAATTTTCATTAAACCATTATTAATATATACTTATATCTTAACTATCAATACTACTACTATCTCCTGGTGATTTGTCATGATACGATCTGACTGTGTTTCGTACATAAAAGGTTAATAATTATTTTTATATTATTTTCATATTTTCCCTAATGAATAATTTAGACATTAATTCGTTAAGCATCATATTTTTACTTTTCCTCATTTATACCTTAGGTATATAGGAAAAGTGTAGTGTTTGAAAAAAATCTAAAACTACGATGCCACCGGAATTTTCCCTTTCATGTGGTTTTAAGACTCTTTAAATGGTTGTTACAAAGTTGTGTGTGTATATGTGTGTGTCTGTTATCATCGTATCTCACAGCGTAATTATGCTAGATTTGAATCTTGTACACAAATCAATCTTTAGGTCTTTGCTATCCGAGTAATAGCACTGAAACCAACTATGACATTTTTAGGTGAATTTTAAAAATCAGGTTAGAGATACCTTAGAACTTATCCTCACAAATTTATACTGTAACACGTCTTTGGACTCGCTTCGCTCGTACTCAGCAGTTTCATTAGCTTCATTTCACCCACCCAGGCACAGACCTCGCGCGATGCTGCTTAACTTTTATGATCCAGGAATAACCTTAAATATATACTTGCCGTATTGAAACAAAACTTGTTATACTTATTTATTTTATAAAAGGATATATTTGTATAACAATTAATTAAATTATTTTTAATTTTTTTCATACACGTGATCAATTCGAATAAAAATTTGAATGAAAATTCTATAAAAATTGAAACAATGGTGTTAATGAGATGATGCATGATTTAAACTTAAACTCATAAATTCCTTTATTGTCACACAAAAATAAATGAATAATATATAATCAATAATATACATATTATAAAACTGCAAATGTTTACAATTAAAATCTAATACTAATAGGGTCGAAGGGCAATCCCACAAGTAATAACTGTGTGTGGGGAATCACTAAAGAATAAGTATCGGGAGGAAACAATAAAAATTAATAAAGAGAAAGATAACAAAAAATACAATAGGTTAAAATATTAAAATTAAAAAGAAATACAAAAAATATCTTCTTTTAAGATAATATAACAAAACATAGAATAATAATAATGTAGAATAGAAAACATTTTAGTAGAATAATACAGAGTATATTTGTAGTGAAATAATTAAAGGTATAATGAATAAATAATAATCAAATAAATAATATAATAATAAAAAAAATTGAAATGTAAGATTAAAAAGGTTATATTAAAATATCTTTATGATAAAAAAAAACAAATAAAATAATAGCCTATTTACTAATTGTACGAATTAATTGGAAACAAAAATTCCTTAAAAAAGAAAAGAAAATAAAAAATAAAATAAAAAATAAAGGACCATTAAGGTGATATCCCGATTTCGGATTCTTTTTCAAACACAAAAACTTTTTCTACATAAATAAGTAATTTATTAATTTCATTGACTTTATCAATGAAATTAATAAATAAGTAATTATCCATTTCATTCCGCGGTGAATAATAAGGATGTATTTACTATCTGAGGGGAGTCCAAAGCAAGTAAAGCGAGTCCGAAGACGTGTTGTTGTATAATTTAACGACTTGCATATTCTGAGGACGAGAGTTGTGATAAGGCAAAGTTTTGAGGTACCCCGTACCCGATTTTTTATGTTTTCCTAACCAATAATAGTTTACTAGCCTTGAACTAATAGTTTTTTGTATATACATTTAAAATAAACACAAACCAGTAATTACTATTTAAATTAATGTCTCGTAATTTAACATTCTGACGTTCTAAAATTAGTGTCGAACTTAGAATAACACGAAAGGCGGTTAACTGGTGGTCTTAAGTAATGCTGCCACCCTAACAATATACAATTTTCTTATAAAAAAGTTAGCAATTTTTCCGGTTGCTGAATTATTATGTTCTATTATTAATTAATGATTGATTATTCATAAAATACTAATACAAATATCGGTGCATTACAATATTTTAAGCATTTTAAATTGTAGTTTAACGTATTTATTAAAATTATATAAAAGTAGTCCTTGTCAACTAAATGTAGATTCTTGTATTCCGCTATCCTTTTGCCATCTAAGACCAGTTTTATTAAATACTCAGCAGGTGTTTTAAGTTATAATATTTGTTCTTTACAATCTTTCTTCATTAATAGATATTTATGACACATATTTAAAATAATGTTTTGTTGTCAGGTTGGCAGCATTACTTAAGTGCACCGGTCAACCGGCTTTCGTGTTATCTGTGAAATTACATTGTGTTTACGGTCCTGTGATCCTTCTATATATAGTATTATTCTAAGGTGTTGAAAGACAAAATTGTCAGGAGATGATGAGGTCTTAGTATTTGTCAAAACAAATCGTAACTTGGATTGCTGGTGTAAGTGCTGTAAATAACAGTAAATTTAAAAAAGGGCTCGAACTTTTAGTAACACACTTTTCAACGCAGTTATTTCTGAGCCTCTTCAAAAATCTTTCTTGCTCTATTACAGACGAAACTGACAACCTACTTACTATAAGCATTATTGAAGATTTAGGTTTTCCAGTGGTGACCGCGTCAAAGTAGATAAAGAATCCGATGTTTCGCTTCCAATGTGAGAAGCATCTTCTGGGATGTAGGACAACATGGATAAAAACACAATGGTCTATAATACTGAAACTTAATTTAGTTTTGTAGAGCATTGTGTTATTTTATCCATGATGTCGTATATCCCTGAAGATGCCTCCCACAGAGGAAGCGAAACGTCGGATCTTTGTCTACTTTGACGCGGTCAACACCTAAAGACTAAATCTTCATAACAATAACCACGGAAGCCTACGTAGTTTATAATAAGTCTTATTATTTAATAATAAATTAGTAATAAGTATTGTAGTTTTGATTTTGTCTAGATTCCCATAAATATCGAACTGAACTTTCTATTTATAGGTTTGACAGAAGAATGGAGACCGGTTAAAAGAAGACCAACTAGCGAATATATAGCCCCCTCACTCGACAGCGTTCAATACTGGGAGAGACGACCTGTTAGTGGTATTGAATATCAGCATCCACCGAGACAATCTGGTTCTTATCCAGTTCCACCATTCATGCTTTTACCACCATCTCTGAAAGACTCGTCATATTTAGACTTATGGTAAAGGTCTATTACTAGTAAATTTGTTCTGCAAGAAGTTGCAATACCCTTCGTTAATCTACTTTGTTAAATCATTATCTATTTACTGCACAATAATACATAAAAAAATTACATAACTCGAATTTTGGCGATGGGGCCAGATATAATATTTGGTAACCAAATATATAATAAAAATTAGGAGCAACTAAGCTAGTGTAGTAGCGTAAAAAGAGCGACATTTGGTAAGGGAACATGATAAGCTGAATATCTTGCCAAATCGATCAATATTCAATATCTACTTCATAGAGTATCTTCTGTATTTTTTGTACGTTTAATTTTTACTTTTCCATTTATACCGTAGGTATATAGGAAAAGTATTGTGTTTGAAAAAAAATCCGAAACCGGGATGAAACCGGAATTATCCGTTTTAGGTGATTTTAAGGCCTCCTGAATGGTTTTCACAAAGTTGAGGGTGTTCGTGTGTGTGTGTGTGTGTTTGTATGTGTGTCTGTTATTATCGTAGCTCCTAGTGTACGATTTATTATATCTGAGTTTCATATGTAAGGATATCTTTCAAAAATTGATCTGTAATTGTTTCAGGACAAGCAGGGATCATTTATCTGATAATAATTTGGACGAGCCATGGAAACAAAGCAATATATCTGATATATCTAGTGTAAACCAAACCCATGTTCCATTGTCTGTCTCAACCACTCCAGTCTCATTTACAACCATGAAACCGATAACTCCGATACAGCAACCGATGACGTCGGTTCATCACCCCTTCATGGATATTATGAATTCAATACCTCAAGAAATGACACCTCCACATCGACCGATGCATCGACCGTCTATTTCTGACATTTTATTTACCAACCGACCCATGCCGGATATAATGGACATGCATATTAAGAGACCAATGTCGACTATCGTATTTCCAAATCGACCTATCTCTGAAGTGATGACTCCACCTCGTTTGACATTCGATATGATGACAAAAACAAAACAACCCATCAGAGAATTCGATATGATGACTAAGCAACCCATTCGAGAATTCGATATAACGACTAAACAACCAATTCTAGAAACAACTACAAAACCAACTACCACAACGACTACAGAAGATCCTACCATCAATTTAGTCGAACCTATGCAACTGATAATCGAAGGTCATTCAAAAGTTCGTAAATACGGTGTCACTTACTTACCGTTTAAACTTGCTCATAGTCCTGTCTTTAAAAAAGGCGAAGAAGAACAAAAAGAAATAAAGTAGAACTACCTTAAGAACTTTCAAGTTTAAATAATGTAGACCAGCTTTTTTAAGAATGGGAGTGGAATACTAATTTCTATAGGTCTAGTTTTTACATGCATATGTATGCAGACCAATTTTACCACATTTTTTAACTTATATATCTTTTGAAATTTTTGAAGATAAAGTTACCAAAGATAACAAAATTATTAAAAATGATTATTATATTTATGTAGTTTTACCAAAAACATTCTCCTAAATAAATATGAAATCAAAAATTGAAAATGACAAATGTACCATTACACGCTCTCCTTTCTTTGATTAATCCATCACAATATGAAGCTATTTATACCAAATCATAAGGTTCTAAAAGTGAAATAACCAGAATTACTTATGAAGATGATATTTATAATATAATGGGTGAACTGAAATTCAAACAGCATTAGTTTTATTAGAAAAGTGCCAACCTTTTGTGTTCACTGATAATTTCAAAATGTATTAACAAAATTTAATTTAAATACCAATTACCAAACATTCTGTTTATAAATAGTTGAGTTATGTAAACACGAAAATATAAATGGTTAAGTAAATATATTTTCTATTTAACGTAATGATGTTCTCACTACGCATTCAATCCGATGTATAGATTTCTCACTAAGTATTCAATCCAAGGATACTAACTCGATTTACTTGTAACCAAGTGACCCAAAAGGATGGATTCCCATTGAGGATGAAAAAATAAAGAAAAATCCTTTACAAAACATATGCCAAAAACAAATTGTACATGATTGGTACGAACTGCACATGCTAACTATAATTATATTAACTGCGCAGATCTTCAATTTATTGTTAAACTTGGGACGAATGGTTTCCTATTTCTGGTTATAAACAAATAGTGAAAAGGGGTATATATATATATATATATATATATATATATATATATATATATATATATATATATATATATATATGGAGCATAAGTGACAACACCAAAGCCGGTTCTCTGGTGGTCTTAAGTATTGCTGCCACCTTAACAATATACAATTTTTTATAACAAAGTTGGCAATACTTCCGGTTTATGAATTATTATGTCAATGATCGATTATTTATAAAATACTAATATAATATCACTGCATTACAATTTTTTAAATTCTATTTTACATTTTTAATTAAAATTACGTTAAAAGTAGTCCTCGTTAACTCAATGCAGATTCACGTATTCCGCTACCCTTTTGTTATCTATGGCCGATTTTCTTAAATTCTCAACAGGATTTTTAAGTTATTATTTATTATATTTGTTTCTTACGATCTTTCTTTATTAGTGGATAATTATGACAGAGTTATAAAATAATGTTTTGTTGTTAGGGTGGTACCCCTACTTAAGACCACCAATAAACCGGCTTTCGTGTTATCAGTAGAACTACATTGTGTTCACGGTCCTATGTTCCTTCTATATTAGTATTGTTTTAATGTCTTATAATAAACTGCGTTTCCCGGCATTTGCTAATTACGTGAAACGAATAATATTCAAAGTTTTTAAAAACAATAAATTTATTTAATAGATACACTAAGTTAAGTACAAGAGAACAATAGAAAACAAACTTCAAGGCTTGGGTACATTAGTACCCCTATATATAAGTTTTATTATGTTTATGTCAACATAAAAGATGAAGGGGGCTAGAGCTATCAAGTCAGCAATGTTCAGAATAAACTTTCATCTATTTCTTTATCTCATTTAATGTCCATCGTGGGGTCGTTTAAGTTCCCTTATCGTGTTATTCCCTTTATTCAAGATCCTTGATTCCATCCGATGATTATAAGAGAGGCCAATGGATTGTTATATATTATAATTTTTATTAAACCTTTTTTTTAGTGTTTTTTTTTTCTTTTCCCCCTAGTGCAATATAAATATAACGTAGTAAAAACGTCCTAATTACCTGTTGCTTGCATTCTTCTTTCTAAGGTTATATATTGCTAAACTGTACAATAAAGCACAACACACTAACTTTAGAAAGCATTTGCACTTAAAAAATGTTGATTTTTTTAATGATTTTGCTGAAATCAAACTCAGTTCTTCCCATAGTACTTGATTTTTAAGCCAAATGATTTAATTTGAATCGAAAACTGATGGTCATTATGAATCGAAAACTGATGGTCATTTTGAATCGAAAACTGATGGTCATTTTGAATCGAGATTCAGTTTGGCCAGGTACCGTCTCCACGAGGAAAGTTCGCATTTATCCATACATACTACAGACACTAACTCTTCGATTTTTGGAATCTGTTGGTGGTAAATTGTGGATATTTGATGGAATAATAGAGTAAAACATTTTTTGCTTCTTCCTTTCTTATTATAATATAAGAGGTATCAATTATCTAGAACAGCCACGTATGTGACTTGTTAGACAACAATCTCATAAGCTCGTTCCCCCTTTAGAAATTCGGTGAAATGATATTTTAACTGATAACTGTTATTATAATTATTAATTACTATAACATTAAAGTTTATTAATTAATGTTTGCTTTGTACCTCCTTCCATGTACCTCCAAGTGTCCGCGGACCACACTTTGCGTAACCCTGCTCTAGAAGTTTCTAAAGTCTTCAATGAGCCGTTCTGTTTCTTAGTGTATTTTTTTTGAACCAATACTAATAAGGTGTAGGATTACATACAGGAATATGAAATTTTATTTGAGCGTAAAAAAATATATTTTTTAAGATTTATATACAAAAACAAATTTCATACAGCCCATTACCTTAATATATAAAGTAAATACAAAATTATAATTAAGTAAGTAAGCAAACTTGAACTTTGTAATATGAATTTTAAGTACTCGGATTTTTGTTCGACCTTTCTTCAGGATGTAATGGTGATGTAACCTCTTCACAATTTTTTAAATCTGAAAACGAAAAACAAAAACTTATTTATTTAATCAGGAATATAATTGAAAGAGGTTATAACAATAGGGAGAATTCATTGCAGAAACCATTTTTAACAAATTGCGATAACTATGATTGCAATTTAATTTGTTTTAAAATATGCTCATTACAATATTAATTAATGTATATATTGAGACTGCTTTAATTTTAGACCAAATCACTTTACAAAACAAAAGCGTGACAAAACAATGAAAGTTCATATATTTTGATGGGCCTATTATAGACCAAGAGCCAGGGGTGTTTTGTTAATAAAAAGTGTAATGGCTGGAACCGGTCTCAATTTTTCGTAAATACCTTCCTGAACAAGGATCTGCAATTCTGCCGGCTCGTATCGGATGGGTGTCCCAGGCAGAACCCACTTTACAGATCAAATTTACCACCCAAGTTAATAAAAAGTGTAATGGCTGGAAACGGGTTTAATTTTTCGTAAATACCTTCCTGAACAAGGATCTGCAATTCTGCAGACCCGTATCGGATGGGCGTCCCAGGCAGAACGCACTTTACAGGTCAAATTTACCACTCAAGTTAACAAACAGTGTAACTGGAACCGGTCTCAATTTTTCGTAAATACCTTCCTGAACAAGGATCTACAATTCTGCCGACTCGTATCGGATCGGTGTCCCAGGCAGAACCTTTGACCCCTAAAGTGCGTTCTGCCTGGGACACCCATCCGATTCGAGTCGGCAGAATTGTAGATCCTTGTTCAGGAAGGTATTTACGAAATTTGAGACCGGTTCCAGCCATTACACTTTTTATTAACAAAACACCCTAATGGTGGGCTCATGGATGGGCTCGTGGTCTAATATAATGATTAGAAGTCGGAGTCTCGGTCGGGAAATATGTATTTGTTGAGTTGTTATTAAAAAGTTCTATTACTTATTTACGAAACGCAGTAATTTCCCAGGAAATGCGTTCTTCATAGATAAAAGTATATTTTTTGGTTCCTAACCCGAGCTGTAGCAACACTACATTTTAATATATTTTTCTGTTTTTTTTTTTTTTAATTTTTTTTAGAGTAAATATCAGGATAAAGAAATATCGATGGTGCCTAAATTCAAACTCGGATGCTTGACATTTAGTTATTTGAGTACTCGTATTGACATGGAACCTGTTTTATACAACTCAGAGCACCAGAAAACATTGAAAAGACACCATACTTAATCATATAATTTGGTAAGTGATCCTATTTAATTATTTTAGGGTTTTCACTATTTACCCGTTTTTGCTACTAATAATGCCAACTCACCGGCACAGTAGATGGCATTACAGCCGAAAGCCGGCACTGCTCAGAGTTGATAAAGCTTATTGGTGGAAAGACGTAGTTGGTGTTGTTAATATTATGTATAATTAACGTTTTCCCGACAAAAAATGTTTAATTTAACTCAATTTTAACTATGTTATAACATTTTGCTAACACTGAATAAACCGGGTTAATGACTTCACGACAACCCGGACTTCAATAGGGCTTATTTCCTCCCCAAGGTTGATTTTTCTGCTAAGTTTGGTTTAAAAATATCGATCAGTTCAAAAGATTTTTTTCGTAATTTGGGTCTTCTGAAACAGATTTCTGACACGATGGTTAAAAATAAACTACGTTGATAAACAAACTAGTTCGTTACACAGAATGAGTGTTTGACATATAGTCCAAGAGGTGGACCTAAAATAATGTGACTCATTTTGTACTACTGCAAATCAATTTTTTCTGAAAATATGCTTTAAATTACTCGAGACCACCGGCTTTACGTCCCTTCTGAAGGACGTGGTACGCAGAATTTTTATCCCTCTCATAAAAATCCTAGAGGCCCGTGCTGGGATTGATCCCATGACAAAATAAACTCGGAAGGTTTAAGTCCATTCATTCTGTGTATTGGTCGCGAACCATAACCACTACACCACGGGTGACTCCAAGCTAATTATGAAGGTTAAACAGATATTCTTGTGAGGTCAAATTCCTCCTTTTATTCCTTAATAAGATAAAGATATACAATAACTTTGACTTGTTTTTAAATGCATTGAAGATAGACAGAGACACAACTATACCTTTAAAACATTACGCATTTAATTGAAATTTAATAACTCTCAAACAAACAATGGGTGTAACTTAAGATCCCATCTCACCGAGTTCAATGTCAGAAAATTCAAACCATGAAAAGAAATTAAGTACGGAACTTTTTATCATCACATCGGATTCGACACGCTTAACCTCCCTATTTCGGACTCGCTTCGCTCGTTCTCAAATTGTAAATACATCTGTTTCATTCCCAGCTGTCACCCATCCAGACACTGATTCCGCTCGATGCTGTTAAACTTTTATGAACCAACAATGATCATGGATGTGCTGGTCTATTTAAACAAAACTTAGTGAATTTATTTATTAAGAAAGGGTATACACTTGTTTACTAAATTTCAACTCGATTTAATCATTTTCCGATCTTTTACAAATTTAAAAAAAAAAACGGACACAAGTGATTTGATAGAAATTGAACTAATGCTGATAATAAAATGAAACAAATATGTGTTTGTCTTATGTACGACTACATGCGTGTTAATTCTCAATTCGATCGTAACAGTTTACCGTTTTATGATTTTCCGAAATTTTTTACCGAGTCATTATTGCGTTGATGACGTCATAAAAAAATATTTTCCGGATAGCACAACTACACTAATAGACTGATTTTTGTACAAAGTTTCAACTCTCCAGCATAAATACACTGGGAGCAACTATGATGACAGATACACACTCCCACATACACATACAGATAAACAAATTTGAAAAAAACTACTCAGGAGGTCTTAAAAACACGTGAAACGGATAATTTTGGTGACATCCCGGTTTCGGATTTTTCGTAAAAACAATACTTTTCCTATATACCTATGGTATAAATGAGGAAAAGTAATTATGGCCATACTATTATTTATTATAATTAAATGATTTTACTATCGATAATTTTTCATTAAATGTTCCTTGTTATGCTGGTTATTAACAAGCGCAACTTAATGCATACTTAATGGTTCGCTCGGTTTTCCATTATCTCAAGAATTAGAGTATAGTCACAACATAAGCGAATATACCCTGTCTTGGGGCGTACGCCGCGGTTAAAGCGTTCTTCCGTGCTAAACAATCAATTTTTGACTTAAATTAACTGTTTACAAGTAAATAGTTTTTTAAGTTGTGTAAACAAGTGATTAATACACTTATTTACAATAATGATTCTAGTTTCGACTTCCGCTATCTTACATATCCTATCAACGATTTTTTTTCCAAAGAGAGTCGCAAAAACAGGAACAAAATTCAGTCAAAAGACGGAATTTCTAAAAATTGTTCACTATTTGAGAATCTTAAAAAATTATCTTCATTCAATAATTATTTTATTTATTTATTTATTAACGGTAACAACCATTTCTTTCAAATAAAAATATATAAGAAACAACAAAGTATAAATTTACATAAAAGTATATAAAAACAAGAAATTTACTATAAAAAATTAAAAGAGAATAACATTTATAGAATAAAAATACAAAACACAATAAAAATCACACAATCAATAATTATTAAAATTGTTTTAAAATAGAAAAAAATGCTTGAAAATAGAAAAAAATATATTATTATAATAACAATGGGGAATGATGCCAAATACATACATACCTCTTTACAAATCACAATAAAACATACAAACACAGATTTCTTTTAGTATAATAATAATGCCCCGTTTAGAGCCCTGCGGCTCATTAGGATAACCCCTGCGGGAACCACCTCGGGTGGTAGTAGCAACCGTTACGCTCAAAGTGTATTCTAAAGTTGGCGATAATTTATCTAAACAATAATCTTCTATAAACCTGGGATGCGAACCCCAGACCTCCGTGGGTGTCAAAGGTCAGTGTAAAGACTAACGCCTTAACGATTTTTTTTAAATTCTTCAATGTAACAGTTTTTAACGGTTTTTTAAACATAGTTTACCAAAACATACCAAGGTGCAATATGGAGTAGTTTGTAAAATTGTATTTTTATTTTATATTTGTTAAACTCTGATGATGACTAATTTTTAGTCACAAGCTTAGTTATTATTATATATTAAGAAATATAGGACTTTTGTGAAATACCTTTATTAAAAACTGTCTCTATTTGTTTGAGAGTTTTGCCATGTGTCTCTGGTAGAAACATAATAAGAAAGACAGTAGATGCAACACTAAGACAGCCGTAGTATGTAAACATGACGGATCTATCTGCTTTAACTAGCTCGTGGACTGCAAGGGCTATAAACGATGTGGCGTAGATGATAACAGTCGTTACTGATGTCGCTATCTGCAAAAGAAAAGTAATAGTTGAAATTGATGGGTAGCAGGCGACCAATCCGAATCGTATTAGATCTAGTGAGATGACCCTGGTACAAACCTTTTTACTTTATACTCAATCATGCCGTAAGTATACAGGAAAAATATTGTGTTTGCAAAAAAATTCGAAACCGGGTTGTCACTGGAATCATCCGTTCAGGTGTTTTTAGGACCTCCTGAGTGGTTTTCATAAAGTTGTCTGTCTGTATATGTGTGTGTGTTATCATTGTAGCTCACAGTGTATTTATGCTGGAGAGTTGAAACTTTGTACAAAAATAAGTCTACTGCTGTAGTTGTGCTGTTCGGAAAATATTTTTTTATGAGGTCTTAACACGCAATAATGACTAAGCAAACATTTAGAAATATCATAAAACGCAAAAAAGTAATCGCGATCTAGTAGAAATTTGGCAAGCATGTAGTTATTTGTAAGAGTATCATATGTGCCAAGTTTCATTTCATTATCAGCATTAGTTCACTTTTTATTTAATGACTTGTATACGTTTTTTAAACAATTGTAACAAATCTGAAAATAATCCAATTGACTTGAAACTTAGTTTAAGTATATAACCTTTACGTAATAAATAAGTACACTAAGTTTCGTTTTAATATGACAACTATATCTATGAATTGTTGGTGGACCATAAAAATTAAGCAGCATCGAGCGTGGTCAGTGCCTGGATTGGTGATTGCTGGGAATGAGACGAACCTATTTATTATCTAAGGACGAGCGAAGCGTCCTTAGAGACGCTTCGATAAACAAGTGTCGCTGACTTAGAATAATACTATATATAGAAGGAGCACAGGACCGTAAACACAATGTAATTCCACTGATAACACAAAAGCCGGTTGACTGGTGCACCTAAGTAATGCTGCCAACCTGACAACAAAACATTATTTTAAATATGTGTCACAAATATCTATTAATGAAGAAAGGTCGTAAAGAAAAAATATTATAACTTAAAACACCTGCTGAGTATTTAATAAAACCGATCTTAGATGGCAAAAGGGTGGCGGAATACAAGAATCTACATTTTAGTTGACGAGGACTACTTTTAATATAATTTTAATAAATACGTTAAACTACAATTTAAAATGCTTTAAATATTGTAATGCACCGATATTTATATTAGTATTTTATAAATAATCAATCATTTATAGAACATAATAATTTAGAAACCGGAAGTATCGCCAACTTTTTTTGTAGAAAATTGTATATTTTTAGGGTGGCAGCATTACTTAGGTGCACCAGTGAACCGCCTTTCGTGTGTGTTATCAGTAGTGCTCCTTCTTTATATAGTATTATTCTAAGGTCGCTGATGATAACAGAAACACACACACGAAGAGTGGGTGTTTGTGTGTGTCTGTTATCATTTTAGATCCTAGTATATTTAGGCTAGAGAGTTGAAGCTTTGGACAGAAATCAGTCTACTGCTGTAGTTGTGCTATATCTTGTCAAAATATTTTTTTGCTAATAAAAAACACATCTAGCTCAAATAGTCAGCTACTTGGTTTTGTTTTGTTAGCAGAACATGACTGTAAGATAATAAATACCAGCATAGGAAACATTGATTGTATTAAGCAGCTAAAATCAACATTCACATTTTGAGAGACACTTCGATTACGTTGTAATCGTACACTTGTAATAATTTACAATCGATAACTATTATTAGGTGCTTGACTTTAACAGCGTAAGTCTTACGACGTTAATCAGACTCTTCAGTTTATGATTCATACCACACGTTATTTGTGTTTATTACTTTTAACGAGACAATTAAAGAAATACTAGTAATCATTTCCGGAGATCATGCAATTTTAGTGATTAATATAAATGTGTGTTTCACTTTTGAGTGTATCTCACTAAAACTTTGTTTTGTTTTATTTATGATTCAGCCAATGGAACGCAACACTCAATGACATGGAATTATAGCCAGTACTTATTGATAGGAATCTGACTCAGGCAAAGTTGCTTTCGATTTGAACTTTTATTCTTATTTTTAAAGGTTACGCGACCCGGGACCAATCTAGTTAAAATGACTTATGGAAACTATTTCTTTTAGGGAATTTAAGGAAAGGGTTTAAGATTGATGTTTAAATTTATGGAAGTTTGAACAGCCGAGAAAGAGTTTTATGGCTAAAAGATGGGAAAGATAGAAAGCCTATCTACCCTACCCTTTCATCGGATGAGAGGTCTTCTGTCTACTTGCAGTATCTAAGACTGACACTTTTAATTGATAACCCCCTGTTTGAAATTGTAACCAAATTGTCACAAGTGTGGAATGGAGATCTCATGTAACAAAACCAAGCCAATTTTGATGTGCTATAATATATAAATATATATATATATATATATATATATATATATATAATATATATATATATATGATAACCTCCTGTTTGAAATTTTAACCAAATTTCACAAAAGTGTGGAATGGAGATCTCATGTAACAAAACCAAGCCAATTTTGATGTGCTATAATATTATATATATAATATATAATATATATATTATATATATAATATATATATATATATATATATATTATAGCACATCAAAATTGGCTTGGTTTTGTTACATGAGATCTCCATTCCACACTTTTGTGAAATTTGGTTAAAATTTCAAACAGGAGGTTATATATATATAATATATATATATATATAATATATATATATATATATATATATATATAATATATATATATATATATATATATATAATATATATATATATATATATAATATATATATATATATATATATGTAGATAATTGTATATAAGAAATTAACTTTAAAACCAAGACAAGACTGAGAGGATGTAAAGGGTTAGGAAGTTAGGATGATTGGTGGGTCAAGTGGAAGGCACAGATAATAAGAAGGAATGAGGAAATATGTGATGTATGGTCACAAAATGAAGTATTTTCTCTTTGACGTTATATAATTGTAATTGTATAACGAACGAAATGCAATGCTACATCTGGGAACGGTAGCATCAAATGATATATATTTTATCTTTATTGGGGTATCATCCGTTTATAAATTATCTCAGAGACTTTTGGAGCAGATCGTTGAATTTTGTGAAGAAAATGAGTCTGGCTAGAATATCCTACACTATTTTTACATCTAATAAATAATATTTGACATTAAATTGGATCGTTTGGATATGAAGACTGTCAGCTTTCCAACAGGAAACTCACCAACTTTCTTCAAGTTATTGTTTATACTAGTTTCTTGTTATACACAGCAGGCAAACTTTTAACATATTTCTGTTTTACTATTTTTTGCCAAATCTCAGTCTCGCGTTAAAAAGCTACTAAGAGCAGTCAATTTAAGACTTACGTCTTAAATTGATGAGCATATGATCAGGAGAAGAAGTCTGTGGAAAAAGATAAAGTCGACCTAGGCATTACTCTAGTTACTTACAGCTCTAACATCAGTAGGGAAAACTTCTGCGATCATAGCCTGAGGCACAGCTCCATGAATAGTTGACGTCAATACGTACACAATGAGAGCATATTCTGGTAATTGAAATGACGAAGCTAATGCTAGCATACTCGTAGACATTGCCACCCCAGACCAAGTTGCTGGTAGCCGTCTTCCTGAAACAATTATTAAATTAAATAATTAAGATTGACAACGTTCATGCTTTGCTCAGTTTTTTGGGCATAATATTTATATGTATACATAGGTCATAACTACAGACATATTTTATTATTTTCTAGCATGTTAACTGAAAGATAGACACACGCAAACAGCTTTGTTAGGTGAAAATCGCTCAGCATTTTTAGTAACATAAGTGAATAATTTAAGCAAACTATCCGTAAATTATATTTCATACACCTTTAACACTAAGTGGGAAAAACTAAGACGTATGTAAATCAAAACTTTTGGAAATTACCTAATCTTGAACTCAACCAAACGGCGAAGATTCCTCCAGCAATTCGTGTCAGTCCAAGGATCACTGCTACAATATACGAATCGTTTGTCACTCCTGCTTGCTTCACCATATCAACCTAATAATAATAATAATAATAAATCGTTTATTTATATATAATACCTGTTTACAAAGTTAAATTACAAATTAAATAAATAAAATAAAATATATTGACCATTTGTGTCGCATAAGCTCAAGGCTTGTGCGCGACACGATAACCTGTTGATACATAACACAAGCAAATGGAAGCAGTTTGATAAATTTAAGCTTAGAAAATGAGAATGGTCTAAATTCAAAATTACATTCTAAACCCATTAATAACTAAGAGCTCTGCCTTTACCTAATGCTCAAATAATACCATTATACTTCTTCTGGGCTTTCCATTCCCACCTAGTAGGATAGACCATGGTGAGATCAAGATATGGGTCCACTTGGTTCTAATTATTTTGCATCAGAGTTGCATCACTTTCTAAGATAGTACTTAAGATAGAATTATCTTAAATTTAACCAGTATTACCATTATTAGTATAACCAGTATTACTAAAATTAAAAAAAGAATTTTTGCTTAATTGACAAAATCCTGGAATTATAAATATGTTAGTAAAAAAAAAATTTAACCATGTGTATAACCAGTATTACTAAAAGTAAAACAAGAATTTTTGCTTAATTGACAAAATCTAGAATTATATAAAAATATTTGCAAAATAAGAGGTATCGAATTTATACATACTTACTGCATAAGAAAGAACAACAGTAGTGCCGGAAATTTGTCTTAAGAACAGCGCTATTGACATAATTATCATTGGTTTAACCACTTCTGGCCTGAAGAATTTATTCTTATCGTTAGAAGTACGATTTTTCCAAATTTTTGGTTCTGGCAAATAAGCTAATACCAGTAAGAAACAGCAAGTCGGGAATATACCGCAAAGTAATGATACCATTCGCCATTCTGTCTGCAAATTTGAATTAATTTCAATTTAGTCAGAAGATCATTCAATGAATCTAATATAGAATAATTAATTCAATTTCAAAATTCCTAAACTTTTTCATTAAGGGTTGTATACACTTCTCCACACTTCTGACTGTATCAAGCCATTGACCATTTATTCTAATAAAAAATGGCAAAGGCCCCTATTAGAGCGGTACAAATATCACTGTTTTTATTTATAGTTATTCTATTTTATTGTGTTTTGTTCAATATGTCAATCGAATAACTTATTTGAGGTTCTATTTAGGTCCCACTATTATTTGACACGTTTCAGGGAGAAATTTAATGCCTACTATCGTGCATTCTTAACCTCATTTGATCATTCTCATTATGATAGAGTTCCATAAAGAGTCACCTGTGGTGAATGGTTATGGTACGCGGCCAATACACAGAATGGACTTCAGTCATGGGTTCAATCCTAGCACGGGCCTCTATAGGATTTTTATGAGAGGGATAAAAATTCTGCGTGCCACATCTTTCAGAAGGGTCATAAAGCCGGTGGTCTCAAGCCTGTGCGTTGTCAGGTACTCGTTAAAGATCCCTTACCCTAAATGAAACTGGGTATAGGCAAATTAGGACCCTCATTTGTAGATTCATTATAATACTATACTGTTTCTGCTTTGTAGTTTAAAGTGTGTGGAGGTTTGGTTGAACAGTGAGAGCACGTGTTGTTCCCAGTTTTCACTTACTATAAGAGTCAGTGAAAATAATGTGAAGAGAGAACCATAGAATTCACGGCTCTTCTGTCTAGATTAGATGAATTATACCTACACTTGAAATTAAAAGGAGTAGAACACTATCTTAGGGAATTGGCCTAACATCGTGGCCTACTTGCCTGGTAGTTACTACCACTCCCATATTACTACTGATAGAGTTCCATGATAGAGAAGATTACTATCTGTAGCACCACTTACCCTATAAAAGTAGCCAAAAAGATAAGTAAGAGTAACTCCCAACGAGAACGCAATCGTCTTGATAATAGTCAAAGCACTTCTGGTACTCGGTGACGCTATTTCAGAGACAAATACTGAAACTGCTGGACTTGTTATACCCATAGCTAATCCGGTAAGCGTTCTGCTAGCATATATTGATTCAATGTTCGGCAAAATCGTCATCAATAGCCATCCTAAATGAACAAAGGACTTTTTAATCTTTAATATATTCATAACATTACAATTGGTAACATATCTTACTCCTGATCTTGTATAGAAAATGTATATAATAATCTAAAGAGAAAAGTATAGTTTCCCAAGAAACTAATCATCTTTCTTGAAGACATTAATAGGTTCAAAAACGAGGAGATTCCATTTGATATAGAAGTTATTAAAACTTAAAATTAATTTACTTGGCATTGCACGCAAAAGAAGTTGGTATCTCCAATATAAATTCTGACAATTCCTCTAAAAATTACTTTAGAAGTATATACTTATAATTATTAAGAAATATTTCAATTACCTGCTTACCTGCAGAGGCGAAAAGAGTCGAGAGTAACAATCCAATCTTTCTGCCTTTCCATTCTAATATCGGTCCAGCTGCTAGGCAGCCAATTATCATCGATATTTGTGGTAAACTAGCTAAAATCATGAAATATATTTAAATATAGGTATATTTTTAATAGTTCTAAATTTTACCGATGGTCAGCATAGTTAATTTTAGGAGCTACCAAAGAGAGCCAAAAATTAGATCGTAATGGTAGGTAACCGAACTTTGCTAAAGAATTTGGATTCACGTTTCAAAAAAATATGAAGTTTCTAATCAGTTAACCAAACAAAGGGGACTGCACTCCTTACTAAAGTGCACACGTTAACGCTAGAAGAGAGAGACTGCCATATATGGATTTTACGGGGATGCTCAATATAGATTTACCACTCATTCTCAGGTGCATATATACTTATTTAAGTATATATTATATACTTGAATGTTTGTTTATATTACTTCTCTATGTCATGTAAAGGAATTACTACCATGTTGCTCATTTAATCGAATGTCGACTTAATTTCACTATATTTTTTTACTTGTAGCATTTCTAAAAAAAACTTCAGTGTTAACTGTTGTTTTCTTCAGGATGCTTCATCTTATTACCAAACATGTATATTAAAATTAGAAAACTAAGCATGAAACTAATTATTATCTACTCCTTGTATTGTAAGTTCTACTTACAGTCTTGTTATCTCACACTGTAAATGTACTTTTACTCCTAGGGAGGAAAAGTGAAAGTGTGCCAACTTGACAGAATTTTTTTAGTAAAATTTTTAGGAATTTTAGGACATTTTTAGGATTTTCTTCGGTGTTATGTTGGTACTACGGGTAGAATATACAATATACACACCTAATGTTTAAATTACAATATAGTGTTACACATTATTCTATTGACAGCTTACAATAAAATAAAATAATGTGAAGATAGTGGCTTTATTCTCTCTTTATCAGAGTAATTGACATGGTAAGAATAAACTAAACTAACACAATAACAATTAAGGAGCTGAAGAATATAAATAGTTGTTAGTAATTTGTTCTCTAGTCGTAGATAAAATTTAATATGCAACAAGGGATGAAAAGTTTTCAGCTCTCGTATTATCTTCCTCGTCAAGCCTCGGGAGCCAATGTAAGTTAACTCCCTCGGCAAGCCTCGGGACTAAATAGTTTATCTCCCTCGGCCTACCGGCCTCGTGAGCTAATGAAGTTTTCTTCTTCGGCGCTGCCTTAGGACGAAACTTTAACTTGAGCTGTAAAACTTACTTTCATCCCTTGTTGCACAAATAACTATACTAGTTCAGTTGAAAAAGCACTTTTGATGAACTCAGCATGATTGAATTTTCAGTTTCTTTCTATTAGCATGTAAAGTGTCTTTACTAGCGTAAAGACAATTTACTTTGAAATTCTGACTCAGACACTTTTCATGACAAGAATCGCATGTCATGAATATTTAAATTAAAATTACTTATTAAAAATCCTTGATAATCTTCAATTCCAGTGCTAGCAGTGGTGTTGGGTGATGTATTCATGGCTGGTAAAGCCACAGCAGGAAAGGCAACGTTCATCCCACTCGATATCATAGTACCACTGGCTATCAGACATAGCACTACCTGTAAAAGAAGGCATTGATTGACGCCAAGTAGGATTTTGCTTAAAATCTATCTAAATTCTCATCTAGATATTTCATCAGTGATAACCTTCATCCATATGGATCATTCGTTGAGTATCGCAAACAAGAATTAATCTGCTCATTGCACGTAAGTATTACATTATTTTAAGAATTAACTTTTTAACAAATTTTCAATGAAAATTACGCAGTTTGGAATTTCAGGGGCAATTTATATTTATGACCGATTTATATTTAGGTTTCGTGATATGTTTCATTAGGGCTAAAAGAGACCCTTTTAGCCCAAATGAAACATTCCATAAGGGATTTGCCCTAATGGTGTAGGTGGTTGGATATAAGTCAGAGCTTATCTTCGAATACACCCCGAGGTATAGTTTCGATTTGGATACTATGAGTTCATGACCCGCAAGAGTAGTCTCAGGCCCTTTTACTTTCCTAAATTTAATCATAGGTATCCCATGGTAACCTATATAGGAAAAGTATTGCGTTTGCAAAAAAATCTGAAACTGGAATGAAACCGGCTTTATCCGTTTCAAGTGTTAGTAAGGCCTCCTGAGTAGTTTTCTCAAAGTTGTCTTTCTGTATATGTGTGTGTCTATTATCATCGTAGCTCGTAGATGACCGCGTAAATAAAACATCGGATCCATCGTCTACATCGATGCGGTAACCACTGGAAGACCTAAATTTTCTAGCTAACAAAGAAAATTGAAAGAAAAATCTCAGAAACGTAAGAATAATTACAAAAAATATATAAGTAATTACAAAAAAGAAATAAGTAATTACAAAAAAGAAATAAGTAATTACAAAACAAAGTGTTAGAAATGCAAGATTTTCTTTTTCAACCCAAAAACATGATTGATTTTATTGTTGTAATTATTCTTCATTCTGCATTTGCTTTTTGTATAGGTATTTTTGCGAAATCTATTTCTGATAATAAATATAACATTAAGTGGAGAGGCGTGATTGCTGTTCATAGCATGCTACTTCTCGGTGCTAGTGAAATTTATAATATCTAGCATTTTTCACAAATACAATACAATAAGTTACTTTCTTCTTTAAGAGGTCCATGCATTAGTACCTTTATTATTAGTGCCAGTGAGATTCGAGGAAGCTGGGGCGGACTGGCCATTGAGGGCAAGGGCGAGTGCCCTCCTTTTTTATAGCATAATTATGCTTGCTATAATATTTAATATTAGTTTAGTTAAGAGTAAACCCTTCTGAGAAGCATTTTAAGGCCCCCCCCCTATTGGGTCCTTTTTGGCCAAACTCTCTTGAGGGCCTTTTTGGCTAAGTCCGCCAATGCAAGGAGTCTAGGTATTGAGTCCTTTCTTACAGTTGACTGTTAGAAGATAAGAGAGTCTTATAACAGTTAATAGTAAAAAACGACTCAAAGCATTGCTTATTAACAAAACGCCAATCAACTTCATTTTCAATTAAATATTACATCAGTGAAGATCACTATATATAATAGACTTTTGTTATTTAGATATTTTATTTAAAAGAAATCTTATACTAATATTCAAATGGAAGGTATCTACTAGTTGGTTCTATAGTATTTTGCCATATCTAGCATCGTTTGGGCAAAATGGAAGCACAGAAGTGCCTTGGATATTATGTCACCCAGAGGCAAATCTAAATTCTTATTAATCTATATATTTATACATACCTGCATAAAACTACTGTCATAATTCATATCTATATAATATTCCAAATCTTGTTGCACTGCTCATTTTCCAACTACTATGAGACTGTTTTTCTAACCGTGATTACATGAACGAAACACTGAGAGTAAACATTACATATCTAGCTGAGATTCCATCTTATCTATACGACAAACAGTAGACTAAGGTAAATAACAGTTTCATTATAACAGAAATGTGAAGAGTGGTGCTCTTTTAAATAAATAATTAAAGCAAGCTTGTCATGTAGGACCTTTCTATAAGGGGATAAGGGTATTAACCTTGCAGAAATCATAATCATTGCCTTGTTATTGTATTGCAATTGCTACGAGAACGAAAAACGAAGTACTGTGTCACTGTACTTTAAAATGTTACTCAGATTCCTGACATAATTTAAACGCGGAACCATAACCATTGTCTTTTAGCATAGCTACATTTTTATTTTTTCTTATTTATACCTTATGTATATAGGAAAAGTATTGTGTTTACAAAAAAAAAAAATCCGAAACATGGATGTCAACGGAATTATCCATTGCACGTCTTCTTGGACGTAAAACACGTATTTACGTCCTTAGGAACGAAAATAAAGTGCAGTGGCTTTATAGAGTCATCTATACCGAATAAAATCAAAATCACTGAACAAATTCTAAATAATGTAGAGAATGAAAAAGATAATGTGTACAAAAAATGAAAACCCCCTACCTAAAATCTTTACTAACAACCCTTTAAATTGTAACTTTTAACTCCCATCATCATCAAAAAAATTTAAAAATTAATAGAAATATATTTTACTTACTATCTAAATCTTAGGTAAAATTTAATACATGACAGGGATCGATGAATCTAAGATTTCGTATTGTCTTCCTCAGCTAGGCCTTCGGAGTTAATTTTAGTTATTTCCTTTGGCAAAGCCTTGTGAGCTAACTTGTTTACCTCTCTCGGCCTTACGGCCTCGGGTGATAATAAAGTTTTCACCTGTGGCTTCGCCTTATGTGAAAACTTTTAGCTGTAAAACCTTCTTCTCCCCCTTGCCGTGTAAATGACTATTACAAATACATACAGTTTTTCTCTTATTCATTATTTAATTTATTTGTTTTAAACTAATATATTAATACTTTATTAAATCATAGACTTAATATATTTATATAAATACTTATGAACGGCTTTAAATATATAAATACTCATAAGAATACGGTAAACTCAACACTTTATGTCTAATTACATCTATTTGCAACTTTAAGACCAATTTAACCACTATTTAAAACAAATTGCTAAGAACTAAGAACACTAACACTGATAAAACCCGAGTGGAATCACACTGACCACTAAAACATGAGTAAAATTTCGACTGAGATATTTTAGTCATTTAGTTCGAACTCAAGTGTTAGAGATAATATTAATGATTGCTAAATATAATATGATTAATATATTTTACATTAGTACAGCTGATGTGAACGCGTGTGTGTTGTGCGTGTGTTGAGCTACTTTTTAAATATGTTATCAATTTATTTATTATTGATTATTAAGGGGATTCAGAGTTTGTTTGATTTTGTTCTTATCTGATATTTTGTCGTTCCTCGGATATTGATCTATAAATGAATGCATGCAAATAATAAACGTATTTACGCATATAATTCGTAAGTATTATACTCATTCTATAAGTATAAATATTATTGTAATAAACATATTAATCTAGCATATATACTAGATAATATTATATATATATATATATATATATATATATTATATATATAATATATATATATAATATTATATATATATATAATTAATATATATTATTATTATTATTAATTGTGAGGGTAGGTGTAAAAACCTTTTGCACTGCGACTTTGAGTCTTTTGTACAAGTACCCTCGTGTTCTAACTTATAGGAGATCCTTTCCTTTTATTATTTCTAAAAGTTTTGTGTACTTAAATTGGCATCTGGTTTTCAATTCTGCTTAGGTGGCTCTCCAAACAACAGAAAATCTCTTGTAAATGCTAGAGCTTCGCATTCAAAGATGATGTGATGATGTTTCAGGGCATGGCCACAAGAGTCTACAGACAGGCTCTTCTTGAAAAATGCCGATGGTATGCATATGTTACGTAATGAATACCATTATTAAGCCGTCACTATACTCAAATTTTTCTTATAAAATATAATATATATATATATTATATATATATATTAAAAGTCATCTTGAGGGGGGGGTGGAAGGAGAAGAGGAAGTCTACTCATCCTCGAATAATAACGGAAACAACAAAACACTATTTAAGCACACCTGTCACTTGTCATACTGTGTGTGTAATCATATACAAATTATCATGTTTTTGTTATTATTTCTCAAAAATGATAAAATTTAGCAATTACGACAGATAAAAACACTCTGTGAGCACACCTTCAAAATAATAACAAAAATAACGGGGTCCCCTTTTATTACACAGGAATTAATACTGAATTTGACTTTCTTCCACCTAGGTCAATAGCTAACTAAAACTTGCAGACACTAATCCTACAGAGTTGTTCACACACCTTCAGGGGACTTTTATCAGAGGGGACATCCTCCCCCTGTTATATATATAAATATATATAATAATAAATAAATATATATATATATATATATATATATATATATATATATATATATATATATATTATATAATATATATATATATATAATATATATATATATATATATATATATATATATATATAAAATATATAATATATATATATATATATATATATATATATATAATATATATATATATATATATATATACGGTAGTAGATGAAAAAAAAATTAAGAAAGTGTACAGAATCAGTTTGAAATTTTACCACACTTATTAAATACACATAATTAAAAATCAAATCCATAAATTCTATCGTAAATTTATATAACCCTTTATTTTAAAAATAAATAAAAACATTATTTCCTACAAGTATGTTATACTTTTTTTTCAATTGGCTAGTTGTTCTTAATCAAAATTAATCATATTTACTTGATTAAGGAAAATAATATTGGCCAACTATCGCTTGTAGTGGACGCCTGGATTTATTTTTAACAGTCTTAACTCTCAAAGCAGTACGGTATTGCATATTTGCCTAACTATTTTTCTGTACTGCTATGCTTTACTGTACTTTCATTTCAATAGAAGCTAAAAAGTTGCAGAAAACAACCATGAAGAAAAATGGCTCATTCTCTCTTTAGGGTGCTGAAAAATAAGTTCATGTTTATTCTTTTTAAGCAGGGTTGATAGACCCCATTACAAAAGAATGATAGACCCTTAAACACTATTTTAAATTTCGAAAATTTGATATCGTTATCAATTTTGGATAAATCAAGTCATATTTTTTCTTGAAAATTTAATTATAGACCAAAGAAGCTTGCATTTAAAGGGAATTCGTCAGCCTTGCGGATTGGCACGTTAGAATTTGTATATTTAATTTATCATAGTGTTTTTTTTTACTTCTTAAATTTCTTTTTGTTAAGAAAAATCTTCTAAAATAATAGATTTCTTTTATTAAAGAAGAAATATTATATATTACATTTATATTTGCCAAGAAGAAATCTTTTTAAACATCCGATTTCATTTTGTTAAAAAGAAATCTTCTTAAATATTAGATTTATTTTTGCTAAGAAGAAAACTTCTTAATAAAAATATAAAATATTAGACTTCTTTTTGTTAAGAAGCTGTTTTCTTAAATACTAGATTTATTTTTAATTTTCCTCATTTATACCGTAGGTATATAGGACAAGTTTGCAAAAAATCCGGGATGAAACCGTAATTATAATGATGAATCCGTTTGAGGGGGTTTTAAGCCTTGCTGAGTAGTTTTCTCATAGTTGTTTGTCTGTATGTATGTGTGTGTATGGGTGTGTTTCTGTTATCATCGTAGCTCCTGGTTTATTTATGCTAGAGAGTTAAAACTTACAAAAGTCAAAAATAGTACAAAAATCAGTCTACTGCTATAGTTGTGCATCGTAGTTTATTTCCGTACTCTCTTTTATACACACCAATAACTCAGTAAGAAGCACTAAAATAAAGTCCCAATGAATTGCACATTCAGTTTCTATTAAACATCCACGTTTCACCACCAATATATTTCAAAAAGTCGAAATATATTGTACTATAAATATATTGTCGCTACTGTATTAACAGAGGCGACTGTTAGTACAGTAGCCTCTGTTGGTACAGTAGCCTCTTTTGGTAGATTAGCCTCTGTTGGTAGAGTAGCCTCTGTTGGTACAATAGCCTCTGTTAGTACAGTAGCCTATAAAACGAGTGTTTTTCGTCAAAATCTGATAACAACAACTATAGTTATGACATTTGTTAAATGGCCAAAAAATCAATATTTTTTCAAAGACGCTGACTTTGCATAAATCAACCATTTTTTGGTGTTTTTGAAAGAGCCATAACTTTGAATATATCACAAATGTTCCTTCATGTTTTGCACACGACCTACAGGGCCCCACTTATTTTAAGAAAACTGAAATTAGAGCGATTTTATAAAATTTTGGAGCAATGCGCAATCATATGAAGGGGCTCCACTCTGGATAGGCAGACTATGCTTTTCCTTCATAATTTTAAGGTATATTTTCCAGAAAAATTTGATTTGAAGTAGACAAATGAGTGATTTTTTCAGGCCCGCCTCTTGGACTATTATGGAACTTAAAGCAATGTTTATCTTCTTCCATACAGTCACGGATTGTTGGGAAATTAGTAATTTTGATATCAAAAAAAAATTGTGGTTCGAAGAGCGAAGCATAGCCACAATACTCATCTCAAACATTAAAATTCACTTCACAGACAAGTTTGTTGGGGGTATAAAGTTTAAAAAAAATTAACTGCTTTCATCAACTTTTTAGAGATCAGGCAGATCAGAGATTACAAAGATGCAAAGTATTTTCGACTTAACAAAAAAATTATACTTTACAGACCATTTCACGACTGCGAAATACCAACTCTAGTGCCGCTCTGAAAAAAATAGGCTATATCATCAATTTTAATAAAAATAATTTGTATTAATAACCACGCAGTTATTTTTTATATTATAAATCTGTGTTGATATTTGTCTAGACTCTAAAGCCATAAAATTCTTCTATATTACCACGAGCAGGCAGTTGTTTACCATATAAAAATTAAGAACAACATATTTTTCATCTTATCATATCTGTTATCTAGTTTGCACACGTAAACTTGATATGGATCAAGAGTTGACAATAATTTAAGACAATGTTGTTCAGTATATATTATATTTTATCATTAGCTGCTGTAAAATTTGGTCATTCTAGTGAATACAAAGTAATGTTTTTAGAATAAATTTAAATAATAAAAATGTTAATAAAAAATAGAAAATGTGCTGAATCTAAGTATTGACGGATTTTTAGTACGAGAATTATATTGTCTAAAACCATTTTTACTGCTTAAGTGTCATTTGATTACTGAGTTTCTAAACTATTATTGAATAGTTTGATAGACACTAATAGAAATCACATCCTTGTCCCGCGTCTTACTCTACTTCAGTACTTCACTGTCATGGAATATGACAGTGCATTTATGCAGGTACATGGTCAACATGATTCTAATATCTTATAACATCATATCATAAATACTTTTTCTATTTATACCGTAGGTATATAGAAAAAGTATTGTGTTTGCAAAAAAATCCAATACGTGGATGACACCTGAATTATTGGTTTCAGGTGTTTTTAAGGCCTCCTGAGTGGTTTTCACTAAGTAATTTGTCTGTATGTATGTGTGTGTGTGTCTCAGTTATCACCCTAGTTCCCAGTGTATTTAAGCAAGAGAGTTGAAACTTTGTACAAAATCAGTCTATAGGTGTAGATGTGGTATTCGGGATTTCAATTTGAGATTTGGCATGCATATAGCCAGCATTAGTTCAATTTTTATTAAGTGACTTGTGTTCGTGTTTTAAAAGATTGTAAAAATCGAAAATTATTCCGATTGAGTTGGAATTTGGCATATTAGGTGTATACCCTTATGTAATAAATAAGTACACAAAGTTTCGTTTCAATACAACAAGTATATTTATGATTTTTGTTGGTTCATAAAAGTTATGCAATATAGAGCGTGGTCAGTGCTTGGATGGGTGACTTCTGAGAATGAACTGGTTGTATTTACTATCGGAGGACGAGCGAAGCGAGTCTAAAGACGTGTTGATATTCCAATACAATAGTACAAATTTAATAGATATCTCCAATATTTTTAAACTCATTGTGAGACAACTTTGCCCCCCCCTCTATTTCTCTTGTATAACGATGGTGGCACTATTTTACTTTTTACAAAGATTTAAAATAGTTAAATACATATTTACTGGTAAAGGAGTTATCAGTGACGCTAACTATAAGTATATATCGTCCTTAGATCTGTATAATTAGATCAGGTAAATTGAGGTCCATATGTCTCCTTTTGTAAGCCAGCTTAACCTTTAAGCTATTTTTTGAAAACACTGCTATTAAATATAATGATATTGCAGGTAGCATTATGTATCATAGCTAGCGGCTCGACCATATCAAGCGGTATGAACATGGCGTATCCAGCTGTTGCGATACCTGCAATGGTTGCGACGAGAAATAGCACTGATAGTGGCATTGTATTTCAAGATTACCATGGTTTCTTAATAGGTCAGTGAAACTATAGAGATATAATATTAACAACACCACGGCGCTCACTGAAGTTATATAGAGATATAATATTAACAACACCACGGCGCTCACTGAAGTTTATATAGAGAATATAATATTAACAACACCACGGCGCTCACTAGAGATATAATATTACGGCGCTCACTGAAGTTTATAGAGATATAATTACTTGAGAGGCCCTATTAGTTGAATTTTGAAACACCGAAAAAGTAACCTGACTGTATTCGGTTATCAAAATAATTAAATAAACTAAACAAAAATACTGTAACCTATATAGCAGATCGTTTAAAATACAAATCAAAACACAAACAATATGCGGGAAGCCGATAACAATTGATTTATTATAACCTTACCTTACTCTTGCAGAAGGTTTTAAAAAGGTTACACAAAGCCCTTAAGTGCCCCAAAAAGATGTTTCAGGTCCCTTAATGTATTGAGATATGCTATGCCCTCTCTAGTATATATCTCTATGAGTGAAACTATATAGAAATTATTACTAGAGAGGCCTATAGATTAAATTTTGAAACATTGTAAAAATAACCTGACCACCTTGGCTTGTAAATATAACAAAATTATCAGTACAACATTACAGTAGAACAGTCATACATAGAAGAGCGTTTAAAATACAAATCAAAACACAAACAATGTGTGGGAAAAAAATATTATAACCTTAAATCACTCTCGGAGGAGTTTTCGATGAGGTTACACAGATCCCCTGAAAGCACCTTAAAGATGTTTCAGGCTTCTCAGTGAATTGAGATAGTGATTTATGAAATTTTCAATAAATCGGCAAAATTCAGGGTTAATATTTTTTGCCGTAAAAAGGTCAATATTTTTGTTTTTTGAGACGCTGAATCAAATAAAACCGATCCGAAGTCGATACGACCACTCTAAGTGACCAAAAAGTTGAAAAAACCGTTGTCAATTATCGAAAACAAAAATTTAGGTCGATAAAAAAATAAATTTCTAAAACCTTTAAAGACAACTGTATAAGCTTAAAGTGCAAATAGTAGTGCGTACTTCTAATTTTAGAGGCATAGTTTTGTACGACCAACTGGATAATTATGCGCATTTTCTTTAAAAAATACAGACAAAATGAGTTATGAGCAGTGCTTGACAATTAAGTAAATGCTTAGGTTCTAAAGCATGAACCGCAACCTTAAGCAATAAATGGGATGTTAAGCACGGAAACACGCATTCTAAATGAAATTCACCCGACAGCGGACCACCGCGCCGAAATTATTTATTTAGTAGTTGTAAACTTATATAATGTATAAAACTCTAAAAATTATCATGCCAACCAGGATTGTTGTTAAGCACAAAAACACGCATCCAAAGGAAATTCGCCCGACATGCGGACCACCGCGCCAGAATTATTTTATATTTCCATGGATTTAATTGAAAGGCATCTCGGTATAGGAAGAGTATTGATAGTTGTCTTATACTCGTACACCACACATTTAATAAATATAGTCAATCAGAGCTAAGATATCCATTTACTTTCTCTTTTAACTTTTCTAAGCTGAGCTTTTTTATGTCGTAATGTAAAACTTTGTTAAGACGAACTCACCAATGCTAAAACATTGTATTTATTAGGAATTTGTAAATATTTTTTTTAAATTTTAAATATTTAATAAATTTTCAGCCAGTTTACCACAGATTACAATGGTTATTGGGTGCCTGGCAGCCGGACCTATCCTGGACTGGAAAGGAAGAAGGATTGGACTGATACTCTCTACTCTATTTGCTTGTGCTGGTAAGAATTAAATATGTCATACAGTCTCGCTATTGTTCAGACTATTTTAGCGGATTCCCTTTGGAAAAAATCGCTAATGGGATAGGCGTCACACTAAGGCAAACCTTAGACCACGAATAAGTCTCAGGTTTAAATAAAGAAACCACGAATAAAACAAAAATAAGTTTCGCGTAGTTTATATCTATATAATATATATATATATATATATATATATATATATATATATATATATATATATTATATATATATATATATATATATATATATATATATATATAATATATATATATAATCTTTTTCCATAGGAAGGTTAGATTATGAGTTTATATTTTTATCTTTTATGCAGCAAGTCAACATTTCTTTAGTTGCCAACCAGTCTATGGTATGGAGGAGATTTAGTGCTTCCTCTTTAAATACAAAGCTTAGTGTTCGTCTGACTCAACTGGATTCTGTGGATTTGTATCAGCTAGACTGAGGGAGTGGGCAGTGTCTCTAGTATTTATGATTTTTTATATAAAAATCCAGTTATTGCTAGTGCACAAAAATAAAGTTCTAGGCTTAGAAGGTGAAAAACACTGTAGCCAAATTAGGTGTTAAATTAGTAATGTAGAGGAGTATATCAAAATTTACTTGGTGCTTCTTGAAACCCTCCCTAACGGTATTCATTACCATGGGTACAGGCTTTCCAAGAAAACATGAATGATTAAAAAATGATTGTATGTATCTTTTAATAAATAAAGCTTTTTATATTATTATTATTATTATTATTATATATATATATTATATATATATATTTTTTTTTTTTTTTTTTTTTCAACATTTTATTTTATTAGATAAGTTTTACAATATTAATTAAGTACAAAAATAAATAACATAACATAAAACAAAAATTAACATGCTTTAATAGTAACTTGTTTACTAAAATATTACCCTCCATCTTTAGGAAAAGCCCTGTGCTGATGGAGGGGAACCAGTGACTCCTGGTCATCATTACTGTTTTTATAATTACTAATAAATAAATCAATGTAAAATAATTTAATAAAAATTTCTGTGAAAAAAAGAACAAATAAATAAAAAATAATTACTATGACTATAATAAAATTTCATCTCGTGTTATACTTTTTATTTTACTTATATTACTTATTTACTTATATAATGTTTTGTTTTTATACAAATTTATTAATTAATTTTATATTTTAGAAGTTATATTTTTGGTTTTTATTTTTAAATATCTTATTATTTATTTGATCAATATTATATATTATACACATTATACATATGTACACATAACATATACACACATACACATACACATATATACATTTACACATATACACATATATACATACATACATACATACATACATACATATACATATACACATATACACACATATACATATTTATCTCTAACTAACTATTAAATTAAAATTTGTTATATTTATTTATATATTTTTTACAAATTTTTCAGAGGTTTGACAAGTTAATCCTATTTTACTAAAACTTTATCTGTTTTAGTATAACAGATAAAGTTTAGATTTTTAATTCTTGTTTATTGAAACAAAATGAATAAATAGCTTTGATAAATTATTCGTTGTCCTGTTGCTGTATTAAAAAGTCTTTCAGTTTGGTCTTATAGTTCTTGAGAGTTAGGTAATGTCTCTGTTGTTCTGTCAAACTATTGTAAGTTAGTGCTGCCTGATATTGCCAGTTCCTCTGTGCTGCTGTCGTACGTCTGTATGGTATGCCGTAGAGTTGTTTAGATTGACTCCGCGTCCCAGCCCCATGGTTAATTCTAATTAAATTGTGTTTATCTTCAGCTATTCTGCTTAGACAAGACATTAAAAATAGGTTGTCTACATTAAGTATGTTTAGTTCTTTGTACAGTTTTTTAGTTGAGGACAGTCTTGGCTTTTTGAATATAATTCTTATAAAAGCTTTTTGCTGAACTAAAATCTGTTGTTTGTTAGTCTGTGCAGCTCCCCCCAAGCTAGTATACCATATCTAATAATAGAATCTATTAGCCCATAATATAAGATTCTTACTCATGTAATTTTAGATTTCGAAGAGTTATAAAATATAAATTTAAGTTGTCTTAGTTTAGTAGTTAAATTATTAATGTGTGTTTTCCAATTTAAGTTCTGGTCTATAGTTATACCTAAATAATTTACATGATTTACTTTCTTTATTACTGGACAGTCACAAGGTGGTAAGTTATTTTGTGGGCAGTTACTGTTGTGTAGTTTAATATCAGGTAAGTCATTGTCAGGTAAGTCGTAAAGTGAGAAATACATACAGTTTGTCTTGTCTATGTTAAGTGTGAGTAAGCTTTTGTCTAACCATTTTTAATTAATTTTAGGTCATTTTCTATAATTCTTTTACTGTCTTCAAAGGATTTTGAAGCACAGGCTAGGAAGGCATCATCCGCGTAGCAAATCAATTTACTTTTTAGTGGTAAGTCAAATATTTCATTTAGGAATAAAATAAAGGCTGTCGGACCTGTCACCGTCCCCTGGGGAATTGAATACTCTGAGGTGAATTCGTTGCTCAGATGACCATTGATTCTAACTCTGTATTTTCTGTTGCTTAAATAATTTTTGAACCAATTAATAACGTTGCCTGATAAACCTAATTTTTTCATTCTATGAAGTAATATTTTATGGGAAACGGAATCAAAAGCCTTAGCTAGGTCTAAGAACAAAGCTATGGGTTTTAATCCTTTGTCTAAACTATCTAAAATGAAATCATTTACTGCAGTTATTGCGTCTTGAGTACTAATTCCTTTCCTAAAACCAAACTGTGCGTTACTCAATTTAGAATGCGTGTTAAGATATTTCATTAATTGAGCTTTGACTATTTTTTCTATGATTTTAGCTATATTAGACACCATACAAATTGGACGGTAATTGGTTAGTTTTGTCCTGTCTCCTTTTTAAATATTGGTGCAATGATACCAATTTTCAATACACCAGGAAAGTCCCCTGTAGGAAGCTAAGTTTAATTATATGAAGAAGAGGTTGTATTAAGCTGTCTATGTTGTCTTTATAATTTTAACTGTTATGCCGTCATGTCCGGGTCCAGATCCTCCTCTAAGTTTGCTGATAGCTTCTCGTATGTCTTTTTCATCTACAGTTATGTCTGAAAATAAATCAAGATTTCCTACTTCTGTATTTTTCGTAAGTAAGTTTTCCGTCTCAGTGTGATTTGATTTTTATTTACTGCAAGTTTTGTTTTTTAAAAATTTATTGGCCATGTTTCCCCCACCTTAGTAAAATATTCAGCTATTACATCTGCAGCTTTTTCTTTGTCTCTTTCAACATCAATCAGTTCCCCATTAACAGTTTCTATTTTTTTTATCTCAGTGGTATTTTTATCTTTAGTATTATAAAGGTCGTTAGCTACTTTCCAGATTTTAGAGATATCATTATTGCAATTTTCAATTTTTTGTTTGTAGTAGTCATTTTTTGCATCTTTTATTAATTGAGTCAAGAGATCTGAATAAGTATGAAAATATTTTTTGAGTTTGATGTTGAAAGGCTGTTTCATTAATTTTTTCCCTAATTTTTCTTTTTTTCTGATTGCTACAACAATTCCATGAGAGATCCAAGGTTTTAGTTTTGTGAATTTTTTGCTAGTTTGTATTTTTACATTTTCTTCCATATTTGCATTAATATGGATTTGAAATGTCTCAATGAAACTGTTAGTTGATATATTCAGGTCATTTGAGTTAACTACTTTTTCCCATTTTTCTGACAATAGGGCTGCCTTAAGGTTTTGATAATTTATTTTTTTTGATAATATGTTTTCTGTCCCCTGTTTATTGTCTGTCGGTATTTGTTTTAAGTCTAAAGTAACTAGTAAGCTGTAGTGGTCAGTTATGAATGTTTTTACTACAGTAGCTGATTTAATACTGTTAGCTAACTGGTAAGTGGTAAATGCATGATCAATAGTGGTGCAAGTAGTTTGAGTGACCCTGGTGGGCTCAGATATTAATGAAATAAATCTTTTATCAGTCATCACATCCAGATACTGATTTGAATCTTGGCCTAAGTTGATTTCACCTTTTACACCAGTGTAAATATTTATGTTTATATCTCCAATTAAAAGACTTATTTTGAATGTTATTTAATATTTTATTTAATTCACTTAGGAAAATATTTACATCACCATTTGGTGATCTGTATAGGGCTAGTATTTCAACATAGTTATTTTTATCTATTTGAAGAGAAATACTTAGGCAGTTTGCGTCAGTCATTTGAATCTCTTTATTTTTCATAACTAAACTGTATATATATATATAATATATATATATATATATATAATATATATATATATATATATATATATATATATATATATATATATTCATCATCGCCGATACTAAATATTTTGTGCAATGTGCAATGTCCAATTCTTCACTTGCTGCGTCTTAATGTATATTTGTATCTTTATATGTATAGAGTTAACAGAGGACCAATTATGTCAAGAAATACAATTTTGTGCGATTTTCAAAAATTTAAATCCGATGTAATGAGAAATAAATCCGAGGTACCCCGAACCGAATTTGTTTTTATTTATTTATCTTTCTTTTTAAATTCTGACGTAAATTTTTGTTTCTTTTGTTTTTTTGTTAATTATTATTTTTATTTATCTTTTACATTGTTTGTAAGCACTGATGATGGCTGTTTACAGTTGAAAGCCGGCTCTGTAAATAATTTTACATTTGATGGAGAGACTGTTCTTTTTATTTAATCATTTACTTCACAGTTCAGCATTTTATTTAGTAAATTTATATTTCAGGATGGTTCATGATAGCTTCAATATCAAGTTTATGGGCCATATTCAGTGGAAGACTTTTAACAGGTCTGGCAATGGGTTTCACTGGCCCATCGGAAGCCGTGTTTGTATCTGAAATAGCATCACCTAGTACGAGAAGTGCTTTAACACTGATTAAGATAATAGCATTTTCCATAGGAGTGACTTTGACGTACCTGTTTGGATTCTTTTATAAGGTAAGTTGCACAAG
This sequence comes from Microvelia longipes, assembly GCA_018340805.1. NCBI lineage: Eukaryota > Metazoa > Arthropoda > Insecta > Hemiptera > Veliidae > Microvelia > Microvelia longipes. The sequence goes on along the minus strand of JACMZG010000002.1, from coordinate 10,958,289 downwards.
TCTTAGGTGTTATCAATACGTATTGGAAGTATTAATTTGACTGCATGAAATGCCTGTCAATAGTGTTGGATTCATGGGTATTACTTCTAATGTCCTTACTCAACTCTTCACAATAGCATTCCCAGGGTATTACTTCTAATCTCCTCACTCAACTCTTCACAATAGCATTCCCAGGGTATTACTTCTAATCTCCTCACTCAACTCTTCACAATAGCATTCCCAGGGTATTACTTCTAATCTCCTCACTCAACTCTTCACAATAGCATTCCAGGGTTGCTTCTAATCTCCTCACTCAACTCTTCACAATAGCGTTCCAGGGTATTGCTTCTAATCTCCTCACTCAACCTTCACAATAGCATTCCCAGGGTTACTTCTAACTCAACTCTTCACAATAGCATTAGGGCTTCACAATAGCATTTTTTTTTTTAATGGCTTTATTTAATAATTGGTTTTACAATATTTAAATCACATACATAATACATTAAAAAAACAAGGCTACCTCTCCGCTATAAAGCCGATTGTTGGATTGTCTTTGCCAAGACAATCCCAACAATAGGAAATGTGTAAGGTCTAGAAGCTCGGTACAAACCAATATTTTGTAAGTCGTTTTAGTAACGACATATAAACGTTTATAAATATTAAATTATTTATCAATAGAGAAGTTTCATACTTTGCACAAATTTCTCTCCAGCGTTTCGCAAAACATGAATAGTTGGAATAGTTTCCAGATGTATCATAGAATTTTCATTGTTACATTTCCTACGTGTCCCTCTCACAATTATATTGCGTTCTCTTAATACCTTCATCAGTACATTATAACATATTAATTCTAAAAACGATACAATAATTAAATAAATAAAGTTTGTCTTTCCACAGATGATTTATTATTATAAAACAAAGCCAGCTTTCAACCTGAACGGTCATCATCAGTGCCTAGAACCTGATAAATAAAGACAAACTTTATTTATTTATAAGCTTATTCCACATCTCAGTATTTATCGGATGCAATAATTTTTCAGACTGATTGGATGATGGTGTCACTTCTGTGTGGAATATTTCCAGCAGTGTGTTTCATCTTAGTTTTGATATTCTTACCTGAGCCCAAACTATGGAAGAAAAGATCGTCCAATGATAAAGTCAATTTCTCAAGACCAGAAGTTATCAAACCATTAGTAATAATGACTTTGGCTCTATTTATCAGGCAAATAGCTGGCACACCAGCCATTGTAGCTTATGCAGTAAGTATATTCACCGTCATAAGTTCATAGAAGGTAAATCCTATTACATGCGATTCGCCCCTAGGGGTCTTAAAGATCCTAAGCAGTTCATGACTTTCTGACATGACAAAGGACTAACCTAATATCTACTCTCTCTCATATACGATAGTTACATGTAATAACTACTTTTATATTCACCTTGTATAAAAATTTTCTATTTACCTCGGCTATGCCTCCGGCAACAAAAGTAAAATTAACTCCCTCAGCAAGACTCGGGAGCTAAATAATTTATCTACAAATAAATATTGATAAATAAGAAAATGGAGATAAATTCTCGGGTCCAGTTTTCTCGTTCAGAAATAAACCAGACCTAACCTTGTTGCGTAAATAACTGTTTTGTGGCATTTCAATTACTCAATGTATAAGCATACATTTTAAATTTGGTTGAATGGCGTACTGGTAACTTACACCAGTGGTGTTATCTGATAAGCTTAGCGGTTTAGGGTCTATGACAAAAATTAAAACTACGATGCAAAGAATGAAATTGGGAACAGAATGTCGGAAAGTACACAAGAGGGTGAGACAGAAGTCGGGGATGAGATCGATGCTGGCATCTAGCGGCAGCTCTTTATTCAATAAAGGAAATAGTTGTATTAATCAGTTTAGTACCAGAAGTAGCTTGCTGAAAACAAAACAAAATGGCGTATTCTCGTAGTTAACATGGCGAAACTACCAAATTACATATTAGCGCTCCTTAACTGGCTACAGAGTTAACCTATTCTTGTCCAAATAATGAATCTCAGGATCATTTTTCTATTTATTTTTTTATATGATGCACTAAAAGGTTAAATGTTGAATTTTCCTTCCTTAGTTACTACTACAGTAATATATAAACCAAGTAGGGAAACTCCTATACTAACATATGTAAAAAAATCAGACCTGCCCGATCAGCTAATAGCTGGCTCAAAAATGAAAAATAGCTAAGATTAGAATAACTGCGCATGCGCCTTTTTGGATTTAGGTTTTTTTATTTAAATTTTTTGGCAACCCTGATAACATTAGGCGACTTTTACATTTTATCGTGTTTTCGTACTTTAATATGACGTGATAGTTTAATGATTTTGCATTAAACTCTGTTAAATAATTGTTGTAATAATTTAGTTAAAGAAAAAGAGAAACTATAGTAAAGGTAAATTAAGATTATTAATTTATTAAGATTATGAAGAAAATGCAGACGACAGTGTATTCCCTTAAAATTACGATTGCCTTTATTACATTAAACAAAATAAGGTTAAATTACTAATTACAATTAATATTTGAAGGGGAAAAAACAAATATCATTTGCAAAAATGTACTAAGTTAAATAGTGCATACGAAAAAAAATTTAATTAGCCGCTCGTTTTAAGTAATTTAAACAAACCTAGTATTTAAAGATTCGGACTTAAACCACTATTGGATGTGGCAAAATGTATTTCTTACACAACTTATTAACATTTTAAACTAAACTGTTCAAATAAATGCAATAAAAACAAAAATTTTGAAGTACCGTAAATAGTTTGTTTACATTTACTAGGGTAAAACAAAATGGCCGCGGCCATAGGCAAATTTGAGCTAACTCCCTGGTGGACAAAATGCGAACTACATGCCAGGTCTGACAGAAATCGCGTTTGTTTCCCTACTTGGTTTATTACTTTAGTTAGTACCATGAGTAAATTCAGTTATAAGCGATAAGATTTCTATCGGGATTGGATTTTGGCTGATCTTAAATTATTAATTCACAGGTAGAATTTGCTGAAAAATCCGAGATTCAAGCTGATTCACACATGGTAGCTGTTATTCTCGGATTAACAAGATTAGCAGGAGGTATATTCGCTGTTTGGTTAAGTGCTAAATTAGGCAGAAGATTGCCTGCGATATGGACAGGTGTCGGTATGTCTATTTGCATGTTTATATTAGCAACGGAATTTCAACTACCTGCATTTGCATTGATTATGTATGTTCTGACATCCACTGTGAATGGAGCAGTACCACAGGCAATGGCGGCTGAAGTTTTTCCAACTGATGTTAGAGGTGTAAGTTTAAATCAGTTATCAATATTATGATTTTTAGTTCAAATCTTTAACAATAATGTTCACCACTGACATAGACAAAACACATTAACTTATTTATTTAATTCGTGTGATAAAAATTGAAACAATCTTACCCAGGATTTACACGAAAGTAATATATAAACCAAGTAGGGAAACTCCTATACTCATAGAGATATTATTACTAGAGGGGCCCTATAGGTTAAATTTTGAAACATCGAAAAAGTAACCTGACCACCTTCGCTCATAAATATAATCAAGTAATTAGTACAAAATTACAATAACTTATATAGTAAAACGTTAAAAATACTAATCAAAACTCAAACAATGTGCGGGAAGCCGAAATTAATTGATTTATTATAACCTTAACTCACTAATTATAGGAGGTTTTCATAAGGTTACACAGAGCCCCTGAGAGCCCCCAAAAAGATGTTTCAGGCCTCTCAATGTATGGAGAAAGGCTATGCCCGCTCTAGTATATACCTCTATGCCTATACTAACCTGTGTAAAAAACTTCAGACATGCGTGATCAGCTGATTGCTGGCTCAAAAATAAAAAATAGCTAAAATTGGAATAACTGCGCATGCGCCTCTTAGGATTTAAGTTTTTTTACTTATTTTATTGGCAACCCTGATAACATTAGGTGAGTTTTACTTTTAATCGTGTTTTCTTACTTCAATATGTACGTGATAGTTTAATGATTTGGTATTAAATTCTGTGAAATAATTAGTTAAATAATTGTAAAAATAAATGTTGAAATAATTGTAAAAATAAATTAAGTTAAAGAAAAAAAAATATAGTTAAGGTAAAGTACATGTTTTTATTAAAATTTTGAAGAACATCCAGACGACAATTTATTCCTTAAATATAACTTTCACGATTCCTTTTGTTATATATAAATGTTTCGTTAAAGTTGTCAAATTAATAATTACAATTAATATTTTAAAGGGAAAAAACGAATATCACTCGCAAAAATGTACTAAGTTAAGTAGTGCAATCGAAAAATTGCAAGTAGTGCAATCGCTTGTTTTAAGTAATTTAAAAAACCTAGTATTTAAAGATTCGCTCTTAAACCTTAATTGGATGCGAAAAAACGTATTTCTAACACAAATTATTAACATTTTATACTAAATTGTACAAATAAATGCAATAAAAACAAACATTTTGAAAACCGTAAATAGTTTGTTTACATTTACGCCCATAGGAAAAGTTGAGCCAACTCTCTGGTGGACAAAATGTGAACTACATGCTAGGTCTGACAGAAATCGTGTTTGTGTCCCTACTTGGTTTATATAATACTTTAGTTTACATTAAAGGAGTAATAAATATGAGGACACCAAAGCCCAAAATTATCTAGTGAATATGGGCCGAATATCTTTTATCCGTGTATAACAACCTACACCTACAACCTACAGGTTAATGCCTTATTACTTTTAACGTAAGCGTCATAACTTAGTAAACTACTCTGTAATTTGGCTTATGGGACCATTAGTCATGATTGAAGCACCGCCAAGTCAACATTCCTTAATTAGATAATGTTTTTATATGCATTTATGCATCCTCATAAATGTGGTTTACACCGTATCACAGATTTTCTTAATTAAACTATGCTTACGTTCCCCCAATCATGGGGGGGGGACGTAATGGATTATTACGAGTGATTTACCATTCTAACAGATATTGCTTTTATGATACAATTATTTTAAGAAAGTTACTCTTGTTGGTTTGGCAATGGGTCTTGCCCGATTAGTTAAGATGGTAAACCTTATTGTTTTTGATTTGCTCATGTTTTGCTTTTAGACATGTACAGCTATAACATCAATAACTATGTACATTACATCAGTGTTAGGTCTGTGGGCTCATCATCAAGTGCACCATGATAAGGTAATTATGTTTGTGTATTACGGGTGCATGAGCGTCGGATCTACTCTCTTCCTCATGCTGTTTTTACCAGAGACGCATGGGAAATCACTTAATGAAATTGGATATATTTACAATAACAGTAAGTCAATCAGCATTATGTTATATTTAAACCTTTAGTTTATTCCTTCTTAATTATTTGTTCAGAGTATGGCTACGGCATAGACTATTAGAAATAGATTTATTGCACCATTAGGGACAATTATTAAACTATACATGAATATCAAAGGAACTAATCATATAAACTAATCTAAGATAAACTTCATGCAACATCGTTTTTAAAATCTTAGGATGACATTTACCCTGAGATAATTATGTCTGAGAGAATTATCCCAGAGAAAATGATCCCTGAGGAAATTATTCCAGAGAAAATGATCCCTGAGAGAATTATCCCAAAGAAAATAATCCCTGAGGGAATTATCCCAAAGAAAATGATCCCAGAGAAAATGATCCCTGAGAGAATTATCCAAAGAAAATGATCCCTGAGGGAATTATCCCAGAGAAAATAATCCCAGAAAAATGATCCCTGAGGGAATTATCCCAAAGAAAATGATCCCTGAGGTAATTATCCCAGAGAAAATGATCCCTAAGGGAATTATCCCAAGGAAAATGATCCCTGAGAGAATTATCCCAGAGAAAATGATCCCTGAGGGAATTATCCCAGAGAAAATGATCCCTGAATTATAAATTATCCCAGAGAAAATGATACCTGAGAGAATTATCCCAAAGAAAATGATCCCTGAGGTAATTATCCCAAAGAAAATGATCCCAGAGAAAATGATCCCTGAGGGAATTATCCCAGAGAAAATAATCCAGAGAAAATGTCCCTGAGGGAATTATCCCAGAGAAAATGATAATTATCCCTGATCCTGAGGAATTATCCCAGAGAAAATGATCCCTGAGAGAATTATCCCAAAGAAAATGATCCCTGAGGGAATTATCCCAGAGAAAATAATCCCAGAGAAAATGATCCCTGAGGGAATTATCCCAGAGAAAATGATCCATAAGGGAATTATCCCAGAGAAAATGATCCCTGAGAGAATTATCCTAGAGAAAATGATCCCTGAGGGAATTATCCAGAGAAAATGATCCCTGAGGGAAATTATCCCAGAGAAAATTATCTCTGAGGGAATTATCCCAGAGAAAATTATCCCTGAGGGAATTATCCCTGAGGGAATTATCCAGAGAATTATCCCTGAGGAATTATACCAGAGAAAATTATCCCTGAGGGAATTATCCCAGAGAAAATTATCCCTGAGGGAATTTACCAGAGAAATTATCCCTGAGGGAATTATCCCAGAGAAAATTATCCTGAGGGAATTATCCCAGAGAAATTATCCCTGAGGGAATTATCCCAGAGAAAATTATCCTGAGGGAATTATCCCAGAGAAAATTATCCCTGAGGGGGGAATTATCCCAGAGAAAATTATCCCTGAGGGAATTATCCCAGAGAAAATTATCCCTGAGGGAATTATCCCAGAGAAAATTATCCCTGAGGAATTATCCAGAGAAATTATCCCTGAGGGAATTATCCTGGAGCAAATTATCCCTGAGGAATTATACAGAGAATATTATCCCTGAGGAGTTATCCCAGAGAAAATTATCCCTGAGGGAATTATTCCAGAGAAAATGATCCCTGAGAGAATTATCCCAAAGAAAATAATCCCTGAGGGAATTATCCCAAAGAAAATGATCCCAGAGAAAATGATCCCTGAGAGAATTATCCAAAGAAAATGATCCCTGAGGGAATTATCCCAGAGAAAATAATCCCAGAAAAATGATCCCTGAGGGAATTATCCCAAAGAAAATGATCCCTGAGGTAATTATCCCAGAGAAAATGATCCCTAAGGGAATTATCTCAAGGAAATGATCCTGAGAGAATTATCCAGAGAAATGATCCCTGAGGGAATTATCCAGAGAAAATGATCCCTGAGAGAATTATCCCAGAGAAAATGATCCCTGAGGGAATTATCCCAAAGAAAATTATCCCAGAGAAAATGATACCTGAGAGAATTATCCCAAAAATGATCCCTGAGGTAATTATCCCAAAGAAAATGATCCCAGAGAAAATGATCCCTGAGGGAATTATCCCAGAGAAAATAATCCCAGAGAAAATGATCCCTGAGGGAATTATCCCAGAGAAAATGATCCCTAAGGGAATTATCCCAGAGAAAATGATCCCTGAGGAAAGGAAAATGATCCCTGAGAGAATTATCCCAAAGAAAATGATCCCTGAGGGAATTATCCCAGAGAAAATAATCCCAGAGAAATGATCCCTGAGGAATTATCCCAGAGAAAATGATCCATAAGGGAATTATCCCAGAGAAAATGATCCCTGAGGAATTATCCTAGAGAAAATGATCCCTGAGGGAATATCCAGAGAAAAAATCCCTGAGGGAATTATCCAGAGAAAATTATCCCTGAGGGAATTATACCAGAAAAATTATCCTGAGGGAATTATCCCAGAGAAATTATCCCTGAGGGAATTATACCAGAGAAAATTATCCCTGAGGGAAATATCCCAGAGAAAATTATCCCAGAGAAATTATCCCTGAGGGAATTATCCAGAGAAAATTATCCCTGAGGTATCCCAGAGAAATTATCCCTGAGGGATTATCCCAGAGAAAATTATCCCTGAGGAATTATCCAGAGAAAATTATCCCTGAGGGAATTATCCCAGAGAAAATTATCCCTGAGGGAATTATACCAGAGAAAATTATCCCTGAGGGAATTTCCCAGAGAAAAATTATCCTGAGGGAATTATCCCAGAGAAAATTATCCCTGAGGGAATTATCCCAGAGAAATTATCCTGAGGGAATTATCCCAGAGAAAATTATCCCTGAGGGAATTATCCCAGAGAAAATTATCCCTGAGGGAATTATCCAGAGAAAATTATCCCTGAGGGAATTATCCAGAGAAATTATCCCTGAGGGAATTATCCCAGAGAAAATTATCCCTGAGGAATTATCCAGAGAAAATTATCCCTGAGGGAATTATCCCAGAGAAAATTATCCCTGAGGGAATTATCCTGGAGCAAATTATCCCTGAGGGAATTATACCAGAGAATATTATCCCTGAGGGAGTTATCCCAGAGAAAATTATCCCTGAGGGAATTATCTAAATGAATAAATATATATTTACAATATAAAGCTCAACAAAATAAAATTGTGGCTAAGCACACAAGTGCTAGTCCGCTAAAATTATAACTCTAGAAGATAATAAATAAATTAAAACTAAATAATTCTTAAGATAACTAAGGAAAAAAAATGGATGAAAAACTGGATAATTAAAGCTGGTAATCCTCTGAAAGAATGACTCCAGAAAAACTTACCCCTGAGAGAATTACCCTTAAGAGTATTGTTTCTGAGACAATTATCCCTAAGAATCTTCATCTGTCACGAACAAGCAGTAGAAAAGTTGCTTTAGATATTACATGGTTTGTTTTGATCCATTGAAAGCAATTCTTTAAACAGAAATTGCTTTTTTATATTAAAATAAATGCTATCATTACAATTGGCTTGTTTTTTTCAGACCTCAGACAAAAGGATGAAACCAAGTTGTCATCAGAGAGACACTTAATAAGAAGCGTTTCAGCATGACAGACTATTATTATCAATATGCTCTAATCAATGTGATTAATTGACTTAGAGTGACAGGTGGCTAATCATTGTGCGATTCGTTGACTGAAGTCTGAGAGCAATATTAATTGTTGGGTATCGACTTAAATGTTGAGAGTGGTAGCATCAAGCTAAACACGTTCTAGTTTTGTCAAAACATATTGTCAAAAATCAATTCGATGTGATTATAGCGATTTTTCTAAAATTACTGATGGTCGTTTGCTACATACATCATACATACATACGGTTAATATTATGAGTAATGTCCAATTTTCCACTTAATGTATATTTGTATCTTTATATGTATAGAGTTGATAGAGAACCAATTATTTCAAGAAATAAAATGTTGTGCGATTTTCAAAAATTGCATCGTGCGCAATCATATGAAGACCTCCTCTCTAGATAGGTAGACAATGTTTTCTTCTTCATTTATAGTTATTTATGCAACAAGGGATGAAAGTAAGTTTTAGCTCAAGTTAAAGTTTCGTCCTAAGGTAGCGCCGAAGGAGGAAACTTTATTAGCTCACGAGGCCGGTAGGCCGAGGGAGATAAACTAGTTAGCTCCCGAGGCTTGCCGAGGGAGTTAACTAACATTTTGGCTCCCGAGGCTTGACGAGGGAGATAATACGAGAGCTGAAAACTTTCATCCCTTGTTGCATATTAAATTTTATCTACGAATAGAGAACTAATACTAACAACTATTAATATATTCTTCAGCTCCTTAATTGTTATTGTGTTAGTTTAGTTTATTCTTACCATGTCAATTACTGAAGAGAGAATAAAGCCACTATCTTTACATTATTTTATTAATGAGGTAAGCTTTCAATAGAATAATGTGTAATACTATACTTGTAATTTAAACATTAGCGTGTCTATATTGTATATTCTACCCGTAGTATCAACATAACACCGAAAAAATCCTAAAAATTTCCTAAAATTCCTAAACATTTTACCAAACAATCGGTCAAGTTGGCAACACTTTCACTTTTACTCCTAGGGAGTAAAAGTACATTTACAGTGTGAGATAACAAGACTGTATGTAGAACTTACAATACAAGGAATAGATAAAGGTATATTTTCAACAAAACAAAAAAAATAGGTTAAGCAGTACAAAATGAATCACGTTTATCAGGTCTAGCTCCTGGACTATTTTAATTTAGAAATGAATGAGGATCCTATAGTTATAACTATAGTATAAACAGATAGTGTATGGAGTTATAGTTATAACAGATATGGAGTTATAGTTATAACAACAGTGTATGGAGTTATAGTTATAACAGACAGTGTATGGAGTTATAGTTATAGTGTATGGAGTTTATGTTATAGTGTATGGAGTTATAGTTATAACAGATAGTGTATGGAGTTATAGTTATAACAGATAGTGTATGGAGTTATAGTTATAACAGATAGTGTATGGAGTTATAGTTATAACAGACAGTGTATGGAGTTATAGTTATAACAGATAGTGTATGGAGTTTAGTTATAACAGACAGTGTATGGAGTTATAGTTATAACAGATAGTGTATGGATTATAGTTATAACAGATAGTGTATGGAGTATAGTTATAACAGATAGTTATAGTATAACAGATAGTGTATGGAGTTATAGTTATAACAGACAGTGTATGGGTTATAGTTATAACAGATAGTGTATGGAGTTATAGTTATAAACAGATAGTGTATGGAGTTATAGTTATAACAGTAGTGTATGGAGTTATAGTTATAACAGATAGTGTATGGAGTTATAGGTTATAACAGATAGTGTATGGAGTTATAGTTATAATAACAGATAGTGATGGAGAGTATAACAGTGTATGGAGTTATAGTTATAACAGATAGTGTATGGAGGATATACAGAGTTATAGTTTAACAGATAGTGTATGGAGTTATAGTTATAACAGATAGTGTATGGAGTTATAGTTATAACAGATAGAGTATGAAGTTATAGTTATAACAGACAGACTATAGAGTTGTCGTAGTAATCAAACAAAAATATAGATAGAAGTTTACAGAGAGTCCATAAGAAGAGTCAGACGAGTAATTAATTACGTGATTCAATTATCTGATAGAGTAACTTATTGTTTAACATAACGGGTCCTGCGATGTAAGGAAATGAACAATAGAAAGCATATTACGAACATCCTTGGAGACATGACTCACTACTTCATGCAAGGGTATTACCTGTAGTTGATCAACTATCGATATATTTCGAGACTATCGATATTTCTGTAACCAAAACATTCTTCGATTTTTATTGGGTTTAAGCAAAATACAAAAAAAAAATTGTAAATAATTGTATGAAGTGATCAATTTAATTTTTTAATACCTTTACTTGATACAGATATTATATTTTATTAATTATATTTTACTTCGTTTCTGTTCTTATTTGTATACTTTGTATTTTTTTTTTTCTCTTTCTAAGTAGGGTTTTTAATTTTTTTTTTTATTTGTTTAATAGGCACTGATGATGACCTATTGTTAGGTCGAAAGCGCTCTGCATAATTGTAAAAATATCATAAACTGTGAAGAGACTTTCTATTCTTTTGTTCTTTACTTGTTACAATACAGATTGTCATTTTTAGTATACATTTTTTCTTGCTAATTATTTGTGTAACTTTAATTTGAAATTAAAATAATACTAAGGTCTACATATCGACTCTGCATCTCTATATTTGATTAATAGCATAGAGATAAAATGTTATTATTAGAGAGGCCCTATCAGTTGGATTTAAACACGCTATCATTCGAATGGATTCATATTTTTTGATCAAACTTGGTACAAAAACCATCCATAAGAAGGACATGGAATCGTTTTCGATGTTTTGGGCCTGTGAGTTGAATGAGAGTGGTCCGGAGTCGATACGAGCACTCAAAGCCAGGGTACCTGGGTTCGAATCCTGACGATAATTTTTTATCGTTTTTTACATTATATAAGTTTATAACTACAAAATAATTCTGGCACGGTCGTCCGCATGACGGGCGAATTTCCTTTGGAACACGTGTTTCCGTGCTTAACAATCCATTTGTTGTCTATGAATCTGGTTTATTCTTTATAACTTGAGCATCAATTATCAAGCACTACTCGTAACTCATTTTTTCTGTATTTTTCAAAGGAAATGTGCTTAAACCTTTAAAGGAACCTAGCATGAAACCAACTGAGCATTAAACTAGTGCAAATAATGGTGTGCACTGCCAATTTAGAGGCATAATTTTGATTAACCAACAGGATAATTATGCGCATTTCCTTTATGCTGTATGCTTAACAAATGAATTGTTAAGCACAGAAACGCGCATTGCAAAGGAAATTTGTCCGGCTTGCGGACCACCACGCCAGATTTTTTTTCGTTACGTTTTTCCTTTGAACAATATGTATCCAATATTTATCCTTCATGATTAAATAGTAGAATTTATAAATCTTGCTAATATTGTATTAAGATGATGTAGATCCATCGGGGTTTTATGAAGACTTGCCAATCAATCGTTACGGCTCTATGGATGCGAAGACACGGCGCTCTATGGATGCGAATACACGTCGCTCTATGGATGCGAAGACACGGCGCTCTATGGATGCGAAGACACGCGCGCTCTATGGATTGAAGACACGGCGCTCTATGGGATGCGATGACACGGTGGTCTATGGATGCGAAGACACGACGCTCTAAGGATGCGATGACACGACGCTCTATGGTTGCGAATACACGTCGCTCTATGGATGCGAAGACACGGCCTCTATGGATCGTCGCTCTATGGATGTGAAGACACGGCGCTCTATGGATGCGATGACACGACGCTCTATGGATGCGAATACACGTCGCTCTATGGATGCGAAGACACGGCGCTCTATGAATGCGAAGACACGACCTCTATGGATCGAAGACGCGTCGCTCTAGGATGTGAAGACACGGCGCTCTATGGATGCGAAGACACGTCGCTCTATGGATGCGAAGACACGGCGCTCTATGATGCGAAGACACGTCGCTCTATGGATGTGAAGACACGTCGCTCTATGGATGCGATGACACTATGGATGCGAAGACACACGCTCTATGGATGCGAAGACACGTCGGTATGGACGAAGACACGACGCTCTATGGATGCGAAGACACGTCGGTCTATGGATGCGAAGACACGCCCTATGGATGCGATGACACGGTGGTCTATGGATGCGAAGACACGACGCTCTATGGATGCGAAGACACGTCGGTCTATGGATGCGAAGACACGACCTATGGATGCGAAGACACGCTCTAATGGATGCGAGACACGTCGTTTATGGATGAAGACACGGCGCTCTATGGATGCGAAGACACGCTCTATGGATGCGAGGACACTATGGATGCGTCTATGGATGCGAGACACGGCGCTCTATGGATGCGAGACACGTCGCTCTATGGATGTGAAGACACGGCGCTCTATGGATGCGATGACACACGCTCTATGATGCGCGCTCTATGGATGCGAAGACACGGCTCTATGGATGCGAAGACACGACGCTCTATGGATGCGAAGACGCGTCGCTCTATGGATGTGAAGACACGGCGCTCTATGGATGCGAAGACACGTCGCTCTATGTATGCGAAGACACGGCGCTCTATGGATGCGAAGACACGTCGCTCTATGGATGTGAAGACACGTCGCTCTATGGATGCGATGACACGGTGGTCTATGGATGCGAAGACACGACGCTCTATGATGCGAAGACACTGCGAAGACAAAGACAGGGAATGCGAACACGGCGCTCTATGGAGCGATGACACGGTGGGATGCGAAGACACGATGCGAAGACACGTCGGTCTATGGATGCGAAGACACTATGGATGCGAAGACAGACGCTCTATTGGATGCGAAAGACACGTCGCTTTATGGATGTGAAGACACGGCGCTCTATGGATGCGAAGACACGTCGCTCTATGGATGCGAAGACACGACGCAATTGATCAACAATTGATTGGTTAGTAGTTTAATTGATTATTGTTTACATTGTTGTAAAAGGAGATTATAATAGATCTTAAAATTGGTATATGGGTTATTCCCGAGGGAGGGGGGTAGGCATGTTTGCCGTAAAAATCAATAGAAATCATGTATGGATATTAAAATTGTTGGATTTATTAATGTTTAGCTAATAATGCTCATGAAATGTGTTTGCGAACTAAATATGGTGGACATTTTTCCTAAGTTTGCCTGACATGTCCCTGCTTTGTTCATATAACAACATGAACATGTATTATATTTTAAAGATAATATAATAGTTTAATGTCAAAACTTTAATTCTAATGACAGTGCAAATGGAAACGAAATCCACGAGAAATAATTATTTATTTAATTTTAAAAAATTCGAGAACTGCTCATAAGGATTTTTTAAATTGACTCGGCCGAGGTATGCTCTTGCACTCTATACCTACTATCGATTGTATAACCAAAAACTCGAATATTTAATATCGAAAGATACAATCGAAATGAAAGAATCGAGTGGGGGTTGTAAGACCAAGGAGAAGGATCAAAATATTTGAAGAGTAGGAAAACTGAAGGTACATTTGGTACGGAGGTAGGGGCCTAACCAGTTGAGTTTAACGGAATGCTTGGATAACATCATGCGTACGCTACTATCGACACTCCTCCCGGCCCTCATAGGTCAGTCCGCCTTTCACCTTAAGATTAACACCGAGTGAAATCAAGACCGGTCTTACTCAACACCGCCACGTCTCGCTGTCGCGTGTGATATCAGTGGCGTAACTAAAACATATTGTCAATTCAACTTCCTCTATGGAAGTTTTTGGACCAGACTTAATTTTGTCGCCACACCCCACAGGTTTTGTTAAGATTTGATAAGATTACCTTCTTTATGATTCCCAATAAAGAAAAGAGATTTGAGTTTGTTATTTGTTTATGTAAGTCGTAAACAGTTACGAATATTAAATTAGATAGCTCCTAAGGCTCGCTGAAGGAGTTAACTATGCTTTTGGATATCGAGACGAAGCCGAGGGAACCAAAATAAACTAAGAGTATTTAAGGGTCGTAAAATACATTTACGAACTCAGGTTGCTACTTATTAAACATCATTTACGAATCAAATCATAAAATTAAATGGGAAGTTATCGCCACTAGTTTCCGAATTTTCATCATGAAAATGACGCTTATGGGGTTTTATATTTTAATATCATCAGCAAACCCTATATCTAAATCTTATCAATGAAGCATTTGTCTTATTAAGGCCAAATTTCTGTAAGGAGGTTCCGCTCCCGTAATATCGAATAGGTATTTCTGTCAATCGTTATAACTGTTATGTACGGTTCGTTACAAAAGATTCTGTTTTGTAAATACTATAAAAACTATCACATTTAAGTTAGTATTATTGCAAACAATTCTAAACAAATAAAGTCATAAGTAACGATATAACTCTATAAATGTATTTTACTCTCAAGAGGCGTAAAATGCACCATCTTGAGGTACTATAGTATTTATTATAATTTAAATTTTAGCATGAGATGACGAAATATGACTACTGATAAAGACATTACACATTCTCTCATTATTAATTATTTTTAAGATTCTAAAGCAAAAGCTAAATTGTTAAACTCTGTTAATTGTTAAACATAAATTGTTATGGAAGAGCATTTAATGACTTCTTTAAGACGTTTGGCTTTCTACAGAAGTCATGTCTAGTTTAGTACAGTTTTATAAATTTATGACTAAATTTTTTCGCTTTTCGGCTTATTTAAAGAACAATTTAAGTCTAATTCATGTAAATAAGCAGTTTTAAATTAATACCTATTTAAACATATTGTTTATAGGCGTACGTGCAAAACATCAACGTCTGAAGCGTTTTTCACTCCTCCTTGGAGAAAGATGACCTTTAGCACACCGTTAACCGCTTTAAAGTCTGTCTCTAAAACATATTGTTTTGTTGTTTTTTAAATAAACAAATCCGTATGCCAAAATAAGATGAAGTAATCATAAAATAACTGATCAATTTAAACGGATATTTCACCTGCATTAACTATTTCAGGTGTTTTGTAACAACTATCACCGATTAATCTGTGTGTATATTTTATCATCCTAACATCCAGTGTTTTTATGCAGGAAAGTTAAAACTTAGTAGAAAAAGCAATATTTGGTTTTAGTTGTGGTATCCGGAAAATATTTTTAATAACGCCATTAATGACTCATAAACAATTTTCGGGTCGATTTTGCATTAATGTAATTACAAATTTTTCATACAAAAATTCCAAATTTTATCTTATTATCAGGATAAGTTACATTTAATACATTTTCAACAAATTAGTCATATCAGTTGAAATTCGATTCGCTTATATCCCTTAATGTCATCAATATCGAAACTACATATTATTTCAATATAGTTAGTGTATCTGTGGTTACTGACGGGTCCGTAATGAATTAGGTTTCGGAGTAGTCAGTAGTTAGATAACGAACAGCCAAGAAAAATAAATACGATTTTACTCTCGGGGTAAGAAGCGAGTCCAAAGAAAAATTTATAATAGGCGATTTTCATATTTTAAGGACCAGCGATGCTGGACGAGCTTAGCAGTAGGCCAAGAAAACTCGATAAGTTTTGGAAAAGTTTTAAGGCCTTGGAACTTTTCTAACACTTATCGAATTTTACGGACTCACCGCACACAACAAACAAATCGGGTATTGGGTAATGCCGGATTTTTATTGTTGCATTGCATCGCACATAGTTGTGTTAAATTATAGACTTCCCGCTCCGTTGAACGATGTTCTAAATACCAGTCTGAATAAGACGAATGTTGCATTTAAGTGATTTAAAATCTAGACAGTGGTCGTAAAAATAGCAAGTTTTAAAACTAAAGTTATAATATGGCAAAACTGGTTGCGGTAACTGTTTATCTTATTCTCTAGGAAGTATTACTTCAAATTATTGTTTTATCATTGTATTTTAACTTTTTACATAAATCAGCTAAGACTCCATATTTTAAGTTAAAATTATTTCTTTGCACGAGTAAGATAAAAAAAACGATGTCTTCTGCATCGTTTTTTTATCTTAAAAAAACGATGCAAGAATATCTTGAGACTTGGAATTGCCACACTTTCCTTTAGAAATACAAAATTACATAATCTTTGCATCGTTTACACAAAATGCATGCTGTTTAAAGGATGAAAAGGGCCCAAGAAGGAAAAAATACAAATTTAATCACTAGGCTACTTACCATAATGAACCCAGTAAACCAAGGAATGGAGGAATAATTTATAAGAAACGGAAAAATTATTTAAAAAAATTGAAATCTCGCACACATTTAGTTTTATATTGATAAGATCAACAATGTTCTAATTATTACCACATTATCAGCATTAATTGAATTTATAATAAATTATTCAATTTAGGTTTTTTATGCTCTAAGGACAAGCAAAGCAAATCCAGGATGATGAGTGTAACTGACGCGATAAGTAAGGAGTGGTTTCGAGGCATCCCGTACTCAATTTTTTGAAGTTCATTTAACTATAATAATATACAGTTTTAGTTAAAAATAAACTTTGAAAATTTCAATTAAATTAAATGCAGGAATATTGTATAAATCCTATTGCAAAATGTTTACCGGAGTTTGGGGTGCCATCGGCACACCATTTTACGGGTTTGTAGTGGGCCTTATTGATCAATATTTAAAGTTGTGGTTTGGGAAAGGTTTTTCTTTGTCCGTCCCCTTCTTTTAAAATTTAGTTAAGCACTCTTTTTATTTCGTCGAGTTCCTGACGATGGATCTGAAAATTTTTGGGGAAATGTTGAACACATACTGATTGAAATATTTCCCATAGTGGCACTGTTACCTGCCATCCTTTATATCTGGTATAAATGTGAGTGGCCTCCAAATATTTTGCCTAATCTTCTATTTAAATTTCTACTATCTGAACACAATGAAAGTTAATTCAAATACATTATTATAGATTTTGAAATGCCAATTAATATAATTCAAGACAGATAAGTAATTTAAAATTAAAATGTCACTTATTTAGGGATTATTTTATTTAAGAAAGGATTTGTCTGATCGATCTAAAGCTAAAAACACGGTTTGAAATGTTGTCAGATTGATAAATAATAAGGTGATTAAGAAAACAATTAGTTTTGTATTCATTTCGCAAGAATATCCTTGGGACAAGGAAAGGATTCACATCCTGTGCTGAGATAAAGAAAATTCTCAATATATTTTTAAGGACATTTATATGAATGGATCTTTTAGTGCGTTCCTTTTTAGTTCATTTTTTTAGCTTGCTATATTGCAATACGTATGCATATATATATATATATATATATATATTTATATATATATATATATATATATATATATAAAATGCATTACTTTTTCTATTGATGTCAGAGGACAACCTGATATCAAGGAAATTAGTAATTCATGATAGGAAAAATTGCTTAAATACATTTCCGGACAAATGTTTTTTGTCCAAAATAGAAAGAGTCGAAACAACAAAGTATTTAGGAATCATATTGATGCTTTCCTCAAGTGGAAACAACATATACATGAATTGCAAAAACGATTAAGGCAAACATAATGCTTAGAGCTAGAGGTTTTTTTACTGTGGATCAGAGGTGCACTTTGTACTATGCTATAGCGGATTCAATTTTAAGATACGGATTAATTGGTTGGGTGCGGCTCCATCCACAGTTAGACAACCTATACTAATATTACAGAAAGCCCTGATAAGAGTTATGAAATTTAAGATAGATAGGAAAGATCAGGCCCTCTATTTAAAGAACTAAATATTTTGAAAATAGATTATATGTATCAAATGGTTTCACTTATCAACTCCACAAACATAATCTAGAAATGCCTAGAGTTATAGGTAAAACAAGATCAGCTCATAAAGAAACGTTGATTGAGCCATTTATGAAAACCACCATGGGACAAAGGCAAAGGAAATTCATCGGTACAAAACTATACAATAATTTACCTAAATACATTAATTTTAATCTTTCAAAAACAGTCTTTACTAAAATAAAATTGATTCTCATAAATAAACAAGAAAAAGATGATAAAATAAACAGATAATCTAATCTAGTTCAGGTGAGTTTAAAATCTATGGTCTAAGGTCGTTTTTTTTTATTATACAAAACCACTAAAACTATAAACAAAAATTTTTATTTAGTTCACAAATATAAATCACATGGCATATAAAATTCCATACATGGTTTGAATAGATGTTTGTTAAGTAAAGTACACAGACAATCATTCCACACACAGGGCTCTCTGCCTTAAAAGTGGAAGATTCCTATAATTTATCACAGCAGCAGAATGGTCACCAGTTTTTGATTGACGGTGTCAATGGTTCATAAATATGTAATCTTAAGTTCTATATATATTTAACCATCATGTCTAATGTATAATTTGTTTATGTTGCTTAATAATTTTATTGTAAATATGGAATAAATAAATAAAATAAAAATAAATAAATAAATAAATATATATATATATAATATATATATATATATATATAATATATATATTATATATATATATATATATATATACACACACACACACAAAAAGGCTCGCTTTGCTCGAAAGATTGCTAAATTAGGATCATTAAATGGGGCTCACTTCGTTTGCTAAATTGCTATAAATATATACGTAAGTATATAAAAATAGACTAACTTCGCTTGCTAAATTGCTTTAAGTAATATGTTAAAACATGGACAGTGGTTTGCTGTGCTTGATAGATTGCTATAAATATATACGTAAAAATATGAATAAAGGCTATGCAAATATTAGTTGCATAGCCTACATTCTTACGCAAGTCCCTGTATTCG
Source organism: Microvelia longipes (assembly GCA_018340805.1). Lineage (NCBI taxonomy): Eukaryota > Metazoa > Arthropoda > Insecta > Hemiptera > Veliidae > Microvelia > Microvelia longipes. The sequence continues at coordinate 10,938,654 of JACMZG010000002.1, read as the reverse complement.
TAGAGGCTCGCTAAATTTTTAAAGCCCTAAGTTTGTTGTTGTTACAAAATTGCTAATGTATAATTTTAGGCACATTAAATAGGGCTCATTTTACTCGCTATAGATAGTTGTAAATATGCGTGCATGTCGGAAAAGAGGCTCTCATCGCTGTATAGTAATAGAGGCTTGCTTCGCTCGCTAGGTTAATACAACCCTTATTTAATATATTTGAAGAAGCTCGCTTAAGGTCTAAATGAATTAAAACATTTATTAAAGCACAGTTTAGTAAACACATTAATACATTTTTGTCAACACATTAACATTTAGTTTAGCAAATCCCCACTCCTATGCTTTGCTTGACTCCTATCTCAGATTTTTGTCAAAGGGTGCTGAAAACTAAACCCGCAGCATATTATTGATTATTTGACTTGGCACCTTTGACTTGGCAAGTTTTAGTGAGATAACTTTACTCAAAACTCACTAGAAATTATATAACAACACGAAATCTGAACATGGTATACCACCGTCAAACATACGTGGACATATGCATTCCTTTGTCACAGTCTGTTGATATCCATTTGTCAAATATGTGATTTAGCAAGGGCAAATAACGATCACTTAATATTCTTCTGTCAAATAGCGTATCCCGATGTTTTTTGGTGATGTACGATGTAGTAGTAGTAGTAGTAGTAATATAGGGGGAATGGTAGTAACTACCAGGCAAGTAGGCAACGTTATTGGGCCCTTTTTGCCAGCTCCCTAAGATAGTGTTATACTCCTTTTAGTTTTAAGTGTAGGTATATTTCATCTAATCTAGACAAGAGCCGTGAATTTCTATGGTTTTCTCATGCTTTTTTCAAGCAATCATACATATTTTCACTGACTCTTATAGTCTAGTGAAAACTAGGAACAACACGTGCTCTCGCTGTTAAACCAAACCTCCATTAAACCTCCAAACCTCCTTTAAACTACAAGGCCGACACACTATAGTATTAATGAATCTACTATGAGGGTCCTAAATTTTGCCTGTTTTTGCAAGTTTTATTTAGAGAAAGGGATCTTTAACGAGTACCTGCCAACGCACAGGCTCGAGACCACTGGCTTTATGTCCTTCTGAAGGACGTGGTACATAGAATTTTATTTCTCTCATTAAAAATCCCAGAGGCCCGTGCTGGGATTGAACCCATGAGTAAATAAACTCGGAAGTTTAAAGTCCATTCATTCTGTTTTTCGCTGCGTACCTTAACCACTACACCACGGGTGACTCTCTGATGTATGAAGTAAATATTTCATACCTTTTATATAATTTCTAGTGTGTTTTAAGTAAAGTTACAACTCTGAAAATTGGTATAGGAAGCAAGACGAAGGTAATCCAAAGGGTTCTGCAGTAATTGGATACCGTATTATTTAATTGAAACTTAAAGTTATTGATAGTATTTAAATTTTATTATTTTGTCCTTTCACCTAAAACAATGATAGTAGTCTTTGAGAGCATTGACAATCTTAATGACTGAGTAGGTTTTTCCTGACAGCTGCTATCGAAGGGTAGCTACTTTTTCAACTCCTTTAACTTTTTTCGGGAGCTTACAGTTGTTTTAAACGTTCCTGCAATATTTAGTTTTAATTAATGTACTATCTTGAATATAATGAAGCCTATTTGCCTGTGTGGCTATAGTCATATAAGAAGTCGACTTCAGCACCACAGGTCTAGATCAGCAGCTCGGGCTATGCTCTCAGTTTATATGAATAATATTTGTAGTAAATAAATTTCGCCTAATTAACTTTATGCCCGAAAACTGGCGTTGATTTTTAATGTAACGACCTATCTGAGGTTGTTCCTACAGGGTAAATACCTAGATGGATCAAAGAGCTCGAAAACAGGTGTTGATTTTTAATGTAACGACCTATCTGAGGTTGTTCCTACAGGGTAAATACCTAGATGGATCAAAGAGCCCGAAAACAGGTGTTGATTTTTAACGTAACGACCTATCTGAGGTTGTCCTACAGGGTAAATACCCAGATGGATCAAAGAGCCCGAAAACAGATGTTGATTTTTAATGTAACGACCCATCTGAAGTTGTTCCCGCAGGGTAAATACCCAGATGGATCAATGAGCCTGAAAACAGGCGTTGATCTACAATGTAATAAATCCAGGCTATGTATTCTGTAAATAAAAAGTTAACGGTATTACATAATACAAATATGTAATACGTTTCCCTCTCCTGTAATATCAGGGAAGTAAATCCTTAAATTCTCAAGAAATCGTTGCAAGGCCATGACATAAATATATTCAAGGACACCCCGACCAATTAGTATTGATTTTTACAAATACTTTTAGCAGGAAACATTATTGGATCCTTACTAAGAAACTATACAGAGAACAAAAAATATTAAGTAAATTTTATAAATAAATTTGATTAACTTTGAAAGCTGTTTTTAAAATTTATTCTTGAAGGAATTCACGGTGTATTATTTACGTTTTAACTTTAAAACTTCTTTACCAGTTGAGGTCTGAATTTATTTAAATGCGTCATAGATTCTATTTTTTTAATCTAACAGCATTAATTCAACAATAAAAGAACTCTCAATACGTAAATTCATATTACACATTCATAATGGCTTCTACCAATCATTCCTTCAAAGTTTACTATTTATTGGTTCCAAACACTAGATGTGACTTAGTTGCTGAACCTGTTTTATGAGAAGAAGATGGTACTTAATAAGCACCTTATTTTTATTAATGCCAAATCATCATTCTTGACGTCATCAACTTTAGGGTTTTCCTAAACCATGTGGTTGTCCAAATTGAACGATTTTTGTTGGTTGTACATTGTGTTAACATCTAGGACGTCGTACATCCGTGAAGGTAGCATCTACAGCCAAAGCGAAACGTCACGGGGTATTCGTCATGCTTCTTTCGATGATCACCGGAAAAAATCTTTCGGTCGGTAATAAGTATGGAGTACATATTTAAATGTCTCTAGTAATTGTTATAAATAAATGCAACTTACATTAGATTACATTATGACGTTATATGGATTGAACTTTTTGAATTCAGTTTAAGAATCTGTGGTGGGCTAGGCTGTAGTACTTTTCAACATACCATATGTAATATACGTTACTCAATTAATGCAATAGCATATTGCATGATAAAAAACTATTAACACTGAAAGATTTCAAAGTCCAAACCTATCTGATGGTGTTACAATTATCCTAACTCTTTGATTTCTTAGCTTTGCATGGTTTCGATTAAGTTGATGGGATACAATCTTCAGGTCGGCTGCAAAAGATGAACGTTGATACGAATGACATACTAAAAAGTGAAGAAGAAGTAAATTTCTTTTCTTCTTCTTCATTTCGAAATGGCCGAGCCGCTGGCACGGCCATACCCTCGATATTCATGTGGGACATTATTCTACCTTTAAAACATTAAATGTGAGAATTAACTTAAACTAATCATATAATTTTGTGAAAATATTTGCGAATGTATCAAGGAAAATGTATTGCTACACCTGTGCTTTATGCCCACCCTGATAAGTTAGGCGTTACTGAACAGAGTGGGAAGATATTAAGTACATTAATGTACGTTTCCCAAAATGAAGGTGGTCCGTAGCAAGATGTCCGCTGGAATCATAAATTTGTAGCAAGAATCCTAACGCTCGAGCAAAACAGGAAGCGTAATCAAGCATATGATCAATATGCTTGAATCATTCCGCTGCACAAAGTTATGGTTATTACGCTGAATTTTTTATAAATGTTGGACTTTTTCTAATTAAAGTTATTTAAGAGTAAATTTCTTGGACTGATATTTTGTATAATATATATAATTAAAATTTACGAAAACTGCAGACCTATAATAATATGACTGCAGTTAAAAGTTATTTAACACCCTCACAAACAAATATATACAACTAAGCGTATCACAAGGATTGATGAAAAAAAAATGTTTATAACCTCAAATACTAATAACCTCCGTTTCAAAAATAAGTAAGCGAAATTCTTGCAGCGCTAGCTGGAGGGTGTGCATTAAAATTACTCAATTAGCGTGATAATAATAAAGTGCCGTCAATAATGACGAATGTCAAATAATTAAACAGTTTCGCTATAAAGCATGGTATTTTATTTGTGACATTTCTAGGTGTCTCTCCCACCTATACAATTATATTGTGTAGGGTGTCCCTCCCTAGAAATAGAACTGTATTGTGTATTCATGTTTTTTATAAACCTGTAGAAAACATTTAGCGATATAAATCACTAAATGTTCACTATAAATCACTGATATTAATCACTTTTATTTTTTTTTATTAAAATCATAGCGATTCTTAATCACTTGTTAATCGTTTATTATGTATATGTTAACCAATAACAAAAATATTTTATTGTCAAATATGTATATTTCAGGAATATGTAGATCTCAAGAATCAGACTTTGTATGCCCTGATGGCAATGGCAACTACGCCGACCCTGCAACATGTAGAAGGTTTTATCAGGTAACGACTTATGTTTAATAACTTTCCCTTAGCCTATTACGAGTACATGTGTCAAAGGTCTCTTGACTATGAATTTTTTTGCAAATCATCTGGAAAATGTCTTTTATGGAAAGGAGTAATGCCTTACTCAAAATATAGTCGTATGAGGAACTAAAAAAATGTGTGATTTAGTTTATTTTTGTTTTTTACAGTTTGTTTAATTTAGTTAAATATAATTTTTTTATAGTCAATTGAATCAGCTATATTTGACTGATGCAAACCGAACCTAAATCTTTCCTAGTCATTTGAATTAACACTGCACTTAATTCAACTAAATTTAACCAGCTTTGGCAATATTTAGCTCTCACAGAAGTCATTATTGCTGAAAATGCATTTTAAACTTATTATTGCAATAGTAAGTTAAATTTTATAATAAATAATATTTATTATAAACATTTTTTATTTATAATAAATAATATTTAACAAACATTTATAAATAATACATTTTATTATTGCAGTGTGTAGATAATTATCCTTATATGAACAGATGTCCTTCTGGATTATACTTTGATGATATAAAGAAGTTATGTACTTTTAAAGCGGAAGCAAGATGTGGACCCATACCTACTAGTAAGTTTAATTTTTATAATATCGTTTAGGGGGAGATTTAACTTTCAGCGACTAATAGATTATGAAAAACCCAAAAAAGCTGATTATAAAATTCACACTACTCTATACCTTATGTTGGACCTGCTTCAGTTCAGATTACGAACGCCCACAGGGCTCTATCAACTCGTTAAGACACCTCTCTCGTACAACAGATCCCGTCCCTACAGGTATTAACGCTGTGTCTACGCCATCAGTTGTGGGGAACCTAGTTGCAATAGGCGACGACCAAACTATCAAACTCCTACCAAAACTAACGACCAAACTCCGACCATGTTAAGGAGACTTCTTTTTGTTTTTAACCAAATATTTCTCTGCGCCGAAAAGCTCAAAAATGGTGAAAAATCGGAAAATTATCCAATTGAGTTGAAAGTTGGTACAAGTGAATGTCCTTTATGTGATAATAGGTACACTAAGTTTCATACTAATACGATAAGTATATCTATGATTTTAGTTAGATCATAAAAATTAAGTAGCATCGAGCGTGGTCAGTGCCTGGATGGGAATGAAATGGTTGTATTTACTATATGAGGACGCGCGAAGCGAGTCCAAAGATGTGTTGCAGTATAAATTCAATGACTTAAACATTTTGAGGACGAGCAAAGCGAGTCCGAAGCTGGATGGATGAGCGTAGCGAATCCGATGTGATGAGGAAAAGTTCCAAAGTACCCCGTAAACGATTTTTAATCTTTTAATTCTTTATATTTTAATATGATTTTAAAATTGTTATTGATTTTGACATGTTAGGCACAGATGATGGAGCGGCTTGCTCTGCTATTTGAATATAGATAACGGAATTAATAAATTGATGTTCTAAGTAATCTACAGGGTAGTAACACATACAGGGATACAAATTTTCTTTGAAGAAAGAACATTTTTTGAAAGACTAAGAGCACAAACATGCTCTTAGTCTTTTGATTTGTCTATGAAATTGTATCTTCTAAAACATCTACTTTTTGTGTTGTTTAGCGCCTGCACCAATCACAGAACCACCTGTAGGTTTAGCAACTAAATGCGATCTATCACAGTGTATTCTACCATACTGCTTCTGTTCCAGAGACGGAACTCTTATACCTGGAGGTATAGATCCAGAGAAGGTATGCAGACGACTAAGCTATTATTAATAATGATGTTTTCGCCGGAATGTTAACCAATAATGATAAACAAATTTTATAGTTCTACACAAGGTGTGTCGCTGACTCGTTACAAATTTGCTTCTTATAAGCTAGGATCAATGTATACTCAATTGTAGCTTTGAGTTGGGTTTGGAGAAGAGGTTTAATAAAACAATGTCCAAAAGAAAAAAATTTGGGAGTCTTAGACCGCTTGACAATGAAATACAAATCAGTATATATTTTTTTAAAAAAGTAATTAAAATGTCTTTGAGCGCATTTATTTTAGTAAAAGTTTTAGGGTTGCCTGTTTTCTCTCCGAAAGTCCGGTTCCTTATGGAATGAGAAGCAAACGTATTGGTTTGCAAGCATGCTGTTAGAGCGTCCTTAGCTTGTTATCTGCTACCCGTCTAAAAACTCTTTGAACATGCTACTTCATCGTTACAACTAACTATAAGTTAGTTGCATATTTAATCCAAAATATATTAATCAGCTCTTGCCCAAGATTTTAGTATTTGTTCATGATAATTGATTTAATATTAAATTTCTGTACTTACAGACCCCGCAGATGATATTGCTTACTTTTGACGGTGCTATAAATCTAAATAACTTCGAACACTACAAGAAGGTGCTGAGTGATACGAGAAAGAATCCTAATGGATGCCCCATTAAAGGAACATTTTTTGTGTCTCACGAGTACTGTAATTATAACATGGTAAGATGATATAGTCCTAACTTTGTCCAGCACAAACTCTTTTGCAAGTCATTCTTTAATTTTTAAAATTCAATGCGCGGCTCTTCAAAGGCTTTGTCTCATTTTCACAAGCAAATTTTTGCCTAGAGTATAACGTTTCTTAATTGTGGAATTAACATTTAACACATTTTTGCTTTAGATTTATTATTATATAATTTTATTTAATTATTAAATTTTAATAAATAGAAATAATTACTGTCATTACTTTTGGTTAATAAAATTATACGCATTTAATAAAGAATTGGGTGTTGAATATTTAAATATACGTAAGATAAACATACTTATAATATTATGTAATATATATATAATATATATATATATATATATATATATATATTATATATATATATATATATATATATATATATATATATATATATATATATATATATATATATATATATATATATATATATATTTTTTTTTTTTTTTTTGAGTGAAATTGTTGATGTTGTTTTAGGTACAAGAATTAGCCAATAATGGTCATGAGATCGCTACAGAAACTATTTCGTAAGTATTATTTATAATTTTGTTTATAATATTTTTTTTTACTTACGGCAGTAGGTGAAGTGCCATAGTTATAAGGAAAACTATTGTGTTTACCCTAAAAATCCGAAACGAGATTTCACTATAATCATCAGTTTAAGGCGTTTTCATGACGTTTTGACTGGTGAACATCATGTCGTGTGTCTGCGTCACGGAATACTCCTGTTGTGTTTATGCTAGAGTTAAACTTACGATAACTTATTTTGCTGAGTCGTCAAATTAGTTTATAAAAAATCTGTAATAATCAAAAATTGACGGGAATGCACATCAATAAACATTTGTTTGATCCACAAAATTGATACCGGCAGCCTTGCTGTTGCCAGAAAACCCATTTTCTTAATATTTATAAACTATGCTCCATGCAGAATAGCCAATCAGTCGTCGCTCAACTCTCTTTCTGTCCCCCAATTGGCGCGGACATTTTCTCTCTCTTAAACCAATCACGAGCCTTGAAATTATCCTAATAGGATATAAAGCGCTCGAAATCGAGCAGTTACACAAGCTCGGATAGTCCGAGAAGCCCAAGAAGTTCGACAAGTTCGGAAAGCTCAAGTAAAACTCCAAGCTCAACCATCACTGAAGCTCAGAAGGAGAAGGATCTCTCAAGATGGTACTACTCTCGCTCTGATACCTCACTCAACCTCACACTGATGGCTATTGGCATGGAGTCTCAACCAGTGGCTATGGAATCAACTTGATGTGTTATCTCTACTCACCCTTCTCACCTCACTCAACTCACCACAGCCTATACGCTGTCCCTCTTGGGAATTTTTGCGGTGGCTCACCCCTCCAAAGTCAGACGCTGTCCCCAAGGGGAATTCTTGCGTCTGGCTCGACATCACGGTGCTTGGTAGCCGTAACGCTGTCCCTCTAGGGAATTCTTGCGTTCGGCTTGTTGGCTTCCGCTGTCTTCTTAGACGTGCAGGTCGCAGCCAAGTCCTCGCTGTCGTTAACTCGAACTTGCGACAGGGCTTGGTACCAACGGTCCTTCTCAGGACCACCCAGCACCGTCTACGAGGCGGCAAGAAGACAACGACAACGTTCACTCCTAGACCCTCCTTCAAGGCCTGGTATGGACGCAAAGGCTACCACTCCTCTAAGTCGGGACCACCATACTACAAACGGTCCTTTTCAGGACCACCACGACGGCTTTGAGATCCTCTACTAAGGAAAGCCTACCTCACGCCGTATCAAAATACAATTTTTATACAGATCCTAATACTAGGAATGTTAGCGTAGAATAAGATGTGTTTTAACTAAACCCCAAGTTTATTGATTGGGAATTGGGGTTTGGATTGTGCAATAATTGTGAACGATTAGGAATATGACGTATAGTCCTCAGAATTGGGATTTGGATTGTGCAATGATTGTGAACTATTAGGAATATGACTCATAGTCCTCAGAATTGGGATTTGGATTGTGCAATGATTGTGAACTATTAGGAATATGACTCATAGTCCAAATCTATTTCATATTACAAGCAGTTGTTCTGTTCTTGTAAAAACTTATTTATGGATTATATTTCCTCAGAAATTAATGTAGTTGGGTTAAAGTCGTTATAGTTTTGGCAAGTGATGTATGTTAACTTAGCTTTTGCTTATGCTGCTTTTGACATTGCCTATGTTTAATTTTCTTGGTTTTAGACTACAGCAAGGTTTGGAGGACAAAGGATACGAGGAGTGGGTTGGAGAGATGATTGGAATGAGAGAAATATTGGTGCATTTTGCTAACATAACCAAGAGCAGTGTCTCAGGCGTTAGGGCTCCTTACCTTAGACCTGGCAGGAATACTCAGTATGAGGTATACTCAGTATAATAGCAATTACTAATTCTATAAATTATATATAACGATTACTAGTAGTAAGTAGTAGTAATATGAGGGAGTGGTAGTAACTACCAGGCCACGTTGTTGGGCCCTTTTTGCTAGCTCCCTATAACATAGTGTTCTACTCCTTTTAATTTCAAGTATAGGTATATTTCATCTAATCTAGACAGAAGACCTGTGGATTTCTATGGTTCCTCTCATGTTTTTTTTCAAGCAATCATAAATATTTTCACTGCCACTTATAGTCTAGTAAAAGTAGGAACAACACGTGCCCTCGCTGTTAAACCAATCCTCCATACACAAGGCAACTACAAGGTTTTAAACTACAAGGCAGACACTCTATAGTAGTATAATGAATCTACTATGAGGGTCCTAAATTTTTCCTATACCCAGTTTCATTTAGGGTAAGGGTTTTTAACGAGTACCTGACAACGCACAGGCTCAAGACCACCGGTTTTACGTCCCTTCTAAAGGATGTGGTACGCAGAATTTTTATCCCTCTAATAAAAGTCTGGGGATTGAACCCATGACTAAATAAAGTTGGAAGTTTAAAGTCCATTCATTCTGTACCATAACTACTACACCATGGGTGACTCCTAACGATTACTAAAATTTATATAATACAAGACCCGGCAGGAATACTCAGTATTAGGTATACTCAGTATAATAGCAATTACTAACTCTATAAATTATATATTACGGTTACTAAAATCTCAATCGGTTAACCTAATCTCTGTCTTGAACACAGAGTAGGTCTCTATGCTTCTGATCTTCTCAGAGCACAATGTGTTACACATAGTTTTTCATAAATAATATATGGGCGTTGGACAATGTTCTTCTACACTGAGTTTAAAGTATTGGATAAGCCTTTTAACCAGACCTAAAGGAATGTGACTAATTTTGTACTGCTTTTGACCAATTTTTCTGAAAATATACTTTAAATTACAAAGAAAAACATACTTAGTCTGCTTATCTGGAGAGGAGGATATATCTATCAATATGATTGTGCCAGCTCGAAACTGTAGAAATCGCACAAATTTAAGGTGTCTTTAATTGAGTGGTTGCTATAGCCGTGCTCTCCATGTATTTCGTCAGTTTTATTTGTCGTTTGTCTTGTTGTACTTTGTCGTCTTCTCGTTTGTATTTAGTCTCGCAAAAAAGAAGATGATGAAATTGAATTAGTAAAGTGATAATAGACCAAGAGCCCAGGGGTGTTTTGTTAATAAAAAGTGTAATGGCTGGAACCGGTCTCAATTTTTCGTAAATACCTTCATGAACAAGGATCTGCAATTCTGCCTACTCGTATCGGATGGGTGTCCCAGGCAGAACCTTTGAGCCTAAAGTGCGTTCTGCCTGGGACACCATCCGATACGAGTAGGCAGAATTGCAGATCCTTGTTCAGGAATGTATTTACGAAAACTTGAGACCGGTTCCAGCCATTACACCTTTTATTAACAAAACACCCCTGGGCTCTTGGTCTATAAGAAATCTTCAAGAAACATTTTAAAAGCTGATAAAATTTTCAATTAAAAACATTCTGGTGCGGTGGTCCGCATGTCGGGCGAATTTCCTTTGGATGCGTGTTTCCGTGCTTTTTACATTATATAAGTTTACAACTACTAAATAAATAATTCCGGCGCGGTGGTCCGCTGTCGGGCGAATTTCATTTAGAATGCGTGTTTCCGCGTGCTAAACAACCCAATTTTTGCTTATGCAAGAACCATGCCCATTGCGTGGTTCCTGTTCATGCTTTAGAACATAAGCAGTTACTCAATTGTCAAGCACTGCTCGTAACTCATTTTGTCTGTATTTTCCAAAGGAAATGCGCATAATTATCCAGTTGGTTATACAAAACTATGCCTCTAAAATTAGAAGTACGCACTAGTTTAAAGCTTAGTTACTTATCTTTAAACTTAGTCCGTTATCTTTAAAGGTTTTAGCGCATTTCCTTTGGAAAATACAGACAAAATGAGTTACGAGCAGTGCTTGACAATTGAGTAACTGCTTAGGTTCTAAAGCATGAACCGGAACCACGCAATGGGCATGGTTCTTGCATAAGCAAGAAATGGGTTGTTTAGCACGGAAACACGCATTCTAAATGAAATTCGCCCGACAGCGGACCACCGTGCCGGAATTATTTATTTAGTAGTTGTAAACTTAAATAATGTAAAAAGCACGGAAACATGCATCCAAAGGAAATTCGCCCGACATGCGGACCACCGTGCTGTGAAGGATTAGGGAAGTGATACAAACCACAGCTAGACAGAGAATGAATTTATTTAATAATTAAAATACAGAGTAGTGGGAGTGGGGGAGCTATTAATGTTATCTTAATAAGAGTGGGGTAGTTTAACTAATACATGACATCCCCTTTTTTTAAAGAAATTAAAATTAAGATTTTATAAAACAAATACTTAAAAATGTAAAAAAAGATTTTAAAGTAATATTAAGTATTTTTAAAAATATTAAAGAGATAAGCGGCGAGGTTTAAAACTGGTCTTCCTGATCTTGTATGAGACGGGGTTGATAAACAAGACTTTCATCGAGAGAGCTGCTGATGTTACTAGCATTAGCTGAATCCTGCTCTTGCTGCTCAGATGAAAAAGTGTCATCAAAACTTTGATGTTTTTGTTTTATCTTTTTATTTTCTTGTTTGTCACCTGATTCTTCGTGATCACTTTTAAAGTGATTAGAGTGTGATGAGTAGTGGGAAGAAGAGTTATGTGACTGACTGGAGTGATGTGATGAAGTATTATCTGTATCACTGCATTCTGATGTATCGCTAGATGGTTTGGAAGAGTAATTTGACGATTCTTCTTCAGATAGTGCTTCCAGCATTCCTCCTAGTGGTTTCAGATATCTTCTGTTTCTTAGTAAAGTTCCTCCTGATTCTAACTCTACATTATAACTTCTAGGACCCGTACCTCGACTAACAACACGACCTTTCTCCCAAACTTTTCCTCTAGCTAATTTGACTTGTTGATCCTGACGAAGTGGTCTCAAAGGTTTACTACCTCTATCATAGTAATGCTTTTGAACACTTTGTCTTTGCTTCAACTTTTCAACTACAGTTGATGGAGAAATTGTTTTGGGTGTTAAAGCTCTGTCTGTGGTAGGCAAGTTATCCCTTAATTTCCTACCCATGAGCAGTTCGGAGGGGGAACCTAATTCTGAATCTATGGGTGTATTTCTAAATTGAAGTATGGCTAGAAAGATATCCTTATTATCGTGAACAGCTTTGATCATGATTTTCTTTACAGTTTGGACAGATCGCTCGGCAAGCCCGTTAGATTGAGGGTGTATAGGGGTGGATACAATATGTTCAAAATTCCACTTTTTAGAAAATTGTTTAAATTTTAATGAAGTGAATTGTGGGCCTCCGTCACTTAAAACTGTTTTAGGGATACCAAAGCGGGAAAAAACAATTTTTAAATTAGCTATGACAGCTTCACTATCAGTTCTATTGAGTTTTACTACCTCTACAAACTTAGAATAAAAATCAACAATTAAAAGATAAGTGGCTGCTTTAAGTTGAAATAAATCACAAGCGATTTTCTGCCAGGGTCTTGACGGTACTTTATGAGATATCATAGGCTCTTTTTGATTAGATTTAGAGTAGGTAGAGCAAATATCACATGATGTTATAGTATCTTCTATAGCTTTGTTCATACTTGGCCAGAAAAAATGTTCTCGAGCTCTATTTTTAGTTTTATTGATACCTAGATGACTGTAATGTAACAATGAAATAATTTGTTTTCTCAGTGAAGATGGGACGATTATTTTATGAGATTTATAAATTACATTATTATGTATCATGAGATCTTCAGAGTATTTTTTGAAAGGTTTCAAGGTATTAGGAATTTGATTAAAATTATTTGGCCAACCATTTCCAAATTTTTATCTTTTTTAGTTTCTGAACTTATATGTTTTAAATCTATTACATCGTTATCAGTAGTAAGAGCACAAATATGAGCTTTCAAATCCGTTTCTATGCCTTTATCGAATATTTTATCGTTACTATTCGAAGTGCAAGTTCTAGAAAGAGTATCTGCAATATATAGAAATTTTCCTGGAACATAACTCAGTTTTATATCAAACCTTTGTAAACGAATTAACATACGCTGTAATCGCAGAGGACACATGTGAAGGGGTTTTTTAACAATTTCTAAAAGTGGCTTGTGATCGGTTTCTATTGTCGTTGTTTTACCAAAGATATACTGTTCAAACCTTTCACAACCATAGACAATTCCCAGCAATTCTTTCTCTATGACAGCAAATCTTTTCTGACACTCAGTGAGAGATTTAGATGCATATGCACATGGTTTACCGTCTTGCATTAAAACTGCACCGAGTCCACTTTCAGAGCTATCTACTGATATAGTACAAGCTTTATTAGGCTCAAAATATTTTAAAATAGGTGCTGATGTAATCAGCTTTTTAATTTTATCAAAGGCATCTTGACATAGTTTGTTCCAAGTGAAAATAACATCTTTTTTAATTAAGTTCCTGATCGGAGAGGAAATTTCACTTAAATTAGGAATAAACTTAGCGATGTAAGTCACTACACCTAAAAATCTCTCAACTTCTTTCTTACAAGTTGGATTAGGCATATTTATTATACTTTTAACTCTATCAGGATCAATTTTCATACCTTTACATGAAAAAATATGTCCTAAATACTGGATTTCTTTAACAGCAAACTTGCATTTATGTTTATTAAATTTAATATTATTTTCTGTTGCAATTCGCATAACTTTTTCTAAGATTTTATTATGCTCAATAGCCGATTTAGCATGAATAATCAAATCATCAATATAAATTTCACATCCCGGTATGTTGAAAATGTGTTTTAATCTTTTGTGAAACACTTCACTGGCAGATTTTATGCCATAAGGCATTCTTAAAAATCTATATCTGCCAAATGGGCCAGCATTAAAAGTACATAGGTACGAACTTGCCTCATCTAAGGGTGTTGCCCAAAAACCTGACGTGCAGTCTAACGTCGAAAAAATTGTTGACTCAGCCATGTTAGCGGCGATTTCATCAATAGTGGGCAGTTTAAAGTGTTCCCTCTTAATTGCTCTATTCAGATCTATAGGGTCTAAACAAATTCTTAATGTCGAGTCTGGTTTGCAAACTATAACCATTGAGTTGACCCATTCAGTCGGCTCTTCAACTTTTTTAATAATACCATCATTTTCCATTTTATTTAAAGTATTCTTTAATTTATCATGAAGTGGAAACGGTACTTTTCGCGGAGCATGTATGACGGGTTTCACAGATTCATCAAGTTTTATACTATACGTTTTACCTAAGCAACCTATGCCTTTAAATACGTTTTTATACTTATTCAAAATATTTTCTGTTTCTACATTTAAATTTTCATTAATTTTATTAACTTTTCTTATCAAATCTAACTCTAGAATTATTTCTTATAACAAAAAATTTAAGTTTTTTAGTGATCTCTTTATGTGTTGCGTCTAAATAAATTTTACCTACTATCTCTAAATTTTCACCTGTATACGTCATTAAACGCTGTTTTGTAGGAACTATTTTGTTGTTATCAATTTGCAATGATCTTATTGCTCTATAATTTAAAATATTTGCCATAGCACCACTGTCTAGCTTGAAAGAATGTGGCAAGGTTTTATCTAAAGTTATGGTGGCATTCCATTCTTTATTAGAGCCACGTTTATTGAGATTATCAACAAAGTATTGATTTATTTCATACTCATCAGATGAGTTATCAGTATCAGAGTCATCAGGTACATTTATTTTCCTGACTCTTTTATTAAAACATTGAGATTCATAATGCCCTTTTACCTTACATTTTCGGCAAATTGAATTAAAAGCGGGACATTTAAATTTTTTATGGTTTGTGCCACATCTGTAACAGGTATTTTTCTGTTTATCAGACTTATTAAAACTAGTTGATGGTTTAACAGAATCATCTCTTTTATTAAATTTACTTTTAGATTTATTTTTATTTCTGGATCTAAGTTGATCAACAGATATCATTTCATTGTGATCTTTTTCTTTGCCCTCTTTTATAATTTTAGACTGTTCTCTAGATTTTTCTATCGTTTGGGCAAATTTGATAGCTTCATCTAAGGTTTTATCCTCCAATTCTAAAAGTCTTTCTCTAAGTTTATCATTTCTTACCCCACAAATAAAAATACTTTTTATTAAATCGTCTTTAAGAGATTTAAATTCGCAATTCAAAGCTTTATTTTTCAAGTCTGTGGAATATTGTTCAAGAGATTCATCATCTAATTGTTTCCTAGTAAAAAAGTTGTATCTTTCATACTCAAGATTTTTCTTTGGGGAAAAATAATCTTCAAATTTTTTAATTAATGGACCAAGTTTATTTTTTTCTGTTTCCTCAAAAGTAAAAGTATTAAAAATGCGTAGCCCTTCATCACCTATGAGGTGTAATAATTGCGCACATTGAGTAGTTTCTGACTTTTTATTCATTTCAGTAGCTAAAACATAGTTTTGAAGTTTTTGTTTCCAAAATTTCCAATTAGACTCTAAATTTCCCGACATATTCATAGAACTGATACCTTTGCTGTCAGCCATTTTAAAAATTAAATTTAAGAGTGACAAAACAATAAAAATATCCAAGAATTAAACAATAAATTATTAATCTATTGTAAAAAAAATCAATATCAAGGGTCAAATTTCATAAGGGTCTAACACATAAATAAAGCTATTATAATACTACCTGGGGTTTCCCGTACTGCGCCATGTGAAGGATTAGGGAAGTGATACAAACCACAGCTAGACAGAGAATGAATTTATTTAATAATTAAAATACAGAGTAGTGGGAGTGGGGGAGCTATTAATGTTATCTTAATAAGAGTGGGATGGCGCAGTCGGTAGGACTGCGGGGAGATGAAAAAGGGAGATGTCATGTATTAGTTAAACTACCCCCACTCTTATTAAGATAACATTAATAGCTCCCCCACTCCCACTACTCTGTATTTTAATTATTAAATAAATTCATTCTCTGTCTAGCTGTGGTTTGTATCACTTCCCTAATCCTTCACACGTGCCAGAATTATTTTCTAGATGTAAACTTATATTAGGTAAAAAAAAACGATAAAAAAATATTGTCCCTACTAGGATTTGAACCCAGGTACCCTGAGTTTGAGTGGTCGTATTGACTCCGGACCACTGGCATTCCACTCAGACACCCAAAAAACAAAAATATTTGTCTAAAAAGAGACGTATATATTATGTATGCAGGATAAATATTGTATTTACACTAAAAATCCGAAGCCGATTTCACTAGAATTATCCGTTTCAGGTGTTTTTTGTTCTCCAGTTTGTTTTCTAATGAATCGTCTGTCTGAATGTGCGAGATAACAAATAATACTCAACGCGTAAAAGAAAAATGACGGATATGTTTTAAATAACGCACCGTTAAAAATGACGTAACCACCTAATTAAAAACGTATACTTATAATTTTAAATAAATATAATAAGTCATAAATATAATAATTTTTTATTTGCTAATTAATTTTGAAAGTGATTGATTATTCAAGAGTTTTAGAATAACCAATAAGACGTCACAGCTGAATTTTTATATTTTGCGCATCTACTTTACTGCATGTTAAAATAAATCTGGGCAGTTGACTGATGTGAAAACAAATCATGGATTTTTTATATCAGTTTATCCAATAAAATATACATATTTAGTCTTACAAAAAAATAGGGTACGAGGTACCTCGGGACTTTTTCTCAATACATCGGATTCACTACGCTCATCGTATCTACTTCGGATTTGCTTTAGACGTCAGAATATACGCTCAGAATTTTCAAGTAGTTAAATTTATACTGCAACATCTCTTCGGACTTGCTTTGCTCGTCCTTAGATACTAAATCCGTTTTCCCAGCGGCCACTCATCCAGGCACTGACCACCCTCGATGCGACTTAACTTTTATGATCCAACAAAAATCATGGATATACTTATCGTATTGTAACAAAAGTTAATGTACTTATTTAATACGTAAAGGTATACTCCTGAATCAAATTTCACCTAAATTGGATTATTTTCAGATTTTTTAAAATGCGTACACTAGGGATATGATAGAAATTGAACTAATGCTGTTAATAATATGAAACATGGAAAATATATTGATCTTATACAAAAAACGCCTAAAACGGATAATTCCGGTGATATCCCAGTTTCGGTTTTTTTTTCTCAATCACAATACATTTCTTATATACCTATCGTATAAATGAGGAAAAGTAAAAATGATTTTGTTATGTTTTTTAACTGTTACAGGTAATCGAAGATTTCGGGTTAGTATACGACAGCTCAGTCGGTATTCCTCCTTCTAAAATTCCTATCTGGCCCTACACATTGGACCACAAAATACCTCACGAATGTAAATCTGGAACATGCCCAACCAAATCATTCCCTGGTTAGTCTGGTTTTTGTGTAGCCCTAAAGCTTTGCCTTGTGTTTCATATTTTATTGTATTTTATTTAATTATTTTATTATATTTTAACCCTTATTTAGAACGTTTTCACAACTGCATTAGATACTATACATTTTATATGATTGGATACTCCACAACACTGATCTTTGACACCCACGGAGGTCTGGGGTTCGCATCCCAGGTTACGCTCTCAGTTTATAGAAGATTATTGTTTAGAAAAATTATCGCCAACTTTAGAATACATTTTGAGCGTAACGGTCGCTACTACCACCCGAGGTGGTTCCCGCTGGGGTTATCCCTGATGAGCCGCAAGGCTCTAAACGGACATTATAATTACTACTATTACTCCACAACACTATTTTAATACACCGAGTACTTGAAATATTAAATTTATTTAAGATCGATACATTCAAAATGATTAAGCAGTTGGAATTAAATGGGACTTATTTATCTGGTATCTCATGCTCTTCATTTAATATATTCTTACTTTTATGCGATAATTTGTTTTCTTCGTCTTTTTATAGGTCATAGAAAATAACTTTAGCTACCAGTTTTTTTTCTTTTTTGCCATTTTAGTCTAAAATTCTACAGGCTATGCGGCTTAAAAATCTTAAGCGTAAGGGTTCTCGTAAGTTATTAGGTTAGGAGAGTTCTTAAGGGTTTACCATGTTTGAAAGAAACATCACAGTTATAAAATAATTAAATAATTTATTTACAGGTATATGGGAAGTTCCGCTAAATGCCCACTATGTCGATACCTACGAGGGCGGCCACTGTCCCTATTTGGATCAGTGTGTTCTTCACAACCATGACTCAGAAGAAGTATTTGAATGGCTCAAGGAAGACTTTTCAAGGTAAAACATCCAATTTTTACTTACTTTAATTTTAATTTTACGCTAAATAATGTTTATTACTTTTCCTCATTTATACCGTAGGTATATAGGAAAAGTATTGTGTTTGCAAAAAAATCCGAAACCGGTATGAAACCGGAATTATCCGTTTCAGGCGTTTTTAATGTCTCCTGAGTGGTTTTCGCAAAGTTGTCTGTCTGTATGTGAGTGGGTGTCTTTTATCTCCATAGCGACCAGTGTATTTATGCTAGAGAGTTGAAATTTTGTACAAAAATCAGTCTACCGCTGTAATTGTGCTATTCGAGAAATATTTTTTTATGATGTCATTAACCCGCAATAATGAATCAGCAAAAAAAATTCGAAAAATTATAAAACGCGGAAAAATGTTGCGATCGCATTGAGATTTAATATAACGCATGTGACTATGTATAAGACTAAGGCCCGTATTCAAAGACGTTTCCTAACATTTTCTTAACATTCTCCTAACATTTTCCTAACAATATCCTTAAGGAAAATGTTAGGAGTTAGGAAAATGTAAGGAAAACGTCTGTAAATACCGGCCTAAAATATTTGCCAATTTTCATTGAATAACTTGTGTACGTTTTTTAAAAAATCAAAAAATGATTCAATTGAATTTAATTAGTACAATTTTATACCTTTACTTATTAAATAAGTAAATTAAGTTTTCCTTCAATACGACAAGTATATCCATGATTTTTGTTGGATCATAAAAATTAATCAGCATTGAGCGTGGTCAGTGCTGTATGGGTGACCGTTGAGAATGATATGGATGCATTTACTATCTGAAGACGAGTGAAGCGATTCCAAAGGTGTGTTGCAGTGGCGAACTTTATTTCTGAGCGAAGCGAGTCCGATGCAGGGAGGACGAGCGTAGCGAATCCGATGTAACGAGGAAAAGTTCCGAAGTATCCCGAACCTGATTTTTTTTCATAAAAAAAGTTGTTTTAAGCAAACTAACGTTTGCTTAAAACATTAGTGAAGGATGCACTCTAAAAGAAAGACACACCTCGTCAGTATGTGCAAAATGTATATGTTCAATTATAATGGATACTTATTTTTTTTAAATTTACCTTTTTAAAATCAAGCTCAAGCTTATTCCCTATGCAATCTAATAATAACTGATTTTGGACAGGAGTTTGATTTAGTTGTTTTCTTAAATGTGTACTGGTACTAAGTTCAAAATTTTTATTTTTGATTATAATGGTTGTTTTTATAATTGACTCTAAATCATCAAGTTTGTTATCTTATCGTGTTTTTACTTCATAATGTTCATCAATTGGCCTTGTGACGTTACACAGCCTTATCAGGCAGGAATTAATTTTTATTTCTCAAACTACGGCCAAATGTTTTTTCTAGAACCGCACCAAATTTGGTGTACGTAACATTTTTACGTACGTAAACCCTTTGAATGAATCCCTTACTAATACATTTTTTGAAGAAACATGGTGTTTTAAACCATGATATTGAACATTTGATAACGAGAATTGGTCAAACTATTTATTTGACACCTGTTGAAAATGTTATGACTTTAAGTCAAATAGGGACGGAGCAATATGAGGAATACGAAATACATACCGTCAGTACATCCTTAGTCCCTAGAGCACTTCGTAATAAAAGCATGTAGAAAAAAACATTTTACTTACATTAAAAGCACAAGTAGCTCGCTTTCTTTCCAATATTATCAAGTATTATAAATTAATTATAATTAATTTGTTCGTTTAAAACTTTAGTCTTAAAATTTTGTTTTTAGAGCTTTTACCACTCAAATGGTTTCTACTCAAAATTTTCTAAAATTTGAATAACAATTTATTAAATTTAATTTCTGATCATAATGACGTTAATATTTTTCAGGTATTACAATCAGAACCGTGCTCCCTACATGATGCCTTTCCATACAAACTGGTTCCAAATTAAAGAATTAGAAAGAGGACTTCATAAATTCCTTGACTTCGCTTCCAATTTGTAAGTGTTTTTTTTTTTTTATTAAAAATTGATTTTTATAATTAATTAATTAATTATTGTTAAAAAATATTTTGTTCGCCTTATAAATCCGAAACCGAGGATTTATCATAATCCCCATCTTAGGAATTTTTATGCCTTTCATCATGTCTTCTATGAGTGAGTGTGTCGGTGTCCCGCTGGGCTCACTCTAGAAAATTGAAGCTTGGCACAAAAATAAGTCATAAGGTCTAAATTTTAAATTATAGAAAATTTTTTATGAGGAAAATTTGTTTTACTTTTTTCCCTTTCAGAGGAAAAATCTTCTATGTCCCATAGGAGAAAACAAACATTACACCTCCCTTTTTACCTTCTTTCGTTTATACCGTAGGTATGTAGCTGTGATGACAGCAGATTTATCTCTTTCAGGCCTTTTTAAGACCTCCTAAGTAGTTTTCTCAAAGTTTGAAGACTGTATGAGTGTGTATGTGTCTGTGGGTATGTATGTGTGTCTGTCTGTCATTGTCGTAGAGAGTTGGAACTTTGTACAAAATTCAGGATTAGTAGTGTTATCCCGAAAATATGTTTTATGACGTCATTAACCCCCAAAAATGACAGCAAGAAGTTTGAAAAATCATAAAACACAAAAAAAAGGGCCTTCATTGTGATACTTCCATCTTTTATACTGCGTTTACATGCGGGATTTGTGTTCCAACCCCTGGGGTTCAACCCCCCTCCCTCTCAGGCTGTTGTCCCTTGAACGGGATTAAACATTGGGTTCAACCCTGAAACTCATTTTTATTGGTGTTGAGTCTAAACTATAGGTAAAAAAATACCGTGTGAACAGTTGGGGTTAAACCCCCAAGGGTCTTGAACACGGGAATCAACCCTTAACAAAGCCTTAACCTGCCTCAACAAGCCTTAACCTGGATGACCGAGCCCAGATCCATCAAAGACTTAGCCACATACGAGCCATGGGGGGTTCGACCCCCCTCCCTCTCCGGCTGTAGTCGTGTGAACGGGATTAAACATTGAGTTCAACCCTGAAACTCATTTTTTATTGGTGTAGAGTCTAAACTATAGGTTGAAAAATACCGTGTGAACAGTTGAGGTTGAACCCCCAAGGGCCTTGAATCAACTCCCTGCCGATCTTGACAATGTTGATCTTTCTTAACGATATTGTACTTTATTGTTACTAGGGAAGATGTGTGGTTCGTAACAGTTACACAAGCCTTAACCTGGATGACCGAGCCTAGATCTATCAAAGACTTAGCCACATACGAGCCATGGAAATGTGGTAAACAGGATAACCTTCCTGGGCCTCCCTGTAATCTTCCAAACAAATGTGCTCTTTCCTTCAAACCTCCAGAAGCTAACTTCTCAACCACTAGGTAAAATTATTAAAGATATCTTATGTTGTATTTACGAAACCTAATAAATCTACGATCTACTTATCAAAAAGTAATTGTAAAGTAAAAAAAGAGTCCAAAGAAAGACACTTCTAACTTTTAACGTCAAACGAGTTTTTGCAATATTTCCTAATCTGTGATTTAGTTTGAGATTACGCAAATCGAACACCCTTTTTTGAAAAGTTTAGTTAATTAATTTTTAGCTAACTTTTCCAAAGTGTCTAAATACTAACTTGCTAGATCACGTTCGAATTAACAATTTCGAAATTGCTAAACTTTCTTTGTTAACTTTGGCTAGTAAAAATTATTTTTAATCTCTCTTGAGTTGTCTCTGTTAGATTCAACTTGCATTTATTTTGTTTCATAATATATATTTGACTCTTCTTCGATTGTATTCATCGTAATATTTTATAAATTTGTTTTAGGTATTTGGTAACATGCAAAGAATGTCCCAACAAGTACCCGTGGCTCGGTGACTCTAAAGGAACGGGAATAGCAGGCACAGACAGTTACCAACGAGAACAAAAATGATGGCATCCAAACTAATTTGCCTGCACGACCAACATTAAATATTTAAACATCAACCTGAAAACAAACTACTTCGACAAAACGTCTATTGTAACTGTTAATCACTTGTCTGATTAGATTAATTTTAAAAGATCATAAAAAAAACTTCAAGCACAACATTTTAATTTTTTTACATAGAAGATTATTTAAGATAAACTTATGTTCTACTATTGTTTGTTACATAGATTTGAATGCAAAAAAATGTTTTGCGATTGTTTAACTATTATGTTTGTATTCAATTATTATCAGGTTATATTTTTAGATAAGAACTTATAAAAACTATTAAAGAGGGGCGATGAAAAAATTCTCCACATAGAAGCTTACCAACGATGTGAATATTAAGGGTTTGTTAATTGAATAAAACTTCCAGCAAAGTTGTGGTCTTGTCATTTGTTGTAAAAGTGTGTCCATTAAAACCAAGGATCTTGAATAAAGGGATGACGCACTAAGTCGATTTGCCATACAAAAGTGACCCCAACAAAAACTAAAAAATAGAGAGAATTTAACATGAAACACACGTCAAAAACTAACTTCGCATGCTTGCTACAAACTGCGCATGCTTACAATTCTTACAATAGCGCAGGGATTAAATTTTAGAGGCAAACTTACCTCTTAATAGTTTCCCATTGTTTATTGCTTAGAATGTTATAAACACGCTTCCAATTTTAAATTTTCCAGTTCCAAAATTTAAACTTCAGTAAGCGCAAATGAAAATGACAAGCACCACAAATGTAACAATGACAGAAAAAAGTTGAGAAGCAAACTCGACATCCTTGCTACATAACCTGCGTTTGGCGCTTTTTTTCATTATAACCATGGGGAAAGTAAGTTTGCTCCTATTTCTATACCTCATTCAACTTCTATGGCGTCAGAAAATTTCTTTAATGCGTCATCCCCTTTATTCAAGATCCTTATTTAAAACCCATAGCTTGGAGCTATGTCCACATATACAAGCACACATAAAATAAAGTACTTTATAATTATACCGATCAATAGGGGGAAGTAATTCAAAAACGAATGTAAAAGATCGATCCCCCACCCATTTCCTGTCATCTTATCAACCAAATAAGTCATTTTGTGATAAAAATTCACTAAAAAAACTGTTTATTGAAAGACTTAAGGAAATTATCCAAATTTTCCCTTGAGTTTCCAATGAAACTTACACTTCAACACAGTTAAATACGAGTGCCACCTTTTGGCCCGTGGTAAAAATGTCAACTCTATATAAAGTGTACGACCAAAGAAGTTTTATAAAAGGGAAGGAGCGTATTATACCTTCTAATGTAAAACATGACTCCCAACCTCGAAAGCTTAACCTTTGGAAATTCGCTGAAACTGTCACCCACTCCCTCGGGCACTCAACATCAACCTGAAAACAAACTACTTCGACAAAACGTCTATTGAACTGTTAATCACTTGTCTGATTAGATTAATTTTAAATGATCATTAAAAAGACTTCAAGCACAACATTTTCATTTTTTACAAAAAAGATTATTTAAGATAAACTTTATGTTCTACTATTGTTTGTTACATAGATTTGAATGCAAAACAAAATGTTTTGCGATTGTTTAACTATTATGTTTGTATTCTTTCACTACTACATCTTTCTTATAGTCAGGTTATAAACAATTCAAGCCAAATTATTCTTTATTATTATGTAATGGTTAATTGCATGTATTTATTATTATTCTTATCTTATTTGAGATGATTGAGTTATAAATCCCAAAAATATTTGGGATTTAATCACGTCACAATAGATATTAAGAGTGAAAGAGACAAAATTTATAGGCTTCTCCTATACTTTTAAACTTATGGGGACATCGTTATCCTACATCCCTCTAATTTCCTGTAAAACGATGCATGGTGACATTATTTTGGCTTTATGGCCCCTGCGATTAAAACAGGAATGGAACAGCTCCAGCTCTTGTATCATCTCGGCTTTGCCTCAGGAGAAAACTAAAACTTGAGGTGTAGCAGCGAATGGGTTTAACTTACTATAACTTAACGTGGACTTGATATGTGTTTGTGGACATAGCTAGAAAAAAACTTGACATGTTTACATTTTAAAAAAGCAACAGCTTGCTTGAAAAACGCACTTTATTAAAAGTTTCAATTCTTGTTTGGCATCTTGTACTTGTAATAATGATGAAATTAAGCAAAGTTTCTTTGATTTTTGATTTAGACCTAAAATCCATAATGTTGTTGCTGGCTCAGCATTGCTGAGTTCTCAAAACGAGGTTATCCAACAATGCGCTTTAACTAACTTTTTAGATTGAAAACGCTTTGTTAAATGTTTTCAATCTGTGATGTAGAGTACCTCAATTTAAATTAAAAACTATTTGAGTGGAAAATTTGATACAGCAGGAAGACATCTCTTTAACTTTGTATTTAGTGGTAAACAAAGGCTGACCAAGACTTTGAAAAGCGAAAAAGGATAAAGAGGTCAAAAATTAAAACCTCTATACTGCTGATATCATAGTTAGTTTGTATCCATAATTAATTACGTATAATATAATATAGAGATTATTTTATTAAAAATCGACTGTGCAAAGCGACATTCAGCACTTAGGCATTTTTCTTTTTTTTGGTCAGCCTTCTTTTAGCCTTATTTAGACTTTAGTTTATTTTTAGTGTAACGATGTCTGATTTCGATTAAAAATGTCTGACAAAAGAGGCTAATAATTTATTTACATTAATTTATAATCATTAATAGAAAAAAATGTAAATAAATAATTGATGAGGCCAGTGAGAGAGATTACATTGTAAATTAAAAAAAAAATGAAATATTTTTATTTTTAAATAAAAATTGTAAATTTCAATGCTTTTTTTAACAAAAAAACTAAAACTTGAAGCAAAGTAAATTAAGTGATCGTTACTTAATTACTTTTATTAGCTAAAAATACTATATCCTGACTTTGACAACCCTGACTAATGACTAGGTCAATTACACCTCCCTTCCTTTATGAGCAGGGGTAATCATGGTTAAGTCTCTATGGCACATGACTATTATAGCATGAACTTTAATTCCTTGAGATACAGAATTACCATTAGGTAATTATCATTACTCACCCTTGCTCTACTGAGATGAGAGACTCACCACTCCTCTAAATTTAAACGATTAACATTTAAATGATTAGCGCATAAAAATTTTACACTTTACCAACCACGGATAATTAAACAATATATGGGATAGATTAAAATGAATTATTATACTTATTAATTAACAATATATACTTAAATTAGTTTTACTTAAATTTATACAAAAAAGTTGAAAAATATGTAATGTTTAAATGGAATCGTAGTTAATATAACAATCAAAAATTGACGTCACCAATGTACCACCTTGGCACCATACCACCCAGGCCATTAAGAGCTTTTGCATCGTCTCTCTAATGGTATAAGTCTCTTTGGATGCATGGGAACCCATCAGTCATATTTTGCAGAATAGGTTCTTTTCTGCATCGCGTCGAGCAATCCCATCGCAAAGAGGAACCAGGTATATTGATGGCGGAGCCCAGGCAATCATGTGTTGAGTAATAGCTACAATGGATGGCACTTGGAGTCAATGTGTACGTCTTTACTAAAAGAACTGAATCCTGTGATACAATACATAATGTAATTCTTCACAAAGGATCAGACCTATAAGAGGGAATAGGTGTTGGCTTGAATAGATGTAGAATCAAAGGGAGCTCGAAAAAAGAGGCAAAACATATTTGCATTGCATTTGTTCCTAAATTTTTTTATTGAAAAAGATTTCGAAAGAAATCTCTTAATATAATTTTCCGATGTAAAATAACAATTTTCTTGTTTGACCCAGTTTTAATCGAAAACATCCTCTTGATCAGGTCAGTCTTGTTCAGCCCTCTATTCGGCTTTGTTTTAACTAAACCAAGAAAAATATAAGGATAAGGAAGGATAAATATAAGGATTGATTTGTGAAAAAGAACAATATCTTTAAATTAATTTAATTATATGTATTACTCTACGTTATAATTTAAATAAGTCTACTTTGTGATTTTGGTGAGCTAAAATTCGAAACATTAATGTCAATAATATCTATAATTTATAATACATAGAAATTTAAAAGTATGTCCTTAACAAATATACAAATATTGCCATAGGAGTCCCAAAAATGGCAGGGTGCTTTAGTCAATGACGTTACTATAATCTCAAATAAAAACAGACGGCATACTTACAGGGCTCAAAACGGGTACAAAAAATGGTGGGAGTGTATATACCGGTGGTGGGAGAGTATTTTTAAGAGGAAGGATTTATTCTCTGTTTTATTCTGGAAATTAATCACAGTCCCTATCAATGGACAAGATTATAGCATAGGTTGTGACAATAGGAATGAAGTAAATACATCACTGCAAGAATATATTCTGTTAGGTTTCCTTGGCTATTTTTACTTAAAGTATCCAAAAAACACGCAACTTGGGCTACTTTTTTTAAATATGAAATCAAATTAGTACGTCTATTATCTCCAAGAAAGTGCGACGTACAATTTCTTATCTTTATATAAATAAAAGTTAATATTGCGGATGATATTTTTGTCATAACCTTGAATAATGATCAAGAGGATTTGTAAGAAATTAATTTTAATCAGTTGACCAATATAAAACGCTAGGTTGACCAATAGGTTACTAGAATAAACGCTTTCTTGTTTAAATGGTAATTTTATCGAGAATAAAAAATTATACCAATGAGATACTAAACCCGAGTATTGTAGGCTTGCCTATCCTTAAGGTTTCCCCCATTTGGCACTAATTAATAATTAAATTACCTTGCAGAGTGCCAAATGATACTAATATAGTATTAGTAATAAAATAATACTAATAAAGTATCATCCTAGGAAAAGGATTTTTTTTTCAGCTACAACTGGAGACTGAAACAGCTCTGCTGAAAGTTTATGAAATGAAACCTTTGTATCTTACTGACCAGCTGTCATTCTAATGTCGTCTTACGACGATAAAACATGGATAAACGATAAAATATTTGACTTTTACTAAGCTCCTTTAAATTAATGTTATGTTAAAATAAATGTTAAAATAATGTAATGTTGCTAAGGTCATAATTATAAATTTCTATTGCAATAAATTATTTACGATGGTGGATAAGGTGGTTTGCCAGGTCCATTGTACCCCTGTGCGTAGGGCTTGTCAGCATTCGTAGTCAAATAAAACACTCCACGTATCCTGCAATCAAATTGTACTGTTATTGTAAGTATGGGAGTTATCAGCGCTTAACTAAATACCTACATACAATTGTTAAATGGAAGATAAGTCAGTATCTGGACATAATTTTATGAGTTGTCTTAAGTGGATTACTAGTTGTTACATTAAAAAAAGTTTATATATGCATTGCAACGACCTCTCTTCGTAAATTCCAGTCCTCGAAGAAGCGGAGAATTAAAAGCCTCAGGAAACTTTAAGGACTCTAGTTTCTTGAAATACGTAAGTATGTTCCTATGAATTGATCAAAGGAACTTTAATAGTTTTTAATCATATACTTTTAAGTATATGAGCTAAAAAAGCTCAGAAAATGATAATGCCTTCCTGAAAAATTATTCAGCTCTGTAAACTTTCCCATTACTTTATTAACCAGTAAGGTGCTAAATAGAACTTAAGTGGATACTATAACACTAAACGAGGTGCTCTAGTTAACTCACTTACTCGTATTTTTAACTTAAGTGGGTACTATAACACTAAACGAAGTGCTCTAGTTAACTCACTTACTCATATTTTTAACCTAAGTGGGTACTATAACACTAAATGAGGTGCTCTAGTTAACTCACTCATATTTTCTTCGAAAATTAACTAACAAGCCAATTTACAACAAGAATCATTAATACTTACGAATGCCTAGCGTGTTCTCCCATAAGATAATATTGTTTATTACTGGTCGGAGTGCACAATCCTAGATTATACTGAACTCTATTTGGACACTTAACAGCCCAAAATCCTCTCTTACTGTTGATAGATTCGATAAAGTAAGGCGTCACTTTAGTATGGTCACATGATAATGTCCCTGGAATCAATAAAATAAGGTACCACTTTAGTATGGTCACATGATAATGTCCCTGGAATCAATAAAATAAGGTACCACTTTAGTATGGTCACATGATAATGTCCCTTAAACAATAAAGTAAGGCGTCACTTTAGTATAGTCACATGATAATGTCCCTGGAAACAATAAAATAAGGCATCACTTAGTATGGTCACATGATAATGTCCCTGGAATCAATAAAATAAGGTACCACTTTAGTATGGTCACATGATAATGTCCCTAAACAATAAAATAAGGCGTCACTTTAGTATGGTCACATGATAATGTCCCTGGAATCAATAAAATAAGGTACCACTTTAGTATGGTCACATGATAATGTCCCTTAAACAATAAAGTAAGGCGTCACTTTAGTATAGTCACATGATAATGTCTCTGGAAACAATAAAATAAGGCGTCACTTTAGTATGGTCACATGATAATGTCCCTGGAAACAATAAAAACCAAATTTAAGTCAAGTACAATGCCGGTATGTACCTGGTAGGAACAAAAATATGTTATCATTATTTATACTTATTATTTTACTTTTCCTCATTTATACTGAAAGTAAATAGAAAAAGTGTTGTATTTGCAAAAAAAAATGCCATGCCCCCCTTTGTTTCGTTATGTGGACAAAACGAGTTGAGGCTCTGTCGGCTTCCTGGTAAGTTAAAACTTACTAGGGCGCCAACCAAGGATCTTGAATAGAGAGGATGACGCAATAAAGAACTTTTCTGACTCGTAAAAGACTGAGACTGTGACGTTGTATAAGATAGAGAAATAGGAGCAAACTTGCCTTCACACTGTTATAGCTAAAAAGGCGCGAAACGCAGGTTATGTATGAAAGATAAGTCGAGTTTGCTCCTCAAATTTCTGTTGTACTTCTCTTGCGGTGTTTGTAACGAGTTTAGTTATCTTTAGTGTTTGTTAAGTCAATTAAAATAAAACAGTAAACAAAATTATATATTCCTACAATTTGTTTATAACCTTCTCAATAAGCGAACCAATCAGTATGTAAGTTTACCTCTAAATTTAGGATCCGCGCAGTTAAAGTAATGATTGTAAGCAAGCGTAGTTTCTACCTAGCATGTGTAGATTGGTTTTATTATGATGCGTTTGGTGATGGATTCTTCTCTTTTTTTGTTGTTGTTAATGGGGTCACTTTTTTATTTGTAAAATCAACTTAGTACGTCATCCCTTTTATTCAAAATCCTTGGGGCAAACAGAGCCTTAATTTTGCGCTTCTTTCAAATCTTCAATGATCATAAATTAACGTATTTACTAAAAAAGAGCTCTGATCTCTTACTGCAATTAACTTGGTGTTCAAAACATAATAATCTACCTTAGAAAGTAAGGTATAAGATGCTACATTATAGTATAAATGGAATTAATCATTATAATTTTTATATTCGGGGATAAACAATACAATCCCGAGATAACAATTGATTACTTACTGATAAGATTAGTTGATAAGCAACCAGGTTGTGATGTACCACCATTAACATAAAAATCCGCATGTCCATTCGGACCCCACTGACCAAGTATCCCAGCTCCCGTGTGAATAACATCCACAAACAAGGCGTCACTTGGGTCTAAATCGTGAGATCGATTCCCATTCTGGTAAAATATTATCGTTGGATCCAATCCTGAAATTATTATCAACATTAAACGTTAGAATGACAATAATAGTAATAACGATTTAAGTTTCCATGTTGTACCAATGTAAATAATTGTCAGGATCAACACTAGTGTTGGTTTTTGTAGACTTACTGTCAGCAATGGTCCTGCAGCAATAGCTGCAAACTAAATGGTTAAACAAACCATAACTCATAACTGCATTAAAGGCAAGCAATCAAAGTGATGTCACAGATTAGTTCGAATTATCGCCGCGATTTTCTTTTTATGTGCTATACTTTCATTTGAACGAATAATAAAAAAATGTAAGTAATTAATTTATGATATTGTTTAAACTTGAAACCAAAAGTTCTGAAATGGATTGTCAGAGCAATCAGAGAGAACCGAAACTACCCATCGATTTTGATATGGGCAATGTTTCGCACGCCTTGATGAGACTTCCGCTGAAAACTATTTCGTCAGGCGGGGGCGACATTATTTCCCGGGGGACGAACGGCCCTCTGGTTCCTCCTTGGCAAAAGGGCTTTACGAAAGTTACATTGTTAGTAATCTTTTAATGTTTACTCTTTGATTACACTAAGTTATAGTTTCAATAGTGTTATTTATAATAATAATTCTACAGAGTATTAACGAACCAGTTATCCTGCCAAGTTTAGCTCCCTCCAGATGATTAGCTGTCAGCCCAGCAATATGTGCTCCAATGCTGTATCCCATCAGATGTAAAGTTTCTGGCCTCACACCTCGAGGGTGTTGACTTAAGTACCAAACCTGACAGAAAATATTGGAAAATGAATATCAGACTTTAATATTAATCTGTGAGAATAAAAGATTGGGTAAAAAGAGTTTTTCTTTGCTAAAGATACGGGTTGTCTTTAAATCAACTTAAATCAAATTCAAATCCAGGGTTTACAGGTTTGATCTTGGTACCAGTGCTAGTATTTTATCGTTTATAACGTAAAAATTATTCTGGTACGGAGGTACGCAAGCGAAGCAAATGTTTTCTAAAATACGTGCTTGCTTTATTATTAAATCAATTTTTGTTATATGCCATATAACCTGAGCAGTATGGTCTTAACTTATTATTTAATTTCAAAAAAATCGCTGAAAATTAGCATAAACTGAGCTTCAAATTAGTGCAAATTAAAATAATATATAAACCAAGTAGGGAAACTCCTATACTGACACAAGTAAAAAAATTCAGACCTGCCCGATCAGCTGATAGCTGGCTCAAAAATAAAAAATTGCTAAAAATTAGAGTAACTGCGCATGCGCCTTTTCGGATTTTGGTATTTTTATTTAATTTTATTGGCAACCCTGAAAACATTGTTTGTTTTACATTTTATCGTGTTTTCGTACTTTAATATGTACGTGATAATTTAATGATTTTGTATTAAATTCTGTTATATAATTGTTGATCAAGACGTTGATTATTATATAATTGTTATAATAAGTTAGTTAAGGAAAAAGAGAAACTATAGTAAAGGTAAACTACATGTTTTTATTAAGATTTTGAAGAAAATGCAGACGACAGTGTATTGCCTTAAAATTACGATTGCTTTTATTACATTAATAAAAATAGGTTAAATTTGTTAAATTACTAATTTCAATTAATATTTGAAGGGGAAAAAACGAATATCATTTGCAAAAATGTACTAAGTTAAGTAGTGCACACGAAAAAAAAAGTTTAATTAGCCGCTCGTTCTAAGTAATTTAAACAAACCTAATATTTAAAGATTCGGACTTAATCCACTATTGGATGTGGCAAAATGTATTTCTTGAACAAATTATTAACATTTTAAACTAAACTGTTCAAATAAATGCAATAAAAACAAAAATTTTGAGTACCGTAAATAGTTTGTTTACATTAATAGGGTAAAAAATGGCCACGGCCATAGGAAAATTTAAGCCAACTCCCTGGTGGACAAAATGTGAACTACATGCCAGGTCTGACAGAAATCGCGTTTGTTTCCCAACTTGGTTTATATATTACTTTAGTGCAAATAATGTTTTGCCGTGCATTGTATTATTTAAAAATATGCGTATTTTCTTGGATAAAAAATCCTCATCAAATCGGATTCACTACGCTCGTCCTACCTACTTTGGACTTGCTTCGCTCGTCCTTAGAATATACAAGTCGTTGAATTCATACTATAATCCATCTTCGGACTCCTAAAGCACAACTACAGTGGTAGACTGATTTTTTTACAAAGTTTCAACTCTCTAAAATACACTGATAACATATTACGATGATAACAGAAACACACACACACATAGAGACAAAGAACTTTGTAAAAACCACTTAGGCGGCCTAAAAAACACCTAAAACGGATAATTTCGGTGGCATCCCGGTTTCGAATTTTTTCACTGCGGTATAAATAAGGAAAAGTAACAAGTGGTGACTCTACTGCTCAGGTTACAAAGGAAATACCGAAAACTTAAAGCAAAAACTAGATTTATAAGCACGACACCACGCATTTTAAAGAAAATGCGATCTAACAAATGTCATCTGGAAATACTAATCTAACAGCTTTGCTTCGAATCACAACTAAGATTTGTGACAATAGGATTTAGGGACAATCAAGTCTCAAATGACAGCTCGAAATTGTTTTTCTACATATTTAAGCCATTTGTCCAAAAAAATTTTAACTGCTTAACAATTCAATTTATTCATAAGTTATTCTTTTGATTAAGAAGTTTTGAAAAACTGTAAAGACAAAATCCTAAATGACTTTATTGAAAACACAAGTAAGTAAGATATGTGAATGGAGTCACGTACTGTACACATGTTTACCAACCTCCGCATAGAATTTCAATGGAAAGCTTATCCGCGGGGGTTTTCCATACACTTACATTTCCATTACAAGAAGATCCAATTTAGCAGAATACAATTTACCCTTGATATAAAGTTGAATAAATGGAAGCATTATTTAACGTTAATAGTTTCAGTATATTTTTTTCTTTTATTAGTTTATATTTCTATTTTTTATACCTTTAAAATTTGATTATTTTACGGCACAGGCGAATAAAAGTGAAATTTATATTTTTACATTATAATTGTTTATATATGCAAAATTTGAGCATTTGTCATGTAAAAATTAGAAAAATTATCAGAATTAATTACTGTACTCATTTAAATTTTTAGCGTACCAACTCAGGCTGCGTCTCTATTAAGCAAATATTCATTAAAACACCTATTTCACCATAGAGATTTTATTACTAGAAGGGCCCTATAGGTTAAATTTTGAAACATGGAAAAAGTAACCTGACCACATTTGCCACAAAATTACAATAACTTATGTAGTAAAACGTTAAAAATACTAATCAAAACACAAACAATGTGCGGGAAACAGAAATAAATTTATTAATTATAACCTTAACTCACTACTGAAGGAGACTTCAATGAGGTTACGCAGAGCCCCTGAGAGCCCCAAAAATATGTTTCAGGTATCTCAATTTATTTAGATAGGCTATGCCCCCTCTAGTATATATCTCTGTTTTCCACAGTGTAGTTACATGCATAAAACCTATTTCACCTTAGAGATATTATTGCTAGAGAGGCCCTATGAGTTATATTTTAAATCATCGAAAAAGTAACCTGACCTCTTTCGTTTATATATTGAATCAAATAATCAGTACAAAATTGCAGGAATTTATACAGTAGAACGTTAAAAATACAAATCAAAACACACACAATGTACGGGAAGCCGAAAACAATTGACTTATTATAACCTTAACTCACTCTCGCAGGAGGTTTCAATGACGTTACACAGAGCCCATGAGAGCTCCAAAAAGATGTTTCAGGCCTCTCAATGTATTGAGATCACTTCTAATGTATATTTCTATGTATTTCACTGTAAAGTTATAATCCTATAATAAAGTTAAATATATTCGTAAAATCTATTTTACTGCATATTTACATGCATAAACCTATTTTACTGCTTAGTTTCATGCATAAAACCTATATTTCAGGGCATAGTTACTTGCACATGAGTCACCCGTGGTGTAGTGGTTAATATAAGGGTTCAATTCCAGCACGGATCTCTGGGATTTTTATGAGAGGGATAAAAATTCTTCGTACCATATCCTTCAGAAGAGACGTAAAAGCGGTGGTCTCGAGCCTCTGAGTTGTCAGGTACTTGTTAAACATTCCTTACTCTAAATGAATTTGGGTATATGTAAAATTTAGGACCCTCAAAGTAGATTAACTATAATTCTATAGTGTGTCTGCCTTGTTGTTAAAAGTTGATTGGGGTTTAGCTTATCAGTAAGGGCACGTGTTGTTCCTAGTTTTCACAAGACTAAATGAGTCAGTGTAATTTGTATGATTGCTTGAAAAAGCAAGAGATGAACCATAGAAATTCACGGCTTTTTTGTCTAGATTAGATAAAAAATACCTAGACTTGAAATGAGAAGGAGTAGAACATCATCTTAGGGAGCTGGCAAAAAAGGGCCCAATAACGTCGCCTACTTGCTTGCTAGTTACTACCCCCCCCCCCCCCCCATATTACTACTACTATCACTAGTTTCTTGCACAAACCTAATGTCACTGTATAAAAAATAGAGATTAGAAAATAAAAAAGCTCACCATTTGTGCTATGCATTGTGCGCAGAAGCTTGGCGACCAGTCCATTTGACTAAGACATGGCAATCGGACTAAAGAGGAATAGTGCACGATTATGATATTGTAGTTTCCTTTTTGAAAATATGCTGTGAACAAAATTCAAATTAGAATCATTGATAATTTTTATGAGCATGCTCTGAGGGAGGTATTTAAGAGCAAGATTGGGTTTTAGTTATTAGCTAAGTCATTCTCATAGAAATAAGTCTTATTTAATTTGAAGTTATTGCGAACTTAAAAAATGTATTATTAGTAACTTAAGTACTACAGTCCATCGACTACTAGTTTAAAAATCTTGACAGGTCAGTTTAAGCACCACCGATTCCAAAGAAAAAAAATCCCTGCAAGAAGGGAGCGGGAAAAAGTTATGTAAACAAATCAAGTTATTTTACCCGTATATTTTCTTGGCGATGTTTTTTTACGTTTCTTTTGTGTAGTTTTGTTTTTATAATATAATTTTTATGATTACTCTGAAAGTAGTTTTCAAAACGATGTAAACACAACAAGAAGCACAAACAAAGTAAACGATTGCCGGGAAGAAGGTTATTTCCCTACAGCTGTTATGGTGGTAGGGATTTTTTCCTCTTTTTACGTGAGGGGTTGGTACCGGCTTCTCTGATTGGTCAATCTTCAAAATTCTTATGACCTTGGGAATTTTTAAACTAAAAGATAGACTGTAAACGTAGTTTTATAACTAGCAATTACCTTCTCTGAGGTCAGTGCTGGGCGATAGATGCCGACCACCTTGAAATCCATGTATTATGATTTTAGTCGGGTGTTTAGGATTGAAGTGTGTGTTATACAGAGATTCATTATCACCTGTATCAAGTAATTCTCCCTCTTCTTGCGTAAACCTGTAAATATAAAGGTTCCATTAATATGACAGTATGTATGTTGTTCTAGTACAATTATGTAACAGTTTAGGTAGAATTGCATATGTGATTTTTTTAGTCAATAACCTATTTAATTTATAATATTAGGAAAAGAACGACATCAATTCTACAATTTGTTTAATAAACAGGAAAAATATATTTAAAACGATTTGTATCATCATCTTCAGGAAAAAACTAAAAACAAAAGTATGGTGTTTAATTCCAATTCAACAAATGTTTGGTTTAATTCCAACCAAACATGTGTTGAATTTTTGTAATTTTTAGTTAAATAAAGGATTATTATTTAAAACTATTTGTATCATCTTCAGGAAAAAACTAAAAACAAAAGGACAAAAATACTACTTAAAATTTGTAAATTATTTACAAAATAATAAGACGAGGTACAATAAATGCATGAATTAAACATAATAATACATACAAACAATAAATAAGTAAAAACTAAAACACAAGTACAAACAGAAATCGAATTAAAAAGACTATTTTATATTAATATAAGTATAAGTTTCCATTATTATGAGTGACTTTAATAAAGACACATGATGGGACGTAAACAAATTTAAATGACTATATTTCGCTATTTTTTACACACACACACACACATACACACACACACACACACACACATATATATATATATATATATATAATATATATATATATATATATATATATATATTATATATATAATATATTTATATTATTTATACAGGATGTTAGCTGATAACAGTGAATGGGATAATTTTGTACCCAAGGGCCACAAAAAACATGGTACTAGAGGTCAATTCTCAAACCGTCCTCCCACAAGGAAAAATTTCATCCATTTTTTAGGGTTGCGTATGTTGGTTTGAAAAACATGCATTAACTCCCAAAGTATAAATAATACAAATAAGTTATAAATATCGTTAAAAAACCAAGAAAATTTCTTAATGAAAAAGCATACTTCATTTTATAAAACAGTTATAAAAAACAAAAGAGTTGCATTTTTCTGAAAAATTAAAAAAAACTAGTAGCTCAATAACTGTTTTAAAAACAATAGAAAATTTTATCGGACCTTTGGAAAAACTTCTTTATTTAACACAATTTTGATCAATACCAATACTTTGGGAGTTAAAGCATGTTTTTTAAACCAGCATATGCAACCCTAAAAAAATGATGAAATTTCACCTTGTGGGAGAACGTTTTTTGAAGCCCTTGGGGCATAGAATCACCCCATTTATTTTTTTTACAGTTTTTTCTATGGAGAAGGTATACTTCATTCCCGAATAGATAAAATATGTTCATTTATCATTTGATGCTACCGTGTTTTGCAAAACATGAATAGTAGACTCAATATAATTGTGCGAGACACCTAGGAAATGTAACAAGCAAAAAGCAATGCTACATCTGTGAACTGTTCCATCATTCGACATTCATCATCATTGATGGCTCGACATAATATCATGTCCCACTCTGTCTCGTTACGTCTAATTCATCAGGGCCCCGACAGAGCCTGTATTATTAATATAATTAATTCCGAAGAATGTAATGTGAACTATTTACCAGAGACATACTAGCATTGCTTTCTGCTTGTTACATTTCCTAGGTGTCTCTCACACAATTATATTGTCTCAAATGTGTTCATTCTCTATTACTTAAGTTCCATAGAAAGAATGCATACCTAGTGTATAAATAGAATTGAATCCTGGGATGAGGGCAAGTAAAGGGAGGATCTACACATGACGTTGTGTTGTACAAGTCCCTCAGTGTTTTAACATCACTCTCGTTATGAGCCTGTTGCCCTTCACACCATCCTATAACAGCAACAGAAAGTAACATTAAGTGCAAAGAATAGTTTATCTAGGAGAATAGAATCATACTAGTATCAAAGATACTTATACTATTAGAGAAAGGACTAGGGTTTATACATTCGTTTTATCCTCAGCCATACAGCTCTGACCACGCTGAATGCCGCTTAACATTTATGATCTGACAAAAACCATAGATTACTTACTTATTAAGTAAACGCATACAATTGTATCCAATTGCAACTCAATTGGATTATTTTCCAATTTTACACATTTAAAAAAAACAACAAGTCATTTGATAAAAATTGAACTAATGCTCATAGTGAAATGAAACTTATATATTAGTCTTATACATACGAGCTGAAAGTAGGTACATTTTTGTATGTAATGTCAACTCTCTAGCATAAATACACTAGGAGCTATGATGACAAAAGACACACACACACACACATAAAGACAGATAACTTTGTGAAAACCACTCAGGAGTTTTACTACTATGTACAATTAATAAATGTCTACTAAACTACCTGAAGTAATTAATAGAATGACTAGAATATGAATTGATGTAGATGTCAGGACGCTTTGAATCTCCATCTCACTTTTGATTTCATGTTAAATCCTTCTTCTCTTTCTTCAGGATTATATCCTCTGAAAAAAAAACACAAATTAAATTAGGCGAATTATTTTATCTACAAGGGCGTGCCTTGTAGATCAAATACACTGGAATGATTTTTATTTTTGAATGAAAATAAAAATCATTCAAAGCGGCCTTCCAGAAGTGGAGAAAAAGGGGTTTGAAAATGGCATTTTTGACGACTTCTTATTCTTTCTGAACATATTTGTTGACGCACCTACAGCCTAAACTACCAAACTACTTTTGACATATCAAGACTTTTTGGATTCGTCTTATGCTCGTGTGCATTCCTATTGCATAAAATCTCAAATTCGACATTCCTATGTTGAACGCGAAGCGAAAAACTAAGCTAGGGAACGATAGTGTTTTATATGTTAACGCACCTACAGCCTAAACTAAGTGTGAGGACTTTTAAGATTCGTCTTATGCTCGTGTGCATTCCTACTTCATAAAAACTCAAATTCGACTTCCTTATCCCTAACGCTTAGCGAAAAACTAACCTGCAGCCTAAACTACTGAACACATTTTGGTATGTGGTAACTTTTTGAATTTGTCTTATGCCTGTGTGTAGTCCTACCTGATCAAATCTCAAATTCGCCATACGTGCTAAACACGGAGCTAGAAACTAAGCTAGCGACTTATGGATATTTTCTGATGCCTTTTTAACATTCCTGTATCAATAAATCCCAAATTTATAAATCGTATGTTGCACTCGCCGCAAAAAACAAAGCTTGAGAGTGTATAAAGAGTACCTTGACACTCGTTACAGCTTTAACTACATCACGCATCTTGTTTACTTCTGTTTTTACATAAAACAGAAGCCGTGCAAAAAGTCATGAAATCTTACCAAAATGTAGTTGTTATGTGGTAAAATACTCCCCGCCAAGTCTTTGGTCCAAAAAAGCATGGAAATAAACTTTTCTGTCCCGCCAAGTCATATCCGAATTGGGTTGAAACTGTCATAGGCGTTTCAAAGTGAAGTTGCTAGGTTGGCAATAGTTAAGGGCCCTATTTAAATAGAGAGGCAATCATCAGCTTCTTCTCCTTGACTACGTTTAAGAATGTACATTGGCTTAACTGACAACTGCAGCGTGTATGCTTTACAGACAAATGTAGTGCAAACATGCTTAACAGACAAATGTAGTGCATGCATGCTTAACGGACAAATGTAGTGCATGGATGTTTATCTAACAAATGTGGTTTACATAATCGAGCACGCATAAACTGTATAAATCATAGCCTGTTAAGACATTTTAGCACATTGCTAAACTGTCCAATATAGTGCACAAGATGACATGACAAAAGTAGTGCTATAGCGAGAGCGAACTGTCTATTTGTAACACGCATGTCTACGTGTGAGGCTTCGTTGAACAGCATTACTAATTTAATCAGTCACATTTCATAACAGGCATTGATAAAGTCTGAAAATCTAATAATATAGACTCTATTGTATAATTTAAGATATTATTATATTCCGGGTAAATGGTTCGTGTCTCAATTGTATCAATAGAAATCAACTCCCGAAATTTCCAGTAATTCGCGGTTATATTCACGGTTCCATTGTGAAGCGATACCTAATTAATTCTGCCATGACATCATTGTTATTTACGGAGTGTTTAGAATATTGATGATAATAATAAACAATTTTCTAAATATAACCAAATTTCAATATCATCGGACTACAGCCACAATCCGTTTCAGAGGCTCCAACTTCGATTTTTTCTACTATTAATAAGTTCAGTTTGCAACCAAAAGTATATGTGTGTTTTATAAAAAGTGCCCTCAA
Organism: Microvelia longipes; assembly: GCA_018340805.1. Classification (NCBI taxonomy): domain Eukaryota; kingdom Metazoa; phylum Arthropoda; class Insecta; order Hemiptera; family Veliidae; genus Microvelia; species Microvelia longipes. Next base: position 10,898,678 of record JACMZG010000002.1, on the reverse strand, counting down.
AAGAAGGAGGTGATAGTAAGCCTTAAAGGGAAGGAAATGTTCCTATAATATAAACTCTGATCTCAAACCGTTTTCCCACCGAGTTCATAATAAGGTTATAATAATCTCTCCGTAACGGGCACAACAGACCCATATAAGAGGTCTCAGTGCCTTGGAAATAATTGTCACCGGAAAAATGCATGAATAATGAAAGAGAACACTGTCTTTAGATGTTTGTCTTTAATAAATACTTGAGTAAAGTGTTATGTTCACGTTAAGTAAATCACGTTCCAGTGTTAAGTTCACGTTCACGTTGAGTAAAGTGTTAAGGTCACGTTGAGTAAAGTGTTTTCACGTTAAGTAAAGTGTTAAGTTCACGTTGAGTAAAGTGTTAAATTCACGTTGAGTAAAGTGTTTTCACGTTGAGTAAATTAAGTTCACGTTGAGTAAGCTTTCACGTTGAGTAAAGTGCTTTCACGTTGAGTAAAGGTTAAATTCACGTTGAGTAAAGTGTTTTCACGTTGAGTAAACTGTTAAGTTCACGTTGAGTAAAGTGCTTTCACGTTGAGTAAAGTGCTTTCACGTTGAGTAAAGTGTTAAATTCACGTTGAGTAAAGTGTTTTCACGTTGAGTAAACTGTAAGTTCACGTGAGTAAAGTGGTTGAGTAAAGTGTTTTCACGTTGAGTAAAGGGTTAAGTTCACTTTGAGTAAAGTGTTAAGTGAGTTTAGTCACAGGCCCGTAGCCAGGTAGGGGCCAGGGGCAGATTTCAGTAGAATTCTCTTATAGAAGTGTAAATTTCGCCCTCCCTCGAGATTGGCTTCGCCCCACGTACAAGTTTTTGCTAGCAACAGTCCTGGTCTGTCACCTTCCTTATGACAGACTAAACTTAGTAAACGTATTTCTTGTACAATATAATAGTGCGTTTATTTCATCTATCAGTAGAATTAATTTCTTATATTAAAACACTTCCAGATAACCTTCATGTTTAGCGCCAATGAGTCCTAAAATTAAAAATAGCAAAGTTTAGTAACTATTCAGCCTATAGGGTTGGACATATTTTCAGTTTTACATATTATGAAATTTAGAAGGGCGGCAGAACACGTAAGGACCAGCTGGATTGTAAGGACATCAAGTTCCAGACTGAAACCAAAATGAAAGTACTGTGTTCTGTTTTACCTTCTAGTCCTCCCACATTCAGCTTGATTCATTACATCAAATTAGTTGCTAAGTAATATAAAATATCTTTTATTAATAAAACAACTTTTAAAAAAAATTGATGGATTATTAAGTTTTTTTATAGGTTGATAGTCCACAATACATTTATTCTCAGGTTTAATTTTCAAGGTTTAATTAAATCTTAATTCTTAATTTTCAAGGTACAATAATTCAAGGGGTTTGTATGATTATGTAGGGCTCTGATGATTACCGCATAGCTAAAAGCCGGTTCTGTATTTAAAATAGGTATAAAGGAAAAGTATTGTGTTTGCAAAAAAATCCGAAACCGGGATATCACCGGAATTATCGGTTTCAGGCGTCTTTAAGGCCTTCTAAGTGGTTTTTTGCAAAGTTGTCTGTCTGTATGTGTGTGTGTGTGTGTGTGTGTGTGTCTGATATATTTATATGACGTCATAAACCCGCAATAATGACTCAGCGGAAATTAAAAAAAAATTATGAGATCGGATGGGGATTTGTCATGCATGTCATATTAGAAACAACATAGAGATATATACTAGAGGGGGCATAGCTTACTCATTACATTGAGAGGCCTGAAACATCTTTTGAGGCTCTTAGGGGCTCTGTGTAACCTTAGTGAAACCTCCTGCATAAGAGAGTTAAGTTTAAAATAAATTAATTGTTTTTGGCTTCCCGCACATTTATTGTATTTTTATTTTTATTTTTAACGCTTTACTGTATTAATTACTTTATTTTGTACTAATTATTTCATTGTATTTATAAGCGAGGGTATTTATAGGGCCTCTCTAGTAATATATCTCCATGAGTAACCTAGTGATAAGTTTGATAATATAATGGTATGAAGTATAACTTATTCCTATGTTTTTACATTGGAATATGTTATGTATAAGTTAGTTTATTATATAACATAGAAATAAGCCTTACTCAGTCTCAGGTAACAGTATTTCTATATTTTTGCCTTGGCTCTATAAATTTTCAATTCTTAGAATATAAAAATATAGAGTTTTAATTTATAGCCGTCTATGGTGAAATGAAACATGACGAAACAGACATAAAATAATAATAATGATAATACATATAATTAAGGATAAATTAGTCTAAATAAATTTAAGTTAATAAAAGTAAAAAGAGATTATAACGAATATTAAGTATAACTGATAATAAAAAATCGGTTACGGGGTACCTCGAAACTTTTCCTCATAATATCGGTTTCGCTACGCCCATCCTTCTTGCTTCGGACTCGCTTCGCTCTTCCTTAGAAATACAGTTTGCCAAATTTATACTGCAACATGCCTTTGGACTTGCTTCAATCGTCTTCAGATAGTAAATGCACCCGTATCATTCTCAGCGGTCACCCATACAGCACAGACCACACTCAATGCTCCTTAATTTGTATGATCTAATAAAAAATCACGGATATAGTTGTCGTATTGAAACGAAACTTAGTGTACTTATTTATTTTTTCAACCCAATTGGACCATTTCCTAATGTTAGACAATTTTTTTAAAAAAACGTACACAAGTCATTCAATAAAAATTGAACTAATGCTGATAATGAGATGAAACTTGGCACATATGTTAATCTTATACATGCATGCCAAATCCCCATCCGGTCTCATCATTTTTTTTTAATTTCCGCTGAGTCATTATTGCGGGTTTATGACGTCATAAAAAGTATTTTCCAAATAGCACAAATACGCGGTAGACTGATTTTTGTACAAAACTTCAATTCCTTAATAAATACACTGGGCGCTGCGATGATAACAGACACACACTTTGCAAAAATCCACTTAAGAGGCCTTAAAAGACGCCTGAAACGGATAATTCCGGTCATCCCGGTTTCGATTTTTTTGCACAACACAATACTTTTCCTATATAGTACCTACGGTATAAATGAGGAAATGTAAAAAATAAAATAAATAAATATAAATTAGTAAAACATTTGCAATTTGTCTCAAAACTATATACTTACTACTAAAGCCGGTGGGTTCATTTTATTTTAAATAAAACAACACTAAATATTTCACCAAATGTTCTTTGAATATTAAATATTAACACAAATTTGTAAAAAAATCACTTTTTATTTCACAGTACAGAAATAAACTAAAAATGAATCGTTAAAACTAAAGGAAGAGAAGTGTTGAAAATTACGCAACCTGTGTTTTAAATCCCGACACTATGCGCCACTTGGTAAGGCGAAGGAGTTGGGATATCGACTAAACACAGTCTAACTCCCTCTCAGTAAAGGCGAAAGTGAAATACAATAAAGGTCCTTAAGTTGAGTGGAGGGAGTTTTAAAAATATAGAAATTAAAATATAAGTGGCGACCTTACTCGTCCTTCGGTTTATCAGTGGTGGTACGCCACTCATGTAATCGTATGTAATGTTTACGCTTTAATGATCCAATACTGTAATTACATACAGGAAAGGTTTTTAGATGATTAGCACTTGTTTGTCGCCTCTGTAGGTTATATCTGTTTTCCATTACGTCTAATATGACTATAATAGTAAGTATTTAAAGTAATCAAATCCCTTTGATTTTAAAACATTTGTAAATCTATCTATTACTAGCCGCTCTTTTATACGCTTGAATACGATGTGATGAAAGGAACGGCTTAGTAAGAAATAATTCATCTCTAATGAAAGGGAAAGGATGATATTAAGATTGCATAAGAATAAATGAAGACGTAATACGCATTTTTTTTATTTCCGACCTGGCATATTTCCGACTTCCGATTTAATATAAAAATTAATCGAATTTTTTTTATGTAACATTAGAGCATAGCATCTTTTCTAGCTAAATTCGCTAAAAAGCAAATACATAGACGTTAAACTAGATGTAGTAATTTCCCCATGCATGTCAGACGTATGGGTACATGCATGGTATGGGTACATGCATACGTATATAACATGCATGGTAAATGATACATGCATACTATATACATGCATGGTATGGATACATGCATACGTATACATGCATGGGTACATACATACATACATGCATGCATGTATGGGTACATGCATACGTATGGTACGGGTACATGCATGAACAGACGTAGTAATTCCCCATGCATGTACAGGGACAACCTCATAAACTTCATTTCTCTTCAGTTACAAAACTTCGCCGGTACAATAAGCGAGTTAGAATTTTGCTATAATTGTTGATGAGTTTACCTTAAGGGTCTTAACTAGATTGGTAACCCTAGCCACTAAAATAGTCACTAAAATTGAAATTAACTATATTTTACAACACTGACACAAGAATATAAGATAAATTAACTATGTCATGAATAGTAGTACATGCTAATCATAAAACAGCCAAAGTAAACTCTTAAATATCAAAACAAGTACGAGACCAGCTCTTACTTTTAGCATTTTACCGTTTTAGCACAATCATCTCTAGTGGCAGATACTTTGTTAGTGGCAAATTTCGAGCGTGTTGATTTATATTTTAATTATCTTCAATAGTAACCAGTTGTTAATTAAAAATATATTTTAACTGATCAATGTTTCTAAAATCTATCCAATTAAAAGCCTATTTTTCGTAGTATAAAATCATTTTTTTATTATAAATTGCATCTACCACATCATGACGTGCATTTTATTTATATTTTACTCTGAATTTTAAATAGATTTTTAAATTTTTCTTAAAAATAAATATAAATAATTCTTAAAAAGTAAGGTTGATCACCCCTGATGCTCTGATATTATTAATCTTAAATGGGCTTATTTCCAGTACATTAGGCATTATATATTTTAAAGGTTTTCAACAAGGAACTCATACTTGTCCAAACTTAATGAAGCTATCATTAATATGGACGCAGTTGACCTACCTCCAGTTTGTTTTATTTTATTACTATCATTTTAGCATTACGTATTCGCTTTCTTTTTAAGTGATTCACCTTTATAGCGAGTTCGTGTGACAGTGTTCATACGGGGTATTTTCACACTAAGAATTATACAGAATCGTTTGGAATAAACCAGAAATATTATGTAACTAACTAGATAGTGCAGTTGTATACCTAACGAAATGTACCAAATATAACTAACCTATCAACCTACTCACAAAACCTGATATGATAACTTGGTTTGAAACATTAAACCCAAATTACTTTGATTTGTATAATTTTTCTGACATTATTGAGGCTTTTCAGAAAAGGGCGTCAGCTCCTTTGCAAAAGATGGTTTTGTACAAGAAATATTACAAGAAGAATAAATCAAATTTATTTACCAAGTGGTACATATGATGTCTAAAGTTCTGCAGAGGACTTAAATCTTGACACAATATAATTGTGCGAGAGACACCTAGGAAATGTAACAAGCAAAATGCAATGCTACATCTGGGAACTGTTCCATCATTCGACATTCGTCATCATTGATGGCTCGACATAATGTCATGTCCCACTCTGTTTCGTTACATGACGAATGTAGAATGATGGAACAGTTCCCAGATGTAGCATTGCATTTTGCTTGTTACATTTCCTAGGTGTCTCTCGCACAATTATATTGTGTCAACTATTCATGTTTTGCAAAACTCGGTAGTATCAAATGATATATGTTTTGCTTGCCATGCATGATGGTTGTAAGAGAGCACCGCTCGTCTCTGGTAAGTACTTCACATTATATTCTTCGGAATAATTGAAGGTTAGAGTGAGTTCAGGCTCTGTCGGCGCCCTGATGAGTTAGACGTAACGAAACAGAGTGGGACATGACATTATGTCGAGCCATCAATGATGACGAATGTCGAATGATGGAACAGTTCCCAGATGTAGCATTGCATTTTGCTTGTTACATTTCCTAGGTGTCTCTCGCACAATTATATTGTGTCAACTATTCATGTTTTGCAAAACTCGGTAGTATCAAATAATATAGACTTAAATCTTGTTAGCTTATAGATACTTATGATTTATGTATAACACAATACATTAAGCTTGTGAGGAAAACGGCACTTTGCATGCGAGTTTGAATTTGCAGCCCGAGCGAAGTGAGGGTTGTAACAGCACACGATCAATGCCATAGAGATATATTACTAGAGGGGCCCCTATTTGGTTGAATTTTGAAACATTGGAAAAGTAACCTGACCCATTCGATTATTAATGTAATAAATGAACAGAACAAAAATACAGTAACTTATATAGTAGAACGTTTAAAATACAAATCAAAACAAAAACAACGTGCGGGAAGCCGAAAACAATTGATTTATTAAAACCTTAACTTACTCTTGGAGGAGGTTTAATGAGGTTACACAGAGCCCTGAGAGCCCCAAAAGATGTTTCACGCCTTTCAATGTATTAAGATGGGCTCTAGTATATATCTCTATGATCAATGCAATGACGTTTTACTCGCATGTTGAGTGCCGCACTTTATCTACGAAAGTAGATAAAGTGCGGTATACTTTACTTTACTTTTATGTTTAAAAAAAGATAAATAACAGAAATTGATTTCATCTGGGGCACGGTAATGGCCCCGTAAACTCCTGCGGTCACCATCCTTTACTGGAAGCATCTCGAACCAATTTTCACCCCCTCGTATCTTTTTATTAAAGACATAAAAAATATAATTTTAATAGCAACAAAAAGATGTTGTTGACCTGACCAATTTTACTTAATTTCATCTATTTGCCATTCTAAGATAATGAGATATGGAGGCTTAAAGTTAGGCAGTTTTCACACTCACTCACTCATCAACATTCTAAGGCACTTCCAGCAAACGTATATTTTGGGATAGCGTCAAAAACAATATTTTGGGGAGCGCAGTCAATAATTTAAAATACTGTAAAGTAAAATTTCACTGCTAGTAGAGGTGGAATAAAGCAAATGTATTATCGCCTAAGCAATATTATATATCTTTGCATTCTTTTAGTGCAATGTCTTAAAAAAACAAAAATAATACGCTGTTATATCTCTTTGCACCTCGTGCATTATAATTATAAGGGTAATCTCATATTGATTATTTCCAAGGTAATTACAATTAATTTATTCATTAAAATATCTATTAAAAAATGGATTCACCTGACGGAATGAATTTGATGAATAATATAGAATAATATTAATTAATTAACCCACATATTACGTGGTTATTTATGGATGGGTGGATTCAACTTGTATCTTCCTCGTAATTCTTTACTATTCATATTAATTTTTTAACAAGTAAAATACCTGATTAATCTAAACATATAAAATTTAACGTACTATCAGATAAAACACATGCAAATAACAAACCGCACATGGTTAAGTACCAACTGCGCATGCTAAACATAGAAAAAACATTTACTGCGCAGGTTTTAAATTTCAGCGCAAAATTACCCTCCGACGGTTATAAAAAAATAGTGAAAAATGATATACTTTCATTTTGCGAATTTCCTTTGGAAAAAGAAAATTACTTATGGGATCGGCGTATATACATATACGTGTGTTTATTTTAAGAATCCATTTCATGCTTGTTGCTACGTTTCGGTTTATGTTTTATAACTTGAGTAGTTATTAATTTTCAAGAAAACATGCTTATAATTTTTATAATTATAAGCAAATTATAACTTTAAAGTTATATTTTTTGTATTATTTTAAAGTAATTGCGTTAAAATTCTACTAACTGAGCTTTAGCCAAGTGCAAATAAAGGTGAGCACTGCCTATTTCATAGGCATAGCTTTGTATAACCAACAGGACAATTATGCGCATTTCCTTCGAATAATAAAGACAAACATAGTTACGACTGGTGCTTGATAATTTATTAACTAGCCAAGTAGTTATAATGCATAAATCGGAACTTGAAGAAAGAAATGCATTGTTAAGCACAGATACATGCATTCCAGAGGAAATTCGCCCGGCAGGCGGACTACCACTCCAGGTTTTTTTACTCAGTACTCCTTTTTATATAAATTATAATTTAAATTAATTTAAATACATATTATATTATTATATATATTATATATATATATATATATATATATATATATAATATATATATATATATATATATATATATATATTATATTATATATATAAATATTATATTTATAAATAATTAACTTTATAAATTATATAGAATTATAAAGGTTGGTCATTTAAATTTTTCATTTGCTCTGAAATTAAAAGAGGTCAACTTATATTAAATAAATTTAAATCCATATATCCTTCTTACATAACGTACGTTTCGCGTATTTAGCTATAATCTTGTAAGGGAAGGTAATTTACTCTTATTTCTCTATCTAATTCGACGTGCATGGGGTCAGTAAAGTTTTCCTTTAAGTGTTATCCCTTTATTCAAGATTCTTGAAGTATATTGGCCTCAGCATTATCTAGCCATCTCTTGTACCGGTCCTATTCCTAATTAACATATTTTCGTTACAAAGATTCATAAATTAACAAGGTTGTAATCTTCTATAAACTAAGATGACGATAATTATCATCAAAATAGGATATTGCGTACTCTCCATCTCCAAGTCTTTATCTTGTTTCAAAAACAGAAAGTTGGATTACGTAAACCTTTTACCTGACACATTCAAGCTCATGGACGTCTAGAAAAGAGAGTTTCAGATAAAAAGATATACAACGATCTTATATTACTTATAATTGATGTATATCAATAGTTATATCAAGAGCTGCTTTTAAATGGTAAAAAATACACAAAAAACTGATACCATTTTAGCTGTAACGCTCTTTGTTTACGAGGTATATTTAAATTCATTGTTTCATCATTTTAAATTGTTTAAAATAACTATATAGATATATATTTTTTAAGAACTAAATGAGACAGCATAGATATTCCATTGGAGATTACCTTTGTATGCAGCCCAAGGTTTTGCAGTCAATCAAAGAATCGCTATTTTTAAATCTAACATTCAATCAGTTTTTCTATAAATGATAAAATAAAATATTTTCTATTATATAAGGATTGCTTGATCTTTTATAAGGAGGATTAATCTTTGGTTATTTCTTTATGCTTGCATTTCAAGTTATTGAAAAATAATATTTTTTATCTACTCCGTGTATTGTATCTCACACTGTAAATGTACTTTTACTCCCTAGGGAGGAAAAGTGAAAGTGTTGCCAACTTGACAGAATTTTTTAGTAAAATTTTTAGGAATTTTAGGAAATTTTTAGGATTTTTTCGGTGTTATGTTGGTACTACGGGTAGAATATACAATATACACACGCTAATGTTTAAATTACAAATATATTACACATTGTTCTATTGACAGCTTACAATAAAATAATGTGAAGATAGTGGCTTTATTTTCTCTTCATCAGAGTAATTGACATGGTAAGAATAAACTAAACTAACACAATAACAATTAAGGAGCTGAAGAATATATTAATAGTTGTTAGTATTAGTTCTCTAGTCGTAGATAAAATTTAATATGCAACAAGGGATGAAAGTTTTTAGCTCTCGTATTATCTCCCTCTTCAAGCCTCGGGAGCCAAAATGTTAGTTAACTCCCTCGGCAAGCCTCGGTAGCTAACTAGTTTATCTCCCTCGGCCTACCGGCCTCATGAGCTAATGAAGTTTCCTCCTTCGGCGCTGCCTTAGGACGAAACTTTAACTTGAGCTGTAAAACTTACTTTCATCCCTTGTTGCATAAATAACTATTGTGAATTGTGCAACCTTAGATAATTTTGAGAGTAAATTATAATTTACTTTATCTCTAGACGGGTTTTAATGCGAAGTTTATGGACTAATTTTTTGGGAATAAAGAATTGCTTTTTACTTCCGAAGGAGAAAAAGTAACTTTTTCTACCTTGGGAATAACAAGTGTTTCCTATAAAAGCCATTTTTTTCGGAAGTGGTATCCTCTAAATTTATGAAGGGAACAAAATTTTTTATTAAGGGGACTTCAATTTTTATTGAAGTCCGAAGTAATAAATCAATGTTCTCCTATTGTTTGATCCTTAACACACTATAATATTGGACTTATGAAATACAAAGCACAACCATTATGAACCTAAACTTACTTTAAATACCTTTAATTTTTGCCCAAATTCAATATAATTATGGTTTTGTAATGAAATAAAGCAAGCTGCCAAGTTTGGAAATTAGTTTTCTACTAATATTCTTTGACTATAGTTTGACTTGGATCAGGCCAACCTCATTGGTTCTTCAGCACTATTTTCCCACGCTGTTAACTGATTATAACCATGTGCAATACTATATCCAATGTGTTATTTGAGATCGATCCATGATAAAACTTAAAAAGTATTATAAAATAAATGTTTGCGACTGCAAAATGTGTATATTTTCATATTTCTTGTTACACTCTCAAATATTTAATACATTGCTTCGAAATGAAATATACATCATCAAATGTGAATGGCAGGTGTGGCAGATATCAGGTGGATGTCTGCCACACCATCCTCTCTCCTAAAGGCTGATAGGGTATCAGCTGACAAGCTTATAGCTTAGCTCGCCTGAAATTAACATATTGGCATGAGTCAGAAATTGTAAAATATTTTAGTTTGATTTTTCAGGCTCAGAACAGAATTTAATAAAAAATATTTATTTTTCATTGAACGTTTCCCAGATGTACAGTTGACATTTTGCTTGTTACATTTTCTAAGTGTCTCTCGGGCAATTATATTGTGTCAACTATTCATGTTTTGCAAAAGTCGGTAGTATTAACTGATGTTTTGCTTGCCAAGCATGAGACGAGCAGTGCTCTCTTACCGCCATAAGGGAGTCTTTGGTAAATACTTCACATTATATTCGGAATTTTAATGTAAGGTCAGAGTGAGTTCAGGCTCTGTCAGCGCCCTGGTGAGTTACCCGTGACGAAACAAATTAGGACAAGACATTATGTCGAGCTATCAATGATGACGAATGTCGATTGATGGAACAGTAGCATTGCATTTTGCTTGTTAAATTTCCTTGGAGTCTCTCGCACAATTATATTGCGTCAACTATTTATTTCTTTATCAAATTAATAATAATAATAATAAATTTGATTAATGACGTGTTAAAGATAAAATTAACATCTTATCAAAAACCACTTATGTGGTAAAACAAACTCTCTGCCAAGTCTTTGGTCCAAAAAAGTAAGAAAATTAACTTTTCTGTCCCGCCAAGTCATGTCCGTATTGAGTGGAGACAGTTATTGGCGTTTCAAAGAGAAATTATAGGTCAGCAATAGGGTACTATTTATATTAAGAGGCAATCATCAGCTTCTTCTCCTTGGTGCCGTGCCAGAAAAGTGAATCTATTTTAGAGGGAATGTTGGTAAGGGTATACTAGGGTATAAACCTCTTTTTCTCTACTTCTACTTTTTGATCTATAAGGCTCGCCCTTTAAAGATATTATAATATTAATTATGCACCTATAGCCCATTTCACGCTACAGACCCTCAAAAACCATACTTTGTTGCGTACAGTATAACATACACTGGCAGCTTTAGTAGGTTTTGACGTTTTTTATTGGCTAAGCGGGGTATAATTTTTTAACTTTTCTTCTTGACTTGTCTGCTGCGTTCCTAAATATAGCAAAAATAGTTTAAAGATTCTATGATGTGTTATCAAAATATTCTTATAATAATATATTCTTAAATTTTAAAATTGTTCCGTTTTGTCCTACATAGGATAATAAATGAATAAAAACATTAAATTATAGTCAATATAATTATTGATATGGGTCACGCTTATTGTTAATTTCCACATGTTAAGCCTGGTTGGTTTCTCTAAAAGCACTGCCTGCAGTCAAATTAAAACTTTTTAATTAAATATAATGATAAACATCTATATAAAGCAATTTCAACCTCATAATTATTCCAGAGCAATTACTGTAATTGAAATATAGGTCAATAGTACTTCTTTTTAAAATATATAAACGTTCTTTTTATAAAAACCCAAAATATACACAATTAAGAATTTTGACCTTAACTATGTAGGATTCAGGATTGTTCTGTCTGAGGTCAAATTATTTAACCATCCTCTATAATTATTTTTTTTGTTAATATTTAAATAAAAGTTTAATTATAATACTGAATGAATTGTTTTAAATAATTTTGGAGTAATTTGTAACATAAAGTGTTGTACAGAAGTAATTGCGATTCTTTTAATATAATAATTACAAAGTACAATGTCGTGTAATTGTTTGTTTCCTGCAATGCAATTTATTTATCGTAGAATTGTTTTGTTATATTAAACGAGGTTTAATTGTTAGGAGTGCTGATGATGGTCATAGTGGTATTTTTTTAAAGCTTGACAGAATAATGTTATAAAACAAAATAATGCAACACAGCTGTAAATTTCATTTATTGCTACAGAAATTTGTTCACTGTTTCGCTTCGCTCGTCAATATTAATTTTTAAACCAATTTAACAAATTTGTGTTAACATATTTAGCATTTTTAAAAGCAATATGGTTGCCCCTATTATTTATACAATAATATTTTATACAAGAAAAAACTATTTCAACCAGCTTACTTTTAGCTTAAACGATTAAAAACTGCTTAAATATATTGCAGATTAAGCATGCAGTCGTTTATGTTTTCTAAAAATAATTTCTTAAGGACTTACTGTGATTTTAAATACTAGTACCGATCATATGATTATTACTTTATTATTATGACTGTGTCCACAAATTGTTGGGAAGGTTATTATTGACATCACCACCGAATTGTTGTTTTTAGAAAAGAATAGCTTAAAACGTATTTATTGGAATTGAAAAACAAAAAAAACCACACGTTTATACCCACTTCTACAGAAATGAGCATAAGTATGTTAATGAGATAGACAATAATTTAAAGAGTTTAACAAAAATTCTTAAATATTAATATTAATTTGTTATTTTTTATAATTATTTTATTTTAATATATTTTCATTTTAGCGAACCACAGGTGGCAAAAGTAAATGTAAGTGTATTGCTAAGATAAATACTTCAGGAAAACCTAATTTTTGAGAGAATTAAAAGGAAAGTTTAATGATAAATTAACTTCACTTTAATGTTTATTTAGGACTGAAAAATTTATACTTCAAATCTCAGAAAAAAATAAAACAAAAATATTTATTCAGGTATATTATGTGAGTAAAAGAAATACAGGATGTGGCCTTGGATACTACCTTGCGGACCATTATCCTGCAAAGATCGTAGGATGGTTGCAGGATAATAAAACCACCCTTTTTGGTTAAAACTAAAATGTTAAATAAAAATTGGTGAACCAAGATCCTGATAAATTAATAAATGGTCATCCTAATTTAAAGAACAGCTGCTTTCCTGCTTAAACTAAAAATAATAAACTACGCCATAGTTTTAAAAAACCATTTCTATAACCACTGAATATGTACATAAACTAATTAGTCTCTTCACAATAACTGTTTTAATTATAAAACAAGAGCCGACTTACGACAACTTCTGGCCATCCTCAGTCATGCTAAATTGAGTGCCGAGTTATATATAGTCCTTCAGAGGCCTAGGACGCACTCAATTAAATAATTATGCATAGGCCTAATAATTAGGCCTAGGACGCACTAATTAAAACAGTTATTGTGAAGAGACTTGATATTAGTTAATGTTTATACTACTTCACATTGCAGCAATCTATAGTTATGTCTGAATATGTACTCGTATGTCATTTTAGATATATTTTTTTTTTTTTTGTTTGGCATTGGTTGACTAGAACCATACAGCCACTTCAGCCAGCCATTTTAGATATTGATATTTTAAAATTAAAAAGATTGTATTTACCGCAAGTTGAAGAAGCAATCGAAGAATCGACGGTAGCTGATTCTTCGATTGATATTTTACTTGCATCTACTTATCCTCAAGGGAAATAACTGACTAATAAGTTTAGGATCATTACTTCCCCTATAAGTTATATAGATATTTCTTTTTCCAAATTTAAATATATTCGTATTATTACTGCATTATTTTTCATTTCCGAATATTGAACAGTTTTATCTCTACCCAGTCCTTCAGTTCATTAAAAAAACCGAACGATGGTTAAAATATTAAATAGCAAACACTAAACCTTTACTACAGGGTCACTAGACAAACTGAACACGTATTGAATTGTTAGCGATTAATTAGCAAACCTTGTATGCGGTCTCGGATGTTGAACTAAATTAGGTCAGTAAACCCAGCAAAATTCTCCTGAATTTTAATGTCAATATCAAGGATGTCTTGTAATAGAACTACATGACTTAATAATTGATTTCTCTCATGCAGCATATAATACATATTAATATATATATATATATATATATATATATATATATTATATATATATATATATATATAATACATTTATAGAAATATGGAATATATAGAATTGGAATGGAATGCGAGTTACTCTATTATCAAGCATTACTTTTTTATCTATTAAAAATTTAATCCTGTTTTTATTCTTATAAAAAACCTAAGACCTCTAAGAGCCTCTAAGCCTCTAAGACTTTTTTGGGAGCGATGGAAATCCTTATACTTGCAGTCCTTAAAAGGGACGTTAAGCCGGTGGTTCTGAGCCTGTGCGATGTCAGGTATTCGTAAAAGATCCCTAACCCTAAATGAACCTATCAATATATGGTAGTTTATATTAAATATATATGTATCTGCCTTAAGGGTTCGAGAGCAGGAAAGCCTGGTCTGGCAGTAGGGCACGTGTTGTTTCTAGTTGAAGCTAGAGAACTTAGAGTAAAAAGTTGAGGCTCTTCTGTGGATTAGACGTAAAATAACTGCACTAGAACTCATAAGGTAGAACACTATCTTTTAACTAAGGGAGTCTGCAAATAGAGCCCAACAACACGGCCTACTTTCTGGGTGGTCTATCACCTCTCCCTAATTACTATCAATACTATGACTAAGCAAAAAATGGATTGTTAAGCACGAAAACACGCATTCCAAAGGAAATTCAACCGGCATGCGGACTACCGTGCCAGAATTATTTTGTAATTATAAACTTAAATAACATAAATAAAACTATAAGAAAGTATTGTCCTTGTCTGGATTCCAATCCAGGTACCCTGGAATTGAGTACTCGAATCGACTCAGGACCATTTTATTTCAACAGGCACAAAAAAATGTAATAAATGGGCTACCTACTTGAGTATGTTGTATACTGGCCGTATTTTGGGTTTTCCGGAAAATGAATACCATTTTAGTTGGCTTCAAGACTGGATACATTTAGTTCAACGCTCCAAAACATTGAAAACGACACCCTAGTCGATTTTTTTTTATCGCCCGTAAATTTTGTTTCCCGTAATTTACCAATTGTTTTTCGACATATAGGCACTTAAAGTAGTTGTATCGACTTTTGACCGGTTTAATTTGATTTAGCGTCCAAAAACATAAATGTAGGACCATTTTCGCGTGGAATATATAAACCCTGAATTAGACTGATTTTTTTAAAATTTCTTTGTAATCGGGTAAATGTTGTTCAATGACTTAAGGACGCAATGAGCAAACCGGGTTAATGACGTTGCAACAACCCCGTTTTTAATAGGGTTCGTGTCCTTCCCAAGGATCGATTTTTGTACTAAGTTTGATTAATAAATTAATATTTATCCGTTTGAAAGTAACAATCTACTGAATTTTCAACGGAAATAATAAGCCGTATTCAAACTTAACTAACGCTTCCTTCTGTATTATTTATTTAGATACATTGAAAATGTTTATTATATTTAAATACACAAACATTGAGTAAGGTGATGTGTTCCTTGACCCAATACATGCTAAACACTAACACTCGTGCATACATAACACATTGAATACGCTGTAATTTACTAACATTCATGCAAATCTATTTGGATAATAATATAGGCATTTTATAAGTGCAAAATATAAAACTGTAAGGTCGATAGTAATTCGTGTTTTGTTTAGACGACGTGTGACTATTAAGAATCATACCTGTTGGAAATTTTAAATTCGTTAACATCAAGGCTCAATTCATAAAAATAAGGCGATAGCATGTTTATAAACTTCGTAAAACCCGAGCTTAGAAGGGCGAAGCGCCCTTCCTAATAACAAGGGAAAGGATAGCCTCACTGAAAACCTCATAACTACCGGAAAACAGTTATTTTTTTTAATTTTTAAAATCTTTGGTAGGGTTAATTAAAAATATCGCGTTTTTATTTTTTTCTGGTGTGTTGAAAAAAACCTTTCAATTGCATATTGAAGATGGACGAAGTTTTTGATTTTCAAAAAATTTAATTAATTACTGAAAACTTATTTGCAATGAAATTTTACCGTAGGTACAAGGAAAATTATTGCGTTCTCCCTGAAAATCCACCACCGAGGTTTTATCATTATTATCCGTAACAGTAAATTTTTAAAATCTCTGGTACGGATTTTCATGACGTTCTGAGTTGATTTTATCATGCTGTGTTTGTTTTTCTGTCTGTGTCATTCCCCCTGAGTTTATGCTAGAAAGTTGAAACTTAGCACAAATATCAGACGGGGAAATATTATTTGTCAGACTTCGATAACCTAGTGAGCCATTAAAAGTTAAAATTTGACCCTACTTTTATTTTTTACTTCACATCATTTTTACTGCAGATGCATATATAAATATTTATATTCTTTGTAAGTATTTGGAAATTCACCCGGTATCCGACCACCGTGCCAGAATTTTTGAGGTTTTGTAAATTTTTGAGATTTTATAAATATTTGGGGGTTTTATGATTTTTTGGTATTTTTGCTGAGTCATTATTGTAGTCAAATTTTGGAGGTTGAAAATCAGTCAGATGCCACTATAAGGGGCACAAGTAAACTGAAAAATAAATGCATAACTTTCATTTTAATGCCTCTGCTACGAGTTAAGCCTCTCCTCTTAACTGGAAGCTGGGCCTGCCACGCCCTTAGAGGTTGTACTCTTATCATATATAATAAAACAGCTTTTGTACTTGAATACTTTTCCTATATACCTACGGTATAAATGAGGAAATCTAAAAAGATTATTAGAACTCTTTGAAATTTTAATTACACTAAGCATACATCATGTTCGTCTCGTACAATAACACCAAGCGCATATAATGTAGAACTTGTACTAATTGTAGCTTCGACAATCATTGTCACTTGAACATAGACGATATGACACACATATCGAACTGCTTTAGCTAAAGCAAGAAAGGTACAAAATGAAACACCGCTTAAAGCTGATACTATCTATTTAATACTCCGTAATACAATTTTTATTAACTTATGGAAAGTTTAAAAATCCTTTTTGCTTGCATCAAAAGTTCTTAATAAATGATAAAATTTGTTGAAATATGACGGTAAAAGGGATGCCAAAGGGGTTCCTTGTAACTTACTAATTTCTTAGAGCATGTTTCAAAGATCCTTTCCCGACCACAAAACCACATTGACTCCATTTTGAATTTTAGATAAGGGTTTTCTCAATTTTAAGATAGTCTATGAATAATTCCAATTTTTAAAGGAGTCAAATTTCTTTTAAGCCTTCTTAGTTCAAATGCTGAAGATAAGATACAAGTAACTTAAATTTTGTATTGGAAGTGCAACGTAAAGCAAGAGACATCCTGTGTTTTGGGCGCATCCTGGCGACGGCTGGTATTGGACACCTGTTGGTTTCCAATATCAATTTTCCATATTACTAGTTGATATAAGAGGCATTCTTCCGCGATATAAGTTAATTTTCAAATGTATTAGTCAAATGACATTATTTGTTTACATTATGTTATATATGTCAATCGATAAAACCGAACTGATGCTGACAATGACGTATAAACTTTATGTGTGTCAGAAAATTATTGAGATGTAGAATATTCTAATAAATGTAAACAGCATTTGTCTTTCCACAACGATATAATTGAATATACATAGCCAGCTTTCGACCATAAAGATCATCATTAGTGCCGGTGTGATGAATCTAATTCTTCTTTGCCGGTTTCTTAGGCCACGGCTTGTACTTTTATGTGTGTATTAATCATATACATAAGTACATGTGTATAGAATCAAAGCACGATCAGACGATTTTTTAAAGTATTATGAGTTTTTAGATTTTTTGCAGAGTCATTATCGGGGGAAAAGACGTAAACAATAAAGGATCGGGACATTAACAAGGTAGATTTGTACCAAGTTTTATATTTCGATCCAAGAAAGCGTTGAAAAGTTATCGGGCACCATAGAAACGTCTAGGAACAAAAAAAAACACTGGTACACACACACCTGTGTGTGTGTGTTAGACTTACAAATAATCATATCAACGTATGTTTATAATTATACGCATATAACAATAAAAATGTATCATATATAATAATCATAAACATTATTACTAAAATAATCGTATAAAAATGTATGTATATAAATATAAACCTCAAAAATATTTATATATTCTTGAAATAAAAATTCTTGAAAGAAAAATGACCTCATTTTTCTTTGAATATTCGCTAAAAGATTATTAGGTACATTACATCTCTCGGGGCCAAATATGAAGAGATTACTTACTCACAACTTAGTTACTTACTCACAACTTACTTACATACTCACAAAATACTTACTTCACTCACAATTTATTTACTTACTCACAACTTATTTACTTACTCACAACTTACTTACTCACAACTTACTTACATACTCACAAAATACTTACTTCACTCACAATTTATACTTACTCACAATTTATTTTACCTCACAACTTACTTACTTACTCACAAAAAAACGAGCTGCGTACTAAGGAATTTATCTTCATCCTATCATATTTTACAAACATGGTTCCCTTTGGAGTCATCTAAACACGAATACCGTTAAATTTTCTTGAGACAAATACGATTCATAAATCGCATTTTATTATTTTTTCATAAAATTCATAAAATGAGTTGAGCTTTGTTCATCTCACCTTTCAAATTAACTAGACCCGATTTTTAGCTAAAAATATTTTAAGACATTGACGACACACCAAAGAGTATCACTTCTGGGCGATTCCTCCTATCCAGTCTGTCTAGTCACTTTAACTAGTATGGCCACAATGTCAAGTACATTTGCTGTAACGTAAAATGTGGAATTTTAATTCCACATTTTAAATACATTAAAAATATGTCTTTAATTAACTTTATTGATTATTGTCTACAGCAAATGTATTAACTAAAGTTATTTCTAATTAATAATTATACGATTTCTGTTTCTAGATATCGACATTAAAAGACTTGATTTTTAGTCCAAATTTCGTTCCAAGTGGTTCAGACGAATACTTATAGGCTGAATTAATTTTCTTACCTTTAGCAAATTCTCACAACAAACAACCCTACACACACAGGAACGTACATTCATTTTTGGGATATCTACATGCTGAAACAAGGTGATTGACAGAAAAGAGTAGATGCTGTATTTGCTACTGCGTTGTTGCTTTTTTTTCTAAGGGTGAGAAACAGAAGAAAACAAAGTTTAATTTTGTTAAAACTAATAACAAGTAAGAAATTTATTTTATAATTATTTTTTAAAAAATCACAAATTTTACGAATTGTTCAATTAACTGATTTTCTAGTCAAACTGATTTATCGAAAATTATTAACACACGGAGAAGGAAGATTGTTAATAAAGTGTTTTTAAAAAAATTTTAAGAGGAGAATCAGTACGCTTGGTACGGAGTTGGGGGATATGCGCCACTGATTGGAATTGCTTCAGTGATGGACAGAAATCACCACAAACTGGAGGTAAAAGAAGATAAAAAGTAGAAATATCTTTTTAAAAAAATAATTTATTTATTTATGAGGTACAGATAATAAAAATTTTATTATCTAAATATATTTTGGAATTATTTGTTCTTATCGCTTGGTCGGAGGATTCTTGCCCAAGGCGAATGGAGCCGATGAATTGGTCTGAATCCGATAAGTACCCCGGGCTCTGAAATCATAAAAAACCCTTTCAACTCGTATCTTTAATAATCATAATGTAAAAATAAACTTTTTTTGATTATTTCATTGAATTAATCAATTAATTTACCAATAGATTAATAATTCATAATACATGTTGACAAATATAAAATAATTCTTCTTCTAAGCAGTATCCAGTTATTAGTTTTCACAAATAATTAAAATTTGGTAAAAAACTGATTATTACTTTACTGATTTATAATATTTAAACTTATAAGTAACGAAAAGAACAACTAGTTTACTAAACACATCTTCAATCTCACTTATGTTCCAGTAGAGTCTTTAGGGGAATAGTCTTCAAAGGCAAAATAGATCCTTCCATTTTGCCTTTGAAGACTATTCTCTAGACTCTACTGGCACATAAGTGAGATTAAAGATGTGTTTACTAGATTACCTTATTTATTCCTTATTATCGCTGTTTTAATTAATTTAAAAATGAGGCGATAGTTTGTTCATAAAAACCTTAGAATAATACCACATATAGAAGGAGCACTACTGATAACAAAAGGCAGTTCACTGGTGGTCTTAAGTAATGCTGCCACCCTAACAGTATACAATTTTCTTACAAAAAAGTTGGCAATACTTCCGGTTGCTGAATTATTATGTTCTATTATTAATGATTGATTATTCATAAAAAAAATATAAATATCGGTGCATTACAATATTTTTAGCATTTTAAATTGTGGTTTAGCGTTTTACTTAAAATCATATTAAAAGTAGTCCTCGTCAGTTAAATGTAGATTCTTGTATTCCAATATCCTTTTGCCATCTAAGACCGGTTTTATTAAATACTCAGCAGGTGTTTTAAGTTTTTATATTTGTTCTTTACTATCTTTCTTCATTAATGGATATTTATGAGACATATTTAAAATAATGTTTTGTTGTTAGGGTGGTACCTCTACTTATGGCCACCAGTCATCCAGCTTTCGTGTTATCAGTAGAATTACATTGTGTTTACGGTCCTGTGCTACTTCTATATTAGATTTATCCTAAGTTAAAAACAAACTATTTTTTTTTCTTAATGAGGTATAAAATTAACCCCATAAAGTTTTTATTTTAAGACGGCAAAACGACTTGAATTCTGAAATCTCGTAGCAAGTACTTACAGTCAGTACTTTAATTATGTATTCTGGCGGCATAATAATGAGTATTTTCTTTCGTAAGACTAGACTGTAATCTCATGAACATCTATGAAGAATTTGTCCCTTTTCACTCCGCTTACAATCATTTTCATTAGTTCCTTCTGTTTCCTGAAATTTCACTGACATCAAACTAAATGGTTAGCACCTAATTTAATCTATAACTTACGTTTGATCGATATAGTATCCAGCTAATAGGGTGGTTTCTTCACCTTTATTTGCTCTACATACATCATTTCTAAAGAAGTAATTAGCAAAATTAGACACCGAGCATTTAGCTCCCCAAAACCCAGGTGTTGATGTACTCATCGACTCGCCGTAGTACAACACTGCTCTGTAATGATCGCAACTTCCATCTAAAATTTAAAATAAAATTAGTAAGTAAATAAAGCTATATTTTTATTCCATCAGTTAGGTGAAGGATTCTGCGCAGATGGTTCATAGAGGCTATACATAAAAAATAACGTCCATAGTTAAACTTGAAAGACATTTTTGAATTTAATAATAAGAATAATAAAAGTTTAATGAATAATCAGTCAGCAATTACGGTTGTTGTCTAAAAGTTCTAATATGTACGGATAAGACCGCTATGATATGATGGATTTTAAACTAAGTTCCCTCCCAACATGTTTCGATTCTCATAGTTACATCGAAACAAAACACTTTTGTTAGCTAATTTTCTTTGAAAAAATTGGCAGATGATTATTTGCATTAAAACTATTTCTCCAACCTTAAACAATACTTAGAGAATCGTAAATGCAACCCACCTAAGGTCGTTCCCGAAGGGTGAAATCCCTGATAGACTGAAGTGCCTTAATAACATTTTATGTTGTTTTTATTTTAATAACTTACTGCTTAAGCACGCTATCTTGCGAACGAACATATATTTTTTTAATCAAACTTAGTACAAAAATTAACCTTGGGGAGGACACGAACCCTATTAATAACCAAGTTGTGGTGACTTAATTAACCTAGTTTGCTAATTTAAAAAAAATTTCAAACACATCGTTTATATGAACCCAGTCCGAAGACGATACTACCACTCTAAGTGACCAAAAAGTCGAAAAAAACAGTGGAAAATAACGGTGGATAAAAAATAATTTTTGAGTAGGGTTACGTTTTTGACGGTTTTGGGTAGCTGAATCTAATAAAACCAGCCCAGATAAAACTAATTACAGCTAGGGTTCTCAGGTTCGAATCTTGGTACCGGCACTAATTTTGTATCGTCTTATTCACAGTATTTAAGTTTATAACTTCAAAATAAATCTGGCACGGAGTTCCACAAGCCGGGCAATTTTTGTTTAAATGCGCGCTTTCTTGCTTATAAATGCAATTGTAGCCTAATTTTTCGGTACATATTTAATAACTTGAGCAATAACTTGACATCTTACTATTAATTTTATTAAATTTTTAAAAAAGCTACAAATTATAATAAACTTACAAGTTATTTGCATAACTTGGTTCTGAACTGATTGAATAAAGTTTGCAGGATTGATAAAGAAAGTTTTTTTAGAAATTAGAGTAAATATTTAGATGACATAGTGAGAGGGTGAAAAATCATAATTACAGTTAAAATTAAAAGCACAACTCACTGTTATTACACCCAGGTTGTTCATAACCATTATTAAGATAGAAATCAACTTTTCCTACTGGTCTAACTACACCACGTGACCCAGCATCAGTGTGGTAAACGTCAAGGAAGTCGGCATCGTCTGGTGACATTCTAGAATCTGCTGGTATAAGTACTGAATCGAACAGTGGTAAAGCAGGGTCCAAACCTAATCACAAAATTTACTATTAAATTAAAAAGACAATAAATTCACTTAGTGTAGTATCTTAAGATAGCAGTGAAGAAAATATTCTAAAAGTAAGGTTAGGCTACTCGAGGAGACCAAGCTGGACCAAATTATGTTCCAAGCCTCAATCCTTTTTACTTTCCATTAAATGTTCAATGCATTAAGATAAGGAATAGACGAAAATGGATATACTGTAAATTTCAGACGATGATTTTGTCCAGTAATTTAAATGACTATAAATTTCAATCTAATTTGAATGCAAGGTGCTTGTTTTACAAATTTATTTCCTGTAATTTTTAGTTTGACCATTGACGCCGTTAAATCATCAAGTCATATCAGCGATTTTTCTTCAGCGCGTCGCAAGCACTGTCATATCCATGTCAGCAGACGTTTGGATCTTTTATCCATTGTAAACAATCTTGTTAAAACAAGTTATGGCTGTATCACACAAGGTATGGTTGTATCAAAATACCTATAATTGATGAAGTTACCACCCTAAAGTAGTTTGTAAAAAATGTCTATAAGAATTTATAGACTTTCTCGAGTTTATGTTATGTCATGGCGGGATTCGGACCCAGAAGTGTGGCCGAAATCCTTTTAAAAACCTCTAACCAAAAAAATACGTTTTGCAAATCTATACACACACACAAGCATATATTTATATATATTTATATATATATATATATATATATATATATATATATATATATTAATATATAATATATATATATATATATTATATATATATACATACATATATAATGAACTCGACCGATAGCTTTAGCACTAGTTATTCATATTTTCTTGATTCTTTAATGACATTGCGCTAAAATCTGTTAACTCAATAAGCGCTAAAAATGAGCTAAATAAGAATTGACTCAGCTTTTAATTTGTGCAAAAAACATTAGGGAACGGCACTTTGGAAGGATGAGCATATTGTTGTATAACTAATGGAATAAATGAACGCATTCCTTTGAAAAATCCACAAAAAATAAGTGAAATCTACTAAGGAACTGGTCAAGTTATAAAGCATAAACTGGAAACTTGTGCAAGAAATGGATATTTATTCATTTCTGATAGGTTATAATCTATCCGAATTAGTTGTCAAATATATACTCAAAATTTAATGTTTTGTTTAAAAAACACGGAAAGAAAGAGGGGGAGGGGATTACCCCTGTAATGCAACTAGTAAAAATACATATTAATTAACCACTGCAGTACAGTTAAAAAATCCTATAATGAAGATTTATTTAAAGAACCCCTTCAATGTCTGAACTCTGCAAACCCCGCATTACATGTACGTATTGATAGAAGTCTATGTTTATAGTACCATCTTATAACTCACTAGGCTTATGAATTACTTCATGCTCAATTACTTAACAAAACTTCATGCTGTTATTAGTGGCTACGGGGGTGGTAAACACCCCACGCTGCTGTTAGTGCTTAGAATAATTTGGATATACTACTAGACAGGCCCTATTGGTTGAATTTTGAAACATCGAAAAAATAACCTGGCCACCTTCAACTATTAATATCATTAAATAAACAGAACAAAATTATAGTGTCATATATAGTAGAACGCTGAAAATATATACAAAAACACAAACAATGTGCAAGAAGCCGAAAACAGTTCTTTCATTATAACATTAACTCACTCCTAGAAGAGGTTTTAATGAGGTTAACAGAGCCCCTGAGAGCCCAAAATGATGCTTCAGGACTCTTAATGTATTGAGATAGGCTATGCCCCCTCTGGTATAAATCTCTATTCTTAGAATGCTATATAATCTGGAATAATATTCTTACCTGTCATTCGCTTAACAGTCGTGTTAGCGATACTTTTAAAATAGGTACCAATGTTGCCAGCAATTTGAGCTCCCAAGCTGAAACCAATAACATGTAAGTTTGTCTCGGTTAATCAGACAGGTTTAGATTTCATCATATCTAGCAGCTGTCTAGCAGTGCAGTTTGCAACGGTTTTCACGTTATACGCTGCGTTGACGTAGCAAGGCTCTTTTGCAAGTGGATTCCAGTCAACGGAGATTATGTTGTATTCTCCAATTGAAAACAAAGCTGGAAATAATAAAATGATTAATTAATGCGCATAGTCATGTATAATGCCAACACATATGCCACGAGATTTATCTTATTAGCCGCATAAGTTCAATTTTATTGAATGGCTTCTTAGAATAATACTATATATAAAAGGAGCACTACTGATAACAAAAGGCGGTTCACTGGTGGTCTTAAGTAATGCTGCCGCCCTAACAATATGCAATTTTCTTATAAAAAAGTTGGCAATACTTCCGGTTGCTGAATTGTTATGTTCTATTATTAATCAATGATTGATTATAAATATAATATAAATATCGGTGTATTACAATATTTTTAGCACTTTAAATTGTGGTTTAGCGTTTTTAATTAAAATTATATTAAAAGTAGTCCTCAACAACTAAATGTAGATTCTTGTATTCCGCTATCCTTTTGCCATCTAAGACCGGTTTTATTAAATACTCAGCAGGTGTTTTAAATTTTTATATTTGTTCTTTACGATCTTTCTTCATTAATGGGAATTTATGACACATATTTAAAATAATGTTTTGTTGTTAGGGTGGCACCTCTACTTAAGACCACCAGTCAACCGGCTATCGTGTTGTCAGTCGAATTACATTGTGTTTACGGTCATATGCTCCTTTCATTTTAGTATTATTCTAAGAAAGGCTTGTGCACGATTTTTTTTTCAATTTATAAAAATTGAAAAATAACCCAATTGAGTTAAAACTTGGTACATGTGTGTATTAATAATAAATAAGTATAAATAAGTAAACTAAGTTTCGTTTCAATAAAGCCAGTATATCTACGGTTTTTGACAGATTATAAAAGTTAAGCAGCATCGAGCGAGGTCAGTGCCTAGATAGGTGACCACTGGGAATAAAAGGAATGCATTTACTGTCTGATCGAGCGAAGCGTGTGTGAAGACGTGTTGCCGAATAAATTTGGTTATTTTTATATTCTGAGAGACGAGCGGAGCGCGTCCGGTGTAGTTAGAAAAAATTCCAAACCACCCCGTACCCAAATTTCGTTTATTCGTTTATTTCATGAATAATTATTTATTGATATATAAATGGTGAATAAAAAGGTTATACGTATTGTTAAGACAACACTTCTTTTAAAAATTTCTTGGATGACGTTAGTAAAATTATAAAAACTATTAAAATAATCGTAAGTAATTATATAAAAGGTTAATAATACCAATAGAAAACACTTAATTGATAGATTATGGCTTTATAATCTATCTATTCAATACAAAAAAAACAATAAAAACTCAGAATAATAGTTTTAATATTTGAAATGATTATTGCTAATTTTAAACAAATTTATATTTATATATATATATATATATATTATATATATATATATATATATAATATATATATATATTGTGTTGTTTTTGTTGTGCCAGCAAATTATTCGAAAAATCAATAAAATTCAGGATGGATATGTTTCGCCGGCAAAAAGGTCTTGATGTTTGGTTGGGGCGCAGGATTGACTGTAACGGGTCCAAAATCTATAAGAGTACTCTAAGTACTCTTAAGAGTACTCTAAGTCTCTTATAGAGTACTAAGAGTACTCTTTTCTCACTACTGACGGATATTAGACTCAGTGAAGAACCTAATTTTATTTATCTGATCTGTTCTAATTCTATGTTATCTCTTGAACTTAATAACATGTGAAGCATAAATATTAAGGACATCTGCTTTAGTTATGAGGATCTTTACGGCAAGTCATTCATTTGTACTACACTAGAACAACCCTTTTATACAATTTAATTTAAGTTAAAATAGAAACTTCAGAGGATTTGAATTTTATTATAAGTCATTATTCACTAAAGCAGTTTATTTAAAGAAGAATTCAATTAAAAAAAAGTCTTAAATAAACACTAACTTATTTCTTCTAAAAGTTTAAAATAGTTAAAGCTATGTTTAGAATTTAGTCATGTTTAAGTTTTTATTGTTCTGCTTTAGAATCTTGAGTGAATTTCATTTACTCTTCGCAGTTTCTTTTTTAGCTTACTTTTGAGCAATGGAAATTTAATTTAATAAAAACTATTTTATCTAGGATACACTCTGATCAAGAGTATATAAATAATAATTTTGTATATATATATATATATATATATATATATATATTATATATATATGTATGTATGTATGTATGTATGTATGTAGTAATGTATGTATATACTATATACATATAGGTGATTCATTACTTTATTATTATTATAACGTTTTCTCAATAGTCAATCTTTAAACAGTGATCAAATTAGACATCTAAATAAATTTATTTCAGTTTTTTTATAAAGTCGCAAACTTTTATTGATAATTTTAATTCATATAAATCTTTAGTGATAAGGTCAAGTGTTATTAACTCAAAAACAGATTTATGACAGCTAGCTAACTCTAACTATTATTAAACCAGGACAAAACATCCTCTCTCAGGTGTAAATGGAATGTAAAAAGACCATTTCGGTATTCAAGCAAGGAATTAATTCCCTGGGTGTCACGTACAGAGCTAGATTTGGGTTGAGAATTTTATTACATTCCTCTCTTTCAACTTCATTATACCAAATATGTGGCTGAAATTAAAAATAGACTTATCGATTTAAAATTCTGCTCCTGACAGCTTGGTTTTATTGTCAATGTCAATATCAATTTGGCCTGAATATAATTATTGTCAATAGAATTGACTCTACAACGAAACAGCCAACCTTTCTTGTTAATGGAAGGATATCCAATATATAAAAAGAGAATACTAGAGAATTAAGGAAGTAATGCCAACTTATTATTAGAAGGACAAGACATAAATAATAAATTAATGCCAAATTATAAAGCATTAAGTTAAGTTAAGTAAAGTTAGTATAGTAAGGTTAATAGAGTCAAGTAAAATAAAGTAATATAAAGTTAAGTTAGTAAATTAATGTAAAGTTAATAAATTAATCTAAAGTTTATAAATTAATGTAAAGTTAGAAATTTAATGTAAAGTTAGTGAATTATTGTAAAGTTAGTAAATTAAAGTAAAGTTAGTAAATTAATTTAAAGTTAGTAAAATAAATTAAAGTAAAGTTAGTAAATTAATGTAAAATTTGTAAAGTATTGTAAAGTTAGTAAGGTAAAGTAAGTATGTAAAGTAAGTAACGTTAGTAAATTAAAGAAAAGTTAGTATAGTAAGTATAGTAATGTAAAGTAAGTATAGTAATGTAAAGTAAGTATAGTAATGTAAAGTAAGTATAGTAATGTAAAATAAAGTATAATGTAAGTAATGTGAAGTAAAGTAAGTCAATTTTACTACTTAAATAACTTTACTTTACTAACTTACTAGTAGAGTAAAGTTAAGTTTGAAAAATAAAGTAAAGTAAAGTGAGTAACGTAAAGTAAAGATAAATAAATCTAGGACTGGATTCGTCATGTTAGAAAGAAAAACTATCAACTTAATAATAAAGGGACCAGTGAACCGACATTAGCTCATCAAACACTGGATATCAATCTACATCTTTTTATAGAGGGTGGAACGAAAATCCCCCCCCCCCCTCTTAAATTTTTAAGATAAATTTAATAAAACTTGGGGTACTATAATGTGTAGTTTTATACATCTTGTGTGTCCTATAGAACACTGGAATTTACAAAAAAAAATTTTAATAATAAATAAATTGGAAGGTATGCTTTTATTGGGTTCTTTTGGAATGAATACAAAACATTTTGCTCATTTTTGACAAATACCGCTACTCTGGCGGGGATAAGTGCCCACAGGAATAACATTTTAACTCTTCATTAAAACTTAAGCATTTAAATTTAAAATAATTAATGTTACACTAAATAATTAAATTAATTAATATATTTGTTTTGATGAAAATATAGTTATTATTGTCATTATTAACCAAAATAATCTACTTATTTAACGCAATTATATTTTAAAATACTAATTATTAAATAAATATTATAATTAATTTCAGTGTCAATAATAATAATTAACTTTTTCATAAATAATTATTAGTATATAATTAAAATATGATGCTTAGGTACTTAAAACTAATTATAATACCTGCTCAAATTTTATTTTATTAATATAGGGGAAATGAAAATCTTCAGTATTTAATTCGTGGCAACTTTTTATTGGGCATTATCTATTTAGTTTTTAAGACAATAATACAATTAGTTCATAATTTTATCGCTACAGTTTAGCATTTGCGTAGTGATAAAACATTATATAAATATCATAATTAAGGATTAATTAATTCTTTTTAAGTTAATAGTATTGTGAAATATATTTTTAATTGTGGTATTTGTCAATTAAACTAGTTTAATACTTTAATAATGAATTATATTTAATGTCATAGGCATTATCAAAGTAACGTATTTTAAAATAAAGTAATATTCATCCTCATACTATTAATTTTATATAAATATACTTCATATATATATTATATTTATATATAATATATATATATATATATATATATATATATATATATATATATATATATATATATATATATATAATAAAGATATATGTGTGTGTGTGTGTGTGTATGTGGGTGTGTGTATTAAAACGTGGTTGATTATGTCTAAGCACAAGAAATAAACATAAATAATAGTAAAAAATAATACAGTATTTTTTTCTTGCAATAAATTTTCTGACTATTCTACAATGAAAAATCAGACAATTTGACCAAGACTTGAAGATAAATTTAACTATTTTGGTTTCAGAGAACATAGTATACGCTACATGGTTAAAAATTGACTATTTACCACAGTGTGCAGCCAGTTAATATACTCGCGTCGGAAAGATTTATTTAATAGCAGAGTAGAATCATATACTATTTCTATTAGTAAAAGAATAATAAGTTTAAACTTCCAAATAAAATTTTGATTTTTTTTTTTAATTTTATGAGCCAAATAAAAAGTATTTTTTGGCGGCTTAATGCCGCTTTTTTGGGGATTTAATGAATTTTAGACGTACAAAGTTATCTTTATAAAAGACGTGAAGTAGCTATAATTTCGCGTTTCACCAATCCTTAAAAAACAAATACATGCCATCCGCATCATATTCACTAGAGTTATCCTCACTACTTCGGATTTGCTTCGCTCGTCCTCAGAATATACAAATCGCTAAATTTATACTCCAACAGTAAATACATTCGTTTTATTCCCAGCGGTCACCCATCCAGGCACTGACTTCGCTCGATGTTTCTTAACTTTATAATCCAACAAAAACCGTAGATATACTTACCGTGTATAAAACATAGTATACTTACAAATTTCAACTAAATTATATTATTTGCTGATTTTTTAAAAATTTTTTAGATATTTTAAACAAGTGATTTGATAAAAAATGAACTGATGCTAATAATGACATGAAACATGTGACATGACGTGGCACATATGTTGGTCTAATATACGACTAAATGTGTGCCGAATTTTAAACTGATAGACAAATGTTTCCGCGATATATGATTTTTTTTAAAAAAAATTTAGCGTAGCATAATAAACCCACTGATTGATTTTTGTACCAAGTTTCAACTCTCTAGCAAATATAACTAAGAGATACGATGTTAACAGACACATGTACTAAAAAGATAAAGAGACCTTAGTTAAACCACTTAGGAGGTCTTAAAATCAACTAAAACTGATAATTTAGGAAATAACCCGATTTGGGTTTTTTTCAAACACAATACTTTTCATATTGTGTTTGAATTTTCCTCATTTACGGTATAAATGAGGAAAAGTAAAAATGTTGAACAAATATAGAAAACATATTTTTCACGATTTAAAACGTTGTATATTTTCTAATGCTCTGGAATTATAAGAGAAAAGATTTCTTGAAGCAGTCTATTCTTGCATAATTTATCTACTTTGCTAAGTATTAAACAACTTTTCCATTAGATGAGAGCTTGACTTGCTCTACATGCATCTTTTTTAAGAGCCCTAACTCAGGTATTATATTTTAACTCAACGCATTAAATAACAATATATTCATATCTAATATTAATAATTAATTTACTTCACCGTATATTACATTAGAAATGATATATGTATATAAACAAGTATCGTAGCTCAAGATGAAATACCACCTGTTGATATGAAACCCATGTTTTGAAATAGTATACATCTTATATAATAAGGGATAAAGGGAAATATAGGAGAACTTTTAATTAATATGAGATGAAAAGGGAAAATTTTGATTAAAGTATTTCGGAGGTAAGTGGGAACACGTACGAACTTAATTACATCGTCAATTTACTACTCACTCGTTTAAAAGTGGATCCGATTTTGAATAAAGCGAAATCTACAGTTTTTAAGCAGAATTCTCTTAACAGACTTATGTTTCTGTCTTTAAAAGTACACTCGCACAGAAATTATTAGACAAGAAAATTTTATTGGGACATCTATTTTAAAATAGTTTTATTTATTATTTTGGACCTTTTCCTCCTCAAAAGCTTTAATAACAGAAATTATTTAAATAATAAAATACAAGGCTTTTTAAATGCTAATCAATTTTATGAATAATCTATATTTCACTTCAAGATTTCAGGTTATGTACATGATGACAAAATGTTCAGGCATTACGAATGCATAATAGTAGATTCATGAACATTAATAAGAATACTATACCATACTAACCAGAATAAGAATGTTTCTGAATTCAGCGATACATCTTTTAAAATTTCCTAGTAATAGTTATAGTAATTAGGGAGGTAAAAGATCACTTAGCAAGTAAGAAAGGTTGTTGGGCCCTTTTTGCTAACTCGCTTAGATAGAAAATAGTGTTCTACCTTATGAGTCTACGTGAATAATTTTGCGTCTAATCCACAGATATATATATATATATATATATATATATATATATATATATATATATATATATATATATATATATATATTATATATATATCATTTGATACTACGAGTTTTGCAAAACATGAATAGTTGACACTCTTGCACAATTATATTATATATATATATATATATATATATATATATATATATATATATATATATATATATAAATACACAAATTAATTTTGAGAGTCCTACATTTTTGTCTGAACCCAGGTTCATTTAGGGTTACGACCGTGAAAGGGCTTTGCATAAAAATCCTAGATGCCTCGACTGGGATCGAACCCGTACTGTCTAGGTGGCAGGTGCACGTGGTAACCGTTTATAACTTACCCTCTCGTAATTCAGGATTAGGAGCGTAGTCCTTCCATCCAGTATAACCATGAATTAAGACAACAAAAGGAGCACCTTCTTTATACGGCGCATCACCAAAATTATCTGAATTTAATTCATACGGAGATTTGGCTGTGTCTCTGAAATCAAATTACATTACTAAGACAACAATAGGGGCATTTTGGAACAGGATAACAAAACTTTGTTGTTTCTAAAAATGGCCATTGCAAAAAAATATGCAAAACCTTGCTTTTGCAGTTAATTTTCAAATATTATCATAAAATAATAAGAGAAGAATTACTTATTAAAAAGAATTTTGAGGTTTTTAGGTCGGAGTGGAAACTTATTATGTCTTTCTTTTAAGTCTAAAAAAACAGCAGCGTTTTGACCAATCGCAGTTTAAGAGTAATTATTTTTGAGAAACAGGGGATTTTTTATTTTCATATTTATCATTCTAACCAATTTTATAATTTGGTGGAATGGATTAGCAATCAATCCCATGATGATGGATAATCATGATGGTTATCATGATTATCCATTATTACCTCGTGTAATGCCAGAAAGTGATGTTCTTATTAGGGCATTCTTTTGGTGCGTCGACACACTGGCTAAAATCAGGTGCTGGTTTGGTTTCATCTCCCAATGCGACACCAGATGAAGGTCCATCAAAACCAGATACATAATAGGCTGATTCGTTAGATCTAGCTATTTGAACTAAACATCCTGAAACAAGGTAACAATAAGATAAAGTCATTTTAGTGATCGAGTAAGGAGTGAGTAGCTTTGCACAGTCATGAAGGAAAAAATCACTTATAAAGTAGGTGCTATGCCGAGAGTCAGACGCGGGAGTGTGTCATAAATTTGTTTCAGAGGTCACTAATTACAAAAATTGCGATAATACGGGGTGTCCTCGAATGAATTTAACGACACTTGTAAATGACAAAAAAATGTTTCTCGAAAAAATGTCACTTTCGATACTACCTCCTGCATGTTTTCAAAGTAAGAATTATCATATTTTTATTTTTAACGGTAGACTCAAAAACTGCACTTTTTGAAAAATGAACACAAGGGAAAGTAGGCTTTACTTTGATTTTTCGAAAAAAGGTATTATTTTAAAAAATTGTTTGATTTTTTTTCAAAAAAATAGTGAAGGATCGTTGTTGTTTAACTTGTGTATTAGGTTTTCTGGTTATTTAGCACATTTGTTTTTACTATTTTTGTAACTTAATGTGGTTGTATCGAATTAGGACTGATTTCGACTCAAAGCCTCAAACAATTTTATGATGAATGCTTTTATTCGAAAGGTCAAAATGAATCCTACAGTAGTCTTCGTTTATTTATTAATTATTGCAGTTTTTGAGTCTACCGTTAAAAATTCAAAAAATATAAATATCATAAATCTTAGTCTGAAAACATGCAGGAGTTTTTATCAAGAATTACTTTTTTCGAAATATCCGGGTATACCTTGTATATACATATGTCTCTATGTATTTTTAGCCAATTTTCGTAAACACAATAGCGCTCTTACGAATTAACATTCGTAAATGAAACTTAGTACAAAAACTAATCCTATTAAAAAGAAGATACCAATTGACAATAAGGTTAGGATGACGTTATTAACCTGGTCATTTTGAGGCAGCTAAATTTTCAAAAAAGTCATTAAAATTAGGGATTGACATATTAGGCCAGAAAAATATTTTACGCTTATGATTTTTGGGACCCTTAATTTAATGAAACCAGTCCGAAGTAGATACGATTACTTTATGTGACCAAAAATGAACCGTGAGGAAAATCCTGAAACCGTATTTTTGATATTCCGGAAACGGGGTATCCTTTTTGATAGACTTTGAGTCGAAAACAATCCTAATTCGATACGACCACTTTAAGTTACAAAAAAAATTTGCTAAATAACTGGAAAACCTACGGTACAATAATCCTCTTGTATTATTTTTTGCTGCATGTACCTACCTGGTAAAATTGCAATTCCATGAAAAACCTTGAAAAGTCAATAAACTTGAGACAGGCCACTTTTATCTAGACTTGTGTAATTGATCTAATGTTTAAGAGGGGATTGATAAAGATTCTGAAGGATTCTGTATAAAGAAGATTGTTTGTGATACAAAACTATCTAATATGCCTTGAGAGTTTTTTCACACTTTATCACTAAAGAAAAAATATTTCACTGAGTAAATTCATATCAAAGTGTGAATAAGTTAATATTATGCTTCTGGGATCATCCAGAGCATTTAGCAATCTATTGGCTAAAAATTACAAATTTATAGCAATGTAATGGCTTCCGCGCATATTTTCGGTGCAGTTACTTTTAGGTTAACAAAACAATGTGATATGTGCTTCTATTTTGGCTAATTTTGCTAATCAAGATATCAAGAGTTATACCCCTGCTTATTATATGAACCAAAGGTGTAATTAAAGATTGGCTCTTAACCAATTACCTGCACCACTGGAACGAATCCTCTGGCATTAGGCACAGTAAACTTATTAAGGACCAGTCCCAAAGTAACTGAAGACCTCCTCAGTCAAGCAGAAGGGACTTTAGAACAGTAAATGGATTCTGACTGGTCACTGTCACCTCCGAAAACATCTCCATACCATTGGTATATTTAAAGATAACCCAGTGTGAAGGCTTTGAGAATCGGAAACCGAAACTGCCTTCCACATACTTCTGAGATGTGAAGCCTTAGCCATTCAAAGGTTCTCCAACTTTGGTAGCAGCACTCTTACTAAGTTTGATCTACCAATGAATCACTGGTCAAAAAGATCCTAGAACTAGTCCGGGGAAAAGGATTATTCTGACCTGGATTGAGGGGATTGTACAATAGACTTCCAGTCGCAGTGCAAATGGGGTCTATCCTCGACTCCAACCCCAATCATTAATAATAATAATAATTATATGAGCTAAACCCAAGTGTGCACAATTCTAATAAAATAACTGACTACGTTGGAAACATAAAATCAATAGGTCAAGGTTTCAACCGGGGTTGGCAACCTGAGCTACGATTTGTTTTTACTTATAAATAGTTGACGAGGAGTTAAATAAATACATGTAATTCTATGATACTTCCTCAAAACGTTGCTTTCTTTATTTGCACAGGCGCATTAGCTAACAAAGGACTAAACCTTTCATAAAATACTAATACTATCGTCAAAAAACATTGAAATTTAACGCTAAAACCATAAATATAACGGGACGCATGGCTAAGTGTGTAATTTCACTAACAGAATACAACGGCTCGACACGAAATGCAAAATTGTTTCGTGCATCGCTTGTGTTTTAAAGGAAAAGTGTAAAATGAGTTTTAAGCATGATAACGAAAATTAAACAAGCTTGACATATTAGGAGAATGTGTTCAACATGTGTTTAGTATTTCAAATGTCTGTGACAAACAGTGACAGAGGGAATTGGGGAATACGAATAAGGTACGGATAGCATAGCTCTATGAACCAGAATTTCGGACGAGAAATTAGATATTCCCTGATCTCTGTAATCATATTTGAACTTGAGCTCGGTGTTCGAAAAACTCTTTGATTTATCGAAGTTGTTCGAAAACGCACAGCAGTATAAATTGTATGATTTATCTGAGCGAAAGGAATCCAAAGTGGTGCTAAAGAGCGTAGAGAATCCGATGTAGTGAGGAAAAGTTACGCTGTACTTCGAACACGGTTGTAGCAAATTTTTATAATGAAAATTACGCTTGTTTCGGATGACGGGTGAAAATTGAGATTGTTCGGATGACGGAAGTTAAGGAGGGGAGTGGAGAGGATCGACTCAGATGGGCTTATACTTGTTCCGCCCTCGTTGTGTCCTCTATTGTGCCAGACAGACAGGACAATTTGGCTCCCACGGGCTACGGAGCTACGGCAAACTAAGCAGACCCGAAATGCGGAAGAACCTCAAAGTAGTATTGTTCAGGTCGTAGAGACTCTTAATTGATTGACAAAATTTATTGTTTATTTCTTTAACAGGTTAAAAAATCCGTAAAGGTTATAACTTACGTGTGAATATAATAAATCACACGTGATACACCGTTATAGTTTTTTTCATAGCACTTAATACATAAAATTATTATTAAATGCTAAAATTCATTTTACTTATCTTGTAAATGAGAAATCAGAGGGGTAAAGATGTTAGCTTAGGAAATAGAGAGACAGTTAAATCAAGCATATTAATACTTAACTAAGTTTATTCAACCCTAATTATAATGTAATTTTCAGCTTGACTTAGCTTATCCTAATACTCGTAACTCTAACCTTTAACCTAATCTTCCCTGCATTATTTTAAGGCCCATACTAGATTTGAAAATCATTTACAGAGCTGTAACATATAAGCCCTTTATAAATCATAAGTGAAATTAATAAAAAAAAAATCGGGTATTGGTTACTTTGGATCTTTTTCTTATTACATCGGATTCGCTACGTTCATCCTCTCTAAATGGGATGCGCTTCGCTCGTCCTTAGAATGTGTAAGTCGTTAAATTTATACTGCAACACGTCATCGAACTAACTTCGCTTGTCCTCAGAAGCCAAAAACATCCGTTTCATTCCCAGTGGTCACCCATCCAAACATTGACCACGTTCGATGCCACTTTTATGATCCCACTAAAGTCATAGATGTACTTGACGAATTGTAACGAAAATTACTGCACTTATTTATTACGTAAAGATAAACATTTGTAGCATATTTCAACTCAACTGAATAATTTTCCGATTTTTTAAAAAA
Organism: Microvelia longipes; assembly: GCA_018340805.1. Lineage (NCBI taxonomy): Eukaryota > Metazoa > Arthropoda > Insecta > Hemiptera > Veliidae > Microvelia > Microvelia longipes. The sequence continues at coordinate 10,861,801 of JACMZG010000002.1, read as the reverse complement.
CGTACACAAGTCAATTGATAAAAATTAAACTAATGGGATGTAAATAAAAGTCTATCCACAAATAAATTTCAACCAATGTAATGATGACAAAACCGGCTTTCAACCTAATACAGGTCATCCTCAGTGCCGGTGAGAAGAAGCTAATTTTTCTTCTTGAGTCTTGTTACAAGATTTGAGACTGGATGCAGACTCAAATCTTGTAACAAGACTCAAGAGGAAAAATTAGCTTCTTCTCACCGGCACTGAGGATGACCTGTATTAGGTTGAAAGCCGGTTTGTCATCATTACATTGGTTGAAATTATTTGTGGATAGACTTTTATTTACATCCTTATGGTATAAAATCCACTAGCGCTTATAATTCAAATATTAAACTAATGGTGATAATGAGATCAAACATGGCACATATGTTAGTCTTATACATGGCTACATGCGTGCTAAACCTCAATCCACACACATGAGTGTATATATATATATATATATATATATATATATATATATATATATATATATATATATATATATACATACAGATTGCCAACTTAGAGAATAATAGTCAGGAGGTCTTATAAACATCTTAATCAATTAATTCCAGTAACACCCCGATTTTTTTTTGCAAACACAATACTTTTCCTCTATACTTACGGTATAAATGAGGAAAAGTTATAATATAAAATCTTATAAAATATGTTATACTAAGTAGAACAATATTCCATTACGTAAGGACGACTAAATATATTATATAAAAATATAAAATGTTATAGATATTATAGCACATAGTATGTTCATGTAGTGTTAAAATTTGTATTATAGTATTATATCCGTTTCAACTGCTCGGGTCAAGTACTGGAAACTGAATTTTCATCGTCAATTCCTAGAATCCATTTGTCTAATATTAGATGCACCTTCAGCTTTGATACATTTTAGTTAAACCAACTACAACCCAGATTAATTCTTCCACAAAACGGATCAAAGCAACGTTTTGATTCAATGTTTGTAGTTAATCAAATTTATCCTCTGTTGAGAAAGTAAATATTCGGTGATTTTACTGTATCCTCTTCGTAAAATTTATACTGAATAAATAAACACTACCTTGACGAAAAATAGTAACTAGTAATGAAGAAGAGATAACTAAAATAAAATGAAAAAAAGTAAAGTAACTGTTTAGGTTAAATAAATGAATAAAAAAAGGAAAAAATTAAAGTAACTTGTAATGTAAAGTAAGTAAAATAAAATAAATAAAGTAACTAGTAATGTAAAATAAAATAAAGTTACCAGTAATGTAAAATAAATAAATAAAATAAAATGAAAAAAAATAAAAACTAGTAATGTAAAAAATAAAATAAAATAAATAAAAGAATATAATAAAATAAAAAAATAAAGTAACCAGTAATGTAAAATAAATAAATAAAATAAAATGAAAAAAATTAAAGTAACTAGTAATGTAAAGTAAGTAAAATAAAATAAATAAAGTAACTAGTAATGTAAAATAAATAAATAAAGTAACCAGTAATGTAAAATTAATAAATAAAATAAAATGAAAAAAATTAAAGTAACAAGTAATGTAAAGTAAGTAAAATAAAATAAAATGAAAAAAAAAATAAAGTAACTAGTAATGTAAAATAAATGATCATAATAACTTTTATGATCCAACAAAAATCATGGATGTACTTGTCGTATTGAAACAAAACTTTGTGTACTTATTTATTAAGTATAGATGTACAAGATAAGACTCTTGTACCGAATTTCAACTCAATTGTATTATTTCCCGATTTTTACTTTCCCTCAATTATACAATATAGGAATGGTTTTACATTTTTTTTTAAAAAAACGTATAAAAGTCAATCCATAAAACTGGAACTAATGCTGGTAATGAGATGAAACTTGGAACGTATGTTAGTCATATACATAACTACATGCGTACTTAATCTTAATCCGATCGCATCATTTTCCGCGTTTTATGAATTTTCGAAATTTTTGCTGTCATATTTGCGCGTTAAGGACGTCATGAAAAATTATTTTCCGGATAGCATAAGAACACCTATAGACTGATTTTGGTACAAAGTTTCTCTAGCATTAATACTCTGGAAAAAACCACTAATTTTTCATATCCAAGGCAATATTCAGGAAATAAAATTAAAATATTGCAAAATTGACTATTTTTCCTTGCTTTATCAAATGAATCCAACTGTCATCCCGAATTTCAATTTTCTACGATTTTTCGAAGTGCCTTAGAATCATGATGAATGAGTCAGTCAGTCAGGGTCGAAATTAATCAATTTCAAAAGAAAATATCTCTTTAACTATGAATAATAGAGAGTTGTGTTATTTTTTTTTTTTTTTGGCATTAGTCGGTAGACTATGCAGCCATGATTAGAGTTGTATTATTAAAATTAATATTGTTTCGTTCTAATATTTGCGAAAGCCTCATTGTAAGTTTCTAGCTTAATTCAGTCAAAAGATACAAGGGGGTAGAAAATGCTTCGAATAACTTTGAGAAAAGTGGGTCCATTAGTGCTATCCTTAGATATGAAACCTGTACCTTATAAAGGAAGACTAGGCTGAGGCACTACCGTGCCCCCAAGTCTGCATCTAAGCAGACAACAGCACTTGGAAGCACTTATTGTGCTTCTTGGAAGCAGCACAACTAGATATAAAGTCTAATTTTTGAGCCATGTTTCAACTCTGTAGCACAAAGACAGTCGAAATTATGCGACACACACAGACAGCATGATAGAATTAAAAATGTAACTAATGATTTTATTCTTTCAATCAATAAGGCAATTTAGTTATAAGGCGTAATTACTTCTGGTGAAATTAGTATAATATATATATATATATATATTATATATATATATATATATATATATATATAATATATATATATAATATATATATATATATATATATATATATAATATTAATATATATATAATTATATATATATAAATATATTATACATAATGGTGTATATATATATACACCATTATGTATAATAATAATTCTTCAGTGATCACAAAAAACTAAATTAAATTGTTATTTCCTTTTTTAGGGATAACTTAACAATTTATTGCCGCTGTAGTTAGCTTAAAAAACAATAAAAAAATATAGTACGCGTAAGAGATAAGAAAGTAAGATATAAATTAATAAAAAGTGGGTAGATTAAAACTAAAAACAAAGAGAGTAAAATGAAAATAAAAACAAACTCGTAATAGCACTGCTGACGTGATAATAGTATATTATGCTACTAGGCAGCAAAATGGAATTTTGCAGACGAGTTTTATAAATTTGCCCCCGAGCCGAAGGCGAGGGAAGGCTATGGAAATTACCTGCAGAGGCGTAAGCCGAGGCAGGTAATTAACCCATTTGACAGACGAGGCGAAGCCGAGGCTGGCAAATGGCGAATTACCTGCAGAGGCGTAAGCCGAGGCAGGTAATTAATAGCACGAGTCTGCAATGTTTCCTTTGCTGCATAGTAGCATATACTATTTTATCTACTGACGGCAGAAAAAATACACAAGAGATTATTTTAAATACTTGCTGCGAGATTTTACAGGCAGTAAAGACTGCTTTGAAGTAGATGCAACGCTGACAATATCAGGTGGAGTGTGGTCCAATAACTCGTCAATGTCAACAATGTTTGTATCTTTATTCACTTCACTGTTGTTCTCACTCAACTTAACTTTAGTTTACAGATTTAGTTTTTGATAACGTTCTATTTTTGTAACTTTATATACTTAAACTAAATATAACAACATGAAATACAAAATCTGACGACTTAAACATTAAAAATCTGTCGATTCATAAACAGCTGGTAAATAATTTAATTTAATGCCAAAATTATCAGTGTTGCCACTTTGTTTCTAAAACATTATATATTATTAGATAAAAAAATGTTAAATGTTAAACATTTAATAATAATATCGTAATTTTAAGTAACAATAAAGAAAGTTACATACTAGAAACAAGCTAGAATAAATCATAGTTTACAAAATAAAACAATACCGAAATTCACGCAATAATTTGTAAAATAATAACCTCCGCTCATTCATTTTCCCGCCTAGGGAGTTTGGACTTGTTTCCCATGTTATTTAAATGAGCCATAACTCCCTAGTACTTTTTTCATTATCAAAACATTTTGCGTACTGTTTTGAAACATTTTGCGTACTGTTTTGAAATATTTTCCGTATTGTTTGACAGTGTAGGTAAAATGACATTTTGCAGCTTAAAAACAGTCCAGTAATGGCTAATTTTGCTGCCGTGAGTAGATAAAATACATTACCTAATAATGAAGTTATAAGTAGTGTCCTCATGTCGGGAGTATGCGCTGTAGGTGCAAGGAAGGCTTCGTACGCTCGACTGGTCACTGCCGCAGCGTCGTATAATCTATCTACTAATCGCAAACAGTCTATCACCCTTTCTTATATTTATTACGCTTTTTTCCCTAATTATTTTCTTTAATTTTAACCTTCTTCCCCACTTACTTGTCAACACTGTTTAATTGGTGATAATTAATTCAAAATCGAACGAATTTTACATGTTAATTAAACGTTTCGGATAAAGGAAGTAAATAAAATGAATGACGAGCACAACGAAGATCAATTTTAGCAACGTATACGTAAAGCAATAAATTAATTTAAATACGTAATAATAATACACATTAATAAACGTATTAATACTTAGTTATCATTTTTTTCAATTTTTACTTTTCTTCGTTTATACCGTAGGTAGATAGGAAAAGTATTGTGTTTGCTAAAAAACCGAATCCAGGATAAAACCGTAATTATCCGTTTCAGGGGTTTTAAGGCTTACTGAGTGGTTTCTCATAGTTATTTGTCTGTATGTGTGTGTGTACCTGTTTTCATCGTAGCTCCCAGTGTATTTATGCTAGAGAGTTAAAACTTGGTACAAAAATCAGTCTACTGCTATAGTTGTGCTATTCGGAAAATTTTTTTATGACGACATTAACCCGCAATAATGTCTCCTCAAAAATTTCAAAAAATCATAAAACACGGAAAAATGATGCGATCTAATTGAAATTTAGCACGCATGTAGCCATGTATAATACGTATAAGACGAAATGTAGAGATGTATAAGACGATATGTGCTAAGTTTCATCTCATTATCAGCATTAATTCAATTTTTTTATTAAATTACTTGTGTACGTTTTTTTTAAAAATGTAAAAAATCAGGAAATGATTTTATTGAGTTAAAATTTAGTACAAACAAAAACCTTCAATTAATAAATAAGTACGGACAAGTATTTCAATCATTTTTGTTGGATCATAAAAATTAAGTAGCATTGAACGTGGTCAGAGCTGTATGGGTGACTGCTGAGAATGATACGGATGTACTTACTAGCTGTGAACGAGCGAGGTGAGTCCGAAGAGATATTGCAGTATAAATTTGGCGAATTTTATATTCTGAGGACGAGCAAAGCAAGTCTGAAGGAAGCTGGGAAGATGAGCGTAGCGAATCCGATGCAATGAGGTACCCGATTTTGTAAAGAACGATATATATATCGTTATTAAATCGGTTGTGGAAATAAAGCTTTTGTAACTCTAAATTAATTTTGTAAGGAGTTCTACTCAATTTTTTAAGAGAAAGAGTTGCAGAAAATCTATTTTTGTAGATATTAATGAAATTAATATCTACTAAGGCTTGTACAAGAAAGCCGCAGCGGAAAAGGTGCTACAGAAAAATGTTTAAAACAATTTTTTGACACCATTTAGACAAGTTAAGAAGCTATTTTGGAAATAAAATAAATAGTTACGGTAAAGTAGGAATGATGAGATACTGTATTATAACTCTCATCCTGAGTAAACAAATAAAAACATGACAAATTTCTACACCGAATACACCATCCCCCAACATAATGGGGGGGGGGGCATTAAAAGAGAATGCTCTTTTGATCTCATGTTTTATGGTAATAATTTATTCTCATATTGGGTCGATTGGGTCGATTATACTAAAAACACAAACTGCAGCTAAAAGTATTCTTTATATGGCCCAAAAAACTAAATAAACCAAAAAATGACAACCTCATAAGCGTACTTTAGTATTAAAAATTCGCTTAAATATTTTTGAAATTTAAATTTAATTTCCTCTTTAATAGCCGCAATTAGAATGTAATTTGTAAGTTAAAATTTGGTAACAGAATTTCGTAATTTTTAAAATTAAGGATCCAATTTGATGAACAGGATTTAGATAAACGAAATATGACGATATGCTCGGCGATAGCAATACCCTTCTGACTACGCAATGGCGATAGCAATACGCTTATAACTACGCAATGGCGATAGCAATACGCTTATAACTACGCAATGGCGATACGATTGATGATTGGCTATGATGATACGGCTATGGCGATTTAATTTTTATTGATCTCTCGAGTAGGGATAGTTACAATGCTATTTTAACCAGCTACTTAAATTGCCTTGTTGATATAGCTATATACAAGACTTTTCAAAAGTTGCAGTCGATTCGAAGAGTAGCAAATCTTTTTTCGTCTTACCTTAAACCTAACTGAAAACAGGAGTGTTCTCATAGTTAACCTAGGGATTGAAGCATCAATGAAATAGGAGTTCTCTCATATTAAGCCTAGGATTGAAGCAGTGAAAATAAGTTCTCTCCAGGATTGAAGCATTCAATGAAAATATAGTTAAAATTGAAGCATTCAAGAAAAGGAGTCTTCTCATAGTTAAGCTTGAGATTGAAGCATTCAATGAAAATAGGATTCTTCTCTAAGGGATTGAAGCATTCAATGAAATAGGAGTTCTCTCATAGTTAAGCCTGATTGAACATCAATGAAAAATAGGAAGTTCTTCTCATAGTAAGCCTGGATTGAGCATTCAATGAAATAGGAGTTCTTCTCATAGTTAAGCCTTGAGATTGAAGCATTCAAAAAATAGGAGTTCTTCTCATAGTTAAGCCGAGGATTGAAGCATTCATGAAAATAGGATTCTTCTCTAGTTAAGCCTAGGATTGAAGCATTCAATGAAAATAGGAGTTCTTCTCATAGTAAGCCTGGATTGAAGCATTTCAATGAAAATAGGAGTGTTCTCATAGTTAAGCCTTGAGATTGAAGCATTCAATGAAAATAGGAGTTCTTCTCATAGTTAAGCCTAGGATTGAAGCATTCAATGAAATAGGAGTTCTTTCTCCCTTGAGATTAAGCATTCAATGCAACAGGAGTTCTTCTCATAGTTAAGCCTAGGATTGAAGCATTCAATGAAAATAGGAGTTCTTCTCATAGTTAAGCCTTGAGATTGAAGCATCAATGAAAATAGGAGTTCTCTCATAGTAACCTGGATTGAAGCATTCAAGAAAATAGAGTTCTTCATAGTAAGCCTAGATAAGCATTCAATGAAAATAGAGTTCTCAAAGCCTTGAGATGAAGCATCAACAAAATAGGAGTTCTTCTCATAGTTAAGCCTATGGGAAAGCATTCAATGAAAATAGGATCTTCTCATAGTTAAGCCTGAGATTGAAGCATTCTGAGAATAGCAGTTCAATGAAAAAGATCTTCTCATAGTTAAGCCTGAGATTGAACATTCAATCAAAATAGGATTCTCTCATAGTAAGCCTAGGATGAAGCATTCAATGAAATAGGAGTTCTTCTCATAGTTAAGCCTAGGATTGAAGCATTCAATGAAAATAGGAGTTCTTCTCATAGTTAAGCCTAGGGATTGAAGCATTCAATGAAAATAGGAGTTCTTCTCATAGTTAAGCCTAGGGATGAAGCATTCATGAAAATAGAGTCTTCTCATAGTAAGCCTTGATTGAAGCATCAATGAAATAGGAGTTCTTCTCATAGTTAAGAGATTGAAGGTTCTTCTCATAGTTAAGCCTAGGGATTGAAGCATTCAATGAAAATAGGAGTTCTTCTCATATTAAGCATTCAATCAAAATAGGAGTTCTTCTCATAGTTAAGCCTTGGGATTGCAGCATTCAATGAGGGAATATTTTTGAAGCCTTATTTTCGTTGATTTCTTTTAAAATGACCTTATTTTTTTCTTTAGTTCTCGTAAATCTGATTTCCCTTGGTTTTAACGTCAACCTTAAAATTGTAAATATTGAATATACAAAAATTACAAGGGAAATGATGATTAGGCATGTGACATTGAGAATAATTCTTACTTCGAAAAAAATGGTACAAGAAAACATTATACGATAATAGGGCTAGGCGGATTAGTTATATACGTAACAGCTATAGTCAGCTGACTCTTCGCTAATATTTAACTAAAGTAACTTAGTTAAAGCAATATACATAATATACATATAAAATAAATTTAACCAATTATGTTTTGTAGCAGACCACTTATGCTTTAAGCAAAATAGAATTCACCATTTAAAATTTTCCCAGATCTTTATTTCGCGGGTTACAAGTACTATATTAACTGTAATTCGTACTAGTACAAGGATCTTGAATGAAGGGGATGACACATTAAGTCGATTTGTCGTATAACAAAGTGACCCCATCAAGAACAAAGAAATAGAGAAGAATCCACTACAAAAAACATGTAAAAAACAAACTGCACATGCTTAATACAAACTACGCATGCTTACAATCATTGCATTAACTGCGCAGGTCCTAAATTTAAAAGCAAACTTACCTTTCAATGGTTTCCAGTTTTTTTGCTTATTTAGAAGGTTATAAACAAATAGTGAAAAGAAATATCTTTTCTTTTATTAACTGTTTCATTTTAATTGACTTAACACCAAAGGTAACTTATAAAATCACAACTAACAAGCACAGAAGAAAGTTAAGGAGCAAACTTTAATTATCATTGTTACATAACCTTCGTTTCGCGCCTTTTTTTTACTTTAACCATGGGAAGGTAAGTTTGCTCCTATTCCTCTATCTCATACAATGTCCATGGGGTCAGAAAAGTTCCATAATGCATCATTCAAGTTCCTTGTACAGACTAATTCCGTCCGTATGAACGTACGTACGTCCTTACACGTATAAATACATTTAAAGTAGTCCCTCTCATCTCTATGTCACTCTAACTCTATGTTCTATTTTCACTCTCATCTCTATGTCACTCTCAACTTTATGTTCTATTTTCAGTCTCACTCTATGTACTATTTCACTCTCATCTCTATGTCACCTCAACTCTATGTTCTATTTACTCTATCTCTATGTCACTCACTTTATGTTCTATTTCATCTCATCTCTATGTTCTATTTTCACTCTCATCTCTATGTCACTCTCAACTCTATGTTCTATTTTCACTCTCATCTATCTCTATGTCACTCTCAACTCATTTGCTTTTTAAATCAACTTTATTAGTTTAAGAAAATTTGTAATATTCATTTTAATTTTCCTTTTAAATTCATTTCTTTGAATTTATAATACCTTGTTACAAACTTTTTTTATTTTTAATCTGTTGGCAACAGATAATAATTTATGTACTAATTGTAGCTATTGAAAATTTATGCCTGGTTAAGTGGAAGAGATGACCTTAAGGTCCATAAGTTCGTACAAACGCCGGATTTGACAGGAGGTTAAACTCCGTGATCAACACCGACGGGAAATCAGCCCCAACTTTTCACACGGTATTTTATACCTATATAGTTCAAACTCTACCCCGATAAAAAATGAGTTACAGGAATGAAACCCCGCCTATGAACGAAGTATATTTTTGGAATCTGAATAAAATACAACCAGGATTATGCACATTAGATTAAAAATCAGGAGATACTTTTTCGCTGCTACAATACTTTTCTCTCCAGGAAAAGCACAAACAGCAAAATTTCATTGAGAAATTCGTCAACTCGTTATCATGTTTATGTCAAAAAGTTCACAGCCAACTAGATATCACATGGAAGAATAATTACTCTATTTTTTTCTTATCAGTATCGTTATCACTTTACTAGTTTATCGCTAATATTATAGCTTTTTAAACAACAATTTTGTCTAAACGACAATTAAATCGCATCGAGGTGCTAATGAATTAAACAACTTTTCCTGAAGCTAATTATTTCATTTGAATTAAGTTGTTTTGACAAAATACAAATTAAAAGTTATAAATTAATACGGAAAAATCCACTTTGGAAATTTATAAACTAAAGCTAACTAAAAAGACTTTTAGTTTAGTCTTTTTTTAATTTAGTTTTTTTTAGTCTAGTCTTAGTCTTAATAGTCTTAGTCTTAGCCTTAGTCTTAGTCTTTGTCTTAGTTTAGTCTAGTCTTAGTCTTAGTGTAGTCTAGTCTATTCTTAGTCTTAGTCTTAGTATTTGTCTTAGTCTAGTATATTCTAGTTTTAGTCTTAGTCTTAGTCTTAGTGTATTCTAGTCTATTCTTAGTCTTAGTCTTAGTCTAGTCTAGTTTTAGTCTTAGTTAAGACTAAGACTAAAACTAGACTTAGACTAAGGTCTTAGTCTTTGTCTTAGTCTAGTCTAGTCTAGTCTTAGTCTTACTCTTAGTCTTGGTCTTAGTCTAGTCTAGTCTAATCTTAGTCTTAGTCTTTGTTTAGTTTAGTCTTTTTAATTAATTTTATAATAAACTTAACATATTCGCGTCAAATAATGATTCTATTTTTTTGAATCTTAGAATATATTATGTTCTTAAGTTGGCTTCTATTGTTAAAGGCATCGTCAGGAATGTCTTGATTTATAATAATATATAATAATTATTACGTACACAATTGCATTTGGTTATATTTATTTGCAATTGGAATTTGATACGAAAACTCTAAAAACGTTTGTCATGAATGTTTTTTCATTGAATAATTTACAGGAAGACCTCAAAAAATTACACATTTATATATATATATATATATAAATATATATATATATATATATATATATATATATATATTATATATATATATATATAATATATATATATATATATATATATATATATATATATATATAATATATATATATATAATATAATATATATATATTATATATATATATATATATATATTAATGTGTAATTTTTTGAGGTCTCTTCCTGTAAATTATTCAATGATGAAACATTCATGACAAACGTTTTTAGAGTTTTCGTATCAAATTCCAATTGCAAATAAATATAACCAAATGCAATTGCAGATATGCATTTCAAACTTAAAAGACTTTTAAACTCTGGCCAAGGGAAAAATATAATACATAACTACAAACGTTATTTCCCAGGTTTAATTCATTTTTTACTTCATTTTTTTTTTTAGATGTAAATATCTCGGTACAAAATAAAAGTAAAAAATTTCACGTGTTTCCAACAAATAAAAAATGAATAAAGGTCTGACTTAGGTCATGTCACGTTTAAAACAGGAATGTTGAATTTGTGAAACATCTTGTTACGGAGGAATTTATAAGAAAGAGCTGTGATGTGGGTATAAGAATACCTTGTCTATCTTTGAATATTCTTCTTTAGAAAATTCACGTGAAGCATTTTCCGCAAAACGTTTTATGTATATTATTTTCTATTTATTAAAATGTACATTTGCTTAATTATCTTATAGCACTGTTCTTTAGTTAACACACAATTCTTTAGAGGACTAATAAATAATAATAAAAGCTTTAAAAGACTGGATTTATGTAGGGATAGGCGATATTTTGAGAGGGTAGACACTCATCAAGATATATATATATATATATATATATATATATATATATATATATATATATATATATATATATATATATATATATATATAATATATATATATATATATATATATATATATAATATATATATATATATATATATAATATATATATATATATATATATATATTGTTATTAGAAACTTGTTTAAGATAGACCCTTTCTGACATGGGCAAACAGTTAGTAATTCTTATCTGTCTAACGACAAACGCTATCTCGTATCCAGACCGAGACTGCCTACGAGTTATTCTTCTTCCAAGTACCCGGCCTAGCCCTAACAGTCTCACATCTGTAAGAAAGGGTCCTCGTACTAGCCATATATAATAACTCTATCTAATAAAACAGTACTCAGATCTCATCATTATTCTTATAATTACAATCAGACTAAATCTACTTAATATGAGTACTTCATCTTAATCTTAATACTAGTGATGGTTCCATGACTAATCCTTTTTATCTAACAATATATATATATAATATATATAATATATAAATAATATATATATTATTATATATATATATATATATATATTGTTTTAGAAACTTGTTAAGATAGACCCTTTCTGACATGGGCAAACAGTAGTAATTCTTATCTGTCTAACGACAAACGCTATCTCGTATCCAGACCGAGACTGCCTACGAGTTATTCTTCTTCCAAGTACCCGGGCCTAGCCCTAACAGTCTCACATCTGTAAGAAAGGGTCCTCGTACTAGCCATATATAATAACTCTATCTAATAAAACAGTAACTCAGATCTCATCATATTCTTATAATTACAATCAGACTAAATCTACTTAATATGAGTACTTCATCTTAATCTTAATACTAGTGATGGTTCCATGACTAATCCTTTTTTATCTAACAATATATATATATATATATATATATATATATATATATATATATATATATATATATATATATTATATATAATATATATATTAATATATATATATCATTTTCTGATTTTTTACAATTTTTTAAAAAATTGTACACAGGTCACAAAACTGAACTAATGCTGATGAGATGAAAAATAATTATTTCGCGATTTATGATTTCTCAAACTTTTTGCTGAGTTATTATTGCGGGTAATGACTTTATAAAAACATATTTTCCAAATAGCACAACTACAGCAGTAACTGATTGGTACAAAGTTTCTACTTTTTAGCATAAATACACTAGGAGCTACGATGATAACAGACTCACACACACACCCACACACACACACATACTGACAGAAAACTTTGAGAAAACCACTTTGGAGGCCTTAAAAAACACCTGAAACGAAAAATTCCGGTTTCACCCGGTTTCGGATTTTTTGCAAGAACAATACTTTTCTTATATATACGTACGGTATAAATGAGAAAAATTAAAAATACATCTTGTTCGTAACAAACTGATTAATAAAGTAAAAACATCGAATAAAAAGATGAAACGCTAAGAAAATACAAGCAAGTAATTACAAAAATGGCATAAAATTGCCAAATAAAAATATTTTGAAGAAATAAGAGGATAGGTACCCTTGAATGAAATTGCTTGTCTTCCTTGATGAATATACAAACACTAAATGGTTAGGGAAATTAAAAATGCATTTTTATTTTTTTTTTTTTATTTGAGAGGTTCAGATAATAAATATTTTTTTAGCTTGATTTGGGAATCGTTCTTCTTATCTCTTGGTCGGAGGATTCTTGCCCAAGGCGAATGGAGCCGATGAGTTGGTCTGAATTCGATATGTGCCCTGGGCTCTGAAATCATAAACAAAATTAAAAAATAACCTTTACTTGACTAATTAATAAATCGATTGTTCATTTAAACAAATATAGAATAATATCCTGATACTAAACAACAGCCTGTCGACTTCACAAAATATCGAGATTTTATAAAAGACTAAATAAAAGAGTAATAAGAAGAAGAGGATCATTTCTACAGGCATAGAGATATATGTATACTAGAGAGGGCATAGCCTATCTCAATACATTGAGAGGCCTGAAACATTTGTTTAGGGCTCTCAGGGGCTCTGTCTAACCTCATTGAAACCTCCTTCAAGAGTAAGTTTAGGTTATTTTAAATTAATTTATTTTGGTTTCCCGCACATTTTTTGTGTTTTGATTTGTATTTTTAACGTTCTCCTATATAAGTTATTGTAATTTGTACTGATTATTTGATTGTATTTATAATCGAAGGTGGTCAGGTTACTTTCTTGATGTTTCACAATTTAACTATAGGGCCCCTGGCCCTTCTAGTAATAATATCTCTATGTCTACAGGCGCATGGATATCCCTGTAGTGCAAACCACTTGTTGGTTTGGTACACGTGGATTAAATTATATTAAATAAAACTCCAGTATTTCAGCCACCAGTATACTATTGTAAATAAGTCAATAATAAGGGTTTTTTCGCTATGCGCGGGTATTTCTGAGCTCTAAAGACTGATAGTTGTATTTTCAAAAATTAAAGAGGTTTAATTTACTTAAGATAATAGCTAATGGAACCATTAGCAACTATCTTATACTTTATCATATCCTGATACTTGTTGTATTGAGATATACTAAATTGTATTGAGATGCTAAAAAATCGGAACCCGCATTTTCACCTGAATTATCCGTTTCAGGATAATTAAAGTTTGTGTGTTTTCTAAAGCCTGCAGATGCACCCATTTTTAACTACTTCATCAGATTTTCAGGATTTTCAGGTATGCCAGTGTGTCTAGGGACCCATTTCAAATTTTGTACTCCTTAAAAATGGCATTAAATTTAAACTTTTGCACCAAAATTTAACTTTAACGTACGTTTGATCGATATAGTATCCAGCTAATAGGGTGGTTTCTTCGCCTTTATCCACCTTACATACATCACTTCTAAAGAAATAATCTACAAAATTAGAGACGGTGCATTTAGCTCCCCAAAACCCAGGAGTTGATGCACTTATTGATTCGCCGTAGTACAACACTGCTCTGTAATGATCGCAACTTCCATCTGAAATTTATCATCAAATTGATTATAGAGTAAATTAGTTCTATTAAAATTTTAATTGACTTTTAAACTTTTGTAATATCCATTAATTACTTATTAATGGATAATTACTTATTTATTACTTATATAAATGGCGGATTTTTCAAAATAAAGCTTGAAAGACGAGAATTTTTTTTTAATTGATATTCAGTGAAATTTGAAGCATCAGATGTAATCATCGTCCACCTGCAGTTATCATTGAGAAGTTCTGATCCGCTTAGTTGAGCCCGCCTTTGATATAGACGATAAACTAACGTTCCTGAAGTTTGATTAAGTTAAAACTAAACATGAAACTGCTATTTTTAAATAATTAGTATTGTGATAATTATTAAAGAACAGATATGTCATATATCCTAGAAAAGTGTGAGAAATTAAATTTTCGATTATAATTAAAAGCAAAACTTACTTAAATAACAACCAGGCTGGTCAAAACCATTATTAAGATAGAAATCAACTTTTCCTACTGGTTTAACTACACCACTTGATCCAGCATCAGTGTGGTAAACGTCAAGGAAGTCGGCATCGTCTGGTGACATTCTAGAATCTGGTGGTGTACGGTCTGATTCGAACAGTGGTAGAGCTGGATCCAAACCTAATCACCAAAATAGCATAGAATTATGCTTATAAATTTAATTAACAAATGCATTAAATCGTAGAAGTGATGGTAGTCAGGAAAAATAACTAAAAGAAAGTTTATGCAGGTTATGAAAGATAGGTTACACACAAGGATGTTGAATAAAGGGGATGACGCACTAAGTCGAATTGCCATTCAACAAAGTGACCCCATCGAAAATCAAAACATAGAGAAGAAAGCAGTACGAAACACACGTCAAAAACCAACTGCACATGCTTGGTACGAACTGCGCATGCTTATGATCCTTATAACAGCGCAGGTCTTAAAATTTAGAGGCAAACTTTACTCTCAATGGGTTTCCCATTGTTTTGCTTGCGAAGGTTATAAACAAATTGAAAAAAGTTCATACTTTTTAACTGTTTTTTGTTAATATTGCTTAAAATTAACAACATTAAAGAAAATGAAGAACATTACAACCAAAATTGAATCTTGAAAACTAGCAAAACATTTCACTAGGCTAAAAAGAGACAAAATATTAACACATTTAACTCACTCTCTACGAAAAGTAAACGGTAAAGCTTCAATTACTCTCAATGGACTCTGGCTACCTAGAGTCCAAAATGTAAAATATAAGCACAAATGACTTGACAAGCACCAAATGTAACAATAACGGATGCACTGAAGAAAGTTGAGCAGCAAACTCGACAACCAAGAATTGTATGTTTGGCGCCTTTTTCTCTATCTCTTACAACTTCTATGCGATCAGAAATGTTCCTTAATGCGTCATCCCCTTTCTTCAACATCCTTGGTTACACAGGACCAAGTTATGTGAAGGCCCTTAACTACTAGAGGGAGGTACTTTAACCACACAGTATCTTATCACACTAATCACATTGCATGATTTTTGCGCCGATATGGGGTGTTGAGAATGGGGGGGGGGTAGTCTATTGTACTTGAAGGATTTAAGGTAGCTAATGGAAAGAGCTACGTTACCGTACCACTAATTACCGTGCTTTACCACCCGGGTCCTCCCTCTAGTAGTATAAACCACTTTGAAGTTATTTAACAAGTTATGTAACAACTTCATCTTTGCTTTGAATTTCCATGGTATTAGATGAGATACAAAAGTAAATAAAGATTTAGGTCTTCCGGTGGTGACCGCGTCAATGTAGAAACACAATGCTCTACACAACTGAACAGTTCAGTTTTGTTGAGCATTGTATTTCTATCCATGATGTCCTACATCCCTGAAGATGCCTCCCACAGTGGAAGCGAAACGTCGGATTCTTCATCTACATTGACGCGGTCACCACCGGAAGACCTAAATCTTCATGACAATAACCGCGGAAGCCTACGCAGTTTAAAAGTAAATAAATATCTTATAAATCACAGATGATGATTTTTACATGTAATTGAAAAATTCAGGCGCGGAGGTCCGCAAGCTGGGCGAATTTCCATTGGAATGCGTGCTTCCTTACTTAACAGTCCACATCATTAGTTAGCATAAGTAATAGGTAATACGTCTTAGCATCAAGGAACTTATATAAAGGGGAAGGAACATATCAGGCCTTCACAATGTCGCCACTCCCCACCGCTATTCCTTCAGGCACTCGTAGCACTACTACATCCTTCCTATCATCAGGTTATAAAATGTCCAGTAATGTTTTAGTCCACTATACTCATAAGAGATTCTATACTGTCTACAAGATGATACATACATCTGTATACATTACTTTCCTTAGACATTGCATTACCTGGATCACGGAATTGTTTTGGTTACAGTTTTTTTTTTGGGGGGGGGGGGGCATTGGTCTACTAGGACCATACAGCCATGGCATACTTATATACAGACTTCTTTACATTCTATTGAACTGTTGACAAATGTTGAACTGTAAGCAACTGTTGACCTTACGATATTTCTAATTAAAACTCCCATCTGTACCTTAAACGATCCAACCTTTAGAATGTTCCGTTTTCACCCCACTCTCACACCCATTCCCCTACTCCTCTTCTTTAAATGCTTATTTCGACTTCTTAAAATTAAATTAAATATTTTTTACTGTTTATTATATTTTTTAAACACATTCAATCATTTTATATGCCAACATTTTTTTTTTGGAAAAATGTAAATGCTCTATTGGTTGAGGTACCAAACACCCCGTAAGAGAATTTGTGAATAATGCGTCGATGTTGAAACGTCTTACTCAGATTGGAACTAGCTGACATTAATTCTCTGTCCTGTTATTATATACTTCAGATGGATTATAGCTAATATGCCACATGAATTAATTGTAAAACGTTAATTTGAAATTTGATGTTTTAGCTACATACATCAATTTTAGTTTTCTTACTTTTGTCTGAAGAATATAAAATTTTCCTCACCTAAGTGAGGAGGAGGATTAATCAACCCCCTAATACTTCTATTAAAATGAATATCAATAGCCTCCTGCAGTTAACAGTTGAAAATTCTTGTAAAGTAAGGATCTATTAAAGAACCCCTAAAATATCTAAACACTGCAAACCTCGCATTACATGTACGTATTGATTAAAGTATGTTCATAAAACTACTTATAACTCACTAGTACTTAACAATAGTATAACACACGGTTATAATTAGTTGACAGCATGGAAAAATATTGTTGAGGAACCAACAAGTGGCCTTGTATGAAATTGACCTGATGAGCCAAATCAGGCCAGGTATTAAGTTGGCCTGATAACTGATATGAAATTGTTGGAGTCGTTTAACATCCATGATTAACTTTATTGGCTCTCTCGCATTATTTCCCCACGCTGTCAACAGATTATAACCCTGTGTGTTACTATAAGAATAAAAAATGTCATTAGGCTGTTATTTCTGACTACGGCTAAGCAGAATCTCATGTGCATAAAGTAAGCTAGAAAAGCAGGAATAATATTCTTACCTGTCATTCGCTTAACAGTCGTGTTAGCGATACTTTTAAAATAGGTACCAATGTTGCCAGCAATTTGAGCTCCCAAGCTGAACCCGATAATATGTAGGTTGTCTCGGTTAATCAGATCAGGTTTAGATTTCATCATGTCAAGCAGCTGTCTAGCAGTGCAGTTTGCAACGGTTTTCACGTTAGACGCTGCGGAAAAGTAACAGGGCAGTTTTCCAAGAGGTTTCCAGTCAACGGAGATTATGTTATATTCTCCAATTGAAAACAAAGCTGGAAATAATAGAATGATTAATTAGTCCTCTAATTATTCGTATAATTAAAGGTAAAGATAGTTATAAGAAGGGGATAGACGGTATTTATCAAGAAAACACACTCATTTTGGGCTTTTTCACAAAAAGTGAATTTTTAATAATCTATTTAAAGAAAACATTAAGGCCCGTATTCAAAGACATTTTCCTAACTTTCTCCTTAAGGATTCCTTAAGGAGACCTTAAACTTTCCTAAACTAGAACTAAAATATAATTCACACCTAAAGGATTCCTTAAGGAGGCCTAAACGTTTCATTTAGATGTGAGTTTAAGTATGAGTAAACGTCTTTGAATACGGGCCTAAGTCTTGGAGAATCAGTATTGTTTTGCCAAGGGGAAGCCATAGCGCTATGGATTAATACAGAAATTATTTTATTATTAAGTACTTTAATTTCATTTTGTTTCCTTTTCTCTCACAATAAAGGAGGAAGCATTGTAGGTATAATGAAGGTTGTATAATTAAAGATTACTATAAGAAAAAAACAATAAAATTAAAATAGACATAATAAAGTTAAAAAAACTAAATGAAAATAAAATAATTAATTTTTAATAATTAATTAATTATTAATTGCATAATTAATCATTTGCTCACGTAATAATTTTATAGTTTGAACAAAAAGTATGGTGAACAAGTAGCCGTTGAAAATTTATCACTGATATTATGAGCACAAAACATTATGAAACAAAAAATCGGGTACGGGGTACTTCGGAACTTTTTCTCATCACATCGGATTCATTTTGCTCGTCCTCAGAACATACAATTTGCCAAATTTATACTGCAACATGTCCTCGGACTCGCTCGTCCTTAGATAGTAAATGAATCCGTTTTATTCTCAGCGGTCATTCATACAGCACTGACCACGCTCATTGCTGCTTACCTTATCCAACAAAATCATGGATATACTTGTCGTATTGAAAAGAAACTTTGTGTACTTATTTATTAAGTAAAGGTGTACACTTGTACTAAGTTTCAACTCAATTAGATTTTTTCCGATATTATACAATTTTTTAGAAAATGTACACAAGTCTTTTGATAAAAAATTAAACTAATACTGATAATGATATGAAACTTGACAAATATGTTAGTCTTAAACACAGCTACATGCGAGCCAAATTTCAATTGGCACGCAAATCTTTAATTTTTAAAAATTTTTGCTAAGTCATTATTGCGGGTTAATGGCGACATAAAAATATTATTTTCCGAATAGCACAACTACAGCAATAGATTGATTTTTCTATTAAAGTTTCAACTCTCTAGCATAAATAAACTAGGAGCTGCGATGATAACACACACACATACAGACAGGCAACTTTGAGAAAACCAGTCAGGAAGCCTTGAAAACGGCTGAAATGGATAATTCCGGTTTCGGATTTTTTGGCAAACACAATACTTTTCCTAAATACCTACGGTATAAATGAGGAAAAGTAAAAAAAACACTAATATTTTGTTTTATTAAATTAAAATAGAATAAATAGAGTAATAAAATTATTTAATTATGTTAAAATACATCGATAAAATACATTACACTAATATAATCTAACGAATATAATCTACTTGAAATTGGTCGTTATTATATGAAAGAAAATATGTGGATGAAACGGTTAACAGCTTTAGACAAAAAATAGATTAAGCCAATATAGACTAAAAATAAAAATAACTCGGATTAATAGTTCTAATATTTGTAATAAGTATTATTGCCATATTTTTCTTTGAAAAATAATTAAGTTTTCAGAGAACAAGGAAAATTTTAAGTCGTAAAATAAAAACCAATAAAGAAACTAATCAATTTTAAACGTTTACAATATTTCACCTCATGGTTCATAGCATATTTATGGTAACAAAACATTCTTTCATTAAGAATTTAAAAGTGCAATATAATAAAAATTTGTAAAAACCCTATTTACAACACCTGTAATAACTAGAATCAGAAAAATTTGAGGATTGATCGGAGCATCTTCTAATCTAAATCAATATCATAAGTATACCCTACCTTCTCGTAATTCAGGATTAGGTGCGTAGTCCTTCCACCCAGCATAACCATGAATTAAGACAACAAAAGGAGCACCTTCTTTATACGGCGCATCAACAAAATTATCTGAATTTAATTCATACGGGGATTTGGCTGTGTCTCTGAAATCAAATTACATTATATACTTAGACAACAATAGGGGCATTTTGGAACAGGATAACAAAACTTTGTTGTTTCTAGTAATAGTAATATGGTAAAAATAATTTAGGCGAAAACATTGTTCTCAACTTGATTTGACAGTAATTTTCAAATTATGTCATCAGAAAATTAAGAATCACAAGATCCTTAGATTAGGATAAAACAAGAGGCCTCTTTGCCGCTCCGCGGCTTCGGCGCTCCACAGCGTCGGCACTAAGGACCGCTTTGCGGCCACATGGTTGTTGAACTTTTGATATAAATAGTTGTTTATAGAAGTGGCATACTGCCAGGATATAAGCGAATTTTCAAATGTATTAATGAAAAAGACTTGATTAGTTAACATTATGTAAATTAATGACGTATAGTTTTGTTTTACATACATATGTCATTCAATAAAACCGGAACTAAATAATTATAATACAATGAAACTTCGTATGTTTGTGAAATATACATAGCCGCTATATGTGTAAAAAGTGTCAGTCTAATCTAAACACTATTTGTGATATTTTTGAAATATTTGTGAGGTCATTATTGTTGGTTAATGACGTCCAAATTTAGCAAGGTTGATTTTTGTACCAAGTTTCATTTCGGTCCGAGAAAGCGATCGAAAGTTATCTTGTCCCATAGAAACGTCTAGGACACAAAAATCTCGTACCCCCCCACACACACACACACACACACATATATATATATATATATATATATATATATATATAATATATATATATATATATCTTGATCAGTGAGTTACACCCTTTCTATATGCCATTATAATAATTGTCTTTGAATATGAGACTCCTTTACCTCGTGTAGTGCCAGAATGTGATGTTCTCATTTGGACATTCTTTTATTGCGTCGACGCACGGACCAAATTCAAGTGCTGGTCGGTTTTCATGTCCAGATGGAACTGTAGATGCTAATTCGAAAGATCTAGCTATCTGAACTAAATTCCTGAAACAAGATACCAATAAGTTAAAAATGATTTACGGAGCTGTAAAATTTAAGCCCTAATCAAATGTAATAAGAGAGAAAAACTCTTCATTAATAACATTTAGAATATAAAAAATTGGTACGGGGTACTCCGGTACCTTGGAACAATTCTTTACCACATCAGATTCGCTAAGTTCAACCTCACTACTACAGACTTAATTCACTCGGTCTCAAAAAATGCAAATTATTTTAACTAGCATTAAAAATAAAGTTGGGCTCTAATTAGGTACGGGGTACCTAAGAAAGTTTCCTCGCAATATTGAATCCGCTACAACATTCTCAACACTTTAGTCTTGCTTCACTCGTCCTCAGAATATGGTAATCACCTAATTTATATTGCAGTACGTCTTTGGACTCTCTTTGCTCGTCCTCAGACTGTAATGTGATATCTAATTCCCGTTTAATCCGTTTAATTAAAGCGTTCACTGATCCTGGTACTGACTTCGTTCGATACTACTTAATTTTAGTGAAAACCCCCAAACACCAACTAATAACCTGTAACAATATAACCTCCAACGTTTTTCTTCTCCTAGGAAGTTTTGACTGTATTACAATTTCATTGAAATGTACCATAATTCCCTAGAAGGTAGGTATATCCTTGACAATGCAAATGGCATTTTGCAGCTTAAAAACGGTTCGATTTCCTTCATTTGTTGCCGTAAGTAAATAAAACATATTACCTAATAAAGAAATTTTAAGTAGCGTCCTCATGACAAGAGTATGCGTCAAAAGTGCAAGGAAGCTTTGTTACTTGACTGGTCTCTGCCGCTGCGACGATTGATCTATCGACTAATCGCAAACAGTTTATTATCACCCTTTCTTATATCCATGACGCTTTTATTTAACTATCTAACCATTTTTTAAAACTTCTCCACCTCTTAATTATCAACACTGTTTAATTACTGATAATTGATTCAAAATAAAATAAATTGATATGATATAAAATACAAAGGATTAAGAGACTTTATAAAAAACGCATGACGATAGCAATGACTAGCGGATTTTAGTCTCTGATACGTAATAATTTTAAAAAATAATTTTTACTAGTAAACTAAACTGAAATAAGAAAAACATATACTATATATGCCCCATGATAAATACGAAATAAAATAATAGCCCAATCAAAATAAAATATAATTTAACTCAGATAATTATAAATGTATAATTAATCGTTTCCTCTCCACTTTTGCGACCAAAACTTATGATGAGAGTCTAAAGTATGTGTAGTCTAGATACACACACACACACACACACACACACACATATATATATATAATATATATATATATATATATATATTATATATAAACTTCGCGAAACTTATTTTATCTTTATTCGTGGTTTCTTTATTTTAACCTTAGACTTGTGTGTGTGTGTGTTCTCCGTACCAGAGTAGCTATGGTTCCTTGCATTGTTAGGTTCTCTTTGCTTGTCCTGAGAATTTCATGATTACATAATGCTTTGGGTGGCACTTTTTCGGTCCTGCAATACTCGACCTCTGAATAAGATAGAGATTTAATGTCTAGAGTGGTAATAAGTCGATCTTTGCACGCTCGGCCTCAAAAGTATGCAAATTTCATGGTGTTATATCTTTAAGTTAATTAAAGCTTCGTAAAGTAGAGAAGTAAATTTGCCATCTAATCATGTAATATAACAATTCTGACGTGGATATGTGAACCCGGGCGAATTTCCTTTGAAATGCGTTCTCTCACGCCCAACGTTCCATTTCTTGATTGTGGTTACACTCGATAACATAAGCAGTAGTAGTTTTTTAAAAGGTAATGTCCATATATATCCTGATGATTATAGAAAGCCATGGTCATCTTTCTGAAATAGGCGCATCAACTTTCAATTAATTGCAATAATTGAAAGTTCATCAATTTATGCTAATTTCTAAACGTTTTAGCTCATTCTCTTTGGATAATGTGGAAAACATTGCGTAACAAGTAGTAATGATATTTCTTAGGCCATGAAGCATGAGCCAAAAATTAAGCAAGAAATGAATGGTTGAACAAAAAAGCTCGTATTTAAAGGAGATTTGTCCGTCAACCTGACCAACATACCTGAGTTATTTTGTAATAGTAATCGTTAAATATTTTAATAATGATAAAAAAATATCGCTGGTACCAAGATTCCAACCTGACAACCCTGGCTTAGAGTACTTTGAGCGCTCGTATATCTTGTACCGGTAGCTTGTATATCTGTATATAACCAAACCATGTTTATAAAACCCAAAGCCCATCAAAACGTTTAAAACGACATTCGCAATTTTTTTTACTCACTATGTTTTAGATTTTTGGTTTCACAACGTTATTTGCAAAACTAGACCTTAAGTCTGATTTTTGTGCTCAGTTTTGACTTCGTAGCGTAAACGGATTGTTTCATCATAATTATCTGCAATAAACGGATAATTATGATGAACGGAATTTCAAGGCGAACACTATACTTTTACTTATTCCTACGTTAGTAGGAGAGGATAAGTAAAAAATCAGAAAAAAATAGTGATAAGGAATGTGACATGCTGTGTAATTCTTACGTC
Organism: Microvelia longipes; assembly: GCA_018340805.1. Classification (NCBI taxonomy): domain Eukaryota; kingdom Metazoa; phylum Arthropoda; class Insecta; order Hemiptera; family Veliidae; genus Microvelia; species Microvelia longipes. The sequence continues at coordinate 10,837,677 of JACMZG010000002.1, read as the reverse complement.
GAAAAATGCTTGTACTAGAAAACTTTAGACGGCAAATAGGGCCGAGCAAACAACTAGTTATATGCGTCACAGCTATACTCACCAGTGTCTTTGCTACTATTTTTTACATAATTCACTGTTCACTGATTTTTTTTTAAATCTTTGTATTTATAACCAAGTTGTGTTTGATGCAATTTTTAAGATTATTTAGACAGCTTTAAGTGAATTTGAAGACGCCATGTAGAATTTTCTCATAATCCATATCTTTTGCGAGTCACATAAAATACATTACCATTAAGTAGTATACTTTTTTCTACATATAGGAATTAACTTTTGCATCGAATGGCGATTTTTCATGTGGTTATTATACGGCAGGGTTCTTATAGTTATTAAGTAGAGTAGAGTACTGCGCAGGTCCTCATAAAGGTTCCCTTACTCTCTCTTAATAAATCCTATTGAGAGTTGTGAAACGTAAATTTCCGTAATAACAGTTGGGAAAAAATTTAAACTGAATGCTAAAGTATTAAAAAACAAACTGTCTAATTAAACAATTTTCCCTAAGGATCCACATTTCAACTCTCTAGCATGAACACGCTGGGACCTATGATGATAAAAGACACACTCACGGGCAGATAACTTGGTCAAAAACACTCAGAAGGTCTTAAAACTACCTGGTATGGATAATCTTGTTGATATCCCAGTTTCGGGTTTTTAGAGTAAAAACAATTTCCAATTTTCCTATGGTTTAAATGAAAAAAGTAAAAAGAAAAACTAATCTTTTATACTTTAAACTACAAACAATACATATCTAGAAATATATTAAAACGAACTGTTGCCGAACTTAATAACCCATAGGGTCTGAAGCGTAGATATTTAACAATAATGTGTGTTGAAGTTATGATTTCCCATCCAAAGTTAAAAGTTGAGGGTTAAAATAAATGTAGTTATTATTGTAGGATACCGTACTTGAAATCACAGTCACCTGGAGCAAAAATTTATTCGTACGTGTAGACTCAAGTTAAGTAGTACCAGTAACTAATCATCTTGGCACTGATTCCGTCCGTGTAATACCAATAAAATCAAGTACAGTCTAGGCACTGTCATCTCTATGTACTCGTGTGTCTATGCTTTTTTAATGTTTTGGTAGCAATATGGTTATTTGATAAACAATTAAAGTAACTTGTTTGCTATTGGCAATACCTTCCCATCTTTACTGAAGACAGAAAGTACTCATCCAGAAATTCGTCAACTTGATGTATTTTAAAGTTCACAACCAAGTAGATTCCACGTGAAAAAATAAACTACTTTATTTCTTCTCTTATCATTATTGTTAGTGTGTTCTCTCTTATCACTTTACTAGTATATCCCTACTTTTAATAAAGGCTTTTTCGATAGCTTTTAAAAACAACCAATTTGTCTAATCGACCATTAAATTGCGTCGATGAACTAATAGATTAAACAAGTATTTCTGAGGCTAATTATTTCATTTGAATTAAGATGTATCAATAAACTCCCTTGAATATATTGCCAGGAGTATTATTTGTACTAATGATAAAAATATATTTACTTATTATCAAAATTGCTATACGATCAAAGTGATTTCCATCCCTCCTACTTACGTAATTAGCCATTAAATAAAATGAACCTATTGATAAATAAAACAATATTCATATTAATAATATCTTATATAGAGAGAGAGTGGAAATAAAGATGTTAAGAACAATTAGTTAAAAATTGTCGACGTACGATTTCATTGGCTGGTAAAGAGGAAAACTTTCACCTTAAAAATTGGATTATATTAGCATCCATACCGCCTCTAACAGAGCTGTAAATTACCGAACTCTGTTTCCATTAAATGATTCAATGTTAAAATATTTCTAATTGAAAAATTATTTTTGACTTTCCGTATCAAAAACTGCCAAGATACCTTTCCTACTCGAATGACTTTATAACCTAGCTAAGGGTATGACCAAGTGTATACAATGACCAAGTGTATTGCCAGGAATGTTTGTACTAATGATTTTAAAATTATACTTACTTATTATCAAAATTGCTATACGATAATTCGGTTAAATTATATATAAATAATTTTTTTGAGGTAGTACGTAATTGAGCACTTTATTGGACCGTTTTTAGGATGAGAAGCCAATCATTATTGTTATAGGAGGTTATTTAGTACTTTTCACCTCCGAGGACAATAATGAATGTAAAAAAACTCCTAGGACGTAAAAGTAATTCATATGTTGCCGCCATTACTGTAATGTAGCGTGTTCAAAAAACAATCTGTGTTAAACCTTCATGAGCTTTATTTAAAAACGTTCATTTTGTTTCTGTTTTTGTTCGTAGACTAATTTTTTTTCGTTTTCAAAAGGTGTTCTAATTGACAATTTTTGTGTGTTTGTTTGTAAAGCTTTTACATTTTTGAGTAAAAGTGTGAAGCTATGGATGAATTTAATGACGGCGATAATATGGAGTTAATAATAATTGGACGTTTGTTTTTTTTCAATTAAGTATATAGCGCAGTTTAATGAATGCTATTTTTTGATTTTTTTTAATGAGTGCTACCTAAAAAAAAATAGTGTATGCCATCCGGCTGAGAATGTCTTTATGTCTTGGCAATTTTTCCCGACTCGCTTCGCTCGTCGGTAAATCTAATTGCCGTGACATAAAGACACACTTCTCAGCCTTATGGCATAAATAACTATTACTGTATTTAAATATTTATTACTATCACGTATCCACTTATCACTCTTATATCTCTATATATGATAAGACTAGAAGTAGTTTATATAGGATAATACTGATTGATTAAATATATAGATGGAGAGCTGTAATATATTACCTATAAGATAACAATGATATGCAAAAACATCTAATGAATGAATTGTATGAAATAAAAGAGAACTTCTGATATCAGTTCTACCACTACACTGGCATTTACAAATCTAATCTCAATTATTTCTTTGATTGGTACACCCTCTCAAAAAGAGATTAATTATTAATAATAACGAAACGATATCATTCAGTTCCTTGTAAAATTTCTGTAGTGTTATATTGTTAAAATAAAATATTTTAAATGTTTTGTTCCGATTATTCTTAAGTTATCGGTTATATTTTTAAATGTATAGTTTGTTTCTCTTGTATTTTTATTTCGTTTAATTTGGATTAATACTATAAAATTTGTTTTAATATAAAAGCATTTCTTGATTAAAATCTTTAAATAAAAGGAGGAAGAAATAAAATAAAATAAATGTTTGAATATTATTTGCAGTTAAAAAATACACGTTTAATCACTAATTGTTAATGGAATTAAATTTTTAGGTTCCAAATTTTGATATTTAAGTTATGCAAATTATAAAAAAAATCAGGTACGGGGTACCTCAGAGCTTTTCCTCATCGCATCAGATTCGCTACGCTCACCCTCTCAATTTCGTACTCGCTTCGCTAGTCCTCAGAATATACAAGTTGTTAACTTGATACTGCGACTCGTCTTTGAACTCGCTTCGCTCGTTTTCACATAGTTAATATATCCATTTGTTTATTCCCCGCAGTCACTTATCCAGGCACTGACCACTCTTGATGCTGCTTAACTTTTAAGATCCAACAAAAGTCATAGATATACTTGTCGATATATGAGATATACTTGACCATTCTATTATGAGATAAATCGCAGGGAGTGCGAAGTAATAACACCTCAGGCTTTAGATAATTATTACATTCACAATTTAATTGTGCGAGAGACAACTTTTCATAATAGTTGTCTATGACTTAGTCATAGACTCAATATAATTGTGAAATCTATTCATATTTTGCAAAACACGGTAGTATCAAATTATATAAATTATTCTATTCTAAAGACGAGCGAAGCGAAAAGGAAGTTTTGAGGAAAAGTACAGAGGTATCCAGTAGCTAATTTTTTTATCTCTGAAACTACTTTCCATGATTTTACTATAAACTTTTTACTAATCTTTTTTAACTAATGTTTTTAGTTTTTTCCTTATTTTTATTGATTTTACTCTATAATCAATAAAGAATAGATAATAGAAATAAATATTATTTGTTTAAATGTATTCTTTGCTCCTAATGAGGAAAGATAAAATGGTTGGGGATAAGGACAGTTGGAATAAAGAATAAAAGAAAAGTCAAGATATAAACATTTTTTAAATATTGTTGTTTGATATAAATATATTAGTATGTTAGATGTTGTATTTTTTAGTTTACTACTTCTATTAGTATTTGTTCTTATAATATGGCTGTGGTTGGAATGTGATCCTTATTATTGGAAGCGTAAAGGTATTCCTCATTCGTTACCATTACCTATATTTGGTAATTCCATTGAAGCATTGTATAAACCATTACATCAATTGCTGTTAGAGAAATATAAAATATATGGTCACCATAAGTACTACGGTATCCATTTATTTGGGAAACCAGTACTCATAGTACATGATGCTGAACTCACTAATAGGATGCTTACGACTGACGGAGAATACTTTTTGAGTCATGGTGTTCATTGTAATCAAAATTGTGATACATTAGGAAAAGGTTTGTTTTTCGTCGATGGCGAACAATGGCGTCAAACTAGGCAGAAAATGTCACCGTATTTTACGCCTTTAAGAATCAAATCAATGGTGAATTTAGTCGAACCTTTAGCTGAACAGTTTGCTCAAATGTTTGTTAAAAAAGCAAATTCGTCGCCTGTGGAAGCATTGGACGTTTGTCACAAATACACAACTGATATAATTGTTGCGTCGACGTTCGGGACACAACCGGATTGCATGTCAAACCCACATTCTTTTTTCAACGACCTTAATCGTGCTTTTACTTTTAACTTCATGTATAAGAACGCCGTCAGCATGCTTCTACCAAGACTATACGACTATCTTAATCTAATTATAATTCCAACGTATTACGATAACAAAATAAAAGGATTTTTAAAGGATGCAATTGAATTAAGAAGAACTGCCGCTGAAGAACGTAATGATTTTCTTCAAGGTATGGTAGAATTAATGGATAAAGAATCACAAGAAACAAAAGGTGCCAAAAAGTTCAATTTGGATGGAACGAGTGTTGCAAGTAAGTCTATCTCTACAATTGGCAATTTTATTGGGAATACAACAAGTATTATTGTTACAAGTACAAGAGCTTGCTCAGTTATAATGGCTTAGTAGTCCAGTGATTTCACTCATCAAGTCAATATCTTAAAAAGTATTAATCATTATCTAAGAGACAAAAACGTTTAATTTATTAAATCTGGGTAAAAGTTATGTTTAAGGCTTGATCAAAGCTATACTACATTGGTATTCATTAAACTGATCGAAGTAATATGATATTGTACTTTGTTACTGTATATATATATATATATAATATATATATAATATATATATATATATATATATATATATATATATATATATATATATATATATATATATAACAGTAGGGGATTAGTGTAAACATGATTTTTCTGAGAGCTAACAGCTCGGAATATTCTTAAGAGATACAAAATTTTGAATGCTTCTTTATCGTAATCTAATCAATGGAACATAACTAAACTCTACACATTGACCACTCATAGGTCATAATGAACATATTTTATGTCTCATTATTTGTATAAATTCGTTTACAAATGACAAGAGAGTATTAGTGTACAAAAAATAAGTTTTAAATGCTTACAGCTGAGAATCTAATAGCTGGATTTTAACTAAACTTTACATTTAGACGGCTAGAATGACCATATTTAATGACTAATCGAGACTCGCTTTCAAATAACAATAGGGAGTTACAGTAAGGAAATAAAATTTGAGTACCTATTGCTCGGAATGTAATAGATAGCTCTTGACTTAACTTTAAACTTAAAATTCTTGAAGCCTCCTCGGGATCCGTTCAAAAATTTTAGGTGTTTAGTGTAACTTAACATTTTGAGGGCTTACTTCTCGAAATCTAAAGTATATATTTTACTAAAATTTACACTTAGAAGACTCGTAGGTCAGAATAAACATATTTTACGTCTCATCCTGATCTGTTTTAAAATAATAATTATAGGGTTAAGTGTAAAAATAAATTTTCTGCGCTAAATGGTTGAATCTAATTGACCTGCGCATTTGCCGTACGCTCTACGATCTCCAGGTCGTAAGGCGAGCGGTTAACTAACGATCTGCTGATGTTAATTACTTTTATTTATGTAATTATGTTTGGTAATCATCGGATTTGTAAAATACGTTATGGTAAAATACGTCAACATCATTTTTATGAATAAGTTACTTTTTAGTCTAAGACAAACTAAACATAACTGATAGAATTCCAATAAAATAACCCTTATGAATTATAAATGTAACTACGATTTATTTTTCCATGATTAGGATTTGACATAGAAGGAGTAATGGCACAATGTATGATGTTGTACGCTGCAGGTTCAGACACTACATCATCAGCTTTGGCATCTCTCCTGTACGAATTAGCTTTGAATCAAACGATACAAAACCAAATTAGGGACGAAATCCAATCCGTACTTGAAGATGACAATATTCAACTTTGTCACCTATCTTCATTAGTTTACACAAATCATGCTCTCGATGGTAAGTGAAACCTGCTTTAGGATAAATACAACAAAAAAATAATTACCTTTACATCAGTATGAACAAATAAACTACTAATAAGCCTAAAACATTAAATAGTAATTATAACTTACAAAGGCTAAACTGTGCTCGTAGTGAAGGGTAATTTGGATGAATATTCTAATGATAAACTTAAGCGTATAAGAGTAATTTAATGGAATATTCAAATGCTGATAATTCAGTGTATAGGAGTAATTTAATGGATATTCAAATGCTAATAATTCAGCGTATAGGAGTAATTTAAATGGATATTCAAATACTAATAATTCAGCGTATAGGAGTAATTTAAATGGATAAATGCTAATAATTCAGCGTAATAATTAATCAGCGTATAGGTAATTTAAATGGATATTCAAATGCTAATAATTCAGCGTATAGGAGTAATTTAAATGGATATTCAAATGCTAATAATTCAGCTGTATAAGGCTAATTTGCATGGATATCTTATGCTAATAATTCAGCATATTTTTCAGCATATGATTAAAGGTCTTTTGAGAAGCCTCAATTCAGCTCTTAACCAAAAACCTATCGCTTAACATATTTAGTTTATGTTTCATTACTACTTGATGAAGTAGAAAATTTAAATGGAAAAATGGGATAAGTCAAGGGGAAAATTAAATAGTCTTTTTCAAATCTTTGTATTCTACATTCTTTATACCAAATTTATTCTGTAATCTACATTCATTTTCCACATATTTTTTTAACAGGGATCGACTACATGGACTAAATATCAAATGATTAATTAATTTTCAGAGACCCTTCGAAAATACTCTATACTCGCGATGGTTCCTCGCAAATGTATCAAACCATACAAACTTGATGGCTTTACGATTGATGCTGGCACCTTAGTTCACTTTAACAGCTGCGGCATGCAGCGAGATCCTAAATATTTCCCTCAGCCTGAACTGTTTCAACCTGAGAGATTCGAAACTCCTGAGAATATCGTATCTGGATCCTATATACCATTTGGAATGGGGTCTAGAACTTGCATTGGTAAGTACTGTCTGACATGATGCATCAGAATTCGTCACATAACAATTACTCCTCATTTAATAATTACCCTTCATTCATTCATTGCTTAATGTAAAAAACATGTATCATTCATAATCATATATCATAATTAAATGGAAAAATTAAATGATGAAGTCCCGAGATCCAACAGATGACTTCAGCATTAACTATAAATTATAAAAATAAATTTGAAGCCGTACAAATAAATCACGTTATTGTTAGGTCCAGCTCCTAGCCTATTAGTAGACTAAAAACGTTAGTTCTGATTTATCTGGTTGTTTGTTTTTTAGGTCTGAAATTTGCCAGAGTTGCCATACTAATGGCCTTATGTAAATTGCTGCGTCACCATCGTGTAATACCATCATCGAAAACAGCTGTGCCAATGCAATTATCGTTTAGCTCAACAATGGCTCCAAAGAATTTATGGCTCTTAGTACAACCAATGTAAATAAGTTTCGAATATTATGTATTAAATTCTATTATAAGTTATGATTGATAATAAATTGAGTGTATGTAATAAGATGTATTATGTCCACTATAGTAAATACAAATCCAAGACCCAGGCTTAAAAAATGTGACTCATTTTGTACTACTTCAAACCAAATATTTATGAAAATATACTTTAAATTACTAAAGAAAACATAGTCTGCCTATCCAGAGTGGAGCCCTTCATATGATAGGCTTGTTCAAAATTTTTTAAAATCGCACAAATTTCAGTTTTCTTGTAATAAGTGGTTCTCTGTAGGTCGTGTGCAAAACATGAAGAGAACATTTTATTTTTTATTCTTTACAGAGAATTTTTTATTTTTTAGTAAAAAATAAAAAATATTGGCTGAAGAGAACATTTTTTAAAGCTGATAAAACTTCCTACAATACGAGTGTTTTTTCGTTTTTTGGTGATTGAAGACTCGCTTTATTGGTCATTTAATTATCTTTAAGAAATGTTCTATTCATGTTCTGTACACGACCTACAGGAAACCACTTATTTTAAGAAACTGAAATTAGGCGATTTTATAAATTTTGAACAGGCCTAATCATATGAAGACTCCACTCTGGATAGGCAGACTATGTTTTTTTTCTTCATAATTTAAGGTATACTTCAGAAAAATTTGGTTAGAAGTAGTACAAAATGAGTCACATTTTTTCAGGTCCGACTCTTGGACTATATGGTTTAAGTCTGAAACTAATATATAACATTGCAAAAGAGTATAAACATGGCTATCGTGACAGTCCTCCCTTCAAAGAACTACTACCACTTCTCTAGGTCCTTATTTTTTGTACATAGTGACAAACCTTGTACATATGACATAACCTTGTACATACTGACAAAACCTGTACAAACAGACAAACCTTTACATTTATGACATAACCTTATAAACCTTGTATACTGCATAACCTTGTACATACTGCATACCTTGTACATACGGAATAACCGTGTACATACTGCATAACCTTTACATACTATAACTATCTGTCCTCCACTAGTCCCGGTTTCCATCCATTACCATCTTCTTTCTTTACCCATACTTTCTCTTTCTCCTCAAATTCTCTCGTTTTCTTTTCCTTATCATGATATATTTTTGTTTCCACATACGTTCTTGTATCGTCCCTTTGTGGTTACTGATCGTTCCGATCAATCAATCATCTATTGCATTAGAACAGCACCTAATCCATTTTCAGACGCATCACCAACCAACTTTAATTGGTTTATTAAATCATATGATACCAGAATTGCTTATAATAATATTCTTTATCCAATTAAGATTTTTTTCTTATTTTACTTTGCATACCTTTTAATTAATTTATTATTATTTTATTTTACATACCATACAATAATATATTTTTAATTTATAAATAAAATAATTTATTTTTAATATAATTAATTTAAATTAATTATAAGGCTGCAAATTAAAATTAAAAAAAAAAAATTAATTGGATATGAACTGTAATGGTACTCTCAATAACAAAGATTAACAAGTAAAATTAAATATTATATCTCCAAAATGAATTGAGTTAGTAGAATTTCAGGAGTAAATTCTTACAAAATCAACCCACTAATACTTAGAAATTCGGTCCGCCAAGTTCCAAAGTAATTCGCTATTATATTTTTTTTCTCGGGAAAATAATATGAGGAAAAAAGTGAAAAACTCTCAAACAGACTCCCCTATTCAAATAAGTTTTTTTTAGGATAAAATACATAAAATGTGAGTCTCATTCCCCATTTACATGTTATACTTGGGTGAATACCGTTCCAGAGTGAGTAGAAAAAAGCGTATCCCCTTCCCCTACTTGTAGCGAATATTTCAAAATAAACCAAGCTCCCTAAGTCGAGATCGAGTAAAAACATTTTTGTATCGATCTCATAGGTTTGTGGTATTAGTGTTTCCTCATTTTTTACCACAAGCTATGCAGATTTAGGGAGGGTTTTTATACCTTTGTGCAAATAAAGTTACTTTATTTGTCTTTTTTTACCATTATATGTTTCAGTTTATACGTTTGATTGATTTTTAAAATTAATTTCTGACAATTAAATGAATCAATGATACTTTTTTCTGATCCCTTATTACCCACTCCTTGACAACGTAATTCCGCCAACGTCTCGACATTTGCCAAGAGCCTCCGAGAGTTACAGTGAATTATTAGGCTACTATATTTTATATATAAAGAAAAAGTGGACACATATAGAAAACTATAAAAAATGCCTAAAAAGTAACTATAAATACAAGTAAGTAAAAAAAATGCGATCCCAATAATCAACCAAATGAGCATGTTACTACATGAACCGAGTCAGGTTACTACATGAACCGAGTCAGGTTAATACATATACATGACCTTGAAAACTGTAATAGAGTAAGACTGTAAAGGTACCAAGAAAAGTATTCAGAGTATTGCAGAAGCACTTAAAAAATATTGAACTGCAAAATACACGTAGGAAAAAAATTAAATGTCTATTTTAAAGCTGTATGGAGCAAAGCAACGAAACAAATAAAAAACATTTTAATTTGGAGAAACTATGCATTTAGTGGAGATGAAAGGTTTGAATTTGAATGAATTTGATTTCAAGGTTAAAATCAAATTTAAATGTATAAGTATATATATATATATATATATATATAATATATATATATATATATATAATATATATATATATATATATATATATATATATATATATATATATATATAATATATATATATATATATATATATATATATATATAATATATATATATATATATATATTATGGCCGATAGATTATTAGAATATTAATTGAAATTGGATTTCAGTAATGATTTCTTGGCTAAACAAATTTTAAATTTACAACATATCCTAAGGTTTCCTTCGCTTGTAATTTGTGCTTTATCGCCAAATATCTTCCATTTCCTCAAGCATAACCTGCTGGCTATAACCATAACCACTGGCACTGTACTTTTCAAAAATCCCTTTACCTAATAACTCCCTGGAGTTATTAAAAATGAATATCTTGGAGGTAAAAACGATTTTTTCTTTGAGGTAAAAATATTATTGTCTTTGAGGTAAAAATAATGTCTTTGACGTAATAATAATGTCTTTGACGTAAAAATGAATTTCTTTGAGGTAAAAATAATGTTTCTGAGGTAAAAATTATTGTCTTTGAAGTAAAAATAAATGCCTTGGAGGTAAAAATGAATTTCTTCGAGGTAAAAATTAATGTAATTGAGGTAAAAATGATTGTCTTTGAGATAAAAAGGTGTGTCTTGAACACGCACTTCACAAAATTAAGGAGCAATCAAAACCTTTTTTTAAACCTATTAAAGTAACCCTTCAGCCTAAATTTTTCGTTTATATATTAATGATAGCACTTCCTAATAGATAACTTGAAGTTAGAAGTGTCATTAAAGCTTCATTGACAAGTCAAGCACGAGTTGTTAATCATAGTGCTTTGATTTCATCATTAAAATTACTCTATGATATTTATTTCTTTTATATTCTTGGATTAAAATTCATACACTTCATTTTTTCAAAGTATTTCATTTTTTATCCGCTTTCTTTTGGAACGAGACTTTAGCCGCATCTTTTTTGTCCAGTTTGAAGTAGTTCTTTTGAAACTATTATGTAAATTCCTTAGTAGTATTAAATTAATTAAATAATTTCTATGACACGACTTAGTTTTTTAAACATTTAGTAAATAGTAATGTAATAGAAAAAGGAGTATCTGATCATTGTGCTATATCCACTAAAATTGAAAATAAAAATTTAACAAAAAGTAAAATGAAGAAATTTATTGAATGTCTCTGATTTTAATAAACTTTTTAATTTTTATCAATTTCTTATACACTTAAGGCTACCAGTCTTATAGCTTTAAGCCTATATGATAAAATCGCTATAGAGTTGTTAACTATTTGCAGAGACGCTTAAGAAACAGAATTGAAAAGTAAATATTGGAATAGGAAAGGAAAAAAAATATAGGCATAAAATGATAAAAACCTTAAAAAAGTTGAGTAAATATAAAAGTATAATTTCTCGATTAAAAACAATAATTTTGACTTAAAAATAGGTTTATAGGTTTGAATTTACAGAAATTTTTCGTTATGATAAAAAATTTTAAGATTATCTCAATACTTTTTACAAGAATATCTACTTAGTAAAAAAGGTAGGTGGTAATGTTAATTATAAAAATAACAGAAATGCAAATTAATTATATACATAAGAAAGAAAATTAATGCCAGGGAAAAATATTTTTCTTAGAATTAAGAAATTGAAAGATGCAAATATTGAAATAAATAAAATTTTGAGAGAAAAAAATAAATTGAAATACTAAAATAATATACTGAAAAAAGAGATGATAAATGAAAAATAGGAAAAAGAGACCACATGAAAAGCTTACTTGTGAAAGGAGAGAGAGCAAATAAAAATATGAAAAAGAAGATAATAAAAAGAGGTGGAAGGAGTCAACACTCACTTGTTTGCAAGTGATCGATTGCAGGGAAGGAAGGGGGAATTTAGGAAAGGCAGAGGGGTATGGATGGAGGGGATGTGCCTTCCACACCCCCCTGTTACCACGTATACACCACCTCCCCGGCCAAACTCCACAGATTTCCAACGTGTTGCGCCGGGTATCCTCGTGCCTTGACAACACCTCCCCCCGGGGGCGTCGAGATGAACAGGGACTCACAGTAGAGAATTTATTATGGTGAATTTGCGTCGCGAGTCTCCCTTGTAGGAGGCCTCCCAGGCCTCCCAACTCAACACAACAAATCTCGCACATGCAGGTAACGTTGCTTTCCTTCAATTTTCTTTCTGTTTCTGTGCTGTCATTTAATTTAAATGTTGTCATATATATATATAAATGAAGCTGTCTTCACATTGATGCCTGAAATGTGGTTATTGTTTTTATTAATAATATTATTGCTTTAATTTTCTTTTTGACTGCCTCCTATTGTAATAAAAAATTCTAAAAACTATACTAATCTAACTATAGTATCAAAACAAAGTGCCCTTTTTGCATGGTAACAGAGTTTATCTAACGACACTTTATTAAAACATTAATTAAGTCTCTACTGCACATATGTGCAGTAGAGACTAACATATTATATTTGGAACTAGGTAGTTCCAAATATAAAACTAACTATACCTACTTCATTTATCTAAGTTATAATAAAAAAAAAGAGTGGTTTGTAGGTGCTGAAACGTAGAATTAGCTCAAAAATTTAGTGACAAATTTATCTATTATAATGTCGGGTCCTAGGCTGTTACGTGGCGTTAGCCCTTGGGACCGCTTCGCGACCCCCTCGCTGTTCGGCATATCGAGGCTACATAGTTGTTGTTCACGATATGTTTGTCATATCACTAGGTTATAAGTGGCATACTGTCTCGATATAAGCGAATTTTCAAATATATTAGTCAAAAGATGTGATTTGTTTACGCTGTATTTATATGCGTCAGTTGATAAAACTAAAACTAATTGATAATAAACTTTAACTTTGTGTAATTGTTAATCATATGTAGTAGTACATGCGGGTAAAATTTCATTCCGATCATACAACTAGTTAAAGTTTTGTACTTTTTTGAAACTTTCGCTGAGTCATTATTGTTGGTTAATGACATCGCACGAATGATTCATCGTAACAGTCAAGCACAATTTGTATATCAAATTGTTTTTAATTTCATCAGTTTAAAGATTCATTGATATTAGGTTGTCACTTTTTCAAAGTGATATCCTAAACAAACCGAAATCAAAATTAATAATCCCTTAAAAAACCATACCTGTCTATCTTAAGCTCTCACTGAGATAAGGACTTTAGACAGTTCTCAAATCTTGAAATGCGTGTTAAACTTACTAAGCAAGTATAATACTAACAATGCGTGTTTTTATTTAATATTTTCTATCAACTATCCATGCTTACACTAAGAAATTACAAAAAACTTGAAAAGATAAATCTAAGCTGATAGAATTTATAAGGCGATTCAATTGGAGGGTTTTTATGAATGAAATAATTTTTTTTGACATGTTAGCTTATAGTCTGGAATTGACTTCATTGCTGGATTAAATTAGTAAATTTTCAATGTTACGCCTATACCGATTCCTGCAATGACGTCACACGTCATTCATAAAAAAGTCAGGTTATAACCTCCGAATGCGTTTGGTTTGTTTACATCGAATGGAATCACCTTATAAATTTTTAACATCTTGAGATAAATCATCGCTTGCTAGCATTTATAGACCGGGACATTTGAAATTCAAAAAACAACTAAAAAAATTATCACAAAGAATATATAGATGACGGAAGATGGTCCTAGGAATTTATATTTCGGGAATTCTTTATTGCAGACAAGAAAGGGTTAGTTCCGTAGTCAGCTAACTGGAGCGCTAGTATTTAATTTGGTAGTTTTACTACTCCAACGACGAGAATGCGCTCTTGTGGTCTTTTATTAGCAAATTACTCCTGGCTCTTTACTGATTTACTCATCTCAAGTGTATACTCGTCATATTATAAAGGTGATAAGGAACAAGATTATTTCATAATAATAACTTAAAAATTGAAAATTTTATCTTAGGGAAAGGTTAATTCCAGAGCTGCCACTAGAGACCAGTACCGAGTTCACCCCTACCTTCTGTCTGACGTTCTCCTATACCTTCTGACATTCTATACCAATAATATTCTTTGATTAAAATTTATAGACCACGACAAAGAGAAAGTAGACCACAAAAAATATACGCATGCTTATATTTAAATTAACCTCCCAGCTGATTGCCTGATGAGGGTTTAAACAAATTAATATTATTTTAAAAACTTCGCTTTTACCGAATTTCCTTTAGGAAAAATTCGCTAATGGGATAGGCGTCACGGCGGGAGTCGAATTATCCCTTCCCGTGATTTACCAGTTATTTCAAAAATTAATAAATTTAATCAATGAACTGATTTGTTGTATCTAAGCTTTTTACCAATTCTTCTAAAATGTTTACTTAGACGGTGATGTTTACTTAAACGGGCTTCGTTACTTACAAGTTAAGTTTAGTTTAATTTCTAAATTATCCTAAAAACGTTAGACCATCGTTTTTAGGACAACGTTTTTATGGGTCAGCATGTTTCTCTAATGCGACATCTCTTTTATAATTTATTCTAGACCAAACGATATTATCCTTCTGGTATGCTCATAGCCAACATATCTAGTCAACATCAAGTCTATATTCACACCTATAACTACCCCCGTGTATTAGAATGCTTTTAAAGTTCTTACAAGCAATATACTTTCAAGCAAATTTCAAAATACGAAAAATACATTTAACTCAAAAACAACTCAAACATCAACACAACACAATACATTTAAGTGAGACGACATACGATACATACATGTGTACACGATACATTTTAATGTGTTGAGTTTTTCAACTCAATACATTTAAGTGTAAAATTACTAAACCCACTCTTTCTGTTTGTCGCTTCCTAAGAAAAAAAATCTATTCCTAAACACCTAAATTTAATGCGATTTTAAAAAATACTCTTTAATTATTTTATTACACTTAAATTAATCTCTAATCTTTCTTTTATTCTTCCGAGTTTCTTTTTAAAAAATAAGTCCTTGGTTAAGTATTAGAAGGGATTATTTGTGCAAAAATCTGAGAATTTTATAGAGCTTAAGATTTTAAGGGTTCTTATTTCTTTATTTTTTAATCTAAAAAAGTATATTTTTTGGGAGTACCATTTTAACAAGGGTTGCTCTTAAAGTAATATTCTGAGTACTCTTTTATATTAAAATTATAACTTATGGCAACAGTGTTTTTTTTTAAATATAAACATAAAATAAAGACTTATAGGAGCACGTTAAAAAATATAAAATATAAATGTACAATTTATGTACGATATATATATATATATTATATTTATATATATATATATATATATATATATATATATATATATATATATAATATATAATATATAATATATATATATATATATATATATATATATATACTTTTTTGCTGTGCTAATTCGTTAAGAGTAAAGGAAAAAGTTAATGTAGCATAAACTGTTTTTATAATCGAGTCTTAGAGGAAAAAATGAGTATTATACGTATTTATATTTTTAAGAAGGTTATGATAAGGGTCCAGAAAACCGTAACTTAGAAAAAACTTTTCTCTTTCCAAAAAAATATGAAGGATAAAGTGGAAGTAAAGGAATTAAAAGTAGAAATAAATAAGTGGATTTCTCAAATAATAAAATTTTTTCTCATAAAGGTAAAGAGGTTGGAAAAATGGTCTTGCTTATTTATCTTGATGTTTTAGCTATGTACTACTATAAACAACTAGTATACTGTGATTTTAGTATTCGATGTAATTTTCTAACCTATTCATTAGGAAAGCCTTGAGAAAGTCTTTAATCGCCTTATGAAAGATTTTAGGTATCCTTCAGGAAGCCTTAAAAACCTTTAAGAAGCCTTAAGAAGCCTTTAGGTCTGCTTAAGGTATTCATTCTTAAGGAAGTTTTGAGGTCTCCTTACGATATCCATCCTTAAAGAAGTTTTTAGGTCTCCTTAAGGTATTCATCCTTAAGGAAGCTTTTAGGTCTCCTTAAAGCCTTAGAAGACCTAAAAGGCACCTTAAAGGCACCTTAGAAAGTCTTAAGGTGCCTTTAAGTCTCCTTAAGGTATCCTTATAAGAAAGCCTTAAGAAGTAGTCCAAGAGACGGGCAAGAAATTATTTGACTCATTTTGTATTACTTCAGACCAAATTTTTCAGAAAATATACCATAAATTATTAAGAAAAAACATAGTCTGCCTATCCAGAGTGGAGCCCTTCATATGATTGCGCAGGCTCAAAATTTTATATATCACACTAATTTCAGTTTTCTTGGAATAAGTGGTCCCTGTGGGTCGGGTGCAAAACATAAATGAAACGTTTTTTTAAGCTGATACAAATTTCTAAAAACGAGTGTTTAGTCATCAAAATCGGATGACTACAACCAAAGTTATGGCTCTTTTAAAAACAACAAAATAATAGTAATTTTATGTAATTCAAGCTTTTGAAGAGGAATATGTCCAAAATAGTAAAAAAGCTTGAATAATTTAAAATAGAGGTATCTATAAAGTTTTTTGTCTAGTAATTATATGCATAGTCAACGAATTTCTTTGAAAAATATTGGCATTTTGCGCATTTTTTGGCCATTTAATAAATATCATAACTTTAGTTGTAGTTATCTGATTTTGTCGAAAAAACACTCGTTTTATAAAAACTTGTATCAGCTTTAAAAACGTTCTCTTTATGTTTAGAATACGTACTACAGGGAACCATTTTTTGCAACGACATTGGAATTTGTGCGATTTTCTAATATTTTGTGCGAGCGCATTCATATGAAGGGCTCCATTCTGGATAGGCAGACTATGCTTTTCCTTTATAATTTAAGATATATTTTCAGAAAAATATGGTTAAAAGTAGTACAAAATTAGTCATATTTTTTAGGCCCGGCACTTGGACTAAAAAATTTAGATCTCTTTACAGTATCCGTCCTTAAGGAAGACTTTAGGTCACCTTAAGGAAGCCTTATGAGAGACTTTAGATCCCCTTTTGGCATCCTTGAGATAGCTTTAAGGTATCCTTAAGGAAGTCCTGAGGATCTTTTTGGAATAAGTAAAGAAAACGTATTTCAATACGGGTTTTAATAGTTCTTAAAACAAGAGGTGCAAAATAACTACTAAATAAATTTCATAGGAAATCAGATGAAAAAGGAGTATTAAAATTTCTATAGCTCGGAGAGTCAATAAGCCAGATATCCAGTAGCTTGGTTTAAACTTTAATAATATGCAAATAACTATTTGTTTTATTTCGTTGTCCCATTAGAGATCATAGTTAATAATAAAATTCATTTTCTACAAAGTTTATGCAAACGCAATATATTTTATTCATTATGGTTCACCTTCAGACAAAACTTAAATACATCACGACAATCGCATTAGTAGAAGATATCTTCTTACAATGTCGTTTTAGTAAAACAGCTTAGTGATAACCTATTATCACATACATTTATGAAATAAAGAGTTCGTGAAAATTGTTCGTACTCATAATATTATTAGTCCATTGGTCAGATATTTTTGGTTTTGAGGTTTATCATTATTTCCCTGAGGTTCTAAGGTTCTATATTATATTTAATTGCAGAATAGGCTTTATGTGGGACGACTTACTTCTCATTCAGTTTGGTGGCACAATTTTCATTTTTTATTACGTACAAAAGTTGTACGTAATAATTAAAAAAAATGCTGAAATTTTTATACACATATAGTTCAATGTATGATTAACAAACTACGAAGTAACATTTTAATATCAACATTAGTTCCGGTTTTATTGATTGACATATATAACATAATGTAAAGAAATCACGTTTTTTGTCTAAAACATTTGAAAACTCGCTTATATCGTGGCAGGATGTCACTTATTTAAACTAGTAGTATGACAAACTAATATAGGACAACAAGCATGTGGCTGCGAAGCGCCGAGGCCGCGACCAAGAGGCGCAAGGTCTCTGTTCAGTCAATATCCCTAGATTTAGGTTTCACCTAGCATTAGGACAACCCACATGCTTTTAATTAAGCCAGGAATGAATTCTCCTCATGGTAGATGCTACTGAGAGCTGGCTAATGGCTAATTTAAAACGCTATGGCTATACGTATCTAGTTTTTTAACATGGTGGCACAATCTTCATTTCCGAGGCAAACCGACATTTGGCCAAGTTTAACTTTCCTTAGCACTTAGATTAGATCCTGGCAAATCAAGTATTGCCAGGTATGTAATGTAAGTATACACTGCGTCAGTTGGGCAGTGTAATAAGTATTCACTTTTGCAAAAGGGTAAATTAACCAGATATGTCGACTGAGAAGCAGCTATTTATTTTAAGTATAGTTAAAATATGCCCAGGAGAGCCACAAGGTCTCATTAAAGGCCCTATATTATTTTCAATGTACTAGTGGTAAAAAGCAGACATTGAAAATTCATTATAAAGAAATCTTTATGATGAAGAGGTTCCATTTCATTTCAAATTTCTAACTTTACGTTTTTCTCCGTCCTATTATCGCATATTCCCCAGTGTATTTGACGTTAAATTGATATCTCTGATAAACCACAGAACCCTGTTATTAAAATACCATTTATATAACAAGTTGTTAAATTTTAACTTTGAAACCTTTAATTAGCGTCAAGTAATAACATATGTTAAAAGCATATTTAAATTGATTAACAATGACATTGACTTGTGGAAATAAAGTAATTAGTACTTGCAATGGTTTCAAGTTTAACAAAGAACCGTAAAGTCTATTTGTATGTCAAACGACAATTTTAACAAAAAATGTATTACTATAATTAGGATAACATTGAAGTAAACTTTATTTATTAGTTTAGAGAACAGTCAATGTTACATAACGTTCCATAGAGACAAATTTATCTTATGACATATATAGCTGTCTAACGTCGTTTCCTGATGATGCTAATACTTTAAATACAGGGAAATTTATTAAAACATGATATATGAGTATTGTATTTTAATTATTAAAGGATTATGATCACTTAGTATACATTACTAGGTGATTTTTAATTTATCATTATTAGAGTAAATATCGATTAATAAGTTCAGGAAATTACAAACTGCTAAGTCTTGAAGTGTCAATTTTTTAAACCCTGTCAGTAGAAAATATTGATATTTTAATGGATATCATTATTTAATTATTAAATTGTTTCATTGTTAATCGCGTTATAATTGTAGTTCCCAATTGTTATTATAGCTTTCATATCAAGGGAAAAGTTTCTTGTTATTAATTTCTTAGGAAATTATTGTCAAATAATCCCAAATAATATGAATATGATTAAAAAAATTATTAAACTTGAAGCACAGGCTGACCAAGAAGTAAAAAAATAGGAGTTCACTGCATCCAGACACTATTTAATAAAATTTAAACCTACCATGTTTGTTTTTATAATTTCGTTTTCATTTTGAAATGCACGTCTATAAGAACTACAAATAAATAGATTGTGGCGACGAGCAACACTGGATTACGTGGATTTCTACGCTTTAATTTGTAGAGTCATATTAGTTTTAGCTTCCACTCTCCCTAATGTCTTTCTACTGATAATCCATAGAGATTAGGGGCATAAAACCACAAGGATAATCGCTGTATAATTGTAGTTTCCAATTATTTCATTTTAACCCTTAAAACCGTATGGTCATATTAGCGTTTTCTCGTCACTTAAACCTCACTCAAACTTATCCACTCCAGAGCTTCTAAATCATCAAGGAAGCACACCTTCATATGTGGCGGCACATATGACTACTCCACAGTGTCCACAGTTCATCTAACTTAACCTAACTAGACTCTATTCAGACCACTCTGGCTATTGCCTGCGACTAGTTCTAATTCATCTAGACCAGCTAGACTCTTGTTAGGCTCAGCACCAGGTGAGCTAGCGAGACGTCGCTAGCAACCCCGAAGTTAGTATGTATGTACCCATTTCCATAGCCCTGACTTGAAAGCTAAAGTTCCACCGATCACCGGAACCGAACTACATTCATAATCAATTAAGCTAGTCATGAGACCAAACACGATGCTAATCCGAGTTCCCACTCTTACAATGCTCGGTTCCAAGGTTCGGTATCTTTCCAACTCTCCATCAGCCGGCAGAACTTTCTCTTTTGATAAGCTGGAGATAACAGAATCGTCGATCCTAACTTGTCTCGGACAAAAGTCATCCCTTCCCCCAATTTGCGCAACAGCTAAATGAAACTACATAAAATATTGGCTGGACTTTGCCAGCCTTAACAACACAAAGGATGTTAACGCTACAAAGGATAACTAGGCCTTAACAAAACACAAAGGATGTTGCTTTAACGCTTCAACGCTACAAAGGATAACTAAGCCTTAACAACACAAAGGATGTTAACGCTACAAAGGATAACTAGGCCTTAACAACACAAAGGATGTTACGCTTCAAAGGATAACTAGGCTTTAACAACACAAAGGATGTTAACGCTTCAAAGGATAACTAAGCCTTAACAACACAAAGGATGTTAACGCTACAAAGGATAACTAAGCCTTAACACACAAAGGATTTTACGCTACAAGGATAACTGGCCTTAACAACAAAGGATGTTAACCTACAAAGTATAACCTTATATAAGGTCCTACCCGGCTGAATTTGAACCTTTTCGACTTCCAGGTCGTACGGCGAGCCCATACCCCTGATCTAACGGTCCTCGGTTAAAAAAATGAACATGTAACAAAAAAAAAAATTGTAACTCGGATATTTCCCGTCCGCAACTGCAGTAATCCCTGTTTCCGGTGTTCGAATACACCGCACAATTCAGGTTATCACAACGAAATTCCAAATAATACAGAGTTTGGGTAATCCTGATAAAATTCCATTTACGCTTTGCTTTTCTATAGAAAAATGAGTTAAACTATTCTTTGTTTTCAAAATATAAAGAAAGAGTTTTTTTGCATCAACATTTTTAAAAGTTAAGTTCAGTTTAAGCACATAAAGGTTTTTTACTTGTTTTCTGCTTTTAAACAAATATTGATAAAAGTTTTTTTTCACTTTTATTCTGGAGAAGAAAATTTGATAAGGTCAAAAGGTCATTCAAAGTATTTGTATTTCCAACATATTATTTTCCTTTAATATAATTATTTAAATTAGGTGACGTATAATAGATTTTCATTTAAAAGCATTGGGTATGTAATATATGCAGTACGCAATACAAGTACGTAGAGATAAAAGTGCCAACTCTAAAACCATTAGGCGGATTAAAACTGAAAGGACTAGAAATACTTTTATTGTATCCTAACTTACTTAAGTGCCACCTTCTCACATTCATGAACCTTATTCTTCACAATTTTGCATCACTTCTGTCTCAAAGGACACTAGAAAAATGTACGGTCTCTCAAATCAAAATATGTGTCTGTATTGAAACTAACTTAACAATCTATTTAATAATCTAAGCCTGTGCTCTAAACGTATTTACTCTTACAAACGGATTTTCTTTTAATTCAGCTCAATCATACATAAATATGTATGATAGATGATGTACATCACGTGTGGATTTCATCTCTGTTTTAATGACACAGTCCACTGTGAATTTATTGGCGTATGATTCTATTTATGAATGATATTCTATATATGCGTATGAAATCTATTTAATAATCTAAGCCTGTGCTCTAAACGTATTTACTCTTACAAACGGCTTTTCTTTTAATTCAGCTCAATCATACAGGTAGATGGATGTACATCACGTGGTGGATTTCATCTCTGTTTAATGACACAGTCCACTGTGAATTTATTGGCGTTACGTTTAAGACATAATTCGCTAATGGCTCCTCTCCGACATTGGAAGGAATTTAGAGACTTGACTAATTTTACTCACATCTTCATTGTGGTGGCAGCAACAATAAAACCTTCACAGGCAGCCCAATAAAAACCCTCTCATTTACCACAGCACAAGCTCCGCTGAAATGCAGGACTAGTAGTCCAACCAACCGGTGAATTCTGAGATGAATTAAAAGACGACTTATTATAAAGGCGTAGCCCCAAAGAGATATTACTAGAGGAAGCATCCCCTATCTCACTACATTAAAGAAAATTGAAACGTCTTTTTGCGACTCTCATGGACTCTATGTAACCTCATTAAAACCTCATCTAAGAGTGATTTAAGGTTATAATAATTTAATTTTCTTATGCGTTTCACACACCGTTTGTTTTTGTATTTGAATTTAAAACTTCCTGCTTTATAAGTTACACTAATGGTGTACTGTTTATTTGATTGAATTAATAGTTGAAGGTGCTCAGGTTACATTTTCGATGTTTTAAAATTCAACTAATAGGGCCCCTCTTTCAATAATATCTCTGTGCGTAACCTTAAAAACTCCAAATTTAAGCGTACCCATGGCCCTCCACAAGACGCTAAACAATATCATTCGAAAATTAGTAAACGGAGCTTATCAAACCGAGTATTACCAGAATTTTAAACTTGTTGCGAACAGCTTATAAATTCACAATCTCAGTATAACCAAAAATTCGTAAAAACAACTCTTATCCTAAACAAGAGCTTAGTAAATCTAAAACACAAAACCAAGGGGGGTGCCAAAAATCCGAGGGGTTGGCCGCCTTCCGACACGCTGTCCCCCCCCCCCCCCCCGCTCTTCTATATTGTCAGCCCGCCCGCATCCGGCTGGGATTCTCAAAATTAAAAAACTTGGCGTTATTCCTTTCTTTTCATTCTTTTTCTTTATGCCTTTTTTAACACAAAAAAAATCCTTTTCTTATTTTTCCGATGTTGGGTTCATAAAAAATATTCTTTTGTTTTGCTTCTTTTAAATAGAAGGGAATTCATTTTACTTTATTCATTAAATATTTATTATAATGCTCCCTTTTAATTATAAGTTACCTACAAGTTCATACGCTTTTGAAAATTCACTGAGCTAAGACATCGTCATGAAGGTAAATTATTTAATGATGCTAAAAATAATCCTAAATAACATTATGATTTTTTACATGGAAGAAATTAGTTTAGCGTTTTAGTAAATGCCCTAGGAGATTTATAAACCGGTTCAGGGATATTCATATCCAACAGCAAGTATCGACGGTAGCTGATTCTTCAATTTAAAATAAGGTCCTATGAATTATTAATAAAAAATATCTCATCGATAGTATGACATTTATGTCAAATGTTTTATCCCTGAAGTGATATTCGTATTTTGAGACGGGATTTCATTAGATTTTAGTTGATCCATTAATCCAATGAATTGATAATTAATTAACTTTTAGTCAATAATAGAGAATGCACCGAGGACCTGTTGCTCTGAGGTAGAGAGCGCTCGCCTTACGACCTGGAGGTCAACAGTTCAAACCAACCAGGGGAGGACCTTATGTAAGGTCCCTTGTATTGTTCTCTCTGGAGGTCTTGAATTCAAGACTGTCCAGCCCAGCCCAGTTTTTACGTGAATCATTTAGCTACTACGCAAATTCAGGGTTCCACATTCCAGAGTTAAGTATGGATCCAGGTCTCCGTTGTCTCCAGCTCATATAAAGACAATTTTCTTCTGACAGTTGGAAGGTTGGAAAGATACTAAACCTTCCGACCGAGGACTGTTGAGACTCGATTAACTGGTGGCTATGGTTCCAAGATTAACAGAAGTAATTAGAAATGCTGTGTTCGGTTTTAGAAGAAGCATACTAAAAATCTGCTGGACTCTGGCTTTCAGGTCAATGCAGTAATATGGGTCGCTAGCGGCTCTCTTCCTGTCGTTTGTTATAAAATCGGGTACGTGGTTCCTCGCAATTGTTCCATACTACTCCAGATTCGCTACGCTCATCCTCACTACTACAAATCAGCTTCGCTCGTCCTCATATAAAAACATTACCAAATTGTTTGGTGAAAGCTTCAGTTTTATTCTGCAACACGTCGTCGGTCCTGCTCTGTTCGTCTTCAGACAGCAACAACACCTATCAAACCACTAATATTGCTCGTTGTTGCTTAACATTAGTGATCCAAATAAAAACTGTCGATACACTAGCCGGATCAAAACGAAACTTGGTGTACTTTTTTAATACAGAAAATGATACACTTGTACCAAATTTCAATTCATTTAGATTCTTTTTAATTTAAAAAAAAAACCAATGCTAATTGAGAAATGGAGCTACATGCTTGTTAAATTTCAAATCAATCAAACCATTTTCGTGTTTTATAAATTTTTGCTAAATCATTATTCCCGATTAATGACGTCATAAAAAAATCCGGATTGCACAAGACCTAAAAATTGATTTCTGTAACAATGATTCTTATTTACTTGTATACCTCGAGGATCGAAGTTTCAACTCTAGCATAAACACACTGGGAGCTACGATGATAACACACAGACATACATACAGAAAACTGCAAAAACACTCAGAAGGTCTTAAAAGTACTTAATACAAATAACTCAGGTGGAAATTTCGGTTTCGGATATTTGTTGTAAACTCAATACTTTTACTATAAACTCACGGTATAAATGAGAAAAAGTAAAAATTGTATTATTAAATGTTGTAGAAATTCTCTAATGCTATAAATAAAGTTAGGAATATCTCAAATTTGCTATCTCTATCAAAAATGTGACAGGTAATGGCTTCACGCTTATTCCTTCTTCATTATATAGTATATTACAGTGAGAGAGAAAATCCTCTTTACATGTATATATGTATGCTTGTATATATGTATGTTCCGATTTATTCATGTATGTATGCATACATTGAAAAAGAGATTGGTTTTTAATAAAAATATAATTTTTATTTAAAAAAAAACTAAAAATAACACTTTTCTTGGATAAAAATTCTATTCATGTGTGAATTGTGTAATAATAAATTTAGCTATTTACACTCATTTCATTTTGAGTGAACAGAAAAAATAAATTATAGTAATGTGGTAGACTGTAAAGTGGAGATTAAATAGAGAAAGTTTACGTTGAGTAGAATTATCAGTTAAAATACTTTTCATGTCTCATGAGGAAATAGTACATTACACAACAAGTGAGGAAAACGAAACTTTGCATGCGAGTGTAGATTTGCAGCCCGAGCAAAGCTTGTGATATGACATCACAAGAGCAAAATGTACCGTATTTTACCTAAGACTTTTAGGTTTTAAAAAAGAAAAATAACAATAAGTAATTACATTATAAACTCCCTTTAGATTTTGCCAGTATTAAATCGTCTGTGGCATTTTCGGCCCGTGTTATTAGCCGAAGTATTTTCTTCATTTACTAAAAATATATAATAAAATTTGTTAATTTGTATACTCTATCAGTAACTTAATTATTATTCCTACTAAATACTAACACTCAAATTTACTTATTGTACTTTATTAATATTTAATCTAACTATTAAATACTAACACTTACCTTTAATACTTTATTATCTATTATTAATTAATTATATTACTCTATTTTGAACCTATTTATTTCTCACTACTAAACACTAACAATACTATTCTTATTACTTGAGTCTACTTATTATACTTTATTATTTATTACATGGAAACTTTAAAATCGTTGAATGTAATTACTCATAATGTAGAAAATACAAAACTTGTTGAAACTGGTAATGAAAATTTCAATCAATATGGAATAAAAATTTTGCATGTAAACATCAGGAGTGTGGCAAAAAATTTTGATGAACTGTGTGTAAGTATTGAGTCTACTAAAACAAAGTATAACATTATTATACTATCTGAAGCATGGATCAGAAAGATACCTACTGAACTCTATAAAATTAGGGGGTATACACAGTACTGCTCACAACATAATCACAACCAAAATAGTGGTATAATGGTATTTTACAGAGATGAATTGTTTATATTTATAAACAATGAGATACATATGACAGATACAAATTGCATCAAAATTACGTTAGGCAACAAAAATAAAATAAATCTACTGGCTTTATACCGATCACCAAATAGAAGTACTAAATTATTCATTAATGAACTAGGTAAAATAATCAAAAGTTTAAAAAACAAAAATATTATAATTACGGGAGACATAAACATAAATATAGATGACACTGACAGAGAAATGAGAGCTGATGAAGCCTTATATCTTGACATGATGACGGACAACAGACTAGTTTCACTGGTAAATACCTATACAAGAGTATCTAACACGACTAGAACGACCATAGACCATGTTTTCGTGACAGATAACATATCGAATAAAATACAAACAGCTGTCATAAAAACCTACTTTTCAGATCATTATAGCATAGGGATAAATATTAAGGAAAACGAGCGCAGGTCACAACCAATCTCTAGAAAAATTACTGAGAGATTAAATATGGACAAATTTAACTCATTATTGCGAAGTGAGACATGGGAAGATACCATAAGTATGACTGACACTAACGACATCGCTAACAGTATAATAACTAAGATACAGACACATATCGAGACAGCAACAGAAATAAAACAGACAGCAAGAAAAATATGTAAAATCAAACCCTGGATAACGCATGGAATAATTACTAGTATTAGGAAGAAAGAAAAATTAAACAAAAAACTAGAAAAACAGCCATTCAATACTAAACTTAAAAACTACTTAAACAAATATAAAACAAAACTCAGTAAAATAATAAAACAGGCAAAAATAGACTACTAAAAATAAAATCGAAGATAGCGAAAATAAAGTTAATAAAATTTGGAACATTGTCCAAGAAATCTATACAAAGAAAAATAAAGAGAAGCTAAACATTGAATTCATAAAGACTCAGGGGGGAAATAATATAGATGTTAAAAAATACCATTGGAAGCTGCGAACTATATGGGTAAATATTTCACGCAAGTTGGGGAAAAAATGACTGAAAAATAATAGAAATAAAAATAACGGAAAAGAAACACGTAACGAACAAACTGACGACTATGATACAACTGAACAAAATTACTTTGAAAACTGTGAAATATTACATGAAGATATACTAGCAGCATATCTGAACTTAGAGGCAAGTCTGGACCAGGGTTTGACTCTATACTGTTTCAATGATAAAAAATAATATGACCAGCTAATAAAACCAATAGTGCACCTAGCAAAAACTAGTCTGAGATAAGGAAGTTTTCCTGAAACACTCAAAAATAACTATAGTTTCCACCAATATACAAAGCAGGGATACCAGTGAGGTAACGAACTACAGACAATATGTCTAGTCTCCAATATAGCTAAAAAATAGAAAAAGGTAAAGAAAAATTAGTTGACTTTCTAGAACATAACTTCAAACATCTGCAGCTCAGTTTCGGGTTTAGATGTGTATATAAGTACTCAGGATGCATTACAGAAGTTTTGCCAATTTAAACTGAGGAACTAGATAAAGCAACAACCAATAGCTGTCTTTATGGATTTAGCGAAAAGCCTTTTGACAGTGTGTCACAAAAATTAATTCAAAAATTAAAAAAAATTGGCATTCGCGGAAACATGCTAAAGTGGTTCACTAGTTATTAAAAATAGAGTCTACAGAGTAAAAATTAATGACGTCCATAGGAATGGATTTACAACAGAATATTCCATACCTCAAAGGGAGCGTACTAGGAAGTTTGCTTTTTATAATATTCACCCAACGACCTACTCGAAAAAAGACTTAACGGACTTTTAACCATTTGCTGACGACACCGTGTACTTTAAAATCAGAAAAGACTTACGAGAAGCCCTTACAGCAACCGAAAGTGACCTTAGAAAATAAAAACTGGCTAGACGTACACGGACTACCTTAAATATTAAAAAGACAGTATTTATGTGTTTTTCATTAACTGAGACAGGACAACCACTCAATTAGAAATAAAACTACATGACCACGAAGAGAGACCACGACACAATGTAACTGCCCGACCATACAGAGAGTAGACTCAACTAGGTATCTTGGTGTGATATAGACAAACTTATTTCGTGAAAAAACATATTGACAAACTGACGACATCTTATACGAAACTACGCTACGTTTTAAAAAATCAGACCATACTTAACAAAAACACTGAGAGCAGTATATACTATGTTTAGTAGACTCAATAATAAGCTATGGTATATTGGCAGGGCCAGCTACTGAAACATTAAAAAGGCTGTACTCATGCAGCAAAAAGCAATCATAAGGATTATTTCTTTAGAAAAAAAATATGAACATACAGCTCCACTATTTAAATAAACTGACAATACTGAAGACTGACTACATGTACGAACAGCAATGCTTATTAGAATATACGACGGCAAAACACACTTTACATCTGACCTGAGTAAAAAACAATGTAAGCACCAGAGCACAGACCAACCAACTATACAAACAACCAATTTACAGAACAACGACAGCAACAAAGACAATGGCAGTACAGAGCAGCGACTCTATGAACAACTTACCCAATCACATAAAGACCACCGACAAAGAGATACTTTCAAAAAAAGACTAAAATTATTTTTACTAGAAGTACAACCAGAGACAGCCAACAATACCAAGCGTAGAATATGTATGTATGTTGTGTGTGTAGTATGAATCTATATATGGTGTGTATATGTATGTATGTATGTTTGTATGTCTGCATGTTATTCTATATGTGTGTATATGTATGTAGTGGGTATATTGTGTATGTACATGTTGTGTGTATAAGTATATATACAAGTGTGATAGTAAGTATTTTTGTGAGTATGTGCATATGTTGTGTATATGTGAATGTTGCATATGTATACATGTGTTAGTATAAGTGTATATTAAGGTGAGTATGTCCCTACATTTAAATGTAATAAATATAGTAAAGTGTAATAATTAGATCTAGGATATAAGTATAAGATTTCTAAATTAGTGATAACTTAGTATATAAGCATTATAATAAGTGAGACAGTACCTCCCTCCACGGCACAAATATCTTATTATCTGTGGAGGGATAAACTGGCTAGTATAACATATGTTGAATAATAATTTATATTTTCAATAAAGTTTAAAAAAAAAAATAAATAAAATAACTTTTTCCTGGCGAAGAATGCTTCAAATTTTATAATAAATTGTATAATTTTTTGACGACTTAGCACCTGCTGATACAAAAACGACAATATTATGTTGAAATTTGACAACATTGATAATAAAAATAATAAGAAATGACCTTCGGCGTCTTGGCCATTTCATTCTCACCATTTCTTGGTGCATGAGACCGCTTCGCAGCCAGATTAATATTTTCTGTTTGGATCCTTACGGCACATTAAGGATAAACTCTAAGGGAACCACCACAGATGGTGAAGGCAGACGTAACGCTTAAGGTGTTATCTAAATTTAAATCTTATATAAACTAAGAGCGTAACCTGGGATGCGAACCCCAGACCTCCTTGGTGTCGGTCATGTAAATACCTACGCTCTAGTAGTGATAGTAATATGGGGGGAATGGTAGTAACTCTCCCCCATATTATTATCTACTACCGGTATATTTAATCTAATCTAGACAGAAGAGCCATGAATTTCTATGGTTCCTCTCATGCTTTTTCAAGCAATCATACATACTGACTTTTATAGTCTAGTGAAAATGGGAACACGTGCTCTCACTGTTAACAACCTCCACTTTAAACTACAAGGCAGAAACAGTATAGTATTATAATGAAACTACAATGAGGGTTCTAAATTTGCCTATACCCAGTTTCATTTAAGGTAAGATCTTTAAACGAGTACTGACAACGCACAGGCTCAGACCACCGCTTTACGTCCCTTCTGAAGGACGTGGTACGCAGAATTTTTATCCCTCTCATAAAATCCTAGAGCCCTGCGGGATTGACACATGACTAAAGTCCATTCATTCTGTGTATTGGCGGCGTACACCACGGGTGACTCTACCTACGCTCTAACTCCTCGACCTCGACCACGAGGCTGCCAAGCAGACCCTTATAATTAAGAGACATAAGAGTAACATAAAACGAATTATAGAAATAATAATATGTTACGCTCAACGCTCAATGAAATTTTTTTAAGAATATATAATATATAATAAAAATATATACCATTCTATTATTTTCTAAGAAACATAGATAATGACAGATGGTGCAAAGAGTTCACAGAATAAAGAGTTCGTGTGCTTTACTTTACCTTCAAGAATCAATAGGAACCAACAGTGTTGCTTTGGTAAACTTTTTTTCCTAGAATTGAAAAGAATTAGTCTTTAAATAGACTTTTCAACTTATTCTTGCGAAGAGTTTTCAAACTCAAGATAAATAAGTCTATACATTTTCTCCTTTCATAAGATTTTTTAAACAAACTGAATTTTCTCTGAACAACATCATCTTCACTAAACCCGAACTACCCCAGAAATCCAAATCTGGATGTATTTAATAATTCTTTTATTCATACTCCCTCTCTATTTCCTATTTAAAAAAGAAACATTTTGAAGTTTTTAAATTTTTATTTACATTTAATTAAAGATAATTAAAAAAATGTAATTAGTGCTTATTATGTAGTTAATTTCCCGTCTAAATACAATCACTTGATTGTTCCAAACAAACCCTAATATTTAAAATATAAGATTTGTTGATGCATTAATAAAAAAAACAAGAGGCCTTTACCCACTTGGAACGCGTATATATATATATATATATATAATATATATATATATATATATATATATATATATATATATATATATATATATATATATATAATATATTATATTATATATATATATAATATATATATACATATAATATACATATATATATATAATATATATATATATATATATATATATATATAATATATATATATTTAGGCTAAGAGGTTTGATTTTTCTTTTGGGTGGTATATCATAAAAGGGATATCAAAGGGCAGAGTATCTACCGTCAATTTGTAAGCTTGCGAAGCGGCTCTCAAATTGAAAGTTGTAGCGTGACCAAGTCATTGGAATGTCATATGCATAATGTCAAGTAATAACAAATAATACAACACTATCATGTAGCCGCGAAGCGGCCAGACCTCGTGAGCTGAAGGCAAGCTATCATTTATTTATTATATCTTTGTTTTAAATTTAGCATCTTCAGTATTTGATACATTCCATAGTTCGCCTGGCATGTTCCTTAATCTGGCGGAGGAGCGATGAGGTACAAAGTTATGTGCAGTTTGTGTCCCTTTATTCAATAGATGAAACACATTATAAAAAGAATATTTCCTGCTTTTTATCAACAAAAAAGTATTGCAATGGCAATTAGAGCAGCTCTAACCTTTTCATAGTCCAATAATTTCTTCAATAAAGTGATTTCTGAAAATTTCACTCTTGAATTTCCATTTTCCATTGTTAAAAGTTTTTCAAATTGATTTTCTTCGCATGATTTGATTTCAATTAACTATGGGTAGTAGTGGGTTACAGAATGTTTTTGAAGTCAAAATTTCTAAGAATTCTCATTTGAAGTACTTGAAATGAAAAATATTGGCGCGGAGGTCTGCATGCCAGGCGAATTTTCTTTCAAATGCCTGCTTCCGTGCATAACATTTTATTTTTGAGGCTATAATTTAAATTAGTACTATAAATGTTAGTTTCATTTTTACATGATTATTACTGTTAAGTATAATTTAATATCAATATTATCATTGGTATTGCATAAAATTAGACATTATTTTGTGCTTGTTTTCAACATAGAAGATAGACATATTCTGCCATAAGTGTCCGCAAGCCGGGCGATTTTCTTTTGTAAAGTATTAAATGTCCTCCAAAAGAAAAATAAATAAATAGCAAGTAATCAAAAAAAATGAGTGAGAGTAGTGAGTAATCAAAAAGAGTGAGTGAGAGTAGTGAGTAATCAAAAAGAGTGAGAGTAGTGAGTAATCAAAAAGAGTGAGAGTAGTGAGTAATCAAAAAGAGTTAGTGAGAGTAGTGAGTAATCAAAAAGAGTTAGTGAAGTAGTAAGTAATCAAAAAGATGAGAGTAGTGAGTAATCAAAAAGAGTTAGTGAGAGAGTAAGTAATCAAAAAGTAATGTAGTGAGTAATAGTAGTAGAGTATCAAAAATTAGAGGAGTAATAGGTGAGAGTAGTGAGTAATCAAAAAGAGTGAGTGAGAGTAGTGAGTAGAGTCGAGTTTAGTGTGAGTTAGTGAGTAGCGAGTAATCAAAAAGCGTCATGGATGTGCTCAAAATTTTGTCCCGATTCTAAATATAACGTTAACACCAAATTAAATTCTTCTTATATTTTAGATTTACTTTTAGGCGGGATAATTTTAAACTTTAAACATTCGAATGATCTTCTTACTCTAGAATAAACTCTTTAAACTAGATTTCAGACGGAGGGGAAAACTACTTGTTCAAGCTCTAGTAATAGGTGCAATAGTTTGCATTAGTTAAAAGAGTAACGCTCTTCTCTGGTAAATACTTTACATTATCTTCTTCGGCATTTTAAGTGAAGTGAGTTTAGGCTCTGTCGGCGCCCTGATGAGTTAGACGTAACGAAACAGAGAGGGAAATGACATTATGTCGAGCAATCAAAGATGACGAATGTAAAATGATGGAACAGTTTACCGGGTTTGGCATAGCTTTTTGCTTGTTACAATTTTTTAACTGCCTCTCGCACAATTATGTTGTGTCAACTATTCATTTTGCAAAACTCGGTTGTATCAAATGATACTACTGAAATATGTTTGCTTGCCAAGCTTGTTGGCGATAAGAGCACCGGTCGTCTCTGGTAAATACTTTACACTATATTCTTCGGAATTTTAAGTGAAGATCAGAGTGAGCTCAGGCTCTGTCGGCGCCCTGATGAGTTAGACGTAACGAAGAGTCACCAGTGTAGTGGTTAAGGTATACCGCCAGTACACAGAATGAATGGACTTCAAACTTCCAAGTTTATTTAGCCATGGGTTCTATCCCAGCACGGGCCTCAGGGATTTTTATGAGAGGGATAAAAATTCTGCGTACCACGTCCTTCAGAACTGACGTAAAGCCGGTGGTCTCGAGCCTGTGCGTTGTCAGGTACTCGTTAAAGATCCCTTACCCCAAATGAAACTGGGTATAGGCAAAATTTAGGACCCTCATTGTAGATTCATTATAATACTATAGTGTGTCTGCCTTTTAGTTTAAAGTGTATGGAGGTTTGGTTTAACAGTGAGGGTACATGTTGTTCCTAGTTTTCACAAGACTATAAGATTCAGTGAAAATATGTATGATTGCTTGAAAAAAACATAAGAGGAACCATAGAAGTTCATGGCTCTTCTGTTTAGATTAGATCAAATATACCTACACTTGAAATTAAAAGGAGTAGAACACTATCTTAGGGAGCTGGTAAAAAAGGCCCAACAACGTGGCCTACTTGCCTGGTAGTTACTACCACTCCCTTCCATACTACTACTAGACGTAAAGAAACTTTGTTGACATTAAATTATGTTGAGCCATCAATGATGACGAATGTAATATGATGAAACAGTTTACCATGTGTGGCATAGCTTTTTGCTTGTTACATTTTCTAAGTGTCTCTCGCAGAATTATATTGTTTAATTTTGTATTTAAACATTATTTTATACATTAGTTAAATTCTGAAATCAAATGGACTTTAGGAATCGACCGTATTGACCGTTCGGCTTGTTTAAGAATCAGTTGAAATCGAAAGTATGTCCAACATGGAAACGAGCAAAAAGTCGTTTACATGAAGCCCTAGTAACATGACGTTAATAATAACCGTTGAGCCTATAATCCACTACCTACTGTAATAGGATTATTCGGTAGCTTTCATTTAAGAATTAATGCGTTAGATTTAAAGCAACTGATGTTAATTTAATTGTTAATAGATTGTAAATATTGTAAAATGTTTGTAAAAATGGAACAAAAAATAAGCATATATTTATATATTTAATATGCAGACTAGGGTAGAGTGGGACACAAGCCGATATCGTGTAACCAAAGTTTTTAAGAAAATAGAGAGAGACTCGGACAACTTTGGTGTTTCAAGTCAACATTTTAACCATTGAATATTTTTAGGGTTTACTACATAAAACATGATAATCATAATTTAATTAAAGACGTAAACATAATTATTACTTAAATTTAAGAAATAAAGTTCTGTCTTAGCTATTTATGCACCAAGGGAGTAAAGAATGCTATTATTTCCCTGAGCAGTTAGTTGATTCCTATGGCTTAAGCCGAGGGAACCAATGAATTTAACTCCCGAGGTGAAGCCGAGGAATTTATTTGTTTAACTCCCGAGGCAACGTCGGGAGTTATGACTATTAACTCCCGAGGCGAAGCCGAAGTAGCATTTTACTCCCAAGGTGCATACAAGATTTTATCTCCAGACGTTGATTTTATTTTTACATGTTTTGTTGTAATTTTTTCGGGTCGGACTCTCTTATAAATTTAGAGGGGCGGCCACCAAAAAAATATTTTTTTCTCCAAACAACTTCTTTTGATCTGAAACGGATTTTGAACAATAAAAAAATTTTTTTGGTCGGCTCCCCATTATAAATTTTGGGGGTGCCACCCCCGGGAAAATTACGAATTTGATCGGTCACCTGTATAAATTTAGAAAATACCACTCCCCTAAAAATTGATATAATTGGCTCTAATAACCCAATAATAGAAAAACACTTTTCATTTTCAAGGGAGAAAAAGTAACTTTTTACACCCAAGGGAGTGAAAAGTGCTTCTTTACTCCCTAAAAAATAGTCAATAAACTTTACATTATACACCTTCTGGAGATAAAATATATTTTTATAAACTGACGGTAAAAAGGATTCAAAAAAGGTTACAACCAAGTCCACGTGGGTACGATGAGGATTAGGGAAAATGTTATTCATGGCATTGCATGATTTCCTTGAGCAAAGAGAACTACTACCAGAGACAATTTGAGACGAACCACTCCATGGGCTTTTTAGAACAGTTTCAGGATAAGGTCTCCTTAACAGGTTACAGGTAAAGGTTAGGCCTCAGGTAGCAGCACAGTCGTTTCGCAGTAGTAGCGATATGCTTACATCCTCCAAGGAAGTAGGCATATATGTATGCTAATACAACGTTTTTTATTACCAACTTATTATGTGACGTATGAGATGTTAAATTTGGATAAAGTCGCTCGTCACAGTAATAGGAATGACTAATTGTATAAAATACTTTATATTTTTGAGGGAAAAATAAATAAATTTTATAAAATTTAGCAAAATCATGTTTTATCATTACTGAGTTTTAGATTTCATTTGTTATCTAAACAGATGTGCAAAAGTTGAATAAAGTTTATCATTAGAATTATTCACTATCATAGAAATTAATTTAAAATTAAACTAAATAATTTAGTATAATGTAATGACATTATTTTACATTTAAAAATATATATATATATATATATATATATATATATATATATATATATATATATATAATATATATATATATATATATAATGCTGATTAGCCACAGATGTGTTTGAGATCTCTTTGTACTCACACATACATTCAGACACCATTTTTCTCGATATTTGTGATTAGCAGGGCTGAACTCAGGTGCTGAACGCCGACAATTAATGAAAAATGTTGATGTTAAGTTTTTTGCAAATGCCATGCTTCCTACTTCTTTCAGGAGGAAGGGAAGCAAAATATAGAAAATAGCGTTAAAATAAATGTGCAAAAGGGTCCTAAAGAGGTTAAAATTGTGGAGTATCGATACGTTTTAGCTTAACTACAGGCATTTTTGGTATATGAGATTTTTGGGTATAGCTAACCCGCGGTTGCCGTGTGAGGCCTGGATCACTTAAGACGATCGTCACTGCAACTTAAAATCCAAAATCAGTATTTTCATGACCTCCTGAGTGAATTTCACAAAGCTGTCTGTCTACATATATATATATATATATATATATATA
The DNA here is from genome assembly GCA_018340805.1 of Microvelia longipes. Lineage (NCBI taxonomy): Eukaryota > Metazoa > Arthropoda > Insecta > Hemiptera > Veliidae > Microvelia > Microvelia longipes. The sequence goes on along the minus strand of JACMZG010000002.1, from coordinate 10,801,254 downwards.
TATAATATATATATATATATATATATATATATATGTAGCATATAATTCAGGAGTAATCCTAATTTTGGATTACTCCAAAAATTGAAAATTTGAATCATCCTTTTTATTCAAGATTCATTAGATAATAAAACTTATCTTAAGATTGTTCCTATCATCATAACTTCTATGAAGTATTAACATATAAAATTATTTTCATTAACATAATTTTTACAATATTTCATTTTTGGAATTCTAAACGTCACCTACTAAGATACAATTTTTATAAGCGAACACGAAAATTTCTCGTGTGAGAGCCTGAGAATCAGTAGCCAGGCCTAGATCAATTAAGGTCAGGTAGCAAAGAGCGGAATCGTATGAAAGGTTTATAATCTCTTTAAGTACCGGGATCCATTGAGCTATCACGTCTTGCTCTATTGCGGCAACCTTCCTGTCTCTCACACGTTATGTGCGAAGACTTAAAAGTAAAATAAATGTTATATCTGAAGGCTTATGTTGCCAAAAAAAACTCACATATTCAATAAGTCGTAGAGATATTATTACTAGAAGGGCCCTGTAGGTTATAATGTGAAACATCAAAAAAGTAACCTGACCACCTTCGATTATAAACACAATTAAGTAATCAGTACAAAATTAAAGTAACTTATATAGGAGAATGTTAAAAATACAAATTTAAAGACAAACAATGTGCGGGAAGCTAAAACCAATTGATTTATTATAACTCACTCAAAAATAAAATTTTTAAATTTAAAATAAATTTAAAAATAAAACTACACAAAAGAAATGTAAAAAAACATCTCCAAAAAATACGGGTAAAATAACCTAATTTGTTTACATAGTTTTTTCTTGCTTCCTTCATGCAAGGATTTTTTTTCTTAAGAATCAGTGGTGTTTAAACTGACCTGTCAAGATTTTTAAACGAAACGATAGACTAGTATGTGCGGGAAGCCGAAATCAATTGATAAATATAACCTTGAATCTCTCCTTAAGGAGGTCTTAATAAGGTTACTCAGAGCCCCAGAGAGCCCCAAAATGATGTTTCAGGCCTCTTAATGTATTGAGATAGGCTATGCCTCCTCTAGTATATATCTCTATAAAATAAAATATAAGGCCTGTTTTAGGGCCTTTCGGCCCATCAGGGTATTCACCCTGCGGGAACCACCTCAGGTGGGTTGCATCTTCTACACTCTAAGAATTAAATAAAGTTGGCGAAATCATTTTAATACAAATACTAGTCATAAAATCTTAGAGCATAGCCCGGGCTGCGAACCCCGGACCTTCGGTGCCGAAATCGAACGCATAATATATATATATATATATATATATATATATATATATATATATATATATATATATAATATATATATATATTCAATAAGTAAAATAAATTGAAGAATTTATATTCCTATAATTTTATAGAACACAGGAACAAAGAGGTTCCTGTGTTCTACAGATCCTTTTCTAAAAGTGTCATTTTCTAAAAGTCAAAAGTAACATAAATCGGCCCAAAAAGCAAATATCAGCTATCCACAACTTCTTTCGTACAATTTTAAGTCTGATATTAATAGATTTTAAATGTAAAAAACCGGGTACGAGGTACCTCGGACCATCTCCATAACACATCGAATTCGCTGCGCTTATCCTCAGATAGTAAATATATTCGGTTTATTCACAGAGGTCAGCAATTCAAGCACTGATTTGCTTGATTAACTTGCTGCTTAACTTTTATAATCCAATAAAAACTGGATAAATTTATCACATTCTCTTATTTATTACAACTAATAATTTAATTTTATACATAAACTTGTATTTCTATTTTATACATATTTGTATATACGTATTAATTTTAAACTCAATTAGATTATTTTTCGGGCTTTTGCAATTTTAGCGAATTTCCTTTGGAAATTCGCCTGATTTTAAAATAAGCACATAAATTATTCGATAAAAATTGAGCTAATGCTGACAATGAGATGAAACTTGGCACATATGTTGGTCTTACACATCATATACGTGACTACATGCATGTTAAATTTCAAATCAATCGAAATATTTTTTCCTTGTTTTATGTATTTTTGAAATTTTCGAAAAAACACAATACGTCGTGATTGCATGATTATGACGTCATACAAATATTTTCCGGACGGCACTACAGGACTTAAAGATTGATTTTGGTACAAGGTTTCAACTCTCAAGCATAAACAAACTTGGGACTACACACACACTCACACACATACACACACACCCTCACATACACATACCACAAACATACACACACAATCACACAGACAACATCGTGAAAACTACTAAAGAGTTCTAGAAAACACCTGATACTAATATTTCAGGTTTCAGGTGGAATTCTGGTTTCGGATTGTTTTGCAAACACTATATAAACACTTTTCCTATATACCTACGGCCTAAATAGGGAAAAGGAAATAATACGTGTGTGCAGTGCAACAAAACACACAAAACGTCACGGTGATTATTTTTAATTGAAATTAAATTTTGTTTGAAATCTATTTCAAGGAGTTCTGGGTTATTGAAATATTTTTATTAAAAGTTTTCACTCCGTCTTTAATATTTTATAAAATAGAATATGTCTAGAGGATTATTATAGTTCCAAAGCCAACAGCCTTTTCTTTACTTATAACAATAAAATTTTCTTCTACAAACCACCAACTCGAACAAAGTATTAAAGCATCGACTGTGTTCTTATTTGTTACCTAAAATAAAACTGATTTTCTGCACCATTATTTGCCGCATTGCTTAAGGTTCATTTAATTCCAAGCAAAGGTCATTTGACCGTAAAGCAAATATTAGCTCAACTTGCTCTGTTCCTTACAGGTTATTTGTCTTTTAACTTGAATTTTCTTGAAACTTTTTTTTTCGCAATCTCTCTTTCTTAGTCTTATAAAAGAAGAAAGTTTTTTTTTAAACCCAAGCTTTTACGTAAATCTCTAAACTCTAGCTTTTAACCCAGTCTCTAAAACCTAAACTCTATTTACAATTCTTGTACAAAAGTGGTCTCGAAGCGGTCTACCATTTAACTGTGGTAAGCGAACCACAGGTGGTAAGCGAAAAAATCGAATAATTTTTGTAAAAAACAAGTGGCCATAACCCTGTTGGACACAACGCAGTGTCAGCGCTGGGCCGCTTAGTGGCCACATAGTTCTTGTCCTGTATCCTTTTATCATATTATAAAAAAGTTCTAGAGCCAGGCCTAAAAAATGTGATTAATAATGTACTACTTCAAACAACATTTTTCTGAAAACATACCGTAAATTATGAGGGAAAAGCATAATCTGCCTATCCAGAGTGGAGCCCTTCATGTGAATGTGCTCGCTAAAAGTATTAGTAAATCACACACATACCATTCTTTTTTGTAATAAGTGGTTCCCAGTAGATCGTATGCAGAAGATAAAGAGAACATTATTTAAAGCTGATACAATTTCCTATTAAACGGTGTTTTTCCGTAAAAATTGGATAACTATATAACTAAAGTTATGACATTTGTTAAATGGTCCAAAAATCTACAAAAAACCAACATTAATTCAAAGAATTTCACAGACTTTGTACAATGTAACCATTGTTTGGTGTTTATGAAAGAGCCATTTCTTCGGTTGTAGTCATCCGATTTTGATGATTAAACACTCGTTTTATAGAACATATTATCACGTTAGAAAAATGATTTATTCATATTTTGCACACGACCCACTGGAAAACACTGATTTCTAGAAAACTGAAATTTTAACGATTTTATAGAATTTCAAGTATGAAAATTTGCTAAAATAAGGACAACCAGCTCTAGCTGTTCTAGAACGACTTATCATCTAATATTTATAATATAATGAAATGTCTGTAAAATTGTCTTAATTAGCTAATTTTTCTTTTGTCCTAATATTATGAAAACATCTATAAACGCCTATACTTTAATTATAGTAATTATTCTATTAAAATTTTTAGTTAACAATTTTTTCTATGAAAAAAAAAGTTTTGTAAAGTAAAGTTAACTTCAAAGAGTTAGCAGACCCTAAAATTTTATGAGAAATATAACGCTGCCCCGGGGCTTCTTTTGAGTTTCGGACTCCAGATTTTAATTTAGGAAACTCTTTTCGTTAAGTAAAACTTAGAAGAAATTAAAGTTCATATTTAAATCAAAAGCGGGATTAATTTTGTTAGAAAATTCAATTTTTCGATTATTTTTAAACTGACTGCAAATTAAGTATGCTCTTCCTGCTACAAAATTACATACTGTACTTCCTTGTAAATGAGAAAAGAGTAATTTTGTAATTTTGAGTAAGGTTGTGGCTGAGCTTAAATATTTACTTCTTAGGCTTATTGCTGGGCAGAAACATTTGCACCTAGTGCTTAGGGTGGTCAAAACGTTAACACCTTAAATTTGATCTTGAGATAATTTATTCACACTTTGAGCTTGTGGCTAAGCTCAAATATTTACTTCATAGGCTTATATCTGGGAGGAAACATTTACACCTAAAGCTTGAGGTAGCATTAAAACGTTAACACATTTTAGTTGTGCTTGGGATAATTCATTCACACCTTGAGCTTGTGACTGGGCAAAACATTTACAACATATGCTTGTGGTTAACAAATACCTCTTAAGCTTGCTTGGATAAAACCTTTTAAGCATCCATGCAGATAAACTCTTTTTCAAACCCACTATTATCCTATGCATTAAAAAATAACGAGCATAAAAAAAATTCCTTCTTTGAAACATAATATGGTTGTAAATCCTCCTTTATTTTATAATTCCCTTTTTGACCTTTCTGTCTGTTAGTAAATATAGTCGTAAATAAAAACTCTATTTACCCATTTAGTAACAACTCTTTTCATCTCTTTGAAACGTAAGAAAAAAATAATACCGAAAAAAAGAAAAGATATAGTACTGAAAAACAAGAAGAATATTTTTCCTAGAGTACAATCAAGAAGGACTTTTCTTTATATGTTGTTCTCTTCAAAAGGTAAAAATAAGGTTATGTACATTTGCCATGTACATATTTTAATATTAAATAAAACAATATCTTTTCATTTACATTTTTTGTAATGCGTTTTTCAGAAAACGGGGCTTACGTTATCAAATATAGTAAAGTATGCACTTAATGCATATTTTTTTACTTCTTAGTCAGCCTTAGATAATATGATAAGTTGATTTTATTTATCATACAAAAAAAGAAATCATTAGAAACAATTCTTATTGAACAAATATATTTTTTTTCATAAGAATCTAATTCTAATGTGACACCATTTTTACGCCGATTTGAAGACGCTACTCAGTTCTTTTCCTCATAGGACTTGACTTTGTGCCAAGTTCGTTAAAAATTTGATCGGCCGATTGAGCTGTAGCGTGTTTAAAAAATGTATACATTCATGCTAACAGACATTATTTTTTGTTTTTGGAAACTGTAGGTGCTAAAACATCGACATTTGATGATAAAAAAGTGTTGTTTTTTGCTAAAGCGATACTCCCCCTCCCCTCTTTTTTGAGTTAGAAAAGTACTATCAAAAGCCGTCAAAATATTTGTATTATCATTTAAATATATATTAATATATATATATATATATATTTTATATATATATATTATATATATATATATATATATATATATATATATATATATATATATATATATATATATATATATATATATATATACACGCTCTGATGATGGCCTTACTTTAAGTTAACAGCGCCCTTATATATAATGCAGTATAAGTTTATTTGGTAAAAAATACATGGATTAATAGATTACAATATGTACGAGTATATGGTTAGTGCTTAGTAAATCAATGTGATTCTGAAAAATTATTTTTATTCTTTCATTTCATTATATACTGGTAAATAATTCGAATTGTCAAGCGGTGTTTCTTTCGATACAAATGTATTTAAAGTTAAATTTCTATAAAAAAATATTTTGTTTCACTGATAGTGTGAGGTCTCTAACTAATGTTAAAATTAATATACTCCAAGTTTAAGAAACAATTAAAGAATCAGAGACCATCGATATTTGCTGTTGGATATGAATGTCTCTGAACCGATCTCGACTTAACGCCGTCATTAGAAAACGGGACAAAACTCGAGTTCTCAATTAATAGAGTTATATCACTGATGTAACTTTATTAGTTGAGAGCTCGATAGTTACCCCGCCTGTCGAAACCGGTACAAGGATATTCATATCGAACCACAAGTACAAACGGTAGCTTAGCGAATTCTCCAACTGTCCAACAATAATTGTAAATAACTCTCTTCAGATGAAATTAATTAAGATGAAGAGTAACTTCCATCTTTAAATTATCAGTAATGATAACTTATAACTACTTAGATGATTTATTTACTTTTATCTTCACACTTTTATCCCTTTTGTTACTTAAGTAATAAAAATCTTATCTTTAATTAAGTAGATTTCTGTCAGTTTTCACTGGAGAAAAAACGTGACAAGATTTCAACTTGAAGCTTTTATTACAAACTAAAGAAAAAACGTCGTTCCACATGAGAAAGTTTATTAATAAGTAAAACATGTGGAATGGCAAACAGAAGCGAATAGCACGCATTATAACGTTGTTTTTTTACTGTTTAAAACAAGATTCGCTCATTTCACGGAAACTCAAATTCTAAGAAGAAATGCGAAGTTTGAAAAAGGGTGATAAAATTATCTCTAAATAGAGAGAGGAGAAGCCCTTCTTAAAAGGGGGGGGGGAGGAATTCTCTTTAAAAACGGGGAAACAATAATTTCATGTCAATAGAGAAAATACAAAAATTAAACCTACACCATATAAACGCTAGCGTTTCGTCTTATTACAATTCTACATTGCTTGTCACACTTTATAAACAAATTAATATTAAAAAAAACATATTTGCAAAGAGAATCAAACTTGATTCTCTTTACATTCTCTTATAATAACTTGATTTTTATTCACTTGAAGTAATCGGAAATTTATATGGAAATTTTAATAAGAAAAACAAATTCAAAAAATCTAACACGAAATAACTTGTAACATTTTTAATCAGTGGCGTAGCCAGGGGGGGCGGGGGGGGCTCCCCCCCCCCCCCCCCCCCCCCGAAATTTTTACATAACCTAAACCCGCAATAAATGTGTCAAAAAAACCTATAAAAAATATATAAAAATAATAAATTACATAACATATATTTTTTACAATAAACTTATAATATAAATATCATAATATATAAAAAAATACAATGAAATTGAAAGATATAAAAATAATTTGAAAACATTGAACAATATACAAATATATATATATATATATATATATATATATATATATTTACATATACAATTTTTAACATTCAGCCCCTCCCGAAATTAAATCCTTTTTAATAAATAAGACCTTCATTTTACATAATATACATTTGACTATAATCTCCGTTTCAGAAAGAGTCAAGCCAGATTATTGCAGCGGTACCAGGATCGAGAAAAACCAGAAGAAGTAGCTTTATTTTTGACTGTGTTGATAGTAGCTCTAAGCGAATAGTCAGAGGTCAGAACAAGCTTCGCTTTTTAGCAGAGGTGTAGTAAAGCGTTGCACCCTTTCAAGAAATAGAGAGGAATCTATCCTGAGATGAAGAACATCCCATTGTTTTAATAACATAACCATTAATTAGCTCCTTTAACTATAACCTGCAGGAGAAGGTTTTAGTTTGCCTCTATTTCTTTATCTCCTAAATTGTAAACGGGATCGATGAGTTTTCATACCACCTCATTCGCTTTATTCGAAATTCAAGCATAACCACTACTGGTTATGTGATATCAAGCATTATTTAATCGGGCTCAGTCTTTGATTGTTTACAGAACATAAACTCATTAAATGCGAAAACTCAAAAACTTAAAAGGCGAGTACAGAACATTTCTAATGATTTTATCAGTTCATCAATTTCTAGAAACAGGAGCATACCATTAAAACTCGAAACATCATATACAATAAATTCAAAATATTTAAACTTTCAACAGAATTTAAAAACTCAAATGAAAATTGCAAAAGCAAGAAGGATTGCAGTCTTTGTTACAATCTTATTTGATATCCAGTTAAGGGAAATCCACATGTTCTAAATCAAGGAAAAGGGCTAAATTTGGTAAATCTTTTACCCTAAACCTTAAATCACTTTATTTGTAAGTTAAAGTATTTATCCTGGTTAGTTTAGTCAATCCAAGCATTATTCTTTATACTGTTGTAACTATGCTGTTTAGTCTTGTTTTGAAAGAGTAGAATACTTTTTGAGGAATTCCAAACATTTAATTCGTTTGCTGTTTTAAAATCATCGACTTTTACTCATGTAACCACTAAATATTTAACTTTATATCAGCTTTTATTATTTCATTTTGAATAAAATAAAATAATATTTTATTTAACAAATAATTAACACAATAATTTACAAGTGTATAGTACTATAGTAGTATTCGAGTTTTAATGGTATGCTCCTGTTTCTAGAAATTGATGAACTAATTGAATCATTTGAAATGTTCTGTGCTCGCCTTTAAAGTTTTTGAGTTTTCGCATTTAATGAGTTAATTGTTCTGAAAACAATCGAAGACTGTGTCCGATTAAATAATGCTTGATATCACATAACCAGTAGTGGAGATGATATAAAGAATTGACCATAGCTAGTATTATGCTCTAATTTTGAATAAAGCGAATGAGGGTGGTATGAAAACTCATTGATCCCGTTTACAATTTAGGAGATAAAGAAATAGAGGCAAACTAAAACCTTCTCCAGCAGGTTATAGTTAAAGAAGCTAATTAATGGTTATGTTACTAGAACAATGGGATGTTCTTCATCTCAGGATAGATTCCTCTATATTTCTTGAAAGGGTTTAGAATGGCACAGAGTTTTAAGATGCAACGCCAAGTTTTAAACTACACCTCTGCTAAAAAACATACCTACACAAAACCAAACATCCCTGCACAAAACCAAACATCCCTGCACAAAACCAAACATCCCTACACAAAACCAAACATCCCTGCACCACAAAACCAAACATTCCTACACAAAACCAAACCTCCCTACACAAAACCAATCATTCCTACACAAAACCAAACATCCCTACACAAAACCAAACCTCCCTACACAAAACCAATCATCCTACAACAAACCAAACACCCTACAAAACCAAACATACAAACCAAACCTACACAAAACAAACCCACACAAAACCAAACATCCCTACACAAAACCAAACATCCCTGCACCACAAAACCAAACATTCCTACACAAAACCAAACCTCCCTACACAAAACCAATCATCCCTACACAAAACCAAACATCCCTACACAAAACCAAACATCCCTACACAAAACCAAACATCCCTACACAAAACCATCAATAATGTTACTAGCAAATAAGGATTAATAAAATTCATTATAGAATCACACGAATGCGTAAGATAAAATCAGATTTAAATACACACAATACGCGTCCATTCAATATTCACATCAAGTATTACAAATGTACCAAATATACATTGGTACATACTAAATATTCAATATATACAAGTTATCATTGATCTTAGGTATCCAAAACCAGAAATAAATCGATTCAACAAATTTGATAGGTGTCCCCACCACTTTAATGGCACGAAACCTAACGAATTCAAACTTACATGCAGGACCGTGTATGTAACAAGAGACTTAACTGAGGTTCAACACAATATTTTGCAATTAGCTTGCAAAAACTTTAAGGTTTATAAGGTTAATGAATATAAGTTTCATATTTATTGACTACCAGAACGACACTACCATTTATCCGCCAAGTAGCATTTATCTAAAATGGGGTTCGTGACGCTGTCACGTTTCTATGTCTGCGCCATATGCTTCATGTCCATATCCAATGCTTTGCGCTCCAATTTAACATATTTCGACATTACAAAACTTTTCTATTAACAGAGACAAGAAAAAATAAATAAATGACGTCAAGATAAATAAATTTCTGGAAAAACTTTTAATAATAAACTTCTTTTACTTCGAGAAATGGCTGAACTGCTTGAAATTACCAACCCACTGTCTGAAGCTGGAGAGAAAGAGGCAAATTAGCATCTAATTTTATTTGCATAAAATTAAACAGAAAAGCGTATTTCTGAAACTTTTTCTTCTGAAACGACAAAAAATAGATACAAACTTTTACTTGACTTGATAATTTGAACAGATTTTTAACCATTTGAAGTTAAATGTAAATAAATAAATTTGTATTTTGTGATACATAAATGTTAGTTCAACATTCAAATGATCATTTATATTTTTCTTTTCCAGCTGACTACTTATGAAAAAATATTAAATTTTAAAGAAATATCGCTAAAAAAATCTGACACCGAAGTCAAAAGTGAAATGATTGTTCTTTAAAGTCATGAATAAAATACGAATCATTTTTGTAGTGAATTTTCAAAGAAAAAATATGAGGTTGGGGTCACGGAGAGGGGTAGGGATGGAGGTGAATTTTTGGGACGAATGACTCACATATATATATATATATATATATATATATAATATATATTATATATATATATAATATATATATATATATATATATATATATATATACACACATATATATATGTATAAACAAGATTTTTGTTCCTAGACGTTTCTATGGCACAAGATACTTTCAAACGCTTTCTTGGATCGAACTGAAACTTGGTACGAAAAACAACATTTTTAATATCCCAAACCCCATTACTTATGAAATATGTTTGACGTCATTAACTTACAATAATGACCCTCTAAACGTTCCAAAAATCACAAATCTTCAACGTGTTTTTTAAAGTGTTTAGGTCGGGCTGAACATGTTTATATATGTATTACTATGTTTGGTTAACCAAATTACGAAGCTAAATTTTATAATCAGACTCAGTTTTGGTTATATTAATTGTCATATACAATATAATGTAAACAAATAATTTTTACTGATTAATTTTAAAATTCGCTGGTATCGTGGTAGGTATTCCACAAAATTTTATTTATCTAGCAATTTCATGAAATGAAAAAATTATTTAGTTAAATCATAAAATATGTACTTTGTAGAGGTCCATAATATAATTACCCCCAACAAAACGGGGTAACGGGGTATGTTGTCCTTACTTGCAACATTTTTTAAAATATAATTTATAATGTTTTATAATACTTGGTTCAATTAAATAGTGTACCTGATTGTGTCTGTTGTCTTCTCAACTGACAGTGTAAAATCTACCTTCAGTATAAGTTACCTTGTAATTAAAAAAAAACTAGATTTTTTTTAAATTTCTATAAAATATAATATTTGATCAAGATAAAATATGAAATATTTTACGTACTCCTATTTCACATAGATTTACGCGATCGCCACCGCAAGACTTTAATTTTCAAATAGGGTGTCACAAACCCTAATATTTCATAAACAATAGGATTTGGGACATTAACAAGGTTGATTCTTGTACCAAGTTCGATCCGAGAAAACGTTCGAAAGTTATCGTGTCCCGTAGAAACGTCTTGGAATTAAATACTTTTTATTCAGAAAGCTCAAATGAAGAAACATTTTTGGCCAAGAAAGTCATATCTTCCTTTCTTTATCTGATGTTATTCTATTTCGTGTTAACTTTAATTCGATATACTTGATCCATATGGATTATCAAACATGTGTTCTCGTTGAGATAAAATATAACGTTGAAGGAAAGAAAAACAAACTACCCAAGGGAGAAAACTTTTTCTCCATTCAGTATAAATACAATTAATAAGAAATCAAAAGTAAACCGAGAATAAAGATATGGAAATTTATATTAAAAAATCGGGTACGGGGTACCTCGAAACTTCACATCCTCATCACATCACATTCGCTTTGCTCTTCCTTACAAAGTAAAAATATTAGTTTTATACCCAGATGTCAACCATCCAGGCACTGACCTCACTCGATGCTGCTAAACTTTTATGATACAACATAGATATAACCTTAGATAAAGCCATAGACATACTTATAAAGCCGAAGATATACTTTCCATATTAAAATAAAACAGTATACTCTTTTATTACGTCAAGGGTTACACTTGTAACAAATTTAACCTCATTTAAATTTCTTTTTTATATATTTTTTTTGAAACGTACATAAATTATTCGATAAAAATTAGACAAATGCTGATAATGAGATGAAACTTGGCACATTATGTTGCTCTTGGCAAATTATTTGCTCGCATTTGGCTACATGTATGCCAATCGTCAAACTGAACGACAACTTTTTCACACAATATATATCATCATCATGGGTTTTGTTTGCAAAACAAACAAATTCATCTGGGCCCCTACAGACCCTGAACTCACTCTGACCTTCAAAAAAAATGCCGGCGCCCTGATGAGTTAGACGTAACAAAACAGACTGGGACATAAGGATCTTGAATAAAGAGGATGACGCATTAAGGAACATATCTCACCCATGGAAGTTGTATGAGATAGAGAAATAGGACCAAACTTACCTTCCTCTTGGTTATAATAAAAAAGGCTCCAAACGCAGGTTATGTAGCAAGGTTGTCGAGTTTGCTTCTAAACTTTCTTCTGTGCTTCTCGTGATTGTTACATTTGTGGTGCTTGTTAAGTCATTTGTGCTTATTAATTATAACCAATTTTTTCTGAAAATATACCTTAAATTATGAATGAAAAGCATACGGTGTGTAACTTTATCCATCAGGTACGCATCTGATGAGTTGAAAACATCTGATGAGTACCAGATGGGTGTTGATTTTATTCATCAAGGTCACTCAGAGCGGGAAAAGTTCCTCAGCGGCGGGAAGATCTTAGCTCACCACCTCGGCGAGGTGGTGACTCTCATCATAACCTAACATTACCTTCTTTCGCGCTTGTTTATTTAAAAAGTTATTTTGTTTTTAAACTTAAGAATTTCTAGACTTAGGACTGATTCAACTTCTGTTAAACTTTGTATTATTGTATTCGTTTTATTTAAGTGTTGAATGTTTGAAACCGAAAGTTGGACATCTATATTATTGGAAGAAAAGAAAATAAGTGTGGTTTGTTCGATTTTTCTGAAATAAATACGGTAATCAAATCGGTACGGTGGTAATGTTTTTGTGAACATTTTGCACACGTTTGTTACTGGTGTTTTTGTACTATTATTGACTTCTTTTTAAGACAATATCTTATATTATTTGTATTCAACGACAAAGGTAATTTGTTTATACTGAAAGAAGTATGTATATCAGCATTTGTGGTATGGAAAATTAGTAACTTCGTAGACAAGTTGCTCAAGTCACTTCTGTGCTTTGTTAACGTGCATAATTTAAGTGAAATGTCAATATCTTCTATTCATTTTTATAATCTAGAGGACGTCCATGCTAGATTTTTGTTAACTGATAAAGGATGCGCAGACATTGGCACAAGTTGAATAAACTTCATGCATAAATAAGTACTGTTGTAAGATTTCAATGCCATTTACTCAATTTATGTTAGAAACCAAATAATCTGTCAATACATAACTGTGCGAGAGACACCTAGGAAATTAACAAGCAAAATGCAATACTACATCTGGGATTTGTTTCATCATTCGACATTTGTCTTCATTGATGGCTTCACATAATGTCATGCCCCACTCTGTTTCGTTACGTCTAACTCTTCAGGGTACCGACAGAGCCTGAACTCACTGTGACCTTTAATTAAAATGCCAAAGAATATAATGTGAAGTATTTACCAGAGACGAGTGGTCATCTCTTACTACCATCTTGCTTGGCAAGCAAAACAGTTATGTTTTGATACTACAGAGTTTTGAAAAACATGAATACTCGCACAATATAACTGTGCGAGAGACATTTAGGAAATGTAACTAGCAAAATGCAATGCTACAAATTATTTGTGTTCAAAAGATGATATTCTAATTTCATACTTCATGACTCATATCAACTTCACAACTGCCAAGCGATGCCCACCTCAAGAAAGTCAAGTTTCAATACAGTGAAGCCTTCAAGAACGTCAGTCGCAATGCCACTGTAGTCAAAATATTTTATTTTTAAAAACAATTTAAACTTGTATTAAACTTTTCTTTTATTGTTAAAATTTTATATTATAATAAAATTTAGTAAAATTGATTCTTTTATTTTATTCTAGTTTCTGTATGACCAACACCACTTTAGGTGGTTTGTCATACAGGTGCCTGAGCGACTCTTTATCTATAAGACCTGATTTACCTTAGCTTGAGCTTTGTTCAGTCAAACACATACCTGATTGAGCTGTCCATTGATAATTTGTTAAGGCGGACAGCTTACAAATTTGTGATAAATATTTGCTTTCATTAATTGTGTTTCTCATTTTTTGAATTGAGAGAGGCATTACATCTGTGGTTCCCTGAGTTCTCAGGATGAATGGATTTTCTTGTAAACCTCATTACCTCAAATAGCTGATCCAATTTTTAAACTTAACCAGCAAATAGACAGCGACATTTGAATACTGTGTAAATAGTGTTATAGAATACCCTGTTTCTATTTGCAGGTAATTCACATTGACCACATTGAATGGTTACACGCTAATGGTCTAAATCTTAACTCTACTAAAAGTTGCTGGATTGATTTTAATTGTAAATATAAAAATAGCAATGGAAGAGAGGTTACTTTCATCTCAAATAACAAAATCAATATAATAAATAAAGGTGTATATGCTAAATATCTAGGAGTATACATTGATCAATTTTTAAATTGGAATTACCATATTTTACAACTAAGCAAAACATTAAATTCATTGACCTATTTATTTTATAAATTAAAAAGGATAGCTAATGTTGATCAATTGATGATGTTTTACCATGCTATATTTAATAGTAGATGCCCTACCTTTTACTACAAAAACTAATTTTAACACCATTTTCAAATTACAAAAAAAGGTAATCAAGACTATGTTTTTTAAAACTATTGATTATAGCACTGAGCTGCTCTTTCAAGAAAGAGCAGCATTTTACCTCTTAACAAGCTCTTGGTCAAATACTCCTTAATATTTATTAAACAAAATGTCAAAGACTATAAGGTTGTAGATCATAGTTATTCAACACGGAGTAAAATCAACCAAAATATTTTTAAATCTAATTGTAGTAAGAAAGTCAAGTGTAATCATATAACAAGAATATTGTGGAGTTTTGATTTTACATTCTGAATATACACAAAATAACTGCTATAATTCTGTACATCTGTATAATTTAAACTTTATTTCTTTTAATTTATTATATTTAAAAAAAAATAATTCCCACTAGTTACTCAAAATAAGATAAAATTTTGTTGAGAAAAACAATTTTTTCTTATATCAAAACTAACATAGTACTATTAATAAGTACATAACGGCTATGACATACGCATAGGGAAAATTCTAGAGAACTTAAAACTCCTAGGTGGGTCCCTTATCCTGATCTCAGACTAAATTTGTAAACATAACTATACTAAAGTAAATTGTATTTACTTGTTTAAATTTTTTTTCTTTGTAAACATATATTTCTAAGTAATATTTATAATAACATACAATCTTGTATGCCATGATTATTATTATTCTTAAATAGTTATAATGAAACCAACTTAGCCACTGGCTTGTAAGATTGTCAAAATGTTGTTTACTTGATAAATTAAAGTAAATTAAGTCAAAAAAATTTTTTTTATATATTTTAAATGTAAATTTTGTCTTTTAATTTTTAATATGTACATAAAATAATCGTACATGATTATTTTGTAAAATGTGATTTTTTGTTTATTGTAATTGTAATTTTGGCAATAAACAATGATTTGAATTTGACCCTGGTCTAATGTCATTCACATTTGTAGTTCATGGCAGCACCGTCTTCGCCAGTTTTTATTTATAAAGACTCTTCAATTATTGACAGGGTTATAATATCACAAACTACAAAATGACAATTACTGTATCCACAGAAGCCATCTGCATTTGATAGCTACAGTAGGCAGTTGATGTGCTGATTTTTTACAGTAGGCATGACTGATCCTTTTTCCAATCTAAATGTTTACGTGGTAAAACATTGTGAATTCTAGTAGCATCTAAAATTCAATTTGATAATTTTATACATGTGCAATACTATAATAATTATACTTACCTGAACATAAAAGAAAGTCTCAGAAAAAAATTGAGACAATTCCTCCAATTTTTTTGTATACATGATAAACGAAAAATAGGGCAGATATCAATCATGAGGCTGTTTAAATTGTAGAAAAAAATTGGGTAATCAGGAGTCTGTTTTTTAAAAATTCCTTTATTTACAAGTATACATACAAAAAGAAAAAATAATACAAAACAAGCTAACACAAACTTTTGTGTTAGCTTGTTTTGTATTATTTTTTCTTTGTGGGTTCTTTGTATACTTATACAAAGAACCCACAAGGCAAACCCTGAGTGTGGGAGTGTTTAAATTGTAGATAAACAGATCTTTCAATGAGAAATAAAATAGTGATGTGCCAAATTGCCTTTTTTTAAATCGATTTATATGAGTCGACTCAACAGACAATGGACTTGAGTCGATAGTTGATTCAAATCGCTTGATCTGATTAAAATCGAGTGGGTTCGATTCGACTCTAATCAATAAAAGCTGACTTGGGTCGATTCAAGCTGACTTAAGTAGATTTAATTTGACATGAGTACAAGCTGACATAAGTCATTTTAAATCCAAACTAGTCAAATGATTAACTTGGGCCAACTAATATTTATTCAAGTTAACTTAATTTGTCTTGTACCGACGGGAATATAGATTATATATTAAAGCATACTTGAGTTTATTTGAATCAGACTTAAGCCCATATGAATCAACTGAAGTCTACTTCAATCGGGTCGCCCTGGCGCCTGTATGACAAACCACCTAAATTGGTGTTGGTCATACAGAAACTAGAATAAAATAAAAGAATCAATTTTACTAAATTTTATTATAATATAAAATTTTAACAATAAAAGAAAAGTTTAATACAAGTTTAAATTGTTTTTTAAAAAATAAAATATTTTGACTACAGTGGCATTGCGACTGACGTTCTTGAAGGCTTCACTGTATTGAAACTTGACTTTCTTGAGGTGGGCATCGCTTGGCAGTTGTGAAGTTGATATGAGTCATGAAGTATGAAATTAGAATATCATCTTTTGAACACAAATAATATGTAGCATTGTATTTTGCTAGTTACATTTCCTAGGTGTCTCTCGCACAGTTATATTGTGCGAGTATTCATGTTTTTCAAAACTCTGTAGTATCAAAACATAACTGTTTTGCTTGCCAAGCAAGATGGTAGTAAGAGATGACCACTCGTCTCTGGTAAATACTTCACATTATATTCTTTGGCATTTTAATTAAAGGTCACAGTGAGTTCAGGCTCTGTCAGTGCCCTGAAGAGTTAGACGTAACAACATAGAGTGGGGCATGACATTATGTGAAGCCATCAATGAAGACAAATGTCGAATGATGGAACAAATCCCAGATGTAGTATTGCATTTTTCTTGTTAATTTCCTAGGTGTCTCTCGCACAGTTATGTATTGACAGATCATTTGGTTTTTAACATAAATTAAGTAAATGACATTGACATCTTACAACAGTACTTATGTGTGTATGAAGTTAATTCAACTTGTGCCAATGCATCCTTTATCAGTTAACAATTATTGCATCCTTTATTATGTTAACAAAAATCTAGCATGCACGTCCTCTAGATTATTAAAATGGATAGAAGATATTGACATTTCACTTAAATTATCCACGTCAACAAAGCATAGAAGTGACTTGAGCAACTTGTCTACAAAGTTACTAATTTTTCATAAACAAATTACCTTTGTCGTTGAATACAAATAATATAAGATATTATCTTAAAAAGAAGTCAATAATAGTACAAAAACACCAGAAACAAACGAGTGCAAAATGTACACGAAAACATTAGATTTGACTACTGTATTTATTTTAGAAAAATCGAACAAACCACACTTGTTTTCTTCTGATAGTATAAATCTTCTTGATTTCATATGTTTTATATGTCTATTTGTAATCACATCAGACAAATTAAAACTTAAGATATATACTAAAAACAAACCACGACAATTAACAACAAAAACAATACAGCATAACCTGAAAAATCTTGAAATAGGGCGCGATAAGTGTAACTTTATTCATCTGATGTTTTACCTGATTTGTTTCCCCCACCACTCACCAGATAAAATATCATGTAAAAACATCAGATGAGTACCTGATGGATAAAGTTACACACCGATAGTCTGCCTATCAAAATATGAGAAAATCGCTCAAATTCCAGTTTTCTTGAAATAAGTGGTTCCTCCTGTTGGTCGTGTGGAAAACATAAAAAGAACATTTTTATAGCTGATAAAATTTCCTATAAAACGAGTGTTTTTAAGGTTATGACAATTGTTAATTGGCCAAAAAATGAACTTAAAGTCAATATTTTTTCAAATAAATTCGCCGACTTTGCACAAAGTAACAATTTTTACTAAAGTTATGACTGTTTCAAAAACACCAGTTTTTGAAACAGCCACAATTTTGGTTGTAGTCATCTGATTTTGATGACTAAACACTCGTTTTACAGAACATTTTATCGGCTTTAAAAATGTTCTTTACATGTTTTCCACACGACTCACAGGGAACCACTTATATTGAGAAAACTGATTAAGATTAAGATTAAGATTTATTTATTATTTTGAAGCACTGAAATTTGTGCGATATATAAAATTTTAAGCATGCACAATAATATGAAAGGCTTTACTCTGGATAAGCAGACTATGTTTTTTCTTCAAAATTTAAGATATATATTCAGAAAAATTTGGTTTAAAGCAGTACAAAATGAGTCACATTTTTTCAGATTCGGCTCTTGGACAATAAGGATTAGCTTAATTCTTATAGGTTTGAGTATAATATAAAGTATTTAAAAAAAATTGGTGTCAAAGATTTTTCATATGTATTTCTTATGAGATATCTTGAAGGCATTATTCTACTCTTTATGCAATACAAAATATATGAAACATAAGAATTTTATTTGTCTGTACTCAAGAGAATAAGCGTATCGTTTTGATGTGCTGCAGCTTCAATTCCGTTGAAGAAACAGAAATAGATATAGAAAATAGAAAATTTTATTAATGTAGTATAAAATATACAAACTATAATAATATACACGGCTCTATGTAGAAATAGAGCTGCATACAATACTTATATCTATGCACACACAACACACACACACACACACACACACACACACACACACACACATATATATATATATATATATATATATATATATATATATATATATATATATATATATATATATATATATATATATATATATATATATATATATATATATAAAAGGGAAATATTGTTTTTTCTTGTATTATTAAAAAATAAAGACATCACCTATTTTTAAAATTTAATTATGCATTCATTTTTTTATAGAGCTTAGGAATTCTTTAAAAAATAATATGATAGAAATTCTTTATTTTTTAGCTTCTGAAAATTATAAAAAACGTCTACGTTATCATTCCTTAATTCCGTCTGTAGAGTCTTAAGAATATAAATTTAAGACAAAAAAACTGCTTAATTTCCCAGACAATGTTCTATAAGCTGGGTCACTAACATTTTTTATTTATTTAATAAAAAAAATCTAGAAACGGTCCTCCAGTGTTTAAAAAAGTATGTAGGTAGACAGAGGGGGTGGATGATAGTGCTACCTAGCGGTAATCCCTTGGACTCTCTCAGTCTCACTAAGGTTTGAGGCAGACCATCACTACACCTTGGTCTGTAGACACTAGGGTCCCGGGCCATCCTAGGGCGGCCCGCGAGGGGGCCCCGGACCCATAAATACCCCCATAATTTTATCCCCCCATCGTACAGTTTATCCTCCAAGTGACTTTTTGAACTCATGAAAGTAAATCCAACAATTTTAATGGAATAGTGTAAGTAATTTAATGTATTTTATACTAATTAAATGTAATCAATCAATTTTTTAAGTATTTATTTAAATTATATTTTAATTTTAATTATATAATCCTTTTTTTTATAATCATTACTTTATCTTCATATTTTTCTTTTTTATTTATTATTTTTTAATTATTACATTTTTACTCCTTTATCATTTTCCTACTTAATTCAAGAATTCAATTTATTCCTTGTCTCTCTCTATTTGATTATTTTATTTTTTTATTTTTTGCCTAACATTTATTTTCCTTAAATTCTTTTTTCCTCGGCGTATCCTTTTTTATATAAAATATCTATTGGTAACACATTTATTTTTTATTATTTTTATGTCATATGTTTGTTTTATTTTTCACATGATTTTAATTTAGAATTAATTTTTAATTATATTTCTTCTTAATATTTTGTCCATTTTAGTTATTAAAATTGTATTTTTCTATAATATTTTGTTTCGTATGTTATACACTCAAATTTTTCAATGTAATCCTATTAAGTACATTGAAAAATTTGGGTGTACTTAATCCTGTATAAAAAATTGCAAGTACTCCTAGTATACAGCAGTAGTAGGATTTTGGGACAGGATTAAGCGAAAAAAGGTACATTAAAGTTACCAAAGACGCTATTAGAAAGCAATTTATGCCTTTTATTTAAATCAATTTCTTTATTAACATTAATCTCATTATGTCAAAATGTATCTCTATAAAAAAAGCGTTAATTAAAATTTACAATTAAAACAGTTCAGTATCTACATGCATCCGTCCTTTAGCACTCGCAAAGGTCCGAGGTACGAGTTGCTGCGCTCTCAATATTATATTAATTGTTAAACTAAATAAGAGATACAGGTATATTTGCCGGCTTTAATTATTAATGTGAACGCAGCGATCATTTCCCACCTGAGATGATTACCGAAAGGGTATTACCTGCTAAGTTACAAAGCAATGAACGAGAATTAATATAGTATTAATTTTCCTCATATACTATCGTAGGTTTATAGAAACTGTATTGTGTTCATTCTAAAATTCCGAATTCTAGTTTTCATGTTGATGATTATGATTAAGATGAAAACTATGGCGCCCGAAATGGCTTTCATCATGCTGTCTGTCTGTGAGTTTGTGTGTGTCTGTGTCAATCAAAACTTCCTGTGGGGAGTTGAAACTTAATTAGTGGGCACATAATTAGTAATCAAATTTAATTGTGCTGAAATAATATTTTCAAAAATATTAGATAACAGATAATATTGATGATTAGAATTATCTACTCATTATTTGATGACTAATAAGTCATCAAAAAAAATTATTTTTTGGAAATATATTAAATTATTAGTTTATTCATACATAACTATAAATATTTTTATCAGATGACGTGACTTATACGCGTTTTTAAAAAATCGTCAAAAGTTAAAAATTCGTGATTTTTATAATAAACAAGTATATAGACCAAGAGCCCAGGGGTGTTTTGTTAATAAAAAGTGTAATGGCTGGAACCGGTCTCAATTTTTCGTAAATACCTTCCTGAACAAGGATCTGCAATTCTGCCGACTCGTATCGGATGGGTGTCCCAGGCAGAACGCACTTTAGGGGTCAAAGGTTCTGCCTGGGTCACCCATCCGATACGAGTCGGCAGAATTGCAGATCCTTGTTCATGAAGGTATTTACGAAAAATTGAGACCGGTTCCAGCCATTACACTGTTTGTTAACTTGGGTGGTAAATTTGACCTTTAAAGTGCGTTCTGCCTGGGACACCCATCCGATACGAGTCTGCAGAATTGCAGATCCTTGTTCAGGAAGGTATTTACAAAAAATTGAGACCGGTTCCAACCATATTACACTTTTTATTAACATAACACCCCTGGGCTCTTGGTCTAATACAAGTTTTATGTCAATGCGGCTTGTATTGACAATTTATTATTCGCGGGGTTTTCAGCAATATCGAGCACGGTCAGCGCGTTGATAGGTAACCGCTGGGGACAAATACTTTTTACGGTCCAATGTCAAGCGAAGTCCAAAGGTGTACTGCAGTAAAAATTAGGTGATTCGCTTATTTTAAGGACAAACGAAATTCTTATAAAGATTTGGAACGTTGCAAATTCCATGTGGTGAGCTAAGAATCTATCGATCCCTTTATAAGTTTAAGATTTTCTTCTGTGCTACATTTACTGAAGATAATTTATACTAAATTTCTCGCAAATGCAACGAGGATAAAAATCTATAAAACTTAAAGCCCTTGTTACTATTTTCTAAATCGAATTTCTTAGACGTATAAAGTTTTGAAAATTCACATTCCTGATAAAAAATATTACGTCAAAACAATTTTTAAAAATCCTCTTAGATAATTGTTACAACTAAGCTAAACATAGAAATATGTTTAGTTTTAGTTTATGTTGTTTCGTGCACTTGACTCGTTTTGTCACAATAAGAGAGAGAACGAGTTAAATAATTCAGAAACGCCTTCGGGTATAGCAGACACCGAGGCATAAGAATGGGGCAAGGTTCGCTTGTTTCACTCTCAACTGCTGAAGCTAATAAAATTCATCTCCCCTCGGCTTTATGTTAACCGAGATATTCTAAGTAAAGGTTGTTCTGTGGTAAAGAACTGTCAAAGCAGGAATATTTCCTCATTCCTAGAATGTTTTAGCAAGGTTCTCTCGTGTAATGCCTCTCTAAACAGACTTCTCATTACTCTCTTTCTCCTTAATTCATTTTTGTGCCTCATTTTCAGCGATAATTTTACTATAAAATCGATCCCTTTTGTATTACTTGTTTAACTCAGTTTCTATCCCATCTCTTCTGTCTACACATCGTTTCTATTCTACTACTTCTTTCCACGTTTAAATATTTGATAAGATGAATTTACTCATAGATTTTTATTACTAGAGGGGGGGATTTTTATTTACTATAGTTTGGGTTTTGAAATATCGAAAAAGTAACCTGAACACCTTTCAACCATCAATGTAATCAAATATATAAAACAAAATTACAGACTCTTACATAGTAAAACGTTTAAAATACAAATCAAAACACAAAAAAATTGAGGGAAGACGAAAACTATTATTATTATATTATAACCTTAACTCACTCTTTCGCACTCTTTTGAGGAGGTTTTAATGAGGTTACACAGAGCCCCTAAAAGCTCCAAAAATATGGGTCAGGACTCATATTATCATATTTATATTAAATGTAATGAAATAGGTCATGCCCCCTCTAGTATATATCTCTATGAATTTACTACTCTACATCCGTTTCGAATAATTTAAAAGCCTCAAAATAATATAATTTTTACGATTCAGCCATACAGTGGTATCTCTAGTCCACTTCTGGAACACAGAACAAGTTCCAAAATCTCTAGATCAATACAAGCATGAGAAGTCTGTTTAGAGAGGCATTACACGAGCGAACCTTGCTGAAACATTTTAGGAATGGGAAAATATTCCTATATTATCTAATGAAATTAAGCAAAGTATTCCATAGGAAAATTTGGTTATATGCCCTTGCAGTTATTTAAATAAAATTATTAAATAAGCAATAGAGTTCTGTACTTTAGTATGATTACTTTTGTATCAAGTTTAATTCCAAAGCTTCAAAAGTTATCGTGACAGCTAAACACGTCTAGAAATTCGTAATGTGACATTGCTTCCCACACCCGTCTAGCTTCAGCACCTACGCAGATCCGAGAATTTGAAAAATGTTTATTAAACTGGAGGTATAAGTAAGGAAAAGTCTAAAACCTTCTCGTACATCAGGTGTTATTAAACCTTTTAAGTAGTTTTACTAACTTGTCTGTCTGTATTTATCTGTTGTCATCGTAGCTCCCAGTGTGTTTAGGCACATGTTCCAATATCAATCTTTCGGTGAAGTTACGCGTCTATTAATGCCTTGGCAAAATATTCAAAAAATTCAGTTATAATAATTAGATTGTATTGAATTTTAGCTTGCATGAAGTCAAATAATTACAACAAATGTGCTAAATTTCATTTCATTAATTTATACTAAATCTCTGGCAAATGCAACGAGGATAAAAATCTATAAAACTTAAAGCCCTTGTTACTATTTTCTAAAACGAATTTCTTAGACGTATAAAGTTTTGAAAATTCACATTCCTGATAAAAAATATTACGTCAAAACAATTTTTAAAAATCCTCTTAGATAATTGTTACAACATAGCTAAACATAGAAATATGTTTAGTTTTAGTTTATGTTGTTTCGTGCACTTGACTCGTTTGGACTTGTTTTTTTTAAGTACGAGCAATATAAATCGGGTGATTTTTTTTATTTTGAAGTCGAGCGAAGCAAGTCTGAAGTAATAATGATGAGCGTAGCGATCATATGGTGTGGAAAAGTTCTGAGCTACCCAGCAATCGTTTTTGTAATTGCATGATAAAATACGTCTAACAGTTATATAAGGCTTAAATTCAAATGTTTGGCTAATTTAAAATTGTAGAAACAAGCTATTAAACAGGGATAACTGTGTCTGCGGGGAAAGGTACGTTTATTTTTGTTTAACATTTTGCGAGGCCCACGTACTTAGCTCGAATCCCGCATACGTGACATCATAGCTCTTAGGACTTAGTTTATTTTTTTATGTACAGTAGAGTACATAAAATAGATTACATAATTTTTCTATAACAAAATAGAGTTTAATAGTTTGTCTATAACAAAATTGAGTTACATAATTTGTCTATAACTATTTTATGTAACTTTTTAAAAAAATCATTACATCCGTTTTCTTACCTCTTTAACAATATAAAGGGCACACACAAGACATTTTAGGCACCTAATTATACCTGACTCTAAAAAGCTTTAAATTTCATCTATAAAGTAGAATCGTTTGAAGTTGAAAACTTGTTTCTTTGTAGTCATTATTAAAGAGCTTAAAGGGCTTTGATTATGTCTTAATACTAAGAGGAAATTAAAGGGCTAAGGAATGTCATCTACAGGAGCCCCTATAGAATTAAGGGGGTTAAATTATTAATTTATTTTTTACATTAATTTCAATTAGGTTCTTTCGCAATCTTGATTATGACAAGTTTAGTTATTTTTTTTTTTGTTAATTAAAATTTATTTAGATTAAAACAAATATTTTTGCATAACACTTGTTACCTTCCTTTTATTAAAGGTAAACCTGATTTTATTATATTTCTTTTAGAATTTTTTTTATTCTTATAAAGAGAGAAAAAATATTAGCTTTAGGTAGGTTGAATATAATTGTTTATTCTACTACAGGATAACTTGTGTAGAATGTTTACTATCGATAAAAAAGAGTTAAATGCATCGTGCAGAGTTCGAACACGGCCTCTATCCTACAAGGTGATAGCACTAGTATTGACATATGAAGTTTTTGTAAAGGCAAACAACCCTTGGAAAATATGGTTTAGGAACTGATAAGAGTGATCTCAAGGAGATTTGTACTACTAGAGGGAGGACTCAGGGGTTTGTTATAGCGGTCTAGTTGGGGTCCTAATAGCATGGCTATTAGGTACAGTAACAGTAAATCCTATAAGTACAATAGTCTAGGTCTAGACTCCTAACCTCCACACATGCATTGGTGCACATTGGTGCACAAATCACGCAATGCGATTAGTCGCTGGTCAGGTACCGTTGTAGTACAAGATCACGATAGTCCTCCCTCTAGAAGTTAAGTCACTTTGGTTGTCAACTGAGTATAACCATGGTTGTCAACTGAATATAGCTACTGCTTTATTCTTTGGACCCAAAGAGACTAATACTTGGAGGGAGAATACAACAGCTCATATCATTCTTGAGTAGCTAGGTTTTAATTATTATCTATTGCATGTATTCTTTAATTGACTGTGATGAATAATGTGGTTTAATGTGGCATCACCTAAAAATGCCCGCCGTTTGTAGAGTACATGCTACAATAGGGGTTATAAAGGGGTGGGGTAGTATCTAGTCTCTCTCTTGGGAGACTATAGTAGGGGTAAGTACAGTTATGGCACCTAGTGGAAGATGTCTCACTTCCAGACACCTTATCACTTGTGATATTCTGCCCATGTACTACCTCTAAGTATTAGTCTCTTTGTTCGGACCAGAAGAAACAAGTCCCCCCTCCCAGGGCCGACTCGGGGGGAGACTAATCCCGCTAAATCGTGTGGTCACCGTTTTTCAGGGAAATAGTGGGGCTTGTGTATCTTAGATGACTAAGGAGTTTGCTAGTATTATATATGGAGAGCGAGAACCCTATACATTTTCAACTCTTTAAGCAAACATGATTAATGCCAACGTGTCTTCTTATATCGAATTAAATACTTAGGAATTGAATGAAAGCAGTATCTCCACAATAACTTGTTATATTTAACAAGTTATTGTTAAACAACAATAACTGATCTGATGATCTGTAAGACCGAAAGTCGGCTTTGTTAAATATAACAAGTTATTGTGGAGAGACTGCTTTCTATCAATTCCTATTGTAAGACTCAACAGCTCAATTTAATCTACTAATTTTTTGAATGTTTTTTATACGTAATTTTAGGTAGGAATTGTTACTTCAAACGTCGTTAGTATTACTACAAAAATATAACTAAAACATTTTACGAGATTTTTATATCCTGGCGGTAGGAAGGGTACAGAGATGTTACGAGTTGTCAAAGTTGGTAGACCTGGGATTGGCGATAGCATCTTTTAAAATTAAACGCTTCATGCGTATTTTTAAGATTTTTGGGCGAGTCATGATCTTAGATTTTGAGTCTTTGTTTTAGTATACGTTAAGGTAAGAAAATACAAGTTTCTAAATATGAACTGAACATTTAATTAAAACATAAATCAACATGACATAATGCATAATAATAATATATGTATAATAACAGTTGTCATAGTAACGAATTGTAAAATATAAATATTAACAACATCTCCCTCTTTAATTTGCCTAGCGGAACCTTGCTCCAGACCGGGTCACCCCAGTTGGAGGAGAATCATCCGTGGGTTGATTGACAGTCAGATGATATATCTGGGAAAGGATCATTGAATGACCGGTGATCATTTCTTAAACAAATAGAATTTCTCCGTAGGGGTTTCCCATTATCTAATCAACTATGCAAGATCGAGGTGCTAATAATTTCTTGAATATAAACAACATAACAACAGTCTTTATTGCGTCAAGGATAGTCTTAAATTCTAGCTTTAAAATTCAATCAAAAATAATGCAAAATTATCTGAAACAAAATAAACTGAATACACCCAATACAAAGGTCACGGAATACAAGAAAATTGTTGATACTTAAGAAGACAGCATATCAAACAATAGAGGTATATAAGTATTTATTTGAGCTTTTCACTCTAAAAATAAAAGAACATTGCTTCCCTCTGGAAGTGAGGTTTATACGTATAAACCTAGATTTTATGTCCGATTTAAAGGCTGATAAACCCGAATAAAACGATTTTGAATCCGTATATGTTGCTCCAGTTTGCGAGAGAACTACAATGGAATGGAGGAAATAAATTGAACTTTTCTTATCCCTGCAAAGCTTAAAGTATTATTTCCTTAGCTTTAGTTTATATTTAAGTGTTTTTACTTTTCTTTTACTAGAAAAAGAAGGAAGTCATGTTATGCTTATATTCACCATAAGTCATGTATCTTATCGACTGTTGTTGGTGTTGTTAACGACAAAGTACTTAAATCCAGCTATTAAAGTTAAAAATACGAACTTACTTTTGTGGCAATCGGAATTTTTAAGTATTGCCAATGTCGGTTCTTTATATAGATAAATAATTGGAGCCCTCACCAGATATAGATCCGATGATATAGGAATCATAAAATTCTATTTAAGCAATGACAGTGTGAGCAAAAAAGGAATCTATTTATGATACAGCAAAATAGAAATAAACGTGCAAAGTAATGTCAAGAACCTCCGTATTTATATTACTAGATTTTTGCCTCCAACAAGCTGTATTTATATATATATGTAAAAGGTTTAGTTAAAAACGATCATACATAATGATAAGTTAGTAATGCATTTAGAAAACAATAAATTAGAGCTACCATGATATTACATTAGTATGTATGGAAATTTTAATAAATAAAATACATCGGTAGACATATATAATCTGAAATATCTCAAAGTCTAAAACCGAGGGATTAAATTAATTTAAACTGGACGGTGTCTCACAAGGACCGCTTAAAGGACCCTTTCTCTTTATTGTATTTTTTTTCGTGTACAAACTATTGTAACATGATTCATTGATTGTTTGGAGCTTCTAGTAATTCATATCGTGCTATTATAGTAAGAAATACTTGTCAATGAATTGATAAAGACATTTCCTGAGTTACTGACTCGTAGTAGTAAAATAAATTTAAAGACGTATTAAAGATTAACTAAACCATCAAATGATAAAAAAAATTATAAAACACAATTTGTCCTTTGTGTTAAATGAAAGAGATTTTTCTATTCATTTATTTATTTAAGAACAGTTACAACCACTTTTGAAACAAAAAAATATAAGTAACAACAAAATATAAATTTACAAAAAGTATATAAAAAAAACTAAGTATAGAAAATTAAAAGAGTATAACGTTCATAGAATAAAAACACAATAAAAAACATAGAAAGCCAAATATTTCAAATTGTTTTAAAATAGAACAAAAAATACTTGAAAATAGAAATGTATATATATATATATATATATATATTATATATATATATATATATATATATATATATATATAAATATATAAAATTATATTAACAATGAGGACACTTATGTTGTCAAATAAGTACAAGTACTGAAATATAAACTCTATGGAGAAACTGGGGTCATGATGTTTGTAATTGTCTTTTGAAGACCATGTTTAGTGTGAACTCTAAAGGTCAAACTAATTAGAAGAGGCGTTGTATTTATTTCGTTGAGTATTTTATTTACACTTAGTAAACTTAACAACCGAAGGTCCGAGGTTCGCTGCTCGGGATATGCTTCAAGATTATGTGAATAGCATTTGAATTAAAAAGATTTTGCTAACTTTAATAATTTCTTAGAGGAATGTTGATGCAACCTGAAGTGGTTCCCCCAGGATGAATATCCAAAAGTTCTAAAAGGCCCTTTGTTTTGAAACGGATGGTTTTTTATTTTTTAAATTTTACTTGTCTGACGACATTTAACGCGGGTGACTAGTGACCATCGTCACTTCCGCGCCCGTAGACTTCAACTTTTATTATTATAACTTTCATTTTACGCAGTTATACTCAAGAAAGTTTGTTAATGTAGTATTAAAATGGTTAATTAAGTACAACGATAAACTTTTCAAACTCCACTCAAGGCTTGTGTATAAAAGCATGTTGAATACACAAAGCTTCTAGCTCGTATAGCATGTATTAACCCCTGATATTGTCTAAACCTAATAAAAGTTTTAAGCATTAGTAATTAGTTTAGGATAATTCAGTATGAATAATTTAATTAAACTGATTTACAGGGGAAGACAAGTTACTGAAGGACTCACACAAATTCCAAATTCTCCCCTAACGTTATCGAATGATTTTGTTGTTTTCAATCAATGGCAAATTCACTTATTTTCACTAGTTAATTTACGTTAAACCTAATTTATTCAGGGTGGGTTCAGAAATATCGACTGATTTGTTCCGATAAGTACTCGACCTTTTTGATACGTCACTGAACAAATTCCAAGTCATTGACTATCGTTATAATTTTTTTTTTTTTTTTTTTTTTAATTTTATTTATTGAATAATACAACAACAATAGTGATTGTTACAAGTATTAGAGATAGCACAGTTTTAATGGCTTGGTGCGCTTGATTGAGAAACAATCCAGTGATTGCACTCAGGCGGGATCGTTATAATTAGAAGTTCTTCTAAAACAATCATTTTAAAAAGAAAATACCTGAGTGCAATCACTGGATTGTTTCTCTACCAAGTCTCTCAAGCCACTTAATCCATTTAACTCTAATACTTGTAACAATCATAATTGTTGTTGTATTAATCAATAAAATATGTTAAAAAAAAAAAAATAAAAAAAAATAAACACCAAATCGTTCAAGTACTCAACGATGCAAGTACCAAATCGTTCAAGTACTCATGCTTTTGTAGGATCATACAAAAGCATCCGATAGCAGCAGGCTCATTAAAGTACTTAAATATTTCAATTATATACAGTCTATCGTTTAGTTTAAAGATCCCCAAGGTCATAAGTATTTTGGGGATTGATCAATCAGAGAAGCCGCTGCCAACCTCTCACTTAAAAAGAGAAAAAAAATCCCTACCACAATAACCGCTGTAGAGAAAAAACCATCTTCCCGGCAATCGTTCACTTTGTTTGTGGTTCTTCTTTTGATTACATCGTTTAGAAAACTACTTTCAAATTAATTATAAAAATTATATTTTAAAATAAAACTACACAAAAGAAATTTAAAAAAAAAACATCGCCAAGAAAATACGGATAAAATAACCTGATTTATTTACATAGTCTTTTCCCGTTCCCTTCTTGCAGGGATTTTTTTTTTCTTAAGAATCAGTGGTGTCTAAACTGACCTGTCAAGATTTTTAAACTAAACGATAGACTGTAGTTGGTGTATTTGTTAACCTTCAATATTTTTAGGTATTCTTTTTAATAAAGTTCTTTATTGGCATTTGTTAGGTTAAAAAGTGGATTTTCCCATAGAGATAAATACTAGAGGGGGTATAGCCTATCTCAATACATTGAGAGGCCTGAAACATCTTTTTGGGGCTCTCAGGGGCTCTGTGTAACCTTATTGAAACCTCATTTAAGAGGATATAATAAATCAATTTATTTCAGCTTCCCAAACATTGTTTGTGTTTTTATTTGTATTTTTAACGTTCTACTATATAAGTTACTGTAATTTTGTTCTGATTATTTGATTATATTTATAAGCGAAGGTAGTCAGGTTACATTTTCCTTGTTTGAAAATTTAACCTGTAAAGCCTTTCTAGTAGTATATCTCTATAGAATATATTACCACTATACTATGTAATATATTTGTGGCTAAAAGTCATCAGGTGGCTTCGGCTGGGGCCAACAGGTAAGAGATATGGAACGCACTCTAAATTGGGTTTCAAATAATCACTTTACCCTCAAATTTAGAGGACTTAAAAAATCTAACTTATAAGAGATAAGTAAAATCACTTTAACGCAGCAGCTGAGAAAGCCGTATTTTCTGCTTTGTACAACAAGATAAAGCCACTCCAATTTATTTTCCTCCTTGCACTCTACTCATTCCATTGTAAAACTCTGGAAAACTGGAAAACTTTTTATTCTGACTCAAAAACGTTTTGTTTGGTATTTTCAGCCTTTATACGGAAAATAAAGATTTGCACACTGATCTTACAAAAAGGAGTCTTATTTATATTTTCACAAATACCTACTTATATCTAAATAATAAAAGATGAAATCTCTACTTTTATTCGAACATAAAAATTGTAGACATGCTACTTATGTTTGCATAAAAATTGTAAAACCTGTGCAGAAAACATCTCGCCAAACTCTCAAAGTTAGCTTGTGTCATACGCCAGGGTAGAAACTCTGACATATATATATATATTATATAATATATATATATATATATATATATATATATATATATATATATATATATATATATACATATATATATAGACCCATAGACCCTAAGAGTTCGCTAACAACCTTATTTTCTAAAGAAAATTCGCTAAAACTGATCTTTCCGCTTGCGTCTTTGAAAGACGCAAGTTCAAAGATTAACTAAATCATGAATTAGGCGTTTTTCGTATTTTGAGGACGAGTGAAGCGATTCCGAATCAACTCTTTGGGGAGGATGAGCGTAGAAAATCCAGTTAGGCGAAGAAAAGATTTTAGGTACTCCGTTTCGTACCCAAGTTTTTATTTTTCATATAGTTATATTCTCTTTCCGTTTCCGTATTAGAAGATGGTGTTTACAGATTCTAATGCGTCGAGATTATATCACGCATTAGAATTCATTGCTTCATTATTGCCTCTTGTGCCAAGTACCAGATCTGCTTGTGCCACCTGCCTGTTAAATTTATTAGAATTTCGAAACATTATATAATTATAATTATAATACCAACAAAAACACAACAGTTATATTGTTTACTATACGAATATAAAAACGGACGTTTTCCCCATCCTATCTAAAAAAAAATTCATTCAGTACATAAAAAAATTTAATCAAAATATCTATTGAAAACTTTTAAAACCTTTATATATTGAGTTAGGAAATAAAGTTAGTTTATTTCCCTATTGCCAAGAGAATGGAATAATTGTGTTACGGCTTTAGGAGGCCTTAAGGCATCTATTCAGCGCATTGTTGGCTATTGTAAAATAATTGGACACTCCTTTCACCGGACCCCTCCTCTGACCCTTTTATAGATGCCTCTTTTAATAGAGTCTCATGGGATGTTTCAACAATTTTCCCCTTTTCTCGGCTTTTTTATTTTTTCTTGTCTAATGCTGTTAGGAATTGTATTCATAAAAATTGTCGACTTTATAACACTTTTCTAGAGGAGTGGATTTGATTCTACTGATGAAAATATGTATTTATAGTAGTATTATTTTATAACCCTTGTTAGCACTTTAACCTCATCCTCCTAAACTTAGTCATTTGAAATAATTGTTTTCTTACTCTTATTAATACGTCGGTGGGTGGTGTAGTGGATACCACGCGCGCCTGCCACTCAGACAGTCCGGGTTCGATCCAAGTCTGGACCACTAGGATTTTTATGTGAGGGATGGAATTCCCATCACGGGCCGTTTTTCGAAAGGGATGTTTAGCCGGTGGTTCCAAGCCTGTGCGATGTCAGGTTACTCATAAAGATCCCTAACTCTAAAGAAACCTGGGTGGGGGCAAAATTTAGGACCATCAATAGTATTATATTAGATATTATAGTATTTATATTATAATTATTTATTTATATTTATATATAATAATTTATATTTTAGTATATTAAAAATATATGTTTCTGCCTTATAGTTTCTAGAGCAGGAAAGCCTGGTCTGGCAGTAGGGCACGTGTTGTTTCTAGTTGAAGCTAGAGAACTTACGAATTTTTTTTTTTGTGACGCCATTAACTCCTATTAATGACTCAACGAATATTTCTAAAATTCATTATTCGCGGAAAAATGTTGGGACCGTAAAATTTAAGACGCATGTAAAACTAATTAAGGCCAACAAATGCCCTAAGTTTCATCTCACTATCAGCATTAGTTAAGTTTTGATCAAATGACATCTATAAACGTTTTTTAAATCAAAATATTAAAAAATCAAAAGGTAAGCTAACTTAGCAACGAATATATCCCTGAATGATGTATAGACCAAGAGCCCAGGGGTGTTTTGTTAATAAAAAGTGTAATGGCTGGAACCGGTCTCAATTTTTCGTAATTACCTTCCTGAACAAGGATCTGCAATTCTGCCGACTCGTATCGGATGGGTGTCCCAGGCAGAACGCACTTTAGGGGTCAAAGGTTCTGCCTGAGACACCCATCCGATACGAGTCGGCAGAATTGCAGATCCTTGTTCAGGAAGGTATTTACGAAAAATTGAGACCGGTTCCAGCCATTACACTGTTTGTTAACGTGGGTGGTAAATTTGGCCTGTAAAGTGCGTTCTGCCTGGGACACCTATTCGATACGAGTCGGCAGAATTGCAGATCCTTGTTCAGGAAGGTATTTACGAAAAATTAAACCCGTTTCCAGCCATTACACTTTTTATTAACTTGGGTGGTAAATTTGACCCCTAAAGTTCGTTCTGCCTGGGACACCCATCCGATACGAGTCGGCAGAATTGCAGATCCTTGTTCAGGAAGGTATTTACGAAAAATTGAGACCGGTTCCAGCCATCACACTTTTTATTAACAAAACACCCCTGGGCTCTTGGTCTAATAAGAGAGTATACGTTTTTTCAATACGGCCAGTAAGTCTACGGTTTTCGTCTCAAGATCACAAGTGTTAAGCACCATCAAGCCAGGATGTTTTCACCGTCTGACGACGTACTCCTGTGTAAGTGAGGTAATTTTCATGTTCTAAAGACGAGCAGTTGTAAGTCCCAAGTGGTAAGGATGAACGTAGCGCATCCGATATGACGAGGGAACGTTCCGGGATACCCCTTATCAGAATTTTTATTTTTTGACCTAAGCCCTAAACTTTTAACTTTAACTTTTTAAATTTATAATGCCCTTTTACAAACATAAGCCAAAATTTTTCCTAAATCATTTTGCCTAAAGTTTCAAGGTTATATTGAGGGACTAAATTATATAGTTCAGTTTACTTTAAAAGTTACTCTGTTTGAATATAGCTTTAAGTTAGGAAAGCAATAATAAGGCTTCCCGGAGCAAGTTAATAATGTTATAATAAAGTTGTGTTGGAATTCATACAAGTTGAAACCAAACTTTATAACCAGCTTATACCTATATTGTATGATATTGCATAATTAACCTCTCTTTACTCACATAGCTAATAAGCCATACATATCAAGTAAAGACTGCCATAATATTTGTTTGAATAATTATTAAATCTAAACTTGAATATTAATTAATTCATAGTTATCGCAAGTGTCTTGATATTTACTTTAAGCAATTAATATCAGTGATGTCCATCACGAAAGGTCATAACTATTGTAAGCTTTTGAAGATGAAAATAAACTATAAATGAGTTCGTGAAGTTATCATCTTAGAGCCGGACCTGGAAAACTCATAATACTCATTTTGTTCTGCTTTTAACCAAATAATTCTGAATATAAATAAAAATAAATAAATAAAACTATTTTTATTTGCCAATAAGTATACAAAAATATGCAATAGCTTGAGGTCATATATATTCTAATAAAATACATAAAATAATTAGACTACACTTAACAATTTATTATTATTATTACAATTATTTATTTAATTTTTTTAATTAAATAAATAATTACGTCATGCATTGTTAAGTGTTCTCTAATTATTTGATGTATTTTATTAGGATATATATGTGACCTCAAGCTATTGTATATTTTTGTATACAATACAATTTTTCTCTGATGAATAATAAATGGGTTTTTTGATGAGCAATTCTTTGCATTTTGATTTTAAACATTTTATTTCAGCAATGTCTTTTATATCTTGTGGTAAAGAGTTGTACAATACTACCCCTGAGTAATCTGAACTAAATTTATATTTTGAAGTTTTATGTTGGTTTATTCTTAATAAATTTTTATTTATGGTATTATAGTGGTGCTTATCTCCATTTTTTGTATAATTGCCAAAATTTTTCTTTACTTGAACTAGCTGGTTTAGTATATACATGGCTGGTATAGTTAAAACTTTAAATTTCCTGAATAATGTCTTGCAGGATTTTCTAGGTGGTCTGTTGCCTATGTATCTAAGTATTTTCTTTTGAATAATTAAAGATTTACGCGCACAAGGAGCATTGCCAAGTATGGACTTGACAAGTCCATTATAAACCTGTAGAAGCTCATTTTCAGTTAAACATTTTTTAAGCTCCCTGATTATATAGTAGCTTGAGTTTAATTTCTTGTTTGTCTCTTCAATTTGATTCACCGAGCTAATTGTTTGATCTATTTTTACTCCTAATAATTTAGTAATTTTACATTCAGCGATATTATTGTCATTATATTTCAAATTTAAATGATTATTTACTCTGTTCCCATTTACCCTATTTACTGCTCAAATAAATTCTGTTTTAGATTCATTAAGCTTTAATCTTTAACCTTTAAATGACAAAGAAAAAATCGGGTACGAGGTTCCTCGGAATTTTTCCTCATTGCATCGGCTTCGCTCGTCTTCAGATAGTGAATACATTCGTTGCATTCCTAGTGGTCATTTATCCAGGCACTGAGCAAGCTCGATGTTGCTTAACTTTTATGATCCATCAAAAATCTTAGATACACTTGTTGTATTATAACCAAACTTAGTACACTTACTTATTACGTCAAAAGGTACACTTGTACCTAATTTACGTCATAAAACAATTATTTTCGAATAGTACAACTACAGCGGTAGACTGATTTTTGCAAGTAAGATATGAGCAAAAGTTTAGCCATGAACGGAGAAAACTTCTCTTATGTTATGAGATACAACTCTCAACTATATACATAGCGAAATTTTACGTGACAGAATCACACATACACACACTCACACACACACACAAACCCATACACACACTTACAGCATGACGAAAATTACTAAAGACTGGTGATTTAAGTAAAATCTCGGTTTCTGATTCATAAGACGAACGCATTACTTTTTTGTTTATCTGCAAGTGAGGTAGAAGGAACATAAATTTTATTATTAGTTATAATTAATTATCATTTTTTTAAACAAACGGGAAAACTTTGAGGAAAATTATATACATTTCGAATTTCCTGTAATTATTTATGTATTTCTAATAAATATTGACTATTTCATGATTAAAATAAGTTTTGATTATTAACTTAACTCTATTGATGTTTGCTTAACTAATTGGTATCATACAAATCAAAAGATAATGATGCAGACAGTATTTTAATTAACCTGAGGTAAATTATTAATTTACTCTTTCAAAATGAATAACGCGTAATGAAGTTAGTATATTGAGAGTTTTTAGAAACTCTTTTATTTGTTAATATTTTCCTTAATTACAAAAAAAAAAATAAAACTATATATGTTGTGAGCTCATAAATAAATAAGGGAGGTATTTCATTTTATTACTGCAAAATATACATCGAAATCTCTTTAGGTGGAAAACCAATATTTTCCAACCTTTGTGGATGCAGTCGTCTGTAAATATTGTTTTGTTTACTTTTTCCATATAGTTTAAAACGTTCGTTTTAGTAATCGTTTAAACACGAGGTCACATTTTCTGATAAAAAGGATGTTTCAGTAAAAGTATCCAATTTTCAATTTCCGAAAATTTTTAAACTCGCATTGTGGTTTGAAACAAAGCTTCTAGGTGTTTAAGGCTATTGAGGGAGATAAAAAGTGGAGAAACGTGGGAGGCGGAAAGAGTATGGGATCGTGGGTAGGTTTTAAAATCAAACCAAATATTAACAGGAAATTAACAGGAAACACAAAACGATATAAATTCATGGCAGAGGGTTATCGGTAGTGAGTTGATTAAGAGCAATTTAGAAGCTAATGTATCCATTGTTTATACCGATAAAGCTGCTAATTAAACCGTGTTAATCTAAGTAGAGATGGTCGATTTATCACATTCCGTAATTTTACAACCTCATCAAAAACACATGCGTGTAAAAAAAGAGTCAAGTCTAGTGTGAAAAGTTGTGAGATCATTGTATAAGCTAAGTCGTAGGTTCCCAATAATGCTTGAAAATATATGAGGTCTTGACTGTTTCACTTTGTGGCTTGGCCATTACGGAGCTTAAGTAGTGTGGTACTTAACATTTTGTGTAGTGTGTAGACATGCACTATAATTATATATTCAGTCTATTTAATAAGCTCATTATGCATTTATGTTTGTTCTGCGTAATGGCCAAGTCACAAAGTGAAATCGTCAAGACCTCATATACCTACAAGAATTATTAGGAACCTACGATGTTACGATTTTAGTTTATGTTAAATCGTAATTTGCCTGTTTGTTTTTTAATGTCGTGTTTTGTCAACTTGCCCCTCTGACCCTGGTGGGCACCGTGTTGGTCTTTTGTTTGAAAGCCTCGCGGCGTGAATGTTTTGATCAGACAGCAAGCAATAAGGATTAGCTCGCCACTGAACCATGCGTGAATGAGTGAGTGAATGAGTGAGTGAGTGTTAAAACATTATATCTTAACACCTGTAAATGCTTGAGTAGATGACATTCGGTAGAATAGGTCAGCTCAACAAGATTTTTTAGTTAATACTAAAATTATATTTTTTAATATCCTTAATAATTTTTTTTTAAATATACAACATCAACAACCTCATTTTACCCCTAAATAGAGAGGCTTTTGCTTCAAAGCTTTATTATTATTATAATATCCTTAATAAAAAGATACGAGGGGATGAAAATAGCATTGAGATGCTTCCTGTAAAAAATGGTACACCAGTGATGGGGTACCATCACGGTAGTGACGGGGCCACTACTGTGCCCCCATATGTCATTCTTCGGAAAAAACTGCTTTTGAAATCAGGTTTCAACAAATAATTGGTACAGGCGGAGTTAATTATCAAACCTCGTGAAATATTATTGTCAGTTCCAATCAGCAAAACGGATCCGAACATTAAAGTTTAGAGTTTTACGGAAAATAATTAATTAAAAATACTTATAAGGAATTATTAAAAATTCTTTAAGAAGTAGGGGAAGTGCAGAGTTGTAGAATCTGTGTTCAACCTCTTTCATGAGAACAGTTGGGGTTGAACTCGGGACTGAACCTTCTGCCAAACCCCGTGTGTGAACGAATTAATTATTAATCCAATGTATTGCCTTTATGTTGTTTCAGAATGTCAGCAGCAGTAGCGGAGGCGGTCCAGTGGGAGGTGAACTGGTGTGTAGACTGGTTGCAGCCACGCCTCCGTATCTCTATTCAGGAATCAGCGGAGCTCCAAACTGCTATTTCTTTAGCGATTTGCTGAGAGGATTAGCCAGGCGGCGAGCTAATATAACAGCTAGCTCATCTGCGTTTGGTACACCAGGAGATGCTTCAACCGCTTGTTCATCAACCGCTTCTAGCAATCCGCTCGCAGCTAGTAGATTACTACCTAGGTATACTCATTTGTCTTATTTGATGAATACTTTTTCTAATGTTTGGAAAATGTTAGTCTTATGAAGCAGATGCTGAGCGACAGGATGGTCTAATATGTTTCTGTTGTCCCAGTTCTATCGCATTCGATATTCTTCATACTTCATCGATCACAGCTATTCAATGTTGAATAGCTTTAATTTTAATTTAAATGATAATTCCGTTGATTTATAGTACTCCACTTTTCCTTGTTTCAAGCTATTTATATCCATGCGAATATAAATAGGTATGTAAAATACTTTTATCTCTAGACAGTGTATAATGTAAACTTTATTGACTAGTTTTTAGAGAGTAAAGAAACACTTTCTACTCCCAAGGAAGAAAAAGTTACTTTTCACTCACTTGGGAGTAAAAAGTAACTTTTTCTCCCTTGGGAATAAAGAACTTTTCCTATTATTGGGTTATTGTAGCCAATTATATCAATTTTTAGGAGATTGGTATTCTCTAAATTTATACAGGTGACCGATCTATTTTGGTCATTTGTTGCGGAGGATAGCACCCCTAAAATTTATTAGGGGGACTCGACCAAAAAAAATTTTTTTACTGGCTCAAAATCCGTTTCAGGTCAAAAGAAGTAGTTTGGAGCAATAATTTTATATTTATTTTTCGGGGGCAGCACGCCCAAAATTTATAAAGGGGGTCCTACCCAAAAAAATAGAATAAAATACAACAAAACATATTAAAAGAAAATCAACGTCTGGAGATAAAATCTTGTGTGCACCTTGGGAGTAAAATGCAATTTCCCCTCTCGGCTACGCCTCGGGAGTTAAGAGTTATAACTTCTTCGGCTTTACCTCGGGAGTTAAATATTTTGGTTCCTAAGGTGTAAGCCGAGGGAACCGAAAAGCTCTAAACGGGCATTTTATATTTCTTATCAAAGGCCGCTAAGTTAGTAAAGCAAAATTTGTGAACGAACGTAAATTTAAGGTACCATGCATTAAATATTAAAATATTGCGTCGTAATTTCTTCACATTTTAAAGAAATATTCTGCAACCTTCCGTTTATCCTAAAGGATATTATAGGATCTCATAGGATGACTTGAAGTTATGCCGTGGAGTACTAAACAATAACAACAAGCACGTCACTCCACATCAAATTTTTTATTGCCGAGCCAGCTCTGTCGATAAAAAACGTTAAAAGGAGACACGTGGTTTTTATTTTTACTGTCCTTCATGCTACTTCCAAGGATGTATTTTTAAACTAAAATTCTGAAAATAAATCACTAAGCTTAAAGGCAACTCAAGGACGAATTCTTAGTCCTGATAAGCTGTTAGAAAGCTCTTTCAGAATGATTATTTTTAATTCCTTACTTAGAACTCAACTACTCTTAATGGGTTATTTCCCCTTGACATAAAAAATACATAAAAATCTAGACGTTCAACGTCTCTTAGAAAATAAATTATTTTTTTCTAAGAACATTAAGACTATAACACAACTGTTTTTGCGAATTCCCTTTGGAAAAACTTGCCAATGAAGAATATTTTTTAGATGTTTTAATTTTCCTCATTTACATCATAGGTATATAGGAAAAGTATTGTGTTTGTGAAAAATCCGAAACCGGGATGTCACCGGATTTATCCGTTTCAGGTGACTTTCTAAGTAGATTTGACAAAGTTTTCTGTCTTAATGTGTGTGTGTCTGTTATCACCGTAGGTCCTAGTATATTTATACTAGAGAGTTGAAACTTTGTACAAAAATCAGTCTACCGCTGTAGTTGTGCTATTCGGAAAATAATTTTTATGACATCGATTAACCCGCAATAATGACTCAGCACGCATGTAGCTATGTATGAGACTAACATATGTGCTAAGTTTAATCTCATAATCAGCATTAACTCAATTTTTATCAAATTACTTGGGTAAGATTTATAAAAATTGTAAAAACATTGCGAAAACCACTCAGGAGGTCTTAAAAACATTTGAAACTGTTAATTCAGGTGTATTATTCTGACCGGGATAAATCCCAGTTTCGGATTTTATTTGCAAGTCATAATACTTTTCTATATACTAAGGTATATATGAGGAAAGTAAAAATTAATCATATATTTTCACGTATCCCAAATCTAATGTTTTAAACGCCTTTGGATTTTCATCAACATATATTTTACTACTCTCATCTTACCAACTTAACTTTTTCTCGCATTGCATAAGCACTCAAATTCGATACCAGAGGATTGGAATGCGCAGCCCTGGATATGCTCCTTGTTTTTCCAGTAATAAGATGTCAACAACTTTTATTATATTTTAGAGCAAAGTAGATGCGACTCATCTGAGATTGTTCCCGCAGAGTAAAAACTCTGAAAATCATTTATTTATTTCTTGTCATAAATATTGTTGGTATTTGTTCCATTACAGTATGTCTAGGATCTGCTTTTCATAAAGAAGTATTCAAATATTTAAGTTATTTCTAGTTAATGGTTTGGACCTTTCAAGAGATTAAATAACTCTAAATTTAAACTTATCTACATTTAGAACGGTTTCTTCTTGTTTTTCTTTTAATCCTTATTCTTATCTGTAGGTCTTTGTAACCCCAACTTTATCTTTTACTGTCAAAATAAATAAATGCGTCCCCCCTCCACTCTGAAGTATAAATTTTCTATCTTGAGACGCTTTTTTTACTGTAAATATTTGTACAAGCGAGTGAATTATGGGAAAGTCAGTTACCTTTTCCCCTTATATTTCCTTTAACTTTCCTTTCCATTCTTAAGCATAAAATCTCTTTTAGCGGTAAAGCTCTTAAGCTAATCAGCTTTTCAGCTCCCGCATACTTTTCACCTTCTTACTATTGACAATTTTTTTATAAACTCCTTCTGACTGCATTTAAAGATTTTCACTTTTTTTGTTAACAAAGTAGATATTTTTTTCTTTTCTTCTTAATTTTTTATTCTTCTTTACTTTTTTATATTGAATTTGTTTCTATAAATTACATTTTTATAGAATAATCGCCTGTCCAGATAAAGTTATATACTAAAGAGGGCATAGCCTATATCAATACATAAAGAGGCCTGAAACATCTTTTTGGGGCTCTCAGGGGCTCTGTGTAACCTCATTAAAACCTCCTCCAATAGTAAATTAAGGTTGTAAAAAATCAATTGTTTTCGGCTTCTGCGCATTGTTATTGCTTCTTTTTTTTAACGTTCTACTACTCAAGTTACATTATTTCTGTTCTATTATTTGATTATTTAGATAATCGAATGCGAATGTAGTCAGGTTATTTTTCTGATGTTTCAAAATTCAACGAATAGGGCCCCTCTAGTAATATATCTCTATGCCTGTCCATAATGATATAGAGATTATTACTAGAGGGGGCATACGCTATTTCAATACATTGAGAGGCTTGAAAAGTCTTTTTAGGGCTCTAGAATTACACAGAGCCTCCTATATCACCTATCCTCCAAGAAAGTATTAAGGCTATACGTAAATCAATTGCTAACAGATTTTCACACTGTGTTTGAATTTTGTTTTGTATTGTAAACATCGTATTATATTATATTAGTAAATTATATTTTTAATTTTTAACTTTTTTACATTTAAATAAGTTTTCTTTATCAAAGAGGACTTCTTCCTATCTAAAATAAAGATATTAAAACATCATTTATTTTAGATAAAAGATATTAAAACATATAAAAACATTTTTGAAATATCTTTCTATGAAACAACTCTCATATACCTGTATGTAGTCACATATATCTATTTAACGTGTTATAAAATATTTAGTTATTCATCTCTCTAAATCCTCTTGAATCTTCAGGAAGACATTAATAATTTTTTATAAACATAAAAACATTAAAAAACACAGGAGACAATAATTGTACACATATCATAGTTTATTACCTCACCTACTGCCGTAGGTATAACGTAGGAAAAGTGACACAATACTTTTTACCCTAAAATTCCGAAACCGAAGTTTTACCATAATTTTCCGTTTTAGACATTGAATGATGTTTTAAGTTTTTTCATCATGCTGTCTGTGTGTGTGTGTGTGTGTGTGTGTGTGTGTGTGTGTGTGTGTGACCATTATTTATGATATAGCTGGTTATTTTTTCGTAGACAGAGCGCTGACTACGTGTTCACAGTGTGCTAAGTTCAGCTAGTCTTACTTGCTCCTCTGGTCGTATTAGTCTTGCTTAGCCCTCGTATAACCAGTCTTATCAGCTCCTCTAGCATCATCAGACAGGGCGCTGTTTGACATACATTAAGGGTTTTCCGCTAAAAATTACTTAACCAAAGGGGGTGGTGATGCCCCCCTCCCCTGGTCTATTTTTGGTCTTGAACTAGCCAATATTTTGCTTATGTGAAGTCAATCCAACGTAATAAAATGCGGTAGTCAATGCAACGATCGAAAAGACTTAACAGCCGCTTTGGGTAGATTATCATATGTTAAAGTGAGTTCAAATTTGTATGTGTTGCAGGTTACGTTCACTTTACACAAACATCAGCGAAAAGGCTCCATCGACCAATAAAACAACACTGATTGGTTTAGAGTTAGTAGTTACACAAGATGGACCGTCTTGAATTCATTTAACAAATCCAATATGTCGGACAGTTTTAGCAACCAGGCGTCTTAGGAACAGACTACATATAGTTAGCTAAAGTTTAAATGTGTACCGTTTCAATAGTTCAATATTCTATTGGAATATTGCTCTTCTTTTTATTTTTGTTTATTATTTTAATATCAATTATTTGTATTTATTATAGCTAGCATAAAT
Source organism: Microvelia longipes (assembly GCA_018340805.1). NCBI lineage: Eukaryota > Metazoa > Arthropoda > Insecta > Hemiptera > Veliidae > Microvelia > Microvelia longipes. The sequence goes on along the minus strand of JACMZG010000002.1, from coordinate 10,757,949 downwards.
AAAAATGCAAAAGCAAAACATGGTTGGATGATTTAAACGCATTATTGTCCATGGATTACAGATAAATTCATACGTACTAAAGATAATCCGTAAATAAACATAAATAAAAATATAAACACCATAATTTCTAGATTAGAATAAATAAAACAGCACAAAACCATTTCCTTGAGTGCCATAAAAGTTAAGCTAAAATAAAGAACGTATAAAGGGTGCTTTCATTCTAAATTTCTCTTCAAGTGAGTCAAAATTATCACAAAAATAACTCTAAAGTAACAAAGTACTTATATTAAAAAAAATAACTAACACCTTGCGTCAAACTTCACAATGACCTCTAAATTATGCAATTTAACAGCACGCTGTTACATTTACTTTAGAGCATTCATAGTTCACTTCAAACGAATTTCTTACAAATCGAATTATCAAACGGACTGATACCAATTTAGTGTCTTTAAAATACATCAGGTGTCCTTTATTCATGGAACAATAATGCTAGATGACGAAATTATTTTAGATTAATCCACCATAAAATTAGAATATAAAATTTTTTGTATAATTGGATTCTCTTACTAAACTATTACATGTTCTGCACTAAAACACTTAAAAAAATATTTATGTGCACTATGTGTAAACTCCATAATAATATATACTTTTCACTATAGACTATAATCAAAGATATTCAATCACAAATTAAGAATACATAAAGGAGTAATACAGTTATTTTTGATAACTGTATATTATGTTAAAAACACAATTTTTAAGCTAAAATCTGGTATAAAAAGATAAGAATTAGTATTAACAACACCAACTTCGTCTTTCCACCAATAAGCTTTACTTTAACTCTGAGCAGAGCCGGCTTTCGGCAATAATGCCATCTACAGTGCCGGTGAGATGTTGAGTCTTTCAATTCTTTGAGTCAGACTCCAAGAATTGAAAGACTCAACATCTCACCGGCACTGTAGATGGCATTATTGCCGAAAGCCGGCTCTGCTCAGAGTTAAAGTAAAGCTTATTGGTGGAAAGACGAAGTTGGTGTTGTTAATATTGTAGACCATTCCACGGCGCTCACTGAAGTTATAAGAATTAGTATTCCCCACTTCAAACAGACTACAAGGATTCCATGATCGCCACCTGAGACTATAGATACTTAAATAGTCCCAATTAATATGTCAGTTCTGCCTTTTCCCTTATTAGAATGATTCTTTAACTGACTAGTCTTTTCTTCAGAGAATTGTCATTAAAATTTTTAATCTAATTTAATACTCCTGACAATTTTATCATACTATGTTTTTTAAAATGTTTGTTTCAGCAAAAATACATTAATAATACATATTTTTATCGAAAAAATTACTTTCGATAATATGTATATCTTATTATTGATTTAAGATTAAAATTGTACCTGTATTCTTAATTCGTGTTTGATTCACATGTTAATGTGCACCCTATACAAGAAAGCACTTCGGCCGGAAGCTTTTGTATATTAATGAAATCACATTTCTAAATAAATGGTTGTCTTTATGTGTAGGAATACAATACGTTAATAAAATAAAATAGGTATTTCAAATAAATAGGTATTCTTTTTGGAATGGATATAAATCGATCATTGTCGTATAATATTATTAAATTATAAATATTTATTAATTATAAATATTTTTTAAATCTGAACAAACATATAAAGAGGTAGACCATTACACATGCGTGGAATATATAATTTTAATTTGGATTTAAATATTTTTTTTATATATAAAACAATATGATGTTTTTTGCTTTAATTTTTCCCCTTTTTTGTCATTTTGAGTTTTCGTGAAATTTAAAATTTAAACAAAAAAATATAATAAAAATATGTTACTTTAAGCATCAGAATTTTAAAAGCATTTTTATTTTTAAGACGCCATTTAAAAAAAAAAAAATTAGTATTGGTTTTTTGAAAATCATATTTAAAATAATAATTTACATACAAAATGAGATTCGAAATTTTCATGGTAAAATATAAAATTCACTTGGAAAAATATCTATTTTAATTTTATTCTATATTTATTTAGTATTATATTAGGTTAAAAAAATAAAGAAAAAAGTACGCTGAAAAATAAATAGTTTTTAAACATATTATATTAGTAGTGGTAATATGTATTATATTAATATTTTTATCACAATATTTAACATTTACTTATACTTTGTTTCAATAACAATATATTAAATGTGTTTCGCTTTTTATAATAAGTGTGTTAAAAGTTATATATTTATATAGTGTAGTTACATGCTTCAGATTAAGTCATATATATGCTTGATATAGAGTCATATATATATATATATGCTTCAGATTAACATATATATGTTGCATATAATAAATACACTTTCTTATAATATCCTCACAATTAAGACATTTATTATTATATAGTATCACATTTAAATATTGTAAGCATACTAAGTATATTTAATGTTGTAATATGCTAAAAAGTATTAATATACTGCATAAAATATAATTATACTATATTAATCTATATTATTAATTAATGTTAGTTTGATAAAAAAAATATATAATACTAATTAAATTTATTGTATAATAAGGTATTTACATAATTAAAACTCCTCTCTTAAAAAAATATATAATCAGAATATTACAACTTATTACATATAATCATATTATATTAGATATTAAATAAATGTACTTATAATTATTTAGAAATTAATCATAATATTATATGGTATTAATCAAATTATGCATCACTATTATATATGTAATATTTATACGTATTTACTTGGTAAGAGAAATATCTAAAGGGATATTTTCTAGATTTTTCTGTGCATTCTGTAAAGCGTTAGGGTTATGATCACCACTGAACTTAGTATTTAAGATATTGTCTCCTTATTGATTTGTATATTTGTCGTATCTAATCTCTTATTGTATTAATCGAATTATATCAAATGTATTTGTTTTATTGAAATATATGTTATGTATGAAAAACCAAGTTTACCAACTTTAATTTATTTACGCCTTTGAATTCTGTCATTTCCATTATCGTTCTAATTTTATTTATTATTTTTGAATGGCAGTAAAGGAGTCAGTAAAAGAAAGTCAGTAAAAGTAATTATCGGACAGTAATTATTGTCCAACATATTGGGTTTCACCTAAAATATCAGAAGATAATGAAGAATGAAAGTTGTAAAGGTGCATTCAGAATACTGCGGTAGCGATGCATCCGTCCGTGCGTGCGTAGCGGTCCGAATTTAAATAGTACAACTAAATATTTTCACCTTTTCATGTTCTGCGAATTTCAATAGGTACAGAATAAAAAAGTGCTGCAAAGGAAAAAATCCACCTACCACCCCCCCCCCCATGACCCCAACCTCATAAGCTCATTTTACCATCGAAAAATCGCTAAAAACGCTCATAGATAGCTCCACTGTTGTTTTTAGGCCTAAAATCATACTTACTTGCATTTTTAAATTGCACTAAGTAAACCGTCATGGAAAAATCAAAAATGTATTATTCTATGGGGTTTAATTGTCACATTAAAGAAATTTTAAGTAATGTTTCTTAATTATGTATTCAGCATTAAAGTACCTTCTAACATCTCTACACGTAAATATTTCATGGATTCATCTTAACCTTTTGTCTAACATTTAAAGGGTTAATATTAAACTCGTAAATTATATATTATGCCTGATTATATAACCCTTTAATTATAAAGCAAGGCTGAAATGAATTAAAAGCAAAACAATTCATATTTTAAATCAAGGGCCGTTACAGAAACGAAATAACGTTAATAATTCAGTACTTAATTTAGGATCTAAGAAATCAAATAACCCTCCTAAAAGTCAAGGTCTTTTATATATAATACCCCGTGGCCCTCATTTTAATTGTTAATATTTGCAAATCTCTGGCTCAAAAAATCATTTTTAGTAATCTTGTGTGTATATATTTATACATACCTAAGTGTGTGGAGGTTTGGTTTTCATTAGACTATAAAAGTCAGTGAAAATATGTATAATTGCTTAAAAAATCAAGAGGAACCATAGAAATTCACGGCTCTTCTGTCTAGATTAGATTAAATATAATCAACTTTTCAACAGTGAGAGCACGTGCTGTTCCCTGTTTTCTCTAGACTATAAGAGTCAGTGAAAATATGTATGATTGTTTGAAAAAGCATGAGATGAACCATTGAAATTCACGGCTCTTCTGTCACTATTAGATGAAATATACCTACACTTGAAATTAAAAGGAGTAGAACACTATCTTAGGGAGTTGGCAAAAAGGGCCCAACAACGTGGCCTACTTGCCTGGTAGTTGCTACCACTCCCCCATATTACTATCACTATCAACATAAACATTCATAATAATACAACAGAACTTACAAATCAAAACAGCTTACTGAAAGTCCTCTATTAGACGTATAGAGATTTAATAACAAAAAACTTTTCATTTGCAAAAAAATGACTTTTCTTTCATTTGTTGATTCAAGTTGAAAGAACTTAGTTAAACTTTGTTTAACTATATATTGATTGCTCGTAATGTAAACTTAAATTAACAAAGCATTATAAACAGAAGTTACTTTTGTTTTAAAGTTAGGCTATAATAATTTGTTTTCGACATTTAAAAACACCGAACCATTCATTTATGTATTATACTTTTTCTTTTTAAAAAATAAACAAACCATTTAAAAAAAAAAAACTTTCGCAAACCAATAGAGGCACAGATAATAAAAAATTTATTGGTTTGAGTTTTTCTCAAGTTTTCCTCATCGATTGGTTGCTTGATAAGGTCAAGAGAAAATATGTTTCGTTATTATCCAGACAGGTTATGAAGGGAATTAAACGAATCCATACAAACAAGCCGTACATGTTGGTTAATAGAAATAAAACAAAAAATAAATAATACAAGCAAACAAAATATTACTTAACGCTATAAAATAGGCTTTAAACAAAAATTAAAAAATACGTATAATTATCTATTTAAATTTTATTTATTGGGTGACATATATAAAATAAAGCTTTTTATTTATATGTAATAAAAACCTAAGGTTTTCCCATTAACCTTTATGTCAGCAAGTTATTAGTCTTTTTATAACCTGTTATAACCTCTCATTTGCCGGTTATAACCGCTAATAAAACCTTCCCTTACTTAACACTGTTTTATTCGGAGCTAGGATAATTTTTTCCCTCGATAAATAAATCACCAACTTGGTGTTTATTCATAAACCGACTTGATGTTTAATTATTTAAACGATTAGAGGGTATTGTCAGTTTGTGTTCGAAGACAGCGAAATAAAGATCGGGTTTTTTGGTCAATTCTTGAGTTAAAGAATGTGAGTAAATTATGACCTTCCCATTAAAATGTTGAAAAGTGGGGTTAATTAATTATAAGAACCCTCCGAATATAAGCTAAATATCGATGTTATTAGGATTTTTTTATAGTCGAATTTTTATTTTTCTAATTTTACGATCAAAAGGATTGCTTCTGAAACAAATCTTTTGCTATAGAAATACTGTTCGCAATTCCCCCACAAATCCCTTAATATTTTTCTATAGGGAAATTATATTAGGTTACGAAACTTTAATCTAGAAACAAGCCTTATAGGTTTGATTTTGTAGAAAGGTAACAAGAATCGTTTGTTGAGAAGCATTGGTCAGCAAAAAAGCTTCAAAAAATAAACTTAACTTAAGATATTTACTTAGCTATTGGAAGATATGATGAATTACTAATAGTTTATGACAATTTATCATTGTACCTGAAATGATTTTAGAGTAAATAAATATGTATTTTTCTTTGGGCACAAAACTATGGGTATTACAGGAAATGGGATTATGAAACTATGGGTATTACAGGAAAATAGGAATAATAAACTTTGGGTATTACAGGAAAATGGGATAACGAAGCTATGGGTATTACAGGCAAATGGGATAACGAAACTATGGGTATTACAGTCAAATGGGATTACGAAACCATGGTTATTACAGTCAAATGGGATTTCGAAACTATAGGTATTATAGGCAAATGGGATTACGAAACTATGGGAACTTTGTTTTGCAATGGGGATTGCACAAATTAGCTCCTTTAAACTTAAATGCCTTAAAATAAAGGTCTCAGTAGATAGTCAAACTAAAGCAAAAAACAGTCAATCACAAAAGTACCCCAAAAGTTTTATAATCTAGTATGTTGGCCACTCGGGTCTCAACTGAATTAGCCACTTCTAATTTTTAAAAGATTGATGCCATCAGTACTCATACGCATTAATATTGTAACAATATAGTTCACTTTATTTAACGAATTAAAGAATATCAAAATGTCTCAATAGATTTAATAGGAGTATTTCTCTGATATTTCGAGAGTATAGCTCCGTTCAATCTCAAAACTCCGTATTGCATGACCGTTTCAGATCACAAGATGGACGATAATATCTGCGTAGCAGTAAGAGACGCATATAAGAGATATGGATCTAATGTTATACTTAAAGGTTTAAACATGTCTGTCATGAAGGGACATATGTGAGTACTTTTGATTTTCTTTATATACTGTTACAAATTTAACAAATCTGACATGAATTCAGAATCTGTTAAAGCTGCTTAAGGATTCAAGCTTGCTTAGCTTGATCATCAGCTAAATTCAGCAAGTGGTTTCAAATTTCCAATATCGTGTGAAATGATAAAAGAAAGAATAAGAGTCTTAATCGAAGAATCAGCTACCGTCGATACTTGCTGTTGGATATGAATATGAATTTATCCATAAAACGTTTTTAAACTTTTTTAAATATGATTTAAAAATAATTTTTGTATAATATTGATGTGAAAATAGAATAATAATCAGATAGATTCTAAAAATAAGATGTCATGTCTGAGACAATGAATTCTTTTCCTTAATGAGTATCGAGGCATTAGTGACAGATGAAGTCGTAGTTGTGTAGATCAATTTGCCATTTTTGCTACGATCTATGTCACATGCCTTTGTCACATGTCTTTGTTTATATGGACTAAGTTTTTAGTATTCTCAAAGTTAAATTTTGGTTCGAGATTAGAGGGGTAGCTCTGATTTTCTTAGCAGCACTCTAAATATGAAGCAATCGTTATTCCAAATTTTCATTTCTGACGGAAGACATGGAGATTTAAAAGGTTTAAACACTTCAAAGAAAGTTTACCTATCTGTTAAGTTATTAAGTTTTAGGAGAAAAACTAAAGTTCGTCAATCATGTTAAAAAAAGGCCTAAATTATTTTAGGTGTAGCTCGCTACACTTATTTTATAAGTAATGCCACACAGCACAGAGTTTTTTCAAATCTTCAGTGTTGCACCTTTTTTTCTTTACTGTATTTACTTTTCCCCACCTACTAGCATAGGTATAAGGAAAAGTAAGGAGTTCGTGATCTAGTATTGCTGCCTGGAAGACAATATTTTTCAGATTAGGATAACCTAGTTTGCTAAGTCCCCCCTTCCGAAAAATGCACCCCCCCCCCTTTATGACCCCTCATAAGCTCATTTTTTTGTTTGAAAGTTTGCTAAATTTTTTTTGAATTGAAAATGTTTCGGATCGAGTTGAAATTTAATATATATTTACCTCTATAGGTGATCAATTGATCCATAAAAATATCATAATTTTTACATTAGTCGCCATTTATTACATATTATTGACTTAATAACAATATTAAATTTTTAATTTTTTAACTGTCCTTTAACGTTTTACATATCGTCATATAGCAAAATTTATAATTAGTAGTGGAAGTTTATAGTTTTTTTTTTTATTATTTTTTACATATTTATTTATATACAAAAAATTAAGTTAAAAATAATGACCAATGGCCCCAGTTTATTTAAAGTTTGTCTACATGAGGCAATAGATTGCAGGTTCTTTACCCTGATTGATTGTTTGGTTGCAGCTACGGTTTACTTGGTCCCAGCGGATGCGGCAAGACAACACTCCTGAGTTGTATTATTGGGATGAAACAATTGGATTGTGGATCACTCTTTATATCTGTCAGAGAAAAACATAAACTGGGTTACATGCCCCAGGTAAACAAATAAAAATTTAATATTAAGACGTAAGAGCTCTCGCAACAGGTGTTTTCTCCTTGTTGTCATTCAGACAATTCCTCAGATGTCATAGTTATCGAAACCGTTGATAAAGTGTTTTTACTTTTCCTCCCTATACCTACTAGTAGGCATAGAGATATATACTTGAGAGGGCATAACCTACATCAATACATTGAGAGACCTGAAACATCTATTTGGGGCTTTCAGGGGCTCTGTGTAACCTTATTGAAACCTCTTATAAGATTAAGTTAAGGTTATAAGAAATCAATTGTTTTCGGCTACCTGCACATTGTCTGAGTTTTGATTTATATTTTCAGCATTCTACTATATAATTCACAGTAATTTTGTTCTGTTTATTTGATTATTGATACTTGATGGTGATGGTGGTCAGGTTATTTTTTCATTGTTTCAAAATTCAACCAATAGGGCCTCTCTAGTAATTTATCTCTAAAGCAGTAGGTATATAGGGAATTTATCATGTTTACACTATAATCCTAAACCAAGATTTTCAGTAATCAAACCCGTTTATTATCTTCATGACCTAAAACGTGGTAAACATTAAGATATATAAGAAAAAGGGTTAAAAACTAAATAATAGTATTCATTTTCTTATTTTCAAATTAAATTTAGACCGAAAGTTTGGCCGGTCAAATTTCTACCCACTTTTATGCATTGCTATCCTCTTGAAACCCATAGAAAGGTCTAAAAAAGAGATAATAAGTAATATAATAAATATCTATCTTCTACAATTTTTTGGCATCACAAAGTACGTTTAGTAGTACGTTTTTTAATAAAGCTATCCAATACAACAATTTATATCAATATGAAATTGCCTGAACAGTATAACTTAAATTTCAGGAAATAGCACTTAATTTAGAATTCACGATAATGGAAGTGTTTCAATTCTATGGCGGTCTTTATAAACTTGACCAAGAACAAGTTTTTATTAAAGGTGAAGAACTAATATCTTTCTTCGAACTACCACCTTCCCACAGGACTGTTGGCTCGTGCAGGTACTAATAATTTTAAGTTATATAATAAAAATGTATAGTGACTTAATAATGAATAATAAAACGTAATAATAAAAATACTAAAAAGATATACGACTGTCAATTAAAGATCTCTGTTTGACTAGATCACTTTAGATCTGATTCTGTATCCATATTAATAATAAAAATACAGAAAAAAATACAACTGTCTTCAGTCAAGTTAAACACCCTGTTTGAATGAAGCAATTTAAAGGAGATTCTAAATTTTTATTAATAATAAAAATACAGAAAAAATTACTACTTCATTATTATTAGTCAAGTAGATAACCTGTTGTCCTAAACCATTTTTGAACAGATTCTATATCTTAAATAATATTGAAATTACTGAAAAAATGGTGACTATCTTCAGTCAATTAAACAACAATGTTCAAATAGATCAATTTAGATTTGAATCTACACTTTTATTAAGAATAAAAATACTAAAAAAAATTACAAAAGACAAAAGAAATTACAAAAGAACAACCCTGTTTGACTAAATCAATTTGGGCCAGATTCTATCTTTTTATTGATAATAAAAATACTGAAAAAGTTACGACTATCTTCAATCAATCTGTTTGATTGATATTATTTGATATATTCTTCAAAAATCTACCGAGTTTTGCAAAACATGAATAGTTGACACAATACAAGACACCTAGGAAATGTAACAAGCAAAATGCAATAATACTTAACTTTACTTTGTTGCCTTAGACGAATAAGCTATATTTATTCACTCTTTGTGTAATTGTACTGTTATTTGTTTATTTCTTTTCTAATTTTATCTTGTCATGTATCCTTCTTGTTAATTGGTATATTAGGGTTACATGAAAAGCTTTGAATTAATAATTGTGTTTCAGTGGTGGTCAACAACGGCGAGTATCAATGGCCGTGACATTACTGCATGATTCTGATCTGCTGATTCTGGATGAACCGACTGTCGGAGTTGATCCACTTCTCTGCAATAAGTACTTATTTGCCATTTTATCGATTTTTTTAAATGAGCTTATGACGTTGCTATCATGGAGAGGGGAGAGACTAGAGATAGTTTTTTCTGAAAGGGCGTGACTCCTTGATCAAGAATATACATATATTGTAGAGGTTTATATATACAATATGTACAAAATCAACCTTATTAATGGTCAGAACCAAATGATTTTATGAAATTTGTATGAGGTTATTAACCCACATTAATGACGAGAATTGTTGCTAATTTTTTTAAAAAATCACAAGACCTCAAAAAATTGTGTGATCAAGATATAAATTCATTTGTGTTCATATATGGTTGACACATGTACAAAGTTAAATTTTATTATAAGCATTACTTCTGATTTATATTTATTATTAGCAATATTCTGATTGGGAATAAATTCTCTTTTATTGTGGCTTGTATGCATAGGAATATAATAAAATGGTTATTGGAACTAAAGAAACAGGAATTTGAGTATTAGCCGCAATCGTTGTTCTTTCATAAAGTTTTTCGATTTATTGTTTCATTATCAATTACAATGCTTTGATTTATATTGTTTTTCAATAAAAACAATCGTTGAAATACTAAAAAGCATAAAAAGCATTGAACACTGTGGCAACGTCTTTTCACTTTGGTTGTCTAACACTCTCATCATCAGCATAGAGCTAGAGAGCAGCTAGAACTAGCTAGAGTGCCTATATAACAGAGTGAAGCCATGGGGCTACTCAAAAGCTATTGGTCGATTCTTGGATCAATCCCTTCCCTTTTTAGGTTACCGTTATGCACCAAAGCATCAGGTTACTCTTCCCTACAAGCTTCAGTTTCCTGTTCGTTGCATTTGTTATCGGCTGTGAAATTTTTTTTTAAACTGTTTTTTTTATGAACAAAGACATTTTTTATTGCAAATATTAGTTGCATTGTGGTATTCGTATTTTATTGCCATTGTTTTTCTTAAATAATTGTGCTAAACGTAAATTTGTTTACACAATTACTTAATTAAATACTTAATATTAAAAACTTTAACTTAATTAAACACAATAATTAATTATATTTCTTCAAAAGCATTATTAAAATAATTTCAAAATGAAAATCTGTAATAAAAAGATCAAAGAATAAATAACAACGGCTATTCAATGCAAAAATTATTAAGTAAAGTAAAAAAGATTTTTATATTTAAATATAGCGGCTCTATATTCTTTTTTCTTCTTATCTCTTGCAGTTAAAGATGTCGGACCGCCGCCATTGATCCAATGGCTTCACTCTGTTATATAGGCACTCTAGAACTAGCTGTTGTAACACTCTCATCATCAGCATAGAGCTAGAGAGCAGCTAGAACTAGCTGTTCTAACTCTTTTCCTTGCACTAATCATTTATTTAATTTAATAGTTTTTGTACTTTTGTAGGATTTGGAAGTTCTTTGTAGAAATGGTCAGAGAAAGTAAAAAAAGCATTATTGTTACAACCCATTACATTGAAGAAGCCAAAAATGCTAATTGTGTACGTATTTTATTTCTTCTCAGTAATTCATCATTTATATTTTAAAATTCTCTGCTGTCATAAAATTTGCAGTTTTATGACAGCAGAAGCTAAGTATCCAGTTACTCCAGCATTGTCCTTTTGAGACAGCCAACTGTTCAGCATTAAAGGGGTGAAGTGGTAGACGACGAGGAACGCTAAATAAAACATAAATAATACTTATGAGCCGTCATCGGGACCCTATTTTAAAGTCGCCATTATATGTTAACGGGTTACATTCTACGTCTAATTACACATTTAATTTACACTTATAAGTGGAGAGCCCGACTTAAGAAATGCTCGATTTCGAGGTTTTAATATGTCATTGGGAATAAATAGAAGCCTATGATTGGCCTATTCGGAAAGATTATGGAAATAAAATGTCCGCGCCAATTGTGGGACAGGAAGGAGTTATCAATTTTAATGAGGGGCGACTTTCCATCAAGCATAATTAATAAACATGAAGAAATTCTGACTACAGAATTTCCTTTTTTTACAGGTAATATAATATAAAAATTATATTACCTACAGTGCAACCTATAAATTATTTTACCTATGAAAAAACTATATCATTGGAATTTAAAACCCAACCATATGCCAAATTTAGTTTATTGAGTGGTGGCTTAAGAATTTGAGTTCATAAATCACCCAGTTTACTAAATAAGTCTATGATGTAATGCATCATTAATTCCACCATTATTCAAAAACGCACTGATTTTGGTTTGAGGCCTATTTATGTAGAATTCTTCTTATACCTTTTATTAATCTGAATACAAAACGAACGTGAGTTAAAAATCACAATAGGAATTATAAAACTTGACATTGGATTTCGCACAGAACCGACAGGATCAATGAGATAAATGTTGACGGAGACACGATGGAGAATTCAGGTATTGTTTTGAATTTATTTGTAGTCAACACTTTCTTAAGCAATCAGTCAAGCTGTAGGACTTTAAACCTCCATGTGTTTATTGTCTAGATTGCATTGATGAGAGGAGGCGTTCTCCTAGCAGAAGAGTCACCTTCTCAATTAATAGAAAGATTTCAATGTCCCACATTGGAAGACGTATTTCTACAACTAGCTATGAAACAGCAGAAAGGGGATGACACCATCAAGGTATTTTTAATTACGACAGATATTTAGGTATTTTTTAGTCCGACCATAAGAAGGATAATAGTGTAGTAGTTGGAGTGCAGTATTAAGGAAATTTTATTTTTCAAAAACTTGTAAGAAGCCCATTCGTGCGATTTCACGAAAGCTGTAAAGGTTACTAACAGAGCATAAATAATATTTACTAGTATAAATTAATATTAATTAATTAATTAATGAATTAATTATTATTATTATTCATTAATTAATATTAATTAATATTAATTAATATTATTATTTCTTGATACGCATGCTAGGTCAATAGATACTGTCTTTAAAGGGATTCTACAAGAAATTGCAGATTTCGACGCCAAGATCTCAAAGCTATAATATTGCACATACACTTGTCTAAGTGGCATTCATTTTTATAAGAAAAGGGCTTGACCGAATGGAATAGTAATGTTGCATTCCATGCGCTCGATGATTTAACCATTACTTCAAAAAATTCTTTTCAAAGTTTATGAAATGAACAATTGACGAAGTCTAATGAAAATCTCTTTTATCTCCAGACGATGAACGGCGTTTATTGACTAGTTTTTAAGAAGTAGAGAAGCACTTTTCACTCCTCAGAGAGAAAAGTGTTTCCTATTATTTGGGTTAGAGCCAATTATATCCATTTTGGGGGGGGGGAGGTGGTATCAAATTTTACTAGCTCAAAATCCGTTTTAGGTCAGAAGAAGTTGTTTAGAGCAATTATTTTTTTTAATTTTTTCGGGGGACTGCACCCTCAAAATTTATTAGAGGGGTCCGACCCAACAAAAAAATAGAATTAAATACAAAAAAGTTTATGAAAATAAGAAGATAAAATCTTGTATGCACTTTAGGAGTAAAATGATATTTTCCCCTAGCAATTAACTCCCTCGCCTTCACATCTGGAGTTAATATTCATAAATTCCTCGGCTTCGCCTTGGGAGTTAAATGCTGTGGTTCCCTCGACTTTCGCCTTAGAAACTATAACTGCTCAGGGAAAAAATAGCATTCTTTAATCCCTTGATGCATGAATAACTACTATGTGGTTATTAAGATCATAGAATAAGGGAAATAACAATCCAATGGTTTTGAAACGTCTTAAGTCTATTATTCAAAACTAGGAGTCAAAGTTTGGTATTATGAGCTTACACTAATTGTTAAAAACTCACTTTTGTATTCGATCATGAACCTAACTTTGTCAGTGATCAATTTATTAATCATTTTATGCGCTATTGCTATTACATATCAATATACTAATAATTCATGGTCATGTTACAGAATCCCCTGACTTACCCTAAAGATGATTCTATGCGCTATTGCTTTTACATATCAATATACTAATAATTCATGGTCATGTTGCAGAATCCCCTGACTTACCCTAAAAGGAATCCTAACAAGATACCTTTTCCAAATCACGAGTACATTAACTGGAGACGACTTCAGGCTCAAATCATGAAAAATATTAATTGGACCTTGAAGAATATACCGTATGTATTATGAATACAGAGATCATTTTTACTTTTCCTCATTTATACCGTAGGTATATAGGAAAAGTATTGTGTTGGCAAAAAAATCTGAAACCGGGATAGAACAGGAATTATTATCCACTTTAGGCGTTTCTTAGGCCTACTGAGTGGTCTTCGCAAAGTTGTGTGTTTGTGTGTCTTTTATCATAGTAGCACCCACTGTATTTATGCTAGAGAGTTGAAATTTTGTACAAAAATCAGTCTATTGCAGTACTTGTGCATCGTAGTTCCTAGTGTATTTATGCTGAGAGTTGAAACTTTGTACAAAAATCAGCCTACCGCTGAAGTTGAACTATTCGGAAAATAATTTTTAATGACGTATTAACCCGCCTTAACAACGCAGCAAAAAATCATAAAACGCGGAAATATGATGCGATAAAATTGAGATTTCGTACGCATGTCCCTAAGTATAAGATTAAATAATGTGCCAAGTTGTAACTTATTATCTGCATAAATTCAATTTGTATTAAATGACTTGTGTATGTTTTTTTAAAAAAAAATGTAAAAATTCGAACAATAATCTAACAAAATGAAATTTGGTACAAGTGTTACCTAATAAATAAGTACATAAGTTCACTTAGTTTCGTATACAAGTATATCTGTGTTTTTTTTAATCTTAAAACTTAAGCACCATTGAGCGTGGTCAGTGCCTGGATGGGTGCCCGCTGAGAATAATACAGATGCATTTACTATCTATCCGAAGAGGTTTTTCAGCATATGTTTGACGAATTGTACACTCTGAGGACGAGTGAGGCGAGTCCGAAGTAGGGAGGATGAGCGTAGCGAAACCGATGTGATGAAAAAAAGTACTGAGGCACCCCGTACACAATTATTTCTTCGTAAAAATTGTGATGCATTATGATAACATTATACATTGGAATATAATGGATTAAATATTACCATTTTTATGTTATATATGCTCATAATAAAAACTTATAAATTTGGCGAATGGTATATTCTGAGGATGAGCGAAGCAAGTCCGAAGCAGGAAGGATGAGCGATTTTATTTTATATTTGTTTATAATAAAAACTTGTAACTAATTATCCAAAAGTATGTAGAATCTATTTGAAAAGGCCAAGTTTAAGCTTTTAAACGCCAACAAAATAAAAAATACTTTCCTATGCAGAATTTTAGATACAGCCACTTTTTGAGTTAAAGAAATGTTAAAAAAATCACATTTTTGGAAAATTTGCCACCCTACTGCGGTAATATGGCTGCACCAAATGAGCCAAAAATCTGGGTTTTTTCTTTCTTCTATGGTGCCTACCTGTCAGCCAAGTTATATTAAAATCGGTGACATCGAGTCCAAAAATGCACGTTTTTGTGTTGATTTGACCCGATGCTATGAGTCCCACATAAAATGAGTCAACGAGAACTTTTTATCCAACAATAAATTTTATGTTTCAAACAACATAACGGAAGGAAATCCTCTTTAACTAATCCTTAACTAAATTAAAGCCATTAAAGAATCAAAAAGAATTCCTTGTAAAGATATTTGACGATAAATATCCCAAGTGTCAAGACAAGACTGTTTCTGGAGAGCCCTTAAGAAAGGTAGAAACTTAGTAAGTGGCTGAATAAGTTGAAGGGCACGTTTCAAGGGTCAAAAGATATCTTCAATCAACCCATATTCCTTCGTAGGCGAGGCCTTAAAAAACTTTTCTAGATCTTTTCTATCTTAAAGAAAATAAAGCTTTAAAAGTTAGTCTCTGAAAGAAATTACTCTAACTATAAGTCAATATAGAATTAACCTGTCAGAGACCTCAAAGTTAAAAACTATCGTCTTTTCCTGTAAATAAGAGCCAAAATCTAATTACTGTCACAAAATTTGGCAAAAATTGGATTAATAAATAATTGAGTGTATAGCAAAACTATTCTACCTGAATAGCGATATCTCATCCTTTCTATAAAGGTAATCCTAATTCATCCATCTCTTACATTTAATCTAACATTTAAAAGCTAATTACTGCATGCTGAAAATACATACAAGATAATTTAATTAATATTCAAGCATACAATAATACACTATATATGCAGGTTCGTTGCAAGCATTGAGGGGTCAATACTGGACAGGGCATAAAACAATGAAAATACTATCTTGTAACTCATTTCATACATATAAACATTCCTGAACAAAGACGGAAAACTAAATTTTTAGCATTTTCACATTAGAGAGTATTCAAATGAAAAAGAGATCGCGGAGGGGCGCGAGAAGATGCTTTTCTAAAAGGAGGAAAACTATCTCCAAGATATATATATTTTTGAGTGTATTAATCTTACTTAATCGGCTACGTACAATTAGTTTTGGCAGATTTTTTATTAAAATATGTTTAAAATATGAAAATATAAAACTGATTGGACTGAAATCGTAGAGAAATTATTATTAAAGAAGCCTTATCGGTTGAATTTTGAAACTTCAAAAAGTAACTAAAAACCAACATAATACTCGTATAAATCGAACAAAAAAATAAAAAAATCACAGTAATTTAAAATCATTCAGCCTGTTTAAACGCCATTTAATGTTTTAAAAAAAATTTTGATGATGTTAAAGCTTGAGTTGATGACGTCATAAAGCTTCGACAAGACAATAAGCTTCCTAACCTTACCCACATATTTCGATTCAAGAAAGGCTTCGAAACTCCTGTATGCATTACACACATACATACATACATACATATATATATATATATATATATATATATATATATATATATATATATATATATACAAGGTAGTCGTTTCTTAGGCCCGTATTCAAAGACGTTTTCCTAACATTTTCCTAACATTCTCCTAACTTTTTCCTAACATTTTCCTACACCTAACTTTTCCTAACATTTTCCTAACATTCTCCTAATTTTACTAACTTCTCCTAACACTCACCTTAGGTTTAGGTAAGGGAAATGTTTTTAAGCCACGAAATTTAAATGATCATTCCCGTGTTTTAAAAGTCATTTAGAGGCTTCGCATGATTTTTTTAAGTAAGAACCTAGGGTAGTTAAGTCAAAAAGTGATACCATTGTAAATAACGTAATATATCGCAAAATATCAATGTTATTAACTTATTACCTGGATTTACGACACACTTTGTCGTATTAATAACTATCTACATAAATTTACATAATACTGTTAATCCACTTACATTATTAGGGAGTTTACCCTGAAATTCTTTTAACACAATCAGATTTTTTATTTTCTATGGTCTGTTTGTGGCGGGCTATCGATTCAAAGAGGAAATTCAGTTGGTTCGGTGTGAATAATTCAGCCATTATTACACCAAAAAAATTTTACACAAACAAAAATGAATTTGATGACAAAATACGAAAAACAAAATTGTGTAAATGATTTAGCAAAATGAAAACAGTGTTGCACTGATTAACAGGTCTTCATTTAGACACCTTTGGATTCGTACAACCTGGTCCACGTTCAAACTTGAAACGCTTGATACTGCTTTATTTATGAAAGCTGTTACAATAATTGAACATTGTATTTGTATTAACTCTACTGTTTACTGAAAACATATGTAAATAAAGTTTCTATTTAACATTCGCCAAAGCAAGGCCGCATTGTTGTTTATGACAAAGTGTGTCGTAAATCCAGGTAATAAGTTAATAACATTAATATTTTGCTATATATTACGTTACTTACAATGGTATCACTTTTTGACATAACTACCTTAGGTTCTTACTAAATAAAATCATGCGAAGCCTCTAAAAGAATTTTAAAACACAATTGGAGAACGTTAGGAAAATGTTAGGAGAATGTTAGGAGTTAGGAAAATGTAAGGAAAATGTTAGGAAAAAGTTAGGAAAATGTTAGGAAAATGTTAGGAAACGTCTTTGAATACGGGCCTTAGTCTCATGATAACTTTCGAAGGCTTTTTCGTATAGGAATAAAACCTGATACACTAATTAATCGTATGAAAGTATAGAAAGTAGTATTTATGCGTGACTTATTTTTTTATAGAGTCACCCTTTTCGTGATAAGTTTACCACCGCTATTATTCTTCATCCTGGGCGAGATGGCAGCCCACGGTGTTACGTACGGATCTCACCTTGCCGTTGTTTCTGATGAACCAAATTGTTATCCACCTCAAAGATTCGATGCAGGAAGAACATGTGGTTTACTCAAATATTTCTCATGCAGATATCTCGAGATATTGAATAAATCTTACACGATTGTAAGTATATATAATATACTTTTGTTTCATGTTATATACTCATGTTATGTTATTCAATACAAGTCTATTATTCCAGGGTTAGTGAGATCAACGTAAATATAATTTTTAAGCATATTTCTCAGCAGGTTTTATAGTTTATAGTAAGATAGATTTCTTGACCTGTAAGTAACTCACACATGCCGGCTGTGATCTATAGCCAAAGATAAATTAGAGATTAACTTTTCTAATATTTACTAGAGTACGTTTTTCTTGAATTTTTATCTAAATAAATACAAAAAAGCGTAAGAAACTATAAAAATTAGAAATAAATATAATCAATAATAATATGTTTTGAGGGCGGCTATAAAGAATCTACTTTACAACCTCAAAAATGGTGATTATCATTTTACTATCATTTTACCGGTAGTAAAATTTTACTTAACAGTCGCTACGCAAATCGGTAATGAAAGTGAAAATGTGTTTTTGTTTTATTGTCTGCGCCCTTCCCCTTTCAAAAAAATATTATAAACATGACTGTAAAACAATTTTATCGCTTTGATAATTAATTATTGACTTTCTTCCCTCGTTAATGAAAACATTTCCGCAGCAATAAAATCTCATTCTACAGCCTAGTTAAATAATCTACTATTATTTTATTCAATATAACAGTTTAAAATATTTAAGTTATAATTATAGATTTTATTGTTTCAGTTTTTCGTACTCAGTTTTCCGTACTATTTTTCATGGCTATTTTATTTAGCTTTTACATAATATGATTGCGATATTCTTGCTCCTAGAGACTTATTCTTTCCCTGTTTTTAAGTCATACTTAGTAAGATTATATTAAGTCATACATAGTTTTCCTCTGTATTGTTATTATTAGAGTGTTAAGATTTAAATGTATAATATAATAAATTATGATTTAAATGTATCCAAAAGAGTTTGGAAGCTCTATCTAAAGTACGCGTGTCTTTGTGCAAAGGAAGAGATATTGCACATTCGCTAGGTTAGTAAATTAAAAAAGAGTTTGGAAGCTCTATTTAAAGTACGCGTGTCTTTGTGCAAGGAAGAGATATTGCACATTCGCTAGGTTAGTAAATTAAAAAGAGTTTGGAAGCTCTATTTAAAGTACGCGTGTCTTTGTGCAAAGAAAAGAGAAATTACACATTCGGTAGGTCAGTAAATTAAAGAGATTCGGTAAATTAATAAACTTTAGAGAAGCTATTGTTCTATTTGCTCCACTTATTAGTGCGTCACTATTTCTTATCGCTTTACCCTACAAGCATATATATTAGGTGCCCTTTCTTGCCCTAATTTCAATTAGACGCAAAAAATACACGCCCCTTTGCTCCTGATACCACATTAGGTAGACTCTATACAATACAGTCTTTCGTAAAAACATTTTTTGGGGTATTTTCAGGATTTTGTATCATCGACTAATGTTGGAATGGAGAAAGTAAAACGAGGTAAAGCTTTAGCAATGCTTTACTTTCCAAATAATTACTCTGAGTTCATGCTGGAAAGATTAGTCAGACAAGGATCAACTTCTAACAGAGCTATAAACGGTTCCGAAGTTACTGTTTGGGTGGATAAGAGTGGTTGGTATCAAAATTTTCTTTTTTATGACAATATTTCTTCTAATAGATTGGAAAAAACTTATTTTTAAATATGAAACTTATTTTAAACAGCTTATATTGAAAATGGAAGTAGTAGTAAGGTTGGAGAGGCCATGCTTGGTGAGCAGTTCAGGGGTTGGTAAAAAGCATCTAATGATACTTTTTACCAACCCCGAGATTTTCCACCCCCGCTATATCACCGTTACCGAATACAAACCTCTAGCTACCATGTATGAAGCTTTGAAGATCTTAACATCTAAAGGACTCCAGTTCCTTCTTCTCGTATCTCTCCTGTTCCAATGGGATGACACCTGTGCCTTGCTATTTCTACACACACTCCTTAGTAATGATAAGCCGTTTCTTGGCATGCAGCAATATTAACTACCTTTATTATGGCCAAAAAATACATAGATAAAGAAAGATAGTCCTGGGATTTATTATTTCGGACAAGAAAAAGTTAGTTCCGTTCCCAGTTAACTGGAGCGCTAGAGTGTAATTCGGTAGTTTCACCATCCCAACTACAAGAATGCACCACTGTCGTCTTATTTTCAGCACTACTACTACTTCCGACACAAAATTGATTAATCCAAATATTTTTCTTATATAATAATGACCGATTTAAAATAGATACACTTGTCGTTAAAATAGGTAATAAAAAGTAAGATGATTTTATAACACTTACTAAGAAAAGTGGGAAGAATGTTACGGTAAGGAGAGTTAGATTCAGAACTGCCGCTAGATGCCAGCACCGAGTTCACCTCTACCTTCTGTCTGACTCTCTCGTATACCTTTCGACATTCTATACCTATTATATTTTTTGATTAAGGCTAGATGTCTATTGTGCCTAAAGAGACCAGACGGTACTCCTACCAAGTGTTTAAGGCTAGGCTAACCATGATCGGGTAACCATCTCAATTCCCTCCAGTTAAAATCGAGTAATGTCATATAAGATTGCTTATATGACATTCCAGATCTCTTTTGCCTTACTCCTAATCTACCTTCTTGACCAATCATTTGTGGGTTCTGGCCTGCAAAATGGTGTAAAACCAATCTAATGAATTAAATATTTAGTTGATTACTTTAGATCAATAACAGAATTGGACTGCATCAGATAGCAATCTACTAAGAACATCTTTTTGTTAAGCATGTCTAAGACCTGTTCTTGAAAATCTTTTGAAACCAAAGTGAATGCCATTGACGGGACATGTCTCTACAATTAGCAATTACAAACTGCATTTCGATGTCATAATATTTTACTGAAACAGGACTCATTTATCCTACTACAATTCATGATATTACTTACCAACAAAACATTTAGATCCAATAAACAATGGATATTTAGATTGAGAGTAAATGTAATTTATTACAATACGAGAACGTGTAGTACGATTTTCACATTAATATGTATCGTACACTGTGCCGTCTCACATATTATTTAAATACCCAACTCAGACTGGCCGCAGATGTAGGCTTAACTTAGAACTAAGTCTCACAATCTAAGATTAGATTACTATAACGTTTTGGCTGCTTTTAAATAACAAATAGAGCACCAGGTGTTCTTTAGACAGCTGTAGAAAAAGAACCAAACTGATGCCTTCATTGAAGTCCAAATGAACTTAAAAATGAACGTAACGTAAGGTATCTTACAAACTAAGTACTTAATAAAAAATAGCTCGTTTTATTTAAATTCTATGAAATCTAAACTATATTTTTAACTCCTATGATAGGTTTTTAAAGAAACAAAAATATTAATTCTGATTAATAATTAAATCCATATTGTAAAGAGGAGTTTAAAACCTGGTCACGGAATGTTTCATTTATGAATTACGGAAACACGGAATATCCACAGTTATGAATGTCTGTGTTTATATTTTACTACCATGAAATGCAACATAAAAAGTAAAACCATACCTTAGTTTAAATAATGCTAGGTAATACTCATAATTAAATTATAAGCCTTTAGAATATGTTAAAGAGGTTGTATGAAGAGAAGAGATGAACGGTTGACTAAAATCATTTGTATTATGATTTTTCACTCAAATTTGGAACCAAGTTCCATGCCTAGACCTGCCATCTTAGCCCATCCTTGAACTCTGTAAAAGAAAACGAAAACGGGACCACTAAAAACACAGATAGCTAATTACGTTAACGTGGTGAATGACAGAGACTTAGAAGTAAAAAATTAAGAACCTAACCCTCATTTGAAGAATGAAAGGTGACTATGACGTTTAAATACTATCCTGCACTACACAATTTAACCAAACTAAATGGCTGACGCCAAAATCAAACCAAAAAAAATTTCAAAATAATAATGTAAAAGGAAGCCCTCATGCGGATATCTGAAATTTCATATCCTCGGTTGTGAGTGAAAATTAATTAACGCCTTCTGAGTATTATACTACACAACTCAATTAAATAAAATTAAGAAACTATTTAGGTAAAATAAAATACACGACAATCAAAATAATAAATTAAACCAGACTCAAAATAAAGCTATCAAAAATTAAAATAAAGTTATAAATTTTAAAGAGTTTTTTAAATTTAAAAATTCCAACTAAAATTTCCGTTTCAACTGTTCATATTTATTTTCAATTGACACTTGCAGAATATCCCAAATGGATTCAGTTGTTTAAAGACTTGTGGAAGAATCTGATCCATTACATACAGGACGTCTGCGATGACTGCGGTTACGATAAAAAGGTTGCTGACATTCCTCTATATGTAAGTTAGATTAATGTATGTAAGTTTTTTGATCGCTTTGCTCGTCTTGAAACAAGGTAATATTAAAATGCAGCATAAGCTGTATAGTTCCCCTTCTAGTAAACCCTTTCTTCGTAAGATCATACCCTACGAGAATGATGAACTTTTTTGAATTTTGATGCATTTTGTTGGCGTAGCTTGTGTCGGCAGTCTTCCTGTAGTCAAATTTTATTTATAGTAACACAAACAAAATGTGTACCTAAGTGTCCTCTGGGCTTAAGCAGTACAGAGAGAAAAATTACAACCTCAGAGCTTATGAGGTTAGAGGCATGGGGCGAGTGTTTCTAAGAAGGAGAGTCCTTCAATATATATATATATATATATATATATATATATATATATATATATATATATATATATATATATTCTAGATATTTCTAAGTCTATAGTGCACGATAACTATCGAGGTTAAAGTCATGGGGCGAGTGTTTTTAAGAAGGAGAGTCCTCTTTTATATATATATATATATATATATATTATATATATATATATATATATATATATTATATATATATATATATATATAGAATCTAGGATCTGTTTGAAACTAGTTTTTAAATCAACCCCTACTGATATTCCGAACCTTATTGTTTATGAAATGTGTATGACGTTATTAACCAAATATTAATAGTCCGTAATAATGTTCGAAAACACGATAAAAAATAAAACTCAAAAACAAGTAAATCCTTGAGGCCTCATACTTAGTTATTCCAATTTTAGCAATTTTTATATTTTTAAGAAAAGCTGTCAGCTGATTAGGCATGTCTAAATATTTTTACTTGGTTTAGTACAAGAGTTTACCCACTTGGTTCATAGTTTACCCACTTTAATATTTAAATACATGTATTTTCAGTTTGATATTATATTTTGTAATAATTATTGTGTTGTTTTTCTCAGCATGTTATTATTTTTTAATTACATACTGTTTAATAACACTCGGTATGTGTTTGTGTATATTGCGATGGTTTTATGCCCAAAGTATGCAATTCAATTATTTGTATCTATGTGTTATTTTTCTAGATAGAAGAAAATATATATGAAGGAAATTTAGATTATTCGATGACATCAGCTTTCCTTCCTCCCTTTTTCAGCATGTGAGACAATATTTACAGTATTTTTCTTTCATACCCATTTTCATAATTATTCCCTCTATATAACCAGGTTTAGTCATGAAGTACTGCAATATGGAAGGAGCAGTGGTTCATTTGACATATATCTTATTGACACAAAATAGTTGCAGGTTCCCTCACACATTTTAAAGCTATTTCACAAACTTATAAATTTAGTCTCAGTTATAAAATTGTGCTTTTTAAACCCCTGGACCATTTGGCTGTAAAAAAGATTAACATCATGGAACTAATATAGGACAGTATTGGACTGATTTAATTAACCAGTTTTTATTTTTTTTATATGCGCCTAAATCAATTGTTTAATTTTATATTGTAAATATAATCAACTTATTTGTAAACTTTTTCGTGACATGACTGTAGATAATTTACATATTAGGTTACAATACTATGTAAAAAGTGTATTTTTCTTTATTGTTTTCAAAGAAGAAGTTAAAGTATATTTATATATATTATATATATATATATATATATATATATATATATATATATATATATATATATATATATATATATATATATATATATATATATTATATATATATATATATATATATATATATATTATATATATATAATATATATATATATATATTTTCTTGCATGTTTTCTGTTTTTTATTATTTTTATTTTTAACTTGTACTTTAAATTAAGGTGCGACTTCTGTTAAAGGATTGTCTGTTGAGGCGCACCTAAAATATTATTTAATAAATAAATAAATAATATATATATATATAAATAGATAGATAAGATTGATATAGATTTATATTTATAAAAAACCTCCATACATACTAGGCTCTGACCAACGGACTAGTGACAGGGTAAGGAGGATTAAAGGATCATTTCAGCAAGGTTGAAATAACTTTTTGCTGTTGAGTGGCAACACAACACTCAGCTCACTCAGAGACTCACAGATTCGCTTATTAAATTTCCGTAACGTTTAACTCTATAAGATCCCAGAAGACAAGATCAAGTATTGTAAATAAATATAAGGCCTATGGTGAAAAACTATAGGTTTAAGAAAAACTTATTGGGTGCATGCAGTCGTACAAGAGTTGGACGATAACACTGCTAAAAGGATCCTTTAAACCTCTATGTTTATAGAGGTTGGTAGGTGGGAGGTTGGTAGGTGTTGTGTCTATATTCTTACCGTAAAACTACTAGATTTAGTAGTTGGCCACAAAATACAGAGTTGTTGTAACTTTATCTCTTCCACTAAAAATTCATTGATAATTAAAATTAATTTCAGCATATCATTTTACACGACTGCTACATTCACAGCAAGTGCTATTGTTATGGAAAGAAGTTCTGGTTCATACGATAGAAGTCAGGCAGCAGGTATGTTCAGTTTTACTTTTGCGATTTATAAGCCAAATTTGTTTAACCTAATGTTTTGGAAAAGTATGTTAAAAAAATAATATACAGGTAGATTCAATTAATACGCAAAAACATTTGTTCAAAACTCTCATTCTTTTAACGAAACGATATTTTTTGGCATTGAAATGAGCCAAAAATCATCATGACGAAGTCATTGACTTTTTCTTATTTGTACCGAAGTTTCGTAAGATTGCATCTACATTATCAATTTCAGGTTTTTTAAGACCCCCTGAGTAGTTTTGACCAAGTTGTTTGTCCAGTGGCAGACTGAGACAAAAAGGCCTGAGGAGGGTTTGGCCTAAAAGGCCCAAACCTACATCCCAAGGTCCCCAAAAGGGGGAGGTTTACAATAATGGTTCTCTGAGGGAACTATTATTAACTAGAGTAGTATTAATGATTATAACTAGCTTAATTTAATTATTTAATTTTAATTTCAGATTTAATAAAATTAAATAAAATAATATTGTTATATTTAAAAAATTAAATAAACTTAAGTAAATAAAATAAATAAGTAACAATAAAATAAACTTAAGGTTATTTTATGTGTAATCATTAGGGCCCTAGTCATTTGTTTGGGACCTTTAAAGATCCAAGTATAAAGAATGAGGGCCTTAAAGGACGTAAATCTAGATAAAAAATTAAAAATATTTTTTAGCATTTTAAAAAAATTGTCTCTAGGAGATCTTTAGGCCCTACCATAGAGTATTGGACCTGTTTTAATCTTTATGAATGTATCTAACATTAAAAAAGTTAATGTTTTTTTTTTTTTTAATTTACGTTGTTTTTCTTTAAGTTTATTTCTAGGGGCCCAAGGGGTCTACCATCCTCGCCTTCAATGGCCAGTCCGCCCCTGTGTCAGTCAGTTTGTGTGTGTGTGCGAATGTGTTTTCATCGTAGCTCCTAGTGTGTATGCACTAGAAAATTGAAACCAGGTACAAATATCAAACTTTTTTACAATGTCATTAACTGAGAATAAAGACTCAACAAAAATAATATTAATTAATGTAGTTAATTTCCCTCACTATGTGTTTCTTTGAAGCAACAAGTCATCTTGACTACAATCTCTTTGTTGTTGTAATATGCTTAATCTTTTCAGGCCTAACACTAATCGAGATCATGGTGGCACACGTTGTCATACAAGTAGGAGTAATGACGTTGCAGAACCTTCTTAATTTTATGGTTGTGTACGGTGTTTATGATTACCCCATATATGGTAATCCATGGTCCGCATTTGTACTCATTAATATGGTTCAAGTTTTTGGAATGTGTTACGGTAAGTTTTACCAATAAATATAAAATCAAAATTGTATGATCAATTCAATTAATCGTTAAGGAATTAATCAAGAATTATAGGAATGAAAATTATAGAAAGGGCAATACCCCCATATGCCCCATTTCCGAAGCTTAGAATATAAAAAATTTAATAGACCATCAAATTGCGTAAGTTACAGAAATGAACCGGCACTTCTTTAGATAGTTACTCCCTTTTTGGGGAGTACTATAGTGTTTTTTTATTTATGTGACCTTCTTTAGATTGTTACTACCCTTTGACAGATCAGTCTGGTTATTCCTTTTTGGTTATTCCCCTTAATTTTTTATTTTATTACTAATCTTTATATATTTTACGTTATTATACGCTCTTACCAGGGGATGTAGAAAAGCACTGGAGCTTTTGTTGGGGTTAGAATAGGGGAAAAGACATAGATATGGTACCTTAACAAAGGGGAGTAACCATTTAAAGAAGGTCTCTGGGTAACCTTCTTCAGATAGTTACTCCCCAACAACGCTATGAAGGGAGTTAGAACATACTTGTTGTTGAAGCGAGTTAGAAGACGTGTTGCAGTACAAATTTGGCGAATTTCTTATTCTGAGGACGAGCGGAGCGAATCCAAAGTTTGGAGAATAAGCGTAGCTAACTCGATGTGATGATGAAGAAAAGTTCCGAGTTACCCTGTACCCGATTTTTCAAATTTCATTTAAAAATAAAATGTACTTTTACTAATAATTTTCTGGCGACCCGAAAATAATTGTCTTCGACCGAATTTTGGATCGCGACCCAAGTATAGGGGTAAAGACAATTGAAATTTTGGCAGCACTATAAGTCCTTATCTATTGATAACTTAAAAATTGTAATTTGCAAATGCTAGATAAACAATGAGTTATACGCTTTGAGAATTCTTCAGAACATGTCATAAATTTCTCTTCCAATTTGTATTGGAAGAGAAATTTAACTTAGTAACTTGTGTTACTGCTCAATTTAATCAAGTAATTTACTATAATTAATTTCAGGTTTTTTCTTGGCAACTATTATAAGAAAAGAGTCGCATAACACGTACGCTGGTATAGGAACTGTACTGACTCTCTTCATGCTCGGAGGTATGCAGATCTTAATTTATAAAATAAACACTCCTGTATCACAAATCAATCGACCGAATAGAGCCATCAAACTACTTGGTGATAATTATAAAATTATTTAATTTTGTTAAAATACATCGATAACTCATACATTATTGTTATCACATATGATAATGGAGATTTCCCGCCAGAACTTCATTTTACTCGTTCTTTTTGAAGGAGTAAAAAGTGTAGTTTAGAGTAAGATTCTTCTTAGATTCTTCTTGCCCAAGATTCGTTACGAAACATAGTGTAGTGCAGTTTAGTGTAGTTTGGAGTAGAAATAAGGACGTGCCAGAACAAAGTGCTTACCCTAGTTTACCCTGAAGTAACAAGTGGAACAAACCTAATATTTGTACTTTTTCAGGTGTAATTTGGCCGCTGGAAGCTATCCACTGGACATTAGCACCTATATCGAAAGCAATACCACCCATACCAGCGGCGCACAGTTACTACAACGTCATGCTACGCGGTCAAAGCCTCGGTGGCGAGGGAGTGGTTTGGGGGTATTCTATTAACATCATAGGATCTATAATCTTCTTATTATTAACAGCTGGTTTGGTCAGATTTAAGCTGGCTCAGGGATAATTATTTTTCACTTTGCCCAGTATTACGTACCTAACTTGAATGTATTGTATAATAATGCGAAACGATAATCTTCAATGTAAAGGACTATCGCCTTAAAGAGATTATATTTACCACAATTTAAAGAAGCAATTAAAGAATGTTCAAAAACTATCTTTTTGAAGGTCCTACACAAGATAAGAACATCTACAATTGCTATGGTGCCGTTATTACTTATCTTTGTTTTATAATTAAATATTTTTGTTTATATTTATTTATAAATATAAAATATTTAAAAGTATAATATATTTATAAATATAAAATATTTATAAATATTTTATTTTTTTTGCCTTATTTAATTTTTTATCTGTTGAATTTGCCTCCTTTTCTCCTCTATATTTTCTTCTATTTTTCTTTATTTTCAATTGTTTATTTTGCACAAATCTTGTTAGCAGGTTTTTCACAATTATTTTTTAAAAATGCCTTATTTGTTTTTAATTATTTTTATTTATGGAACCCCATAATTTCAACAGGGCGCGTGTTACTTTTACGGTAACTATTCTTATCAAATTATTTTACTTTTTTTTTACTTGGTTGAGTGGTTCTAATTCTATCTTTAGTTATATCGTTAATCTTTATGGGCATGATGATGGCCAGTGTGGCCGAAAAGTCGCCACAGTAATTTTATCTTTTATCATCCCGTTTTATACCTTCAAAATTAAAAAGTAGTTTGAAGTAGTTAGGATACATTACAAAAGTTTTGAATCAGCTATCGTCGATACTTGCTGTTTGGTATGAATATCTCTGGACCAGTTTCAGCTGACAAGGACACAATCGATCCTTCAACTATTTAAACTATATGAGTGAATAACTTCCAGTCTCATTGAGCACGACGCACCCTCTCTGGCTTCACTGACATGTTATTGACTGATATTATTTAATTAGTTAAGAGCTCCCGTGTTGACCCGCCTGCTGATAATGGCGTTTAGCCGAAGGTGCAGGGGTATTTATATCCAACAGCAAGAACCTACCATAACTGATTCTTCAAATTAACTGTCGCCTTCTTCAATACTGAACATCAAACACTGGTTCTGTATTAGATTTCATCCAAAAATTACCTCTGATATCGGTCTCGAAGTGCCAGTCATACTACATCTCAAATAATCTCTCATACCACCTTCCTTAATTTATTCTATAAAATTATAATCAGAAAGAATTTATTTTAATTTAAGATTTAAACCTTTTAAGATTTTTAAATAGTTTACAGATTCCACTTGCACAATGCGCATAGACCCTAGATTAATATTTATCTACATTGTCATAGAGATATTATCACTAGAGACCATATTGTCATAGAGATATTATCACTAGAGACCATATTGATTGAACGTCGAAACATAAAAAGTAACCTGAGCACTTTGATTATTAATATAATTAAAGAAACGAAAAAATACCGTAAATTGTTCAATAGAGTGTTTACAATATAAGACAAAACAGACAACGTTTAAATCAACTAATTCTTGGAGAAGGCTCCAATGAGGTTGTACAGAGCCTCAGAGACCCCTAAAAAGATATTTAAGATAGTAGATAGTAGATAGAGATATTTAAGATATTTTAAAGTAATATATGAACTAAATGGGGGAAAAAATGCAATTTCTGTCAGACCTGGTATGTAGTTCACATTTTGTCCACCAGGGAGTTGGCTCAAATTTTCCTATGGGCACGGCTATTTTGATTTACCCGTAGAGATATATTACTAGAGAGGCCCTATTGGTTGAATTTTAAAACATCGAAAAAATAACCTGACCAACTTCGACTATCAATAATCAAATAAACAGAACAAAATTACAGTGAATTATAGTAGAACGCTGAAAATATAAATCAAAACTCAAACAATGTGCAGGAAGCCGAAACAAATTGATTTCTTATAACCTTAACTTACTATTAGAAGAGGTTTCAATGAGGTTACACAAAGCCCCTGATACCCCCAAAATGATGTTTCAGGCATCTTAATGCATTGAGATAGGCTATGCCTCCTCTAGTATATATTTCTATGTATTATCCTTGTAAATGTAAACAAACTATTTAGTGTACTCAAAATATTTGCTTTTATTGCATTTATTTGTACATTTTAGTATAAAATGTTAATAAATGGTGTAAGCAATACGTTTTGTCTCATCCAATAGAGCTTTAAGTGCGAATCTTTAAATACTAGGTTTGCTTAAATAACTTCAAACGAGCGGCTAATTACACTATTTTTCCCGTGCGCTTTTTAACTTAGTACATTTTCGCGAGTGATATTTGTTTTTCCCCTTCAAATATTAATAGTAATTAATAATTTAACAACTTTAACCAATCATTTTTTAATATAATAAAATCAATCGAAATTTTAAGTTATATTTAAGGCAATACATTGTCGTCTGTATGTTCTTAATAATCTTAATAAAAACATGTAGTTTACCTTTACTGTAGTTTCTCTTTCACTTTAACTAATTTATTGTAATAATTATTTCACAGAATTTAATGCAAAATCATTAAACTATCACGTACGATAAAAAGTAAAACTCACCGAATGCAAGAGTCTAGCCAGCAACCTTAGAATAATACTATATATAGAAGGAGCACTACTGATAACACGAAAGCCGGTTGACTGGTGCAACAAGTAATGCTGCCACCCTAACAATATACAATTTCTAAAAAAAAGTTGGCAATACTTCCGGTTGCTGAATTATTATGTTCTATTATTAATTAATTATTGATTATTCATAAAATACTGATATAAATATCGGTGCATTACAATATTTAAAGCATTTTAAATTGTAGTTTAACGTATTTATTAAATTATAATAATAAGTAGTCCTCGTCAACTAAATGTAGATTCTTGTATTCCGCACCCTTTTGCCATCTAAGACCAGTTTTATTAAATACTCAGCAGGTGTTTTAAGTTATTATATTTGTTCTTTACGATCTTTCTTCATTAATAGATATTTATGACAAATATTTAAAATAATGTTTTGTTGTCAGGTTGCAGCATTACTTAGTGCACCAGTCAACCGCCTTTCGTGTTATCAGTGGAATTACATTGTGTTTACGGTCCTGTCTTAGAATAATACTATATATAGAAGGAGCACAGGACCGTAAAACACAATGTAATTCCCTGATAACACGAAACCCGGTTGACTGGTGCAACTAAGTAATGCTGCCAACCTGACAACAAAACATTATTTTAAATATTTGTCATAAATATCTATTAATGAAGAAAGATCGTAAAGAACAAATATAATAACTTAAAACACCTGCAGAGTATTAATAAAACTGGTCTTAGATGGCAAAAGGGTGGCGGAATACGAGAATCTACATTTAGTTGACGAGGACTACTATTTGTATATAATTTTAATAAATACGTTAAACTACAATTTAAAATGCTTAAAATATTGTAATGCACCGTTATTTATATTTGTATATTATGAATAATCAATCATTAATTAATAATAGAACATAATAATTCAGCAACCGGAAGTATTGCCAACTTTTTTTTAGAAATTGTATATTGTTAGGGTGCAGCATTACTTAGTTGCACCAGTGAACCGGCTTTCGTGTTATCAGTAGTGCTCCTTCTATATATAGTATTATTCTAAGGGTCCTGTGCTCCTTCTATATATAGTATTATTCTAAGCCAGCAACTGTGCACGAAGAAAAATATTAAGAAAATATGTAGCTATGACCCAGGTTTAGTTTAAATATTTAAACTCTTATTGCGGGTTTAACTCCTCATTCGATTTCTATAGAATAGTAATTTATTAACATTTTATTTAAACTTATCAATATTTAATAATTAAATACATAAATAATTTGTTTATTTGAATCTTTTAAGATAGAGAGATCTATTTAAGGAGCACGTTTAAATTTTTTCTGTGATAATTAGGTAAATGATAAATTCAGAACTTTTTCTTAAAAAAATATGTGCATGATTAAATGTACACTGGTACCTATCGTTATTATATTGTAATATCCGGGTGCCTCATTTATATTTATACATAACAGACGACTTAAAACTATATTTTGATTAAAAGTAAATGTTTACTGTTTGTTTTGTTTTTATTGGGCTCGAATGATGATGTTATTGAATTCCCAAGTATCACTACTTTGTATTTTTAAATAAACATGAGGCCCCTAGTTATAACAGACGGAGTATTATACTTCCTCTATTTTAGATCATACAATTTAAATGCAAAAATGTCAGAATTTCCCCAAAAATGATTGTCTCTTTTTATATTGCACCATCAACGACTTCTTTTAGCCTGAAAGGATTTCAAACTCAAACAAATTCTTTATTGTTCACAAAACAAAAATAAAAAGTATACATATACATTTTTTAAAACTTAATTATTTATTTTTTAATTAACAGAAATAAAATATTATATTTAAAAATAAAAGTCAAAGAAGTAATTTTAAAAATATGAACAATCCCATAAGTTTAACTGGTCCTGAAACATCATTTTAGGGCTCTCAGGGGCTGTGTGTAACCTCATTGAAACCTCTTCTAATAGTAAGTTAAGGTTATAAGAAATCAATTTGTTTCGGCTTCCTGCACATTGTTTGTGTTTTGATTTATATTTTCAGCGTTCTACTGTATAATTCACTGTAATTTTGTTCTGTTTATTTGATTATTGATAGTCGAAGTTGGTCAGGTTATTTTTTCGATGTTTTAAAATTCAACCAATAAGCCCCTCTATTAATAATATTTCTATGCAATTTTAGCTATTTTTATTTTTGAGCCAGCTATCAGCTGATCACGCATGTCTTATTTTTTTACACAGGTTAGTATAGGAGTTTGCCTTCTTGTTTTGTATATTACTTTAGTATTGATTTAGAGTATGGCTCATCTAGTAATATATCTCTATACACTTGGTTCTACAGTCTATCGTTTAGTTTAAAAATCCCCAAGTTCATAAGTATTTTGGGGATTGACCAATCAGAGAAGCCGCTGCCAACCTCTCACTTAAAAAGAGAAAAAAATCCCTACCACCCAAAGAGACTAAAACTATAGTTTTAGTCTCTTTGCTACCACCATAACCGCTGTAGGGAAAAAACCTTCTTCCCGGCAATCGTTCACTTTGTTTTTGGTTCTTCTTTTGATTACATCGTTTTTAAAACTACTTTCAAATTAATCTTAAAAATGATATTTTAAAATAAAACTACACAAAAGAAATGTAAAAAACATCGCCAAGAAAATACGGGTAAAATAACCTAATTTGTTTATATAGTTTTTTCCCGCTTCCTTCTTTCAGGGGTTTTTTTCTTAATAATCAGTGGTGTCTAAACTGACCTGTCAAGATTTTAAACTTAACGATTGACTGTGTTCTATTTATAAAACTTTGACTGTAAGTATTCAGTTTATATTCTACTCTCTTTTATTTATAGATCTAAAAGATAGTACTCTAATAAGACTATCTCTATGGATCTTAACAACTTATTTCTTCCTATACTATTTTACAAATAAACGAGTTCAATTCTTACTACCTACTTCTCGGAAATGTTGGTGATAAATACTTAAACACCGATTTAAAACAAAGGCACGATTGAGACGATAATTTTTTTGACTTCTTAAAATTCCATACATATTCTATACATATAATTATACTTTTTTTATTTTATTCTATTTGTTATTTATTAAGATGTGATTTCATTCTTTGAAGTGTAAATAAATGTATTTTTATACAATAACTGATGAATGTATATTTTTACTTTTCCTCATTTATACCGTACAAATTACAATAACTTAAATAGGGGAATGGGTTAGAGTATGATAAGAGACCCACCCGTAAAATCAAAACAAAACAATTTCCCTACAAATTTTTGACATACAAAAATAAATAAATACATCTATTGTCGGGTATGTAGAAAGGCTTTGGGGCTTTGAGTAGGGCATATATAAGGGAGATAATGTAAGAGGATACTCTTACATTACATGTAAGACAATGATTTATCCAATATAAATGGTGGGTCCCTTATCATACTATCTACAATGGGGTAAGAGTATTATAAGGGACCCACCCTAGAAGAATACAATACATCTATTCTTGGGTTGGTAGAAAAGCTTTGGGGCTTTGAGTAGGGCATATGTAAGGGAGATAATGTAAGACAATAATCTTACATTAGATCTAAGATAATAATGTATCCAATATAAAGGGTGGGTAGGGACCCATCTATCATACTATCTACAATGGGGTAAGAGTACATTACCCATTGTACTTGATACATTCTTGCCTTTGTTTCGATTTTGCGGGTGGGTCTCTTATCATACTCTAACCGGGGAATGTTAAAAACACAAATCAAAACTCAAACAATGTGCGGGAAGCAAAACTACATGTACAATTAGTTTCAGTTTTATAGATTGACATATACAACAAATCAGGTTTTTTTGCTAATACATTTGAATATTCGATTAAATCGTGGCAGTATTCCACTTATTTCAACTACTAGCTAAACAAACTGATACAGGACAACATCCATGTGGCCCCTAGTGCCAACACCGCGTATTGGCCAAAAAGCCGAAGGCCTCTATTTGAAAAGTAATCTTGATAATATTAAAAACTTTGTCGATAATCTGGACTTTCTGCAATCTGTAGAATCTGTTATAAAAAGAAAAAGAAGAATAACCTTTTTACAACTGTTATAAAATTGTAATTTCTAAACATAACCTTACTTTAGAGCATGGTTTTATTTAATTTTCTAACATGTTATTTGTAATTTAAGTTTCTCGTTTAGTAGTTTATTTTTAATTAATCTTGTTGAATAATCCTAAAGTAGTAAAATTAGTGAATAGTTTTGATATGGCGGAAGAAGATGGACCCATCGACAACGCATGGGCTATGGAGATCCCTAAATTTACCCCAGAAGACAACAAACATTCGCTCCTGGAAGAGAGCTCTTTTAAAATTTTATTTCCTAAATATCGCGAAGAATATATAAAAGAATGTTGGCCCCTTGTTGTTAAAGTTTTAAATGGACATCATATAAACGCCGAGCTGGATTTAGTTGAGGGTTGTATGACTGTTAAAACAACTCGTAAAACATGGGACCCTTATATTATTATTAAAGCTCGTGATTTGATAAAACTATTATCTCGCTGTGTTCCATTTGAAAATGCTAAAAAAGTTCTAGAGGATGAAATCAGTTGTGATATAATTAAAATCAGTTCTTATGTAAGGAATCGAGAGAAGTTTATTAAACGGAGGAAGAGGCTGGTGGGCCCTGGAGGATGTACTCAGAAATCGTTGGAACTGCTAACTAATTGTAAAATGCAGGTTCAGGGTCAGACTGTAGCTGTAGTTGGCCCTCATAAAGGATTAATACAGGTAATTAAAGTGATTTAAAAATTATTACGTTCACACACACTTCTAAATCCATGGATCGTATTAATTATGATATCTCAATACAGTAATATTGGCTGTGATAACCATGCGGAGAGGGAATCCAATCACATATGCTATAACTAGGGAGATGGAATCTAAATGGATCCCCCGATACGCCATATGTACTACATAACCTTCTAATCGGTCTTTTATTTTACTTAAATATTACCGTCTTTCATCAAATAACCTTTGGAATATAATTTTTTTAGTGTAACTTTATTATTATGCACAGAAATCACAATTTAATTAATTATATTTTTTGTTTTAAACTTCCTAATAACCTAAAGTGAACCTTCACCATAAAAGACGCGATGTTTTGGTTGGATCAGTTATCATGTAATCTAAAACAATCAAATTAATAAATACGGTGCAAGAATCTTATCGCATTAAATGGGTATGGAATACGATCTCCTTGTTAAATACGCTTTGTGTACATGGTAAATGAGGGGTCGGCAGTAAAAGACAGTGATCCGACTCCCACCTTTTTCCCCATGGGTGAGATGGACCAGATTTCAATCAAGAGGTAATTTAGTTCAACTACTATGTCGCAAGTCAGCGCTAGTTGTTCCTCCATCTTGCTATGTTGATTTATATCCATTGCTAAGCAACAGTTAACAAAGTGCACAATTTATAACATATAAACCAAATTAAAAAAAACCACTTGAACAGGTTGTTAAAGTTGGTGAAAATTTAAATTATGTTGGGATAACTAGTGCTGCTATGCAGATATTCGAAGGAACTATATGTTACAGAATTTGCTCAGGGCCCTATGAAGGGTGTGAGTCAGAACATTGTCTCTACGCCAACCCCTCATTTTTATACCACTTTAAGGTAAATTAATATTTGCTTATACTTACTATGGCTTCACCTGCTAAATCTATATAATCCGTATTATATACATGCAGTGTTTGGGAGGTTAATTAGGACTGAACATGGGGTTTAACCCTGAAACTTAACCCCTTTTTATTGGGTTAGAGTCTATAGGTTAAAAAATACCATGTCAACAAGTTGGGTTCAACCCCCCAGGGGGTGGAGTTTAAAAAATGTGTAATTACTTAACTTACTTATGAGGATTCCAAGTTATGCATTAAATTGATTAATTTTAAATCAGTAAATAGTTTAATCATTAAACTAACAAAAATCCCTAAATATCCCATAAATTGTGGTGTTTCGAAAACCTGCAGTTGGTAGCGTACTTATCAGTTGAGTTATCAGATTTAGCATTGAGATATATTACCTACTAGAGGGCCCACATTGGTTGAATTAGATCTATGATACAACAAAAGCCATTGATATGCTTGGCACAAATTGTAACAGAACTTTGTGTAACCTACTTATTACGTAAAGCTATACACTTGTATTGACTTTCAACTTAATTAGATTATTTCCTGATTTTTAATATTTTTTTAAACAGTGTACTCAAGTCATTCAATAAAAATTAAACTTATGCTGATAATGT
This sequence comes from Microvelia longipes, assembly GCA_018340805.1. Lineage (NCBI taxonomy): Eukaryota > Metazoa > Arthropoda > Insecta > Hemiptera > Veliidae > Microvelia > Microvelia longipes. Next base: position 10,720,903 of record JACMZG010000002.1, on the reverse strand, counting down.
GATGAAACTTGGCACTCTAGCATGAATACACTCGGAGATACGATGATAACAGACTCACACTTACAGATATAACTTTGAAAACCACTTAGGAGGTCTTAAACACATTGAAATAGATAATACAAGTTTCGGATATTTTTGCAAACATAAAACTTTTCCTATATACCTACAGTATAAATGAGGAAAAATAACTTCTTTTTTTTGTCTTTTTATGTTTCCATAACTGCAGGGTTATGTTTCTCCAATAAAGTTTAATTAAATAAGGAATAAGCAAATTTTATGTTTTAGATTATATAATTAATAATATTGAGGTTTTTTAGCAACACAAAAATAAAAATAGACGATTGTTAAGTATTAAATAGTATTTTTAATTGTAAACTATTAAAAGTAGATGTGTAATAAATAAGTATTTATTTTAAAGGTCGGAATTATGTCAGCTTGATAGAGGTATCTTGTTTGAAATTTTATTGTAAAACTCTTTTCATGGAAAAAGAGAATCTATAGAGATTCCAGGGAATAGATTCCTCTGAATTCCTTATTTTTTATTGATTTTATCTAAGTAATAAATTATTGTTATTTTAGGTGAGGAGGGTAGTTATAGATACAATGAAAAATATCCATCCTATTTACAACATCAAAGCTCTTATGATAAAGCGGGAGTTAGCTCGTAATCCAAAACTTAAAGATGAAGACTGGAGTCGTTTCCTTCCTCAATTCAAAACGACTACTAAAGGGCCTAAAAAGAAGCCTAAGAAGGTTAAGAAAGAGTACACGCCTTTCCCACCACCGCCTCAGGAACGTAAAATTGACAAATTACTTGAAAGTGGTGAATACTTTATGACTGAACAAGAAAAACAGAAAAAGAAACGACAAGAAATAGAAAAGAAACATGCCGAAGCTAAAGCCAAACGGGAGGAGAAGAGAAATAAAGATTTCATTCCTCCTAAAGAAGATGGACCTTCAACGAGCAAGGTTAAAAAGAATAAGAAAAATAAAATTGATTTAGGAGTAGATTTAAATCAACTTAAAACAAAAGTTAAAAAATTAAATAGAAGTTAATTTGTTTGCTTCCCATCTGTCAATCTAACTTAGTTCCCATGCATAAATTAATTTCATTGATTCTCTGTATTTTAAATTTTGTTTCAATGGTCTCTTAAATAGAATGGATCATGTGTAATTGTTTTGACTATCAGAATATTTCCCTCTAACTATAGCAATTATAATTCCAGTAAAAACTAAGGTGTATCTGATCAAATTTTTGTTTAAATGATTATTAAACATAGCCTTGGTTAAGTGGCGTAAAGGGCCTCATGGCCATAACTTTGCAATCTTATAAAAAAAAAATCAATCAGAAAATAAATTATTAGTCTTGCATAAGTTTAAAATTGACCTCAATTTCTAGATACCAAAATGTTATATTTTTTTCTTGTACCACTGTTCCTCTGATGGACTCAAATATAAACTCCTTTTTACTGTAAATATATAATTATTTTATTTTAAATATTTTGTTGTCTTATTAAGCATATATTCGCCCCAATTCTGTATAATTTGACCGCATTAATTCTATGCATTGTATCCTTAATTTATCTCTACAATTTAAAATATTTTTTCTGGGTTCTATAAAATAGAAAAATGTCCTGGGCCTTTGAAAAGATATTTGTATTATAGCAGGTCAAATTAAAAAATTGGGTATGAGGTACCTCGGATTCACAACGCTCATCCTACCTACTTCAGGCTCACTTCACTGGTCCTCAAAACATGCAAGTCATTAAATTTATACAGCAACATGTCTTCGACTTGCTTCACTAGTCCCTAGATAGCAAATACATTAGTTTCATTCCCAGCGGTCACCCATCAAGGCAATGACGTAGCTCAATGCTTCTTAACTTTTATGATCCATCAACAAGTAGATATACTTGTCGTATTCCATCAAAACTTAGTGTATCTATTTATTACGTACGGTAAAAGTACTGACTTTCAACTCAATTAGATTATTTCTTGATTTTTATTTTTTTTTAAAAAACTAACAAAAGTCATGTGATAAAAATTAAACTAATGCTGATAATTAGATGAATCTTGGCTCATATATTATCTTGTCTTATACATGCCTGCTTACTCTCAAACTGATCGCAACATATTTCTGTGTCTTATCATTTTTTGAAATTTTTACAAGTCATTATTACGGGTTCATGACATAAAAAAATATTTTTGGTTATTTTTGACGTCATAAAAAATTATTTTCTGGATAGCACAACTACCTAACTAACCTATGGACTGATTTTTGTACAAAGTTTCAACTCTCTAGCAGTGTTATCCGTTTCAGGTGTTTTTGAAGTCTTCAAAAACACCTGAAACGGATAATTTAGGTGACATTCTGGTTTCAGGTTTTTTTACCAACACAATACTTTTCCAGTATACCTATGGTATAAAGGAAGAAAAATAAAAATATTATTAATAGTTTAATACTTTAAATTAACTTACCAAGGAGGAAAAATAAGTTGTTACTCCCTGAGCACTAACTATAATATTTAAATCTTGAGAAGCCATAGGAGTTAAATAATGCTTGGGAGCAAAGACTTGTTTTCCATAATAAGATAAGATTTTACTTCATTGAAGGAGAAAATAGTATAAAACAAACAACAAGATATAAAACTGTGGTATGCTTTATTAAATTTATCTTTTGAGTTATTGGGCTTTAAATCATTTCTTACATACTTTGCCTCTTCGCAAATGACAAAGTCTTCAATCAGTGTTAGAGTTTCTTTTAGGGGAGGAGGGATACCCCCATGAGCAAGCAGCATCCCCTGGTAGGAAAAATTAAATATTTCCAGAGTACACATTTTAAGAAAAAAAATGTGTACCTTGCTTAAAAAACTTGAATTGTTGCACCAAAAATAATGCTTCTGTGAGAAGTTGGATAGTTTTGCTGAATTGTGAAAATGTGGATTGTAATTTATAAACTGTCTTTAATAATTGCATTAAAATTTAATATATTTGAAAATCAGGTTTCCTTCTTCCAAAAATCTAACATTTCAAAATAAAACAAAGCCTATAAAATTGCAAAAATTTGATATATTTACAAATTTGTTATATTATATATATAATGAATATAATATACATTTATACAAATTAATGTCATATTTTGACATTATTCAAAATACTAATTGATTTATTAGTAATACTCTTTGCAAATAACATGAATAGCACTGTACTTAGTTTATCATAAATGTATGGAATTTTTGAGGTCTTCGTCAAAGAAAGAAATGTTTGTTAAAACCACTATAGTACGACACATGGCTAAAATCAGTTGACAGCGTGGGAAAATAGTGCTGAGGAACCGATAAGGTTGGCCTGATTTAAAATTGAGGGTGTGGTTTAATATCCAGGACAAACCTCATTGGCTCCTCCACATTATTTTCCTGCGCTGTCAACTAATTTTAGCCGGTGTTGTACTATAGGTAATTATAAGTTAAACAAAAGGCAAATAATTGGTTCTTAACGGTTAAGTTGAATAAATACGCATGTTACTCATCGTTTGATCAATCAGTTTAAGCGTAAATGTTTACCTTTTAAACTATTTTTTTTGTAAATCGATGATGTTGTTCAAGAACTTTTTCTTTCCTCTATTGTTTAAAAAATACAAAAGTAATCAAAACCAAATTAAATTTTTTAAATGATATTTTTAAATATATTGGAGTCAATTAAGTACAAAATACTGATAACTACTAATAATACACTATAACAATTGCATAACTGATTGCAATTTTTTAACAAAAGTAAACAGAAAATTTTACTTTTTTTTAAACAAAGTAATTTCAAAACTTTACTTTAAACATAAATTTCAAGTTTTAATTTTGAAATTAAAATTTATAACAAAAGATCTTTCTTGTAAAGTTGATAACAATTTCAAAGGTTTATAATAATCACAAATACATTAAAATAATCAGTATTACCTCATAGAAATACAATTATGTAGGATTTAATTGTGGATAAATTTCCTACTCGAAAGCATAGTTATACACAGAATAAGTGATATGGATTTTGAGGAGCCCACACCAATTTTTCGAGGGCTAATTTATTTTTTTATCATTTCTTATAGTAAAATAATATGCTAATATTGTTCTTTACATTAAACTTTTGTTCTAAATGGGCATAGCCTTAATATGTGGTGCAAAAAGCTATTTATAAATTATTATCCTCCTTCCCCCATTGTAGGTTTAATACTTGACACCCTCACAAAAAATGCATCAGCACATTTATGCTCAAAAGTAACTATTAAGTACTTCTTATACTTAATGGCATTTGTGAACATTTTAAAGTACAATCAAAATGTGACAAAAACATACTAATAACATTTTGGTTTAGCATCTATACTTAATTTGGCAATTTTAATTTATAAAAAAAAATAATTATGTTCAATTATTTTTTGTATGCTACGAATTTCACAACATGTCTTTAATAATTTAATATAAAATTGTCAGTGCTATATAATATTAAATATATAAAAAATGTAATACAGTAACAATATATAATATAGTAATATAATAACAATAAATAGTAATATAATACAAAATAACAATACCTTATGGTTTCAAATCTGAATCTTAGATGTCAAAATTAATTTATAATTTCCTTAATAATATTTTTCTATTCCTTTAGAATTTTGTTTAAATAATTTGAGGCTAACTAAAAAGATAAATGGTATATAAGTTTGCTTTAAATATATATTTATCAATATAAATTCAAAATTTATGTGTCCGTAGAGCAGGCAACTTGTCCTATACATTTTACTTCATAACACATGCCATTTATTTTTGCATCTCATTCAGTTCCTCTCAAGATGAAGAAAAGCAATCATAGAGGCAGGAAAAGAGTGTCCTATTTAAAGGAAATAGAATACTTAAGAAATCTCATGTGTTAGAGTAGGCCTACCTCTCAGTTCATAGCAATGCCTGATAAAATTTCTAACTCATGTGAGTATCAGTTTCACTTAATATGTACACCCCTGCACTAATCTAGAGGAAGTCAACAAAATTCTTGGTAAATGAATCAGCTGATGTTGATACTTGCTAAGGGAATATCCCTTAGCAAGCTTCAACTTCACGCCGAGCTCTCAATTAATAAAGTAATATCAGTGAATTACTTCAATTCTCAACAAGCAGGACAAACCCTCTGAAGGCGATATGCCAAAACTGGTCCAGGAATATTCATATTCAATAGCAAGTATCAATAATAGCTGATTCTTCAATTGATTCCTTAACTTGGGGTGAATATAACCACTTTAATGTTATCATGGTGTTTGGTTAAACAGTCCGTTTTTATCAAAACAGAAATATGACAAGTTTTTTTACATTATTTATTTCTAAGATTATGAGAAAAGAGCTACATTGATAAAGCAATACTATTGATTACAATTATACATAAAACAATAATAATTACAAAACAATAATTTTTAATTATGAGGGGTTGTTCTTGTAGCGTAAGTAGTGGGGGATGGATTAAAGAAGTGATACAGATATTGTTAGAAACTTAAATTGCCACTAACTCTTGCCATTACTACTAACTCTTGCCTGTCTGGTAATAACCCTCAGATAACTAAAAAAGTTTAATTTTTTAAACAAAAAGATTCAGATTGAATAATAAAACCTTTTTTACATACAATTTTACATATTTAGGAACAGTTTTGTCTTTTTTATTTTCATAAAATAATCAATTATGCTAATACACGGGAATCTATTCAGGCCTATGAATTAACAAAATAAAGAAAAAACATGGCAACTTCAGTTGCCACTGTAGCACTGCCACTGTTACAGAACTTCCCATTGGCAAGTGCAAGCTTAACCAGTAATATTAAACTTAAGTAAGTTTACCACCTCACCAAGTCTTAAATCGATTGTAGACTAAATTCTTATGAGTGTAAACTGCATTTTAATTCTACATTATATAACAAAAACAGGACAAATGTGCAGGATTCATTTAGAATAGAGCTGTTCATCAAAACATTTAGTAATTTAACCAAAAAATTAGTTCTAAATAGATCCCACAATAAATAAAATATAAAATAATAATTAAGTGCAAGTTTAATTATCATTTATCAAAGTATAAATAGTGCTTAGTTTTTTTTACAATTGATTTAAATTTGATAAGTACAGAATACAAATTATAATTTAAAATGATTATTTAACAAAAAAAAAATATGATAATTTTTTAAAATAAATTTGCTAAAAAGTAAAAGAAATTTACTAACTTATATTATTTTTATTTATTTCAATTTTATATGTAAACAATTACTTTTAAATGATTTTAATAAAAAATATCATTGATGAAAATCACAGATAAACATATTATTATCAATAAACTTTATAAAAGTAAAAATACATTTTAATTGGTTAAAAATGGGTTTTGTAAGAGTGGATAGATAATCCAATAGGTATTTTAAGCCCAACAGGAGGCTTTGCAGATAATTTTAGTGCATTATTAAAGCCAGAAGTAAAGTGATGTAGAAATTCATACAGTAGGGGGGGGGGGCAGGAAACAGTGGTCCAACTCCCCTGAATAAGCTGTTTTACATGGGCCTGTTTTAAGTTCACCGTTTCTCCACTAGAGGCAGGTTGGTTCACCCTGTACGGCACATATAAAATAATTAGTTCTTCATTTTCAGGATTTAAATTATTTAAAGGGATCTTTAACAATTTTAAAAATCTTATTAATTATTTTAAATGTATAATTTTAAAAATGTTATAAAAATATTAACGCTGTCTAATTTTTAACTAGACCTTGATATCATGATCAAATCATGATCCATCAATCATGATGGAAATTAATTTGCGTGTTAATTGCTTTTTTATTTGTTATTTTAATGGAAAAATGCTAAATTTATCTTATTTTCTCAACAAATAATCTTATAAACAACTAAAAATGTTCAGAAAATTTGTTTTGTTTACATTCTAGTTTATAGACATCTCGATTTAAAACTGACAACAATATTGATAAAAGTTGTACATAGTGAAAACTAGCGCTCGGTGTGGTAGTTGATGCAACTAGCCCCTGTTTTTTTAGGTCCACCTCAAACCAGGGAGTTGGACCACTGTGTCCCGCACCCCCACCTTTACTGTATGAATTTCTACATCCCTTTAGCCAGAAGTCTTATTTATCATATTCTTAAAAAAATTAATTAAACTACAGTAAGACTTGGTTTTGACTGTAATGATCAAAGAGAAAGTTTATATATATCGTAGGCAGATTGAATTCAGTCACTGTTGTGCCTGAATGGCCATGGATATGACCATTATGTCAAGCCGTTAATAAAGACAAATGTTGAATAGTTCAGTTCCAGATGGAGAATATATATTGCTTGCTCCATATGTAAGTGTCTATCCCACAATTTATTACATGTTAGAAAGTTTATAGGTCAAAACGAAAACATGTTTGTCTTCTAAACTTTACTAATATGCAAGTGTAAACCCACTTTATAAGTAACTAAAATTATTTTTATTCTTCTGACTTATATTTTGCACTTCTGGAAGCAATTGAATTCTTCGACATTTCTTTTGGGACATAAATAAGTAGAAAATTACGATTCTATTGTAATTATAATCAAATTTTGAAATCATTTCTTTTAATAAAACCAAAACCAATAAAAACATATTTAATTTTGAATTTTACAAATTTAAAATTTAATTTCATGTCTTTTTTCTTTGAATCTTAAGTTGATACTAATTTTGGCTTACTAATTTTTTTTTGGATTCCTTTAATTTTATAGAAACCCTAATTTTTATTCAAATTGCTATCATAATACAACTGCAAATCTTCCTACCCACTCCTTTACAACATAACTTCCTTAAAAACTATTTACAAATATCTGTTTTTCCTTAAATATAATTATTCTAGATTTACAATTTTGGCAATTTAAAAAAAATCAATGTCTTTCAATTAAAACCACTATTCCTTAATTTATAAAAAATACAAAAAAACTCCAATAAAATATGTAACAATAAAACAAAATCAAAAGCTCTATGAAAGGTTTAGTAATAAAAATTTATTTTACAAAAAGAAATCTGAAATGTAACAAATATAAATTAAATTAAATAAATTTAGGGTTTATTTATTAAATTATAGGAATATAATTTTAAATTTTCATATAAATTTTATAAAATATAGTCATAAAAATTTTAAAAAATACACAAGGGACAAAAGAAATTATACAAAATTTTGAGCAAAGTATAAAAAGAAAAGAAGATTTCAGGAAAAATTGTATAAAGGATGCACAATTTTATAAGTTGGATAATAAACTTAGCAAATGAGCACACTTAAGTAGGGGCAGGTGATCAAATTATATTAAGTTGGATGAGATTAAGTACACTATTAAACTGTTAGCTTGATTTCTTTTATTTTGTACCCTCTACAAATAATTCAGTGGTATATTGTAAAGTACACATGCAATAAAATCAACCACAAAAAATCTTACTTTTCAAAATACGTAAAAATATGTCGAACACACACGAATGATTGAAATCAAAACCAGGCACTTTATATACACAAACAGGAAATGTAGATAAAAAGCATAAATGGTCAATTGTAAGCATTATATAACATTTCAAATAAAAATAAACTATATGTCTATTTCCATCTGTAATTTGTAAAATAGTGTTGAAATATATTTAATAGTGACGTTATTCAAATTTTAATACTGTACAATACAAATATTAATATAACTGTTTTTTCCAGCAAAATCTAATAGTTAAAAGAAAATCAAACGAAGATACTAATAATAATAATACAGTATATACTTAATTAAATATCACAAGTATTTAAAACCTTAATACTAAAACAGGAAACAATTAATATGTAAGCGAGTTTGTTCTATGCCTCACTTATGGAAGAAATGTGAAAAAATAAACAAGGTAACAGAGTCTAACATAATACTTAGAGGGAGGATACAACAGCTCTTATCATTCCTTGGGTAGCTAGGTGTCATAACTGTGTATTGGTGACGTAATTTTTGTTATTTTTCATAATAATGACAATTCAACTTAAAGTTTAGATTATTTTCCACTATTTTTTCTTAAATTATGCAAAATGGATAAGTTTTAATTATTATTTATCGTATATATTCTTTAATTATCTGTGTAGTATAAAGTGGTTTAATATGACGTTATTGAAAAATGCTTGCCGTTTGTAGAGTGGGTGCTACGATAAGAGTTGTAGAGGGGTGGGTATTATCTAGTCTCTCTCTAGGGAGATTCTAGAAGGAGTAAGTCCTGTTATGGCACCTAGTGGAAGCTGTCTTACTTCCAGACCCCTTATCACTGTGTTATTCTGCCCATGTACACACTCTAAGTATTAGTATCTTTGTAATAAGTCCATAAACCTCTGACTCCTTCTGTTAAAATGTAAATAATTTTTAAGATTCCATTCTGAACTTAACATTTAAGTAAGCAGCTTGCTGTTAATTTTAACACTCGCAATTTATTTATTAATAGGATTAAGCCAAGACAGAAGATGGCTTATGTAGCAATAACTTGGTAAATCAGACAAGACATACTTTAAACAAGTAATCCAAGTGTGGAGTTTATCAATTTTGAAAGAATAATGAAGTGCCAAAAAAATAGCAAATTTTGGCACATTTAACAAGTCACCACAGCAATGTGTTGGTACCAAATCCGGACTTTTCCTTCTTTCTATAGTCCCTGACAGCCAAATTTTAATGAAATTGGTGACATTGAGTCCAAAAATGAACTTTTTGTGTTGATTTGATATGAAATGACCCTCTGCCATTTTCTTTGATTCGTGGAGAGGCATTTCACTCATTCATTTACAATTTAACTCCACTCTTGATTCACTTCTTCTAGATTAGATAAATGTGATTGGTCTCGTCAGATCTAGTCTTCTATACTAACTATAAGTACAAAATAGAGCAGAATATAATTAAAAACTGTAACTTCTACCGAGTTTTTTTTAATTTAATTAAAAATAACTATAATCAATTCCCCAATTTTTTAAAAGAAAGTTAAGAGTTATATGGTCTTTTTATTAAAATAAATAAAATTAGTCAACATACGTCTACATAAAAACATACCTTTTGAAAAAGGTAAAGGAAATAATAACAAGTTAATACTTTAAATTTAACAATAAAAAATAATTGCATAAAGACTTATTCTTAAGATTGATTTATAAAAGGAAAATATATCAAAGGGAAATCGATTTCCAGATCAGTCATTAATCTTGCATTAAGGAAATTGCAAACTTTTTTGTAACGGAAGGAATGAATAAGAACAAACCTCAGAAAATCACATTAAAATGAGACGAGCAAAACAATATTTTAAATATTTTATACACTAAAAATTTAAAAAGGTAAATATTTTACGTACCAAAACGTGTAATATGCAATAACACTATGGTTCAATCAATTTTTGTTACAATATTATTTGAAGTTTTTCAAATTGACTTCAAATGTTTTGATAAGTTATTCTATACGCCACATAAAATAACAAGTAAAAAAGTTTTTAAGTAATTAAGTAACAAAATACTGAGAAGAAACAAGAGCAAAGTTTACTTTTATAACTTGTTTTGCTATCTCACACAAGTTAACTTAGCAGATATATTTTTCCCATAATTCTATTGACTGAATGCTTAAAATAAAAATATTCAAATAATAAATTTACTTCTTTGAGTATAACAAAAAATATAGTTGATCAATCAACTAAATCAATTTGTGGCATCAAAACCTCAACGAGCAGACCCAAGTCAACAATTATAGTCAAAATAATTAACTGCAATCACTCTTATAGTTTTAACATAAATATCTCACACGTCAGAACTAAAGGAACACAACTTATTATAAATTAAAATCAATCTCTAGCAAAAGAAAATAAAAGGTTACCCTGGTCACTTAATAATAAAATAAATTATTTGTAAATTAATGACAAAATAAATAGTGCATTTGCTGTTTTGAATTTGCAAAAATTTCAAATTAAGAAAAACTAAATTTAAGAAAATTTTAATATGCTGCTCTCTGTAATACAGTTTAAAAAACAGTTCAATAAACTTTGTATGAACAACCCAATAACAAATAACGATTTTCTGAGAGGAAACAAGAGCAATCCTGACAATAGGTGCAAATCTAGAGAGTTCAGATCCATAGATCTGAAAGATTTAGTACGTTCACAAACCCTTTAGATCTGCGTATCGTATAGAGTACGATCTCTCAATACGGTAATTTAAGCTGTATGAACCATGCGGAGGGGATCCGATCGCATACGCTAGAACTAGGGAGATGGAATCTAAATGGATCCCCCGATACGCTGTCTTTTTGTGTGTGTACCTTTAGAGACGATCGTATTTAACGGATAACCTTATCGTCGAACTTTTATTTCACTTCTATATAACCGTTTTTGATGAAATAACTTTTGGAATATTATTTTTTTTAGTGTAACTTCATTATTATGCAAAGAAATTACAATTTAATTAAATATATTTTTTGTTTTAAACTTTCTTATAACCAAAAGTGAAGCTTCACTATACAAGACGCCATGTTTTGGCGGGATCAGTTATCACTCGATCAACTAAACAAATACGCTGCAAGAACCGTGAAGTTAGTTGACCGTATTGCATACGTATTCTATACAATCCACGGATCTAGAGTGTGTGTGTGAACGTACTAATTAATTAACTCTATTTCACCTATCTTTGTAGGCATCTTTAGAATCTAAATTTACTAGATGCCCACGTGAAATTTATTAATAGATTAAATTATTCAAAAAAAATATAGAACTAAAGTCACCTTAATTAAGCCTGAGATGGACTTGAATAAACTTTCAAGAACTGCAAAAAAACTAACTACCAAAATTTAAATATAATCTCACCATAATATACTTAAAAAAGTATCCAGTGGATCCCATTCATTTATTACTGTAAAACCTTTTGGATAACCTTTGTCTTGTTTCCTTTAAAAATTTGTATAGGAAGGTATTATGGGATAACTTTACTAAAAACTCACTATAAATATTATAAAAGTAATGAAACTTGTACATTGGGATATCCCAGGAAGGAAGGTAGGAACTATTAGGATATTATTTGAATAAGGAATATTAAGTGATTGTTATTTTCCCAAGATAAATAACGTATTTGACAAAGGAATATCAATAGACTATGATACTCCTTTGTCAAAAATTTATTTGACAAAGGAATATACAAACCTAAGTAACTTGTATGATAGTCGGTAAAATGAGAGGTACAAACTTCTTACTTTTTTATTATTTCTACTGAGTTTGGAGTGAAGTTGTCCCTATAAAATCTTTAAAGAACGAAGGTAAATCCAGAAGTTTTTACAATAATTAATATGTGAGATCCACTCATATATACTTTACCATATAAAGTATTTTGCAATATCACAATGTACTTGATTGTGCTTTACATCTCCTTAAAGCTAAAATTACAATACATGTTTAATATTAGGTTGTTCATACATTGCCAAGAGAAACTTATTTTCACAAAAGTAAGAATAATAATATGACGCTTTCATATTTTTATTTTATCTATTTAAGAGGTAAAATTTATTTTCTATTTGCTTTTATGATGTTACAGAGCAATTTTACAACAATAGTAAAGTTGTGTCCTGCTCTCCATAATAATAATTATTACAAAGCTACTGACTCATCACTATCTGCAGCTTGATATTCTCTTATTTACCAATATGATTTAATACGATGTCGTCAATGGTTTTTGACAAGGGACCAATGCTGTGATCGTATCCGTGAATCACAGTGTTCTACCGTTAGTCCAGAGCCCTGAGCATCTCGAGAGTCCAGACAAAGAGGGAGGCGAACATTTTTTACTAAACCTCCTTCCGACACTTGACTCCATTGCTGTAAAAACAGAAGGATTATGTTTTTTTTTAAAGGCCTTTTTATCTTACTATTTATTTATAAAGGTAATTAGGAAGAAATAAAAATCCATGCAAATTTTCTTCAGAAAATAATGCATACGAGTTTGTTTGGAAGTGAATGGAAGAGTGAGGAATCGATTCCCCTCAGTCCTCCTGATGGAATCAGAAGCTATGCGTTGGTTAAATGTTTTTTTCTCTTTTTTAGCCAATTTTCTTTTCCTGTAGAAAAGATTTTCTGAAGAAAATCTATATGTCTATACAGTTATTAAGGCAAGGAGAAAAAGAAAAGTCTACCTACAACATTTAAAAGATGTTGTGTATAGGTTATAGGCTTTCAACCTCAAACAGGTCATCCTCGGAGCTGAATAGAAGGAAGTTATTTCTTCTTCTTAAGTCTGGTAGTCATTCCTTTAGAGACTGCATGCATATTGTTGATTAATATTTCTTTATCTCCTCATGAAATGAAACCCACTAATCCCAATTCTTTAAGTATTCATTAAGATAAATATAAAATAAAAAAAGGGTAAATAGCCAATCTAGATGGAATATTACATTAGCCTATTTATTATGAGCATCATTTAATTCTGAATTCAGGGTGGGGGCCCCTGATTTTTTGATAAAGTTAGATTCACACTTGGCTTAATTTAACCAAAGGTTAAATTAAAGCTTAGCTAAGTATCAGCAAAGGTTCATTTCAACTTAGGTCAAATTTAACCTTGGAAAATCAAACCTTGTCAGTTGCAGAGTCAAAGAAAACTCTTAATATGTCATATTCCAGTTAAAATTTAGTTAACAATCTAGGGACAAACTTTTATTTTTAAATTCCTATAAAACCAGTTCTATCTTTAAATTTAGTCTTATTATTCCAAAATTAGAAACAATATAAAGTCTTAATCAGCTAGATCAGACAAAGCAAATAAGACTGTAATTAAAGTTTGAAATTTTAATCAAAAGCTCAAGTTAAAAAAGCTTTGTTACAACTCAAACTGACCAAACAAAATCTTCTAGTCAAAACTTAAAAATTAAATTACTAACACTCAAATCATACAATTTAATGCTTTAAACAAAATTTTAAAGTAAAATTTGTATATGAGGCGCAACACAGGGGTTCACCTGAAAAAATTATTTCTCTGAATAAAACTTTTATTGATTGGTCAAGGTCAAAGAGGTTCGAGGTACGCTTCAACTGAACATTTATCGAGATGATAATATTAGTATTTGTAAATAATATTATATAATTGTAATAATATACAATATTAATATAATAATTATTAATGATACAATTTTTTATAAATATTTTTATAAATAAAATTTATTTGCAGCTAAATCTCCGCAGTGCGCCTAGTGATTTATTAAATTTTTCATACTATTTTTAACAACTCAACTTTTTTAATATTTTTTTTTCTTCACTTAATTAATTAACTATGACCTTTTAATTTTAAACTTTGTTATTTACTTGTTTAACTTATTCATTAAATATAATAACTGTTACTCCCCTCCCCTGACCTCTCTCTATCCCTACACATCCTGCCTCCTCTATTTTTAAAAAAAAAATATAAATAAGATTTTTTGTAATGTCTGAGAAATGATATTAAAGAATCTAGCTATACATGTTAGTTTCTTTTTATTATTATTATTTTTATTTATCCAAAAACATATTTTAAATTATTAATAAACAATTAACATCCCTAAAAGATATTTTTTTTACTCATTATTTGATAACATTTTAAAAGTTGCGGGGGAATCCCCGTGGCACGCCTGATATTGAAACATTCTGAGGAGTGCCTAGTAGTGATCAAGAAGCTTTTTGCCATGCCTGGCAGAGTATTTGTTACATATTTACTTTTCTGAGGGGGAGAAATAATTTAAGTGAAGTATTAACAATGATCATATTAAATGTTTATATTTTTTTCTAATAAATGGCTCTTCTGTTTCATTAACAATGAATAAGATAAATATAAAGGACTGTAAATAAAAAAAAGCTTTACAAAAAGAAGACAGCAGTCTGAAATAGAAGAGATTCAACTACAGAGTTTTCAAGGAGGGATTCTGGTCGATATCAGAGTAAAGAGATTTATTCAAACATAATCAAACAAAATTGAATGAATAACCAACAAAAATAGAAAGGAAAAATTAATTGTGGAGTTTCAAGTAATGAAATAAAACAGAGTCTCCACTAATGATATATATTTGACATAGCCAGCTTTCAATCTTAACAGATCATCATCAGTGCCAGCGAGCTGCGTTTTGTCTAGAGGTTTGTAGCTGGCTCAAGTTAGAATAAAAAACAGAAATAAAATAAAACAGAATACGTTTTGAAATAAAACAGAGAGACTCTGTTTTATTTCAAAAAATAGAAAGGTTCGTATGATCAAATGTAAGATGTTGGCTGTTTATCTTACCTTTTTACTATGTGAACTTTTCTATGTTTGTTGGTATTTCTTTAGTTTAAAGTTTTATTTAATTAAATTATGTTTTAATGAAATTTCTTTACTCTGATGACGACCAGGATCCCTGGTTTGCAAAGCTTGGTCGTTGGATCTAAACTATTTTGGACTGTCCTCTTCATTTTGTAAACATTATTTTGTCATAATATTAACAGTGTTTACTAACCTGCTGCAATGAATTATTACACTCTCTCATAATAATAAGAGAACCAGGAGTGTCATCAGTCAAAGTCAAACAGAGGTTGTGATGTTTCAGTGCTCCATCATCACTGAGCATCCAATCCTGCCAAACAGCACAGAGACAACGTCAACAATATATATTTATTCATTTTGTATAATAAATTTAAAAACAGTATTAAAACACCCCACACACAGGTCCTTATGGACCTCTAATATAGCAATAGCTGTAAGTTTATTTTAATTTAAATGTCATACTTATGTATCTTTTATTATATATTGGCAATAAAATATTTTTTAATAATTATATTTATTAATATTATTTCAATTAAATATTTATTAATAATTAAAGCCTTCATGAGTGAGCCCAGGTCAAAATCCAGAGCCAGCCCACTCTATTTATCACCGATTAGCTTAGGCTTTCAACGACCATTATAAATCGAATGTTACTCTGGCTTAATTTTTTTTTGTGGGACTACCTTTCACAATTTGAATATTTCAAACATGTTTCCCCAATAATTAAATTGATTAATATAGCGTTTTAACAAATTTTCACAATTTAGATCCTTTTTCCAGAAATAGTTTTATATATAATAGTCAATAGTTTATAGAAAAAGTCAATTATTTTTTTTATGTTGGTAGAATTAATTTTGGATATGAAAATCGATGTTCCAGATTCAGATACAGTAAAAATAAAGACATAAATAGTATAAAAAAATTGAAAAAATAGTTACTTCTAGGTTTAATGATTGTTACTAAACTAAACTTACTACTCTAATTTTTTAAATGAAAATTCTGAAACAATGTTAAAAATAAACAAAATAAAAAGGAATTAATTTTAATCAAAAAAATACTTTAAAAACACAAGACCTGTATTTATGCCCCTTAACTCTGATATTTTTTTGTAAGTTCACTAAATAAAAATAGATAATTGAAACGCCAATATGAAACATAGTCATATACGAATTCATGAACTCTTAAACAAACCCAGAAATGTGGGATCAATCACATAGTAGTAACAAATATTTGGTTTCTTGTGATAGTTTCTAAAGCTTTAAACACGACTGACATCTGAAATTTAGTAAAAAAACATATTCCAGGAGCACCAAGGTGTTTCCTACCCAAGCAGAAGGCACCATTCAGCCATATTTACAGAACCATAGAGTAAATTAGCACACAACAACCTGTCTCATCAACCATTTTTTAAATAGCGAGAACTTTTAAATTTTTAACAATTATGAAATTTTGTTAAAAATGGACTGGAATTCATCCAGTCCTGAATTCACTTTTCAAGGTCGCTTTCTACTACGTTCCTGATCAGTGTGCAGAATCCAAGCAACTGATCATGTTCAGGACCCTGCATTGTTATGGTCAGTACAACAGAGTGTAGGCCCCAACATCTGTTGTACCTGGGGTGTCGGAGTAATGGATTACATACCCTTCGATTATGAAGTGAATGGATATAATGTATACATTACAAGTAAATGCTGCAGAACATGTAAAGTACACGGGGGGTCACTCAAATACATGTTCCAGAGAATTAAATAAAAACACAAAATACAACAAGACAATTATTCTGACAGGACAAGAAAAACACACATAAAGGGTATAATAGAAAATAAAGCAAGTATAAATTGATTAAAATATATAAATTGATATAATACAGCTTTGCGGCGCGGTCTTATAATTCACTAGGTAATACTACGGGTAACTTGTAGGTTTAAATTGGGATTCTTCGAGAAAGTATAAAAACAAATTACACCTACACATAGTTATTTTCAAGTTTGAAAACACAGGAGATACCTCCAACAGGGTTAGTTGGGGGGAACACCCGATGTAAGAGACCGCGGGTGGATGGAGTGGTTACCGCTAAGGACCTAGATGTCAAAGCAGGTAATCCGGGCAAAAAAAAACAATTATAAAAAAATATTCAAATAAAAGTTGTAGTACTTATGGAAACAAACATTTTCAGATTTTGAATTGAAGTTGAACAAACTTTAATGAAAAAGATAGAGGTAGTTTAGTTTTAGAGCAGTGATTCTCAACCCTTAGGTTGCAACCAAAAATTTTGTCATAGAAAATTATTGCTATGTCTCAGGAAAATTATTGGTAAAAGTACATTATTTTGAATAAAATTTGTAAAAAACTATGTAGGTATACTTTTGAAAAAATTGTATAAAATAAAAATATATTATTAACTTTATTTTTTAGTTTAATCATGTTTAAACTTGTATAAACATTGATAAGAACTTAGGATAGCTATCCCACTTGTATTTGACAGTGCCTTCTGCTCTTCATTAGATACCTACAGCTCTATTTAGGTTCATTTCTGTAATTTTCACAGAATTTTTCAGTCTGTTAAATGGTTTATATTCTAAGGTGAATTAAGGAAAGGGCAAATAGGGCACTGTCCTTCCAGGAATTTTTGAAAATTAGAATAAAGGTAAAACTAGAACTATAGTCTGGTGTCAGGCTAACAAGGACCCAAATAAAAAGCCCAAGTGCCCCTAAAATAAACCAAAAAGGCCTAATAGTGCAACAATTTCTGGCTGGCTGCTATAAACAATAAAGTATACAAAGTAATAAACAACTGTGGACAGTTATATTAAATGTTATAAGCAAATAATAATTTACTATTTTAGTAATACAGTAAGTATTTGTTTTGTTAATTAATTTGGCCATATTTCAAAATTTAACAAAATACTAAGCCTGCGAAACAAGCTCATATATAGAGTATAATAATTGTGTCGCAGAGTAATTACCATCTAAAATTTTGGGTCCAGATCAAAAAGGTTGAGAAAAACCTGGTTTAGAGAGAGAGGGAAGATGATATTTTGAGGTTATATCTTATAAATGAAGTGATGCAGGAAAAAAACAAAACGGACTAAAAATATTTGATTTCATAGGTAATTTAACTTTTATTTTAAACGTTTTCATATATTTAATAATTAATAAGTTGTGGAATTTTTAAAGAAAATGATGCCTGTTAATTATAAAGTAGAAAATCACTTTTAAGCTCCAGTACTAAAAATAATTTATACCAAATTGAAAAAATAAATCTAGAGTTATTGAGCCAAATAGACCAATATGTGTTATGAGTGGCACTAATAATAAATAAAAGTGGTACAAATAATAAAAGTGTTAGATTTCATAACTAAAATATATATTTGCATTGCAGAGATGTGGCAGCACCCTGCATACTTGAGGTGCCTTGGTTATTTAATAAATATCCCTGGGTCTGCCACAGTCCAAAGCCCAGTATGCTGCCACATCTCTACAATGTATCCGTTCATCACTGTTGTAACGCAAGGACTATTGTTACAGAGCTGGACTATATACAGGGTGTTTCATATAAAGTGTCCACCAGAAAAGGAGGTGATAGTACTCCTCAAAAGGAACAAAAAATGTCACATAATATAAACCCCGATCTCTAACCGTTTTCCCACTTGGTCAAATTTAATATTTCAAAAAAATATTTGACCTCACATCATAAAATTGTTAATAGGGATTTAACTATTCAAGCTAGAAAGGCGAAATTGGTATCATTAGAAAGCTGAGTAAATTTCCTAAAGGACAAAACTACTAACTACGTCAAATATTTGGAACTACTCCCAAAATTTTGCATGAAACATGTTTTTAAAAAAAATGAATTTTATGGAATTTTTGTAGTAGGCATTAGAGGAAGTAAGAGATGAGCAAAAGTTCAGCCAAGAACGGAAAAAACTTCTCTTATGATTGCCCTTTAAGAAAAGTTAAATAATTTTATACATTCAATAGTCAAAATTTTAAGCCATTCTTCCTAGAAGTTGGAAAAAACTGATATTTTTTTTTTTGATTTTCCCTAACACAAAAATAATGATATTTTTGGCATTTTGCATAGTCTACAATGTAATTACATGTACATAAAATAATTAAAAATCTCTAAAGCAAGGGAAAAGAGTGGTTTTAGAGAAAAGTGTGTAAGAATAAAATAGGTTTATTTTACCTTCTAGAGTCTAAAAATTGTATTATTAAATTATTTTCGAAAATAAAATATTTTGTTAAAATAACACATTATTTTCGCTTTTATACGGCAAAAATGATCAGTTTTGCAACTTCTAGCAACAATAGCTTACATTTTGACTATTGAATGTAGAAATATTTACATTTTCTTAAAGGGCAGTCATAAGAGAATTTTTTCCGTTCTTGGCTGAACTTTGCTCATCCTTTTCTTCCTCTAATGCCCTACTACAAAATTCTGTAAAATTCATTTTTTTAAAAAAAACATGTTTCATGCAAAATTTGGGCAGTAGTTCCAAAATATTTGACGTAGTTAGTAGTTGTCCTTTAGGAAATTACTCAGCTTCTAATGATACCAATTTCGCCTTTCTAGCTTGAATAGTTAAATCCTATTAACAATTTTATGATGTGAGGTCAAATATTTTTTAAAATATTAAATTTGACCTTGTGGGAAAACAGTTAGAGATCGCGGTTATTATGTGACATTTTTGTTCCTTTTGAGGTACTATCACCTCCTTTCTGGTGGACACTTTATATGAACACCCTGTATAGAAATGCAAGTGATACAAAATATAAAGTAGGATATTATAAAGACCCAGTTCTAGGTCTAAACTTCTACAATCAGTTCATAGTCTTTTAGTTCTACAAAAAATAATTATAAGAATAATGCTATCACTCAATTTTAATTCCTCGTTAAAAAAAAGTATTTTGAAAATTTAAGAATCATGATCATTGTAAATAAATTTATCTATAAATCACTATTGTATATTTAAGTAGCAAAAAACAATTAAATCATGTCTACAATACAAGAAGTTGAAATATTGTAATTCCTCAGCAAATCAGAAGTTCGTCACAAGAATTTCGGAATTAAGTTCTATAATAAACTGAAACTAGAAGAAAGGCAACTTCTGTTTGCTGAGTTTAAGGAACAAATATCAGCAAAGCCTTCCACTCATCTCAAAATATCTTGATTTTGTTTTTTAAATTTACTTAAACGCTTTTTAACTTTGTAAATTTTCCGGAAATAAAATTATTTTATTCTACAAACAAAAATATTAATTTTAAAATTACAATGCTTGCAAAGCAGCAATATTTTTTATTGATACTATTAACATAAAAACACAACTTCATCTATAGCAGGTCAATATTAAATATAGTTTGTTATCAAGTTAATAGAAAGCACCTTAGTAAGACAAATTTAAACTCTTACAATAAAAAAATCTGAGACATTTATAACTCTGGGACAGGCATAGGGTTAGCTATGCCTGAGCCTTCAGTTCTGGGGCATGTTTCGTCCTAAAGCAGAATAATTTTAAAATAAATTAACAACAATTTATATAAATTTACAAAATATAATACTGAAAATAATTTTTCCATTACCTATTGAATATATTTTTTACTACGGAAAAATATATT
This sequence comes from Microvelia longipes, assembly GCA_018340805.1. Lineage (NCBI taxonomy): Eukaryota > Metazoa > Arthropoda > Insecta > Hemiptera > Veliidae > Microvelia > Microvelia longipes. Next base: position 10,699,981 of record JACMZG010000002.1, on the reverse strand, counting down.
CAATAGATAATGGAAAAACATTATTGAAGTCTGTAATTTCATAATAGTAACTTATACCTATCCCTACTAAATATAATCAATATTCCTGGTAAAAGAATGTTAATGAATGTTTTATGATTTTTTGAAATTTTTGCAGATTCATTTATACAGGTTAATGACATTATAAAAAAATATTTTCCATTATTTTATCATCAACTAATAAAAAAATTATTTGATAGCACAACTACACCAATAGACTGATTTTTGTACACAGTTTCAACTCTCTAGAATAAATACACTGGAAAAATACAGACAACACCAGACACACACACACATACATACACACACACACATACATACACACACACATACAGACAACTTTGTGAAAACTACTCAGAAAGTGTTAAAAACACCTGAAACTGTTAATTCCCATGGCATCCTGATTTCAGATTTTTTAGCAAACACAATACTTGTCCTATATACTATGGTATAAATGAGGAAAAGTAAAAATACTGTCCAAATCCTAAACTGAATGATATTCACCTGATTGCCTGGGGATGAATGACAAGGATAGAGTCCTATGGTGTGTCCAGATAATTTACCCATGGTGTCCAAACACCAGACATCTTGTTTGATTCTAGTACCTCCTGAAATACTGCCTACTGGTACTTTTAGTTCAGGATACACGTGGTCCAGGTACCATGAGAATGATTTACACTGTAATCGATCTCGTAGCTCTACTCTTTCACTAATACTAAACAACAAATTAAAATATCATTGAGTTGAAAACATAAGCAGTAAAACAGAAGATACAAGTAATTCACAGTATGGTGTGGAATAAAATTAATTCTTACCTCCATACTACAAAATTGTGCTGTGTAGTACAATATTTGTAAAAAAACACAAATATTTGTTGTGTTTTTTTACCTTGTGTTTTTTTACATCAATTAATTTTTGAGTTTTTTTTAACAAAATAAGGGGAAATAAATTTATATTAAAATAAAGAAAAGAAATTAATCTGAAATGAATTTAATGTAACAATTTTAATATCTTAAATCTAATTAACTCTCGAATGCAAAATGTATCCTTGCCGAACTCAATGTTAAAAGACAATAAGAGTACTTACTCTCCAAAAGGTACACTCTTAGCAAACGGAACAGACTGGTAGTAGAACTGTTTGTAATTATCCATCCACACTTCAGCAGCACGTCTCGTGTTTCTAGCAAACACGTTTCCTGATCCACCAGGAAACGTATACGGATGTCGTTTTCTGAACACATGTCCTACTCGTGAGCATGGAACAATCTCTAGGCTCCCTCCGCACTGCCACACTCTAAATGATATTTCTGTGCCCAAAGAAACAACATTAATTTTTCAAAGAATACGTCGATTTAACAATTTTAATGAGAGATTAGTGAATAATGAACCATTAAAGTCTGTTTTGGGTTCCTCGAAACTGTATTAAGTGCAGAGTGGGATAATCTTCATTAAACTAATGAAGATTAAATGAATGATTTACTTTTTTTTATCTTACTTTATTAAATTTTTGTTTCTTGATTTGTGTAAATTGGCTCACGCTGTAAATTATAAATAAATAAAAATAATATGAATTTATTGTTTTAATGTCAGATTAAAATGTCAGTTCATTCTATTTGTTTACATAGGGAATATCGATTATGCCGTTATTAAATTAGAGTTTCAAAAAGCCATAGATAAACAATATTAACATAGATGGTTCAATCCCGAGTGTAGTAGGACACTCATTGCAGTTTGTGTTTAATGATTAAGTTGGGGGCCTCATACTAGAGTCTCTGAAGAGCGCGAGTAGTAAAAATATATTTGCTCTATTCTCTACTAGATTTGTGCTGTAGTATTTTTTTAATACTAACAGTTGCCAATCGTTTTGGTAATAAAATAAAAGTAAACAAAGATCTATGGTATGCTGTAGTATTCGCGATGTATTTTTGTTTTTCAAAACTTGGGGACCTCATCACGCGAAGCAGCACCATCGTTTTCTTAAAAAAATAACAGTAATTCATTTTCAGTGTTTTAGACTAAGATTTAATTTGCTATCTGAATATAACATCCTGGGTTGGCGCAAAATGAGTCAGTAAAAGGAAACAACAATAATTGAATACTCTGACATTAGAGGTTCAATTCAAGGGGGGAGATCAGTATGGGTGAAGTAAGAGTGAGAAATTTAATTTTCACATTTAACCAATTTTACGGAATTCTTATAGAGCTTCTTGGGATCACTTATCCATCGACTCCTCATCATTCTAGCGCTCGAAAACGGATTGGAAAGACTTGATACCTCAACAGCTCGTTGGTTGGTTGAATAAAAATAAATAAATACAAATGTCAGAATATAAAATTTCTTCAGTTTCATGCTTCCACTAGATTGTACTACTTGAGCCTCCTGCATCTCATCAACTATTTTTTTTAAATCTTTGAGTGAACCATCTAATTAATATTGTTATCTATACAAAGCACATTAATTTATTTTAATATATCACTTTCCCGACTGTTCTTCTAAAATTAATGGTCCATTAACTCTTTGGGTTTCTCAAAGAATCATACAATCAATGTTAATTTAAGTATCGTTAGAATTAAATGTGAGGAGTTCGGCCATTAAAATCAGGAGTTATCAAAACTATCCAAATAAGGAGGTCAAGTATAAAAAATATCATGGATTTTAGCGAATATCTAAGGAAAATGAGCTTATGAGATTGTGGTTATGGAAGGGAAGTGGTTTTTTATAAATGAGTGAATCACTGATCAAGAATATAATCTGAAACATTATTACGTTTTTCCCTAATTAACAACTCAGCATAAACTTTGCAAATTCCCTAAAATTGAATTCTTAATACCCAAATACCACTTTGTGAGACAATAGGCGAATTTTCAAAGGAAATTCGCTAAAAAAATGGCCAAGACAAAACATTTATCAGTATTAGTAACAATTTTATCGTTTGACATATATAATTTTATGTTAAGAAACCATTAACATAAAGAGGTATAAAGCAACAAACTTTATTAAGTAAAAACATTAATGTTTTTAATTAATAAAATTATTCAATGGTTCTATATTTGTAACAGTTAAAATTATGATATGTGACAGAAAAAGTATCGTACTATAGGTATGTGCTTGGCAGTTTTCTTAGTATTAATTAAATTTTTTGTGATTTAATCCATGAATTTAATAAACTTTTTTCATTAATTTTTTTTTTTTTTTTTGTATTTTTGATTATTTTTTCTTTCTTCATTTTACCTTCCGAAATATTTAAAAATTGTCTCCCCCACACACAGCTATAGCTTGTGGAATTGCTTTAATTCCATATAGGTTATAATTATATTTTTGTAATTATATAATAATTGTATTTGTATTTAATTAAGCAATAAAGGAAGATTTTGAATTTGAATTTGAAACTTGCGCTTTTTAGTAGAGAAAAAAAGAACTAAGACGCCTAATTATCTCACTGAATTCTCACATTAAACTGTTAATGGGAGAAGCTCTCTTCCAAAAAAGAGCTTTCTTTCTGTTAAAGATGGATAATATATTTCAATTTTGGTACTTACTGGTTAAAATAATAGAAAATGAAAAGGTGTGGTTTAATTACCTAAATTCTCTCCACCCCAGATGTCCATGTCCATATCATACCTTCCTAGGTGATCAAAATATTCTTTATCTATTGAAAACAACCCGCCTGCTATCATAGGTGTCCTGAAAAACACAAAATAAATTAAAATTTTCAGATGACTCCAAAGTCTCAGAACTGAGTCTAGTGGTGCCCATGTCAATGTAGATAAAGAATCCGATGTGTTGCTTCCACTGTGGGAGCTCCAGGGATGTATGACAACATGGATGAAAACACAATGCTCTAAAAAATCAATTTCAATGTGTAGTTGTGCTATGCGGAAAATAATGTGTACATGGCAATAATGAATAAATGAAACAGCAAGCATTCTCAAAATTCATAAAACCTGGAAAAATGTTTCGATCAATTTGAAATTTATCACACATGTATTCATTTATAAAACCAAAAAATGTGATAATTTTTATTTCATTAACAGCATTAGTTTAGTTTTTTTAGTTACTATTATGTGCTTTAATAAATTGAAAAAAATAATCCAATTAAATTGAAAGTTAAGTACAAGTTTATTCCATTATCTAATAAATAAGTGCACCAAGTTTTGTTTCAATGTGGCGAGTATATCTATTTTTTGTTGCATCATACAAGTTAAGCATCATCAAGTGAGGGCAGTACCTGGATAAGTGACCACTGGGAATAAAGCAAATGTATTAACTGACACGTTGGAAGTAGTGAGGATGACATAGCAAATCTGATGAGATGAAGACAAGGTCCGAGGTACCTCTTATCCATTTCTTAATTAAACTTTACTTTTTAATTGATTAAAAGCTGTGATGCTTTTTGGCATCAATGTTATCTTGTACTGGAGAGTTTGTATATAAGTATTTAGTGCAGGTTATCTCAGTCATTCAATATACTAGCCATAAATGACATATTTAATGCTGGTGATTGTAGTCATTGAATATATTTGGCATAAATACCATATTAAGTGCTGATGATGATAGTAATTAAATATGCTTGGAATAAATGCCAAATTTAGAGCTGATGGTCGTAGTACTTGAATATAATTGGATAAAACCGAGTCAGACAGACATAATTATTGAATGATTCAAATACTTATCAGGTGTGAAGGTGGCATTAATGTCCAAAATCTACTTGGCTTAGAAATATAAATAAAGGCCATTAGAGGTTAAATCAAGTTAATTAACAACATCTAAATTTTTACAAAATACAACATGTTAAGTCAGGACATTTGAAAGTTAGGTAAAAAGAAAAAAAATATGAATTGAAAGTTATCAATCAGCCATATTCAGCAAGTTTTGAGCTTTTCTGTCCTGTTTTCAACACTTATTTGTACTTTATAATTAATTATATACTTATAACTATTTATTCGGGTAGGAAACAGATGGAGGAATGGAGTTTATAAAACGAGTAAATTTTAATGGACTTCAGTTTTAATAGAAGTGGTAAAAATAAAATAAACTTTAACAGTAATAATAAAAGATGCTTATAGCGCATAAGGTGCATAGGTACTTTAAAATCTGTATGAATTATTTAATAAGTCAAAGAATCAATTTAATAATAAATATAGGGATACAAGATTTTAGCTCCATAATTATCTTCCTCAGGATCTACCTAGTTTCCCACCCTCGGCCTTTAGTAGGCCTCGGGAACTAATGAAGTTCCTTCTTTTTACTTTGCCTAAAGATGAAACTTAAACTTGTGCTAAATAATTGTCTTACACTTCTTGTCAGTTCTAGTATGTTACAGTTGTTAGTTTGATACTTATAGAACTATTAAAATATTTAAAAATACAAATAATTTTGAATTTTATGATCCATTATACCTGATAGGTTGAGTAGGATCAGTTATCCTGGCTTCTCTTTCCTTATCGGATAAGTACTCCCACTTGAAGACCAAGTTCCAATCGAAGCCTCCTCTCAAGTTGGCCGAAGCTCCTATATACTGGAAGGTATCCATACTTATCACGTCTATTATAGGACACACAACTCGGCTCTTGTCCTGAAAAAACATCAGTACTCGCTCATTTTCTTATGAACAAATTAAACTAATTAAGATGCCCAAGTTGTCATAGATAAAAATAATACTTTGTACAAACATTAATCTAAGAATTTGAAGCTATTTCATATATTTTTTCAATTTATTTTTTTTATTCTCACCGTGCTATATCTTTCAACATGGAAAAAACAGCGGTTTTAATAGACACAGCAGGTGTCCAACTTCGGAAAGAAAAAAATACCTACAGGTACTTGGGTGACGTCAAAGGATAACCATACTACAACCTCCCAGTGGGCGTGCTCTAATATATTATAATTCTTATGCTCATACATAAGGAATTAACAAATGCAATAATTATCTGTGCTGCCGCTAGATAATAAAGATGCTGACAGCATTTTGTTTTTAACATGACGATATCCTATATATCATATATCCAGTGGCAAATGGATACATAGGATACGTCATTTTAAAAACAAAATGCTATCAGCATCTTGCACGTACCCACAAAGCTGGCTCGTTGCCATTCTAGAGCCAACTATACAAAAATTTAAATGACATTAAACTAAAAGTAGTGACAAATTAATATCAAGATCAAGACGAAATTTCGTAAGTTTATTAATAATATTAGGAAAGGAACACAGCTGTGCTAAGTTATAACGACATTGACTCAATTTATTTTAAAATTGGAGATACGGTTCCACATAAAGATAAATATCTTTATCTTTCTTTTATCTATATCTTTAAATATCTTTATCTATCAATAAAATATCTTATTGTCGGTCAATAAATATCGTCTTGGAAGTGGTATGAAGGTGACTGCCATAAAGATTTTGAGATTAGCAAAATATTTGATATCAGACTCTCATATTCTTCCACGTCAATACGTTTATTGTTCATAATTATTATTAATTATAGTTTTTCCGGGTAGAAATTGAATAAATAATAATATAATTCAGATTGAGTATGCAAGAATGCTATAAAATAACAATATCACAAAGTTTTTTTTTGTCATAAAATAACAATGTAGGGAGTTTTTTCTTCCCTTGTACTGTGTTCAAGTGTTGCATTTTCTCCCTTCCAGCTGATTTTTAGTCACGTGAATTGCACTAGAACTAGTTCTTTGTAAAGTCACAATTTAATTTGGGTCAAAACCACCCTCTCCTAAAACTAACTACAAACCAGCATAGACTAAATCTTTAAAATTGGTCTTTCCCCTGACAGCTTGCATTGTCCAGGGATTTTAAATATTATTTTAAAAGTCTTTAATAAATACAGAGTATCTTATTTATGATTTATCTTTATTTATAATAAATACTATCTTCCTTTGTTATTTATTATGTTCATACTTTTTTTAATGATTCAAAAAGCTTATCTTGAAACATTGTAGTACTGGCAGGTACCTGGTACTATACTCCTCACACTATATCTTTCTACATAGCCACATGTAGAAAAATCAGCAGGCAAGGGAGAAAACTCAATGCATGTAACACAGTAAAAGAGAAGAAAAAAGTCCCTACCAGAGATAACAAAACCTAAAAGGATCTTATGTTTGTCCTGTGACGTCACTCAACAACCTGTAGGTATTTTTTTTTTCTTTCCTAAATTAAACGCCTGCTGGTTCTATTAAAACGTAGAAAGATATATAGTGCAGAGAGTATAGGTAGGTAATACATTCCTTTAAAAAAGATTGTATTTTCGTGACCTCTGATCCTTATAACTCCATATTATTCTTTAATATGATTTTTATTTTCCTTTAATATATATAAATGAATAATATTTCATTAATATTCAGATATAATTTATATATTTCTTTAATATTCAGATATGACTCATATTTTTCTTTGATATTCAGGTATGACTCATATTTTTCTTTGATATTCAGATATATTTATATTTTTCCTTATTTTTCATATTTAAGGGTGTACTGCCACTAAGAGGAAAAACATCTCAACACAAAATTATTTATTTTCATTATAATTGGTTGATAATTTTTAAATTAACCTAGGATCGTCTAGTTTGTTTGTATTTTGTTTTACTTTATTATGTTTACAGTGACCTTGTAGTGTAAAGCAGCTTCATTTTTATCACTCAAAAATACTATTTTATTTCCCAAATTACAGCCAACACTTTTATTAGAATCGCACCAAATTTGGTATCTATATTGCATCAAATTTGATATTATATTGAAACCTGCAGAAAGTGTCTAGCATCATTAAATTTTTAATGAGAAGTAAAAAGCGAGTTTCTAAGCATGGCATCATAAGATTGGAAGATGCTGGTCTAATCAGCATAATTTGCCAATGATAGGTACAAAAGTTTAAGTTTCCAAAATTAGTGTGAAGCAATTTGGGTAGTACTAAGTATGTACAGATTGCACGTAGCACACCCATTAAAAAGTTGCATAAGATTACTGGTATTACTGGTTGGAGAAGTTTACATAGACTAGCACCCTGTTAGATACTCACCTCAGCTATCCTCTGCAAGAGAGGTTCAAGCCAGTGTTGGTTGCACTCCACATGACTGTCCAGGAAAGTTAAGACTGGACCTTCTGCAGCGTTGGCTCCTTTAACTCTCGACCTCATCAGACCTAACAAGCAAGCACACAAAATATTACACAAGTTAGTTTAACACACTAATCGATTTTACTCTTATCAGTTATTTCCAAACCCACTTCAAAAATTTTAGTTTTTCAGAGGAGCATTTTTATTACATTTAGTTGGCGAAGAAATTAATTATGCTTATAACAACATTAAATTTAATTAAATTAACATTAAATAAATTTAACTCTTAGGTTCATTAGCTAAATTACTAATGTATAGTACTTGTCTCTCAATCACTGATGATGACTGATCAGGTTAAAAGCTAGTTATTATTATTAATAAGAAGTTAAAAATGAAATTAATAAAAAACTTTTTAAATTGATATATACTTTAAATATCCACAAAATATATTAATAAACATATAATTTACTAAATATAAAAGCAAGGATTAATTATTTAAATGGTTGGTTTTATATATGTCAGAAGGGTTTTATTTAATTATTAAATTACTGAGTTATTAGTTTTTGACAATTATTGATTCAAATTTGGGGAAGGATTATAACATTCAAGCTTAATTACTTGGACAGCGCATCCATCTATTTTTGTAGGTTTTATTCAATTAAAGATTTAAAACCTGACGTTTTAATAATAAGAAAATTAATAGATTATTTACAAGTGTACCTCAGCAGATTATAATGGTAAAAACCTAAAAATTTGAAAACGGTAGAGTAAAACAAGCCATAACCCCTACCTAGGCATCATTGCTTGCTTACAATACATTAATTACACCAATTAAAATTTGTATTTATTATTTCTTTCCTTCCTCCTGTCACTTGCAAAGACCTTGCATCGAAAGACATTTATGTTAAAAATTTGTCTTTGCTAAACAGTGTTTACAATAGCTGAGAGCAAATTGTAAATACAGTTATAAATTAAGAAATTCATTTATATTTAAAGACTTAGTCTTTATCCTGTAAATAACAATAGTAAGTTAATATTGAAAAATTATTAATTAAATTAAAACAAACCTTCTCTTTTTTCGTTTCTTAAAACTTTAACTTTTTGAATTTTAGCTAACTCTTCTCCATCAGATGCTGTAAATAAATCAGACATAACTCAAATGAAAATATATAAATAATAAAAAGAACAAAAATATTTATTAAAATATACTTCAACCCCGTGTTCAACCCCAACTGTTCACACGGTATTTTTACCTATAGTTTAGACTTAGTTTAGACCTAAGTTTTAGCGATAAACCCCGGGCTCAATCCTGTTCGCGCGACAAGTGGGGAGGGGGGTAAACCTGGAGTTAAACCCCCTGCCAAACCCTGTGTGTAAACAAAGTAATACAGTAAATTAAAATAAATGTATTAAGCGCAGTGGTTCATTAGGATTCTTGCAATTCAATCTGGAGGTCCAAGAGTTCAAATCCAGCCATTGGAAAGGTCAGGATTAGGTTGTTCATGGATAAGTGCTCAGGTTGTTGTTCAAGTGCACTTAGAGAAATGGCTGTTAAGCAAAAGGTCATAGTAAGTAGCATTTACTAGCTTCTAATTTTGGTACAATGTATATTGATATGTATATATTTGGTACAGATGTATACATAGAAATAATATAAATTCAATAAGTTCACGCTGAATGGGTTTAGGAGAGGACCATTGGATAGTCCCAAACAAGGGTGCCAATATAAAAAGAAAATAATCAATACCACCTTTTGTAAAGACCATAATTTTTGCTTATGAAATTGCTGGTTTCGAAATAATGAAGACTTAAGTCCTTTAAAATTTTCTGTTTATTTGCATTAACAACGGATGGTTAGCCTGGCCCAGCCAGCAAAGGTAACCTTAAATTGTTGAAAATGGTTGTTTTTTTGGATTATTTTTATCTTCTATATCTAATTTTCAAAGAAAAATGATTTTTTAAGTTGGGGTCATTTTTAGGGGGGAGGTAGATTTTTCAACCTTGTTAACCTCCCGCACCCTATTGTTTAAAATATGTGTGACGTTATTAACCCACATTAATGACCCCATAGACATTTCAAAAAATCACAAATTTTTAACACATATATTACTAAATATGGTTCATAAACATACGAAGTTTCATTCAATTATCAGAATTAGTTCCGGTTTTATTGATTGACATATATATTTTAAACAAAACATTGTCATTGATTGATATGATGTAATCAAATCCCGTATTTTGACTATGACACATGGCTAAAATCAGTTGACAGTGTGGGAAAATAGTGTTGAAAAAGCAATGAGGTTGGTCCGATTTGAAATGGTGGGCGTGGTTTAACATCCAGGTATAACCTCATTGGCTCCCTGGCATTATTTTCCCACGCTGTCAACTGATTTTAGACATGTGTTACACTATAATACATTTGAAAATTTGCTTATATCGTGGCAGTATGCCACTTATATATATACACCAAATATATGACGAACTGATAAAGTACAAGAACCATGTGGCCGTAAAGGGCCTAGGCCAAGGGCAAAGGCCTCCTGTTCTATTACTGAAGATGCCAGGCTTTGCCAAGCAAAACGTCTATTCTTAATGTAAATAAAATAGAAAATTTTAAAAGCCTGGAAGTCTTCATTTTTTTATCTAGAATTTAAATTCGAAACAATTTAATAATCACTTAGTAAATTTTGCTGGATTCTATCTTATTTTATTTCAATCAGCAGGTGATTACTGATAATGCACTGATAAGATTAATAACTAAATTTAAAATTTTGGATTTTGAATGTTTTCAAGTTTAAATTCTTAGATACTCATACTTTCGATAGAAAAATTTGATTATTTAATTTTATTTGCAATAAATTAATATTTAAAAATCATATTAATATGAGATACATACGATTATCACTAAAATCATCGACTAGAATAATTTCTTTAATGAGATGCTCTGGACTTCTGTGAAGAACACTGAAAAAAATAATAAAATAATGCTGTTTTAGAGTGCTTAAATGTTTATTTTTAGTTTATACGGATTAATAGGGAGGGGGGAGCTGCTTCGTCCAATGTCTGAAAATCCATAGAAATCATCCAAAAATCACTGGTAAGAGTTATGCTTTATAAGGACAGAGAACAGAGGTTAGGTCCCTTATTCAAACAGTTCAATATCTTAAATATAGATTTATGCGACAAATAAACTCTCATCTCTTTCTACATAAACACCAACAGTCATTAGAGAAAGTAAAGTAATATATAAACCAAGTACGGAAATTCCTAAACTAACATGTGTAAAAGAATTCAGGCATGCGTGATCAGCTGATAGCTCCCTCAAAGAATAGAAAATAGCTAAAATTGGAATAACTGCGCATGACGATTTTAAGATTTAAGTTTTTTATTTAATTTTATTGGCAACACTGATAACATTAGGTGAGTTTTACCATAGAGATATTATTCTCTATTCTCTAAAGAGGGGCCCTTTCAGTTGAATTTTGAAACTTTGAAACATCAAAAAGTAACCTGAACACCATTGTGAATTAATATGATAAAATGAACATTAAAAAACACAGTAACTTATATAATGCAACGTGTATAATAGAAAACAAAACCCAAACAACGCGGAAAAAGCCGACAACAATTGATTTGTTATAACCTTAACTTACTCTTAGAGGAAGTTTCAATGTGGTTACACAGAGCCTCTGAGAGCCCCAAAAAGATGTTTCAGGCCTCTCAACGTATTAAGATAGGCTATGCCCCCTCTAGTATAAATCTCTATGAGTTTTACTTTTTGTCGTGATTTCGAACTTTAATATGAACGTGATAATTTAATGATTTTGTATTCAATTCGGTGAAATAATTGTTACAATAATTTAGTTTAAAAAAAGAGTAACTTTAGTAAAGGTAAATCACATGTTTTATTAAGATTTTGAATAACATAAAGACGACAGTGTATTGCTTTCAATATAACTTGAAATTGCGATTGATTTAAACTATATTTAACATTTTTAGGTTAAAGTAGTTAAATTACTAATTACAATTAATATTTGAAGGGAGAAAACAAATATCACTTGCAAAAATTTACTAAGTTAAGTAGTTCACACGAAAAAGAAATTTAATTAGCTGCTCATTTAAGGTAATTTAAACAAATCTAGTATTTAAATATTCGCACTTAAATCTCTATCAGATGTGACAAAACGTATTCCCTACACATATTATAAACAGTTTATATTAAAATGTACAAAGAAATGGAATAAAAACAAAAATGTTGAGTACCATAAATAGTTTGTTTACACTTACAAGGGTAAAACAAGATGGCTGCACCCATAGGAAAATTTGAGCCAACTCCCTGGTTGACAAAACGTGAACTACATTCCAGGTCTAACAGAAATCGCGTTTGTTTCCCTACTTGGTTATTATATTACTTTAAGAGAAAGGAACAGGAATTACAAGAGCAGCAAAAAAAGAAACTCTTTCAGCACCTTTTTCATGATAACTACTCCATGAAGTATGAAGTCATAGAGTTATATACGACCAGCTAAATGATATCTACTTTGCTCAGACAAAACAATTTAATTTTAATTTTTCTTGCCGGGAGGCATCGTTGTGGCTCCGGGGGGTAATACCACCCTGCCTCCTTGAAAGAAGCCCTGCACTCTCTTGGATAGTGAGCTAAGGTAAAAGGCAACCCTTACAGACGCTAATATCCACTACAGTCTATCGTTTAGTTTAAAAATCTTGACAAGTCAGTTTAGACACCACTGATTCTTAAGAAAAAAAATCCCTGCAAGAAGGGAGCGGGAAAAAACTATGTAAACAAATCAGGTTATTTTACCCGTATTTTCTTGGCGATGTTTTTTTACATTTCTTTTGTGTAGTTTTTTTTTAAATATCATTTTTAAGATTAATTTGAAAGTAGTTTTCAAAACGATGCAATCACAAGAAGAACCACAAACAAAGTAAACGATTGCCGGGAAGAAGGTTTTTTCCCTACAGCGGTTATTGTGCTAGGGTTTTTTTTCTCTTTTTAAGTGAGAGGTTGGCAGCGGCTTCTCTGATTGGTCAATCCCCAAAATACTTATGACCTTGGGGATTTTTAAATAAACGATAGACTGTAAGATTAAATCTGAGTGCAAGGGTCAGAAATAATTACCTGGTAATAGTACGCAGTAGAGTAGACCTAGCTTCATTGTGAAATGTGATAATAACACTAGTGGCTGGAAGACTGGCTAGATCCCACTTAGCTTCTCTACACCTGCAACAACCCATTATCACCAGGTTAATAACAATACACCACATTATAAACAAGAAGCAAACACAACACAGTAGAGTTTACGCGTGATATCTCGGTGAACAATAAACTTTCCTAACATACCTATGTGAGGTAGAAGTCAAAAGGAAAATTAAAAAGGTTGGGCAAGTTAAAGACGAAGTAAGTGAACATGAGCTACTGCAAGTAAAGCACATAAGGCAGAAAAATGCTTCTATAGCTAGTTAAAGATCAATGACTTTAGAAAGGACAGAAATAAATGTTAGCATTGGTTTAGAGATGGAAATCTCTTTGTTTGTACAGAGATATCAAATTTTGTAAGGGAAATTGAAACTTGATCTTCTTGAGAAAATAAAAGAGAGAGAAAACTCAGAGCTCCATAGCTAAAATAGTACTTTAAGCTCTAAGTAAAATGTTCTTTTATAAGATTTTTATTAAATAATAGAACAACGAAATAATTGTTCCAAAAAAGTAGCCCATCATGAAAATTCTTTATTTAACGTTGCATCTTCCTTTTACTATGTGTAGTTGTAGTTTTCACAGTGTGAGTATAAACCTGATCCAGGTACATTTATATAGTTAATCATAATGTTGCTTGTCTGTCGCAAAACATTGTCCGGCTCCATGCTAGAGAATTGAAACTAGGTTCAAAACTTATACTTTCGATCTAGTTCCGCCAGCATGATAAAAATGTTTGGACACATTGACAAGCCATAACACTTTTATCATTAGGCTTATAGCTGTTTAGACATTTGGTTACTTTCCAATCTGAGATCGAGCGAAGCGAGTCCGAAGTGAAGGGTCCTAGGCACCCCGTACCTGTTGGTTTTAGTAACTCACCATTTTTATATTTTGTGTTTAAAATATTACAAAATACATTCGTTTGGTAATGTTATTTTCGTTAACATTACAAACGAGCAATTACAGTTTAAGTGTCTTGGTAAGACTTTTAAGAGAAACAATCCAGCGATTCCACTCTGGCTTCTGTGACGATTTTACTTTTGCAAAACCAGGAACACAGAAAAATAAAATTTTATTTATAACAGATATAAAAGCTTTTCGTCAATGTCTGTACAGGCGGAAAAGAGTTTATATCCCTACTCCACACCTCAGTTGCAAAAAATTCTTAACATCCGTAGGATGTGCTTTTAAATTTTTGTACCTCTAAACCTTTACAAGGTTTTAAGTGCGAAGGAAACCCAGTAAAGTATTAAAACTTTAAGAGTAGTTGAGAGAAATACAAGAAAAAAACTTATTTAGATATTTAACACGTTCAAGCAAGACTACAAATAGTTTCAAAAGGGTTTCCCAACAAAAAAACTTTTTTCCAGAGGTATTTCTGTTTTGGGGTTCCAGAAACTGCAATAATAAGATAGATGGTTTTAGGGTTTCTAAGGTCCAAATAGAAAATTGTATCGGTTAGGTTTGTAAAATTACATTTTAAAACTAGAATAGAATTCAAAGAAGGACCAATACCGAGTCGAATTGATGCTTATTTAACAAGATTTAGGTTAGTTCTAATACTTAAACTTATTTCTCTCCAAACAAGTTCTCACAGTAAAGTCAAGATTTTTGGGTAACCGGTGTATCCTCAAGTTTTATCATTTATTTTATATGAGTACCATATTGTTATTGTTGTTTTTCAACAAACTAAGTTGTACATTTTTAATTAAAATTAATAGTTTTTAATGACTGGGGCTGACACATATTCTATAACTTTTTCATTATAAATTTGTTATAAAAAAAGTTTATTGTTTAAAAGTTACTATCTAAAAAATCTGTTCCACTCTGCAGAAGCTATCTGAGCAAGAAAAAAAAATAAAAAGAACTGTTCTAGAGGGGGTAGTTTCCTGAGGGACTTACACCGGGGACTTTTCCCCTTTAGTTTTTAACGACTTAGTAATTTATACAAAGTTTAGCCTAACCCTAACTTAACTCACCGCTTTGAGATTCTTTTGCCAGTTTTTTTTCATTCGTGAGAAAAGTTTTACGAAGAAAAATTCAGTAAAAATTGTTTTGGATTATAAAAAAAAAATATATTTGTGCTTTTGTGTATATTGTGGTCTAACATACAAATATGAAAAGTGAAGTTGGTAGGTTGTGAAAACTCTGATAATTTAACAATAGACAAACCCGCATAACACATGTTTTCCCATGACGTCATCAAGTGAAGAATGAATAAAACGATGGTAACTCGATCTAATAGATTTATGAGACTTGTCTCTTGCCATTCCATTTTTTTAATCCTACTTTTTGTCTTTGTAATACCCTTTCTACTTAGCTCAACTATGATAAAAAAATTGGAGTCTTGGAGGGGGAAAGTGGAAGGAGAAAGATTTTTTGAAGAGGGCCTCCCCGATCAAGAATATATATACGCATGTATGTATGCACGATATTTTTGCGTCCAAGACGTTTCTATGGGATACGATAACTTTCAAAAGCTTTCTTAGATCAAAATGAAACTTGGTACGAAAATCAAACTTGTTAATGTCCCGAACCCTATTGATTATTAAATATGTTTGTCACCATCAACCCACAAAAATGACCCAACAAACATTTCAAAAAATCACTAATCTCCATATAGTATTTAGATTGGGTTGAAATTTGTTACAAGGCCTATTGTTATTGTCTTCACCAGTGTTCCATCCTAGCATGTTGATCATTTATGGTAAATCTTATATGAAATAACTTGTTGTTAGTTTATTGCGCGTGTGTTCAGTAAAATTAAACCTTCAGCATAGTAATTCACATACTAATGACCGGTTACCATAACATCTAATTTAATACCACCGACTGAATTTGACCGGTATTCCCGCTTGGAACAGGGAACAACAGCCAGTTACCAGTAATAGATTTTTATAATGCACCCTTATTGATTTTCTTAAAAAAGCTTTTCATTTCCATTTGGAAACACAAAGCAGCCACTAATATTCATGAATTCACTCCCAAGAGCATTGTTACTAAAATCGTTATTCAAGCACATTACTCGAGTTTAAGTAGGACTTATTCCTTTGTCTCAAATTTCAAACACATTTCAAGTGCTTCTTAACATGCATAGCTTATCTGCAAGACAAAACATGAAGACAGAGTAGATAAATAGAGAAACAGTTGCTAGTACAGAATGTAATGATACCTTTTATATTGCATTACATAAAAGGGCTGAGAGAAGTCAAACGACCACGCCAGTAATCCTCTTAGAAGACATTTGATATGACTTATTTTCACGCTCGTTTTACTTTGTTTAGAGAATCAGTAACATGAATAAACAATTATTCGCGGTTCAAAGAGATAGTTGTAAGGTTGGCAATACCAATGGGAAAACAAAAGAGTGATCAAAATTGTTTTTCATCATGGGATTAGCTAGGGAGCCGATATATATTATTTTTTTATTTATTGCTTGTTAATTTAAGATATCCAAGGACATACTAGATATCCGAGGACATACTAGAAATCCAAAGTCATACTAGACATCAACGGATATAATGGATATCTGAGGACATACTAAATATCCGTGGAAACACTCACGGACATACTAGATATCCGACGACAAACACTAATATCCCGTGGAAACACTCACGGACACTAGATATCCCTGGAAACACTCACGGACATACTAGATATCCGAGGAATACTAAATATCCGTGGAAACACTCACGACATACTAGATATCCGACGACAAACTAGATATCCGTGGAAACACTCACGGACATACTAGATATCCGAGGACAAACTAGATATCCGTGGAAACCTCACGGACATACTAGATATTCCCTGGAAACACTCACGGACATACTAGATATCCGGAACACTCACGGACATACTAGATATCCGAGGACAATAACTAGATATCCGTGGAAACACTCACGGATCATACTAAAATCCGACACAAACGATATCCGTGGAAACACTCACGAATACTAGATATCCCTGGAAAACACTCACGGACATACTAGATATCCGACGGAATACTTTCCGTGGACTCGGAAATACCTGAATCGACATACTAGATATCCTGGAAACATCACGGACATACTATATCCCTGGAAACACTCACGGACAACTAGATATCCCTGGAAACACTCACGGACATACTAGATATCCCTGGAAACACTCACGGACATACTAGATATCCGAGGAACTCACGGACATACTAGATATCCCTGGAAACCTCACGGACATACTAGATATCCGAAACACTCAGACATACACCCTGACACTCACGGACATACAGATATCCCTGGAACACACTCACGGACATACTAGATATCCCTGGAACACTCACGACACTAATATCCCTGGAAACACTCACGACATACTAGATATCCGAGACAACTAAATATCCGTGGAAACACTCACGGACAACAGATATCGAACCAAACTAGATATCCTGGAAAACACTCACGGACATACATCCCTGAAACCTCACGGACATACTAGATATCCCTGGAAACACTCACGGACATACTAGATATCCTGGAAGGACTAGATATCCGAGACTAAAATATCCGTGGAAACACTCACGACAGACTAGAATATCCGAGGACAAACAGATACCGTGAAAACAACCCGGACATACTAGATATCCCTGGAAACAGCTCACGGACATACTGAGCTGTATTCCTCAATCTTCTTCCAGTCTAAAACTTAGTAAAGCAATTGCTGCTCCTACAAAATTCTTACCGTTGTCGATTAAAATCATAGTTGGTGTTCCTCTGCGAGCAACAAACCTACGTAGTGCTTGAAGACATCATTCAATAGATAGACTTGTCACCAACTCAAAACATGGACTGCTCTTACTGACGAAAGGCCTTTTTTTGCACGACATTGAGCGCACTTATTACAACATTGCAAGGGCGTTGAACATTAAATACATCAAGATTAAAGGCGTACTTCTCACAACAGTAAAGGGCGCAAGGTCTTAAATACAAAGATCTAGGGGCGTACTTCTCTTAACAGGGGGTCTTAAAATATGAATGTAACGCAAAAACTTACGCAATATTTACTCTAATTTTTTTTAATGAGGACCGAGGGCGCACTAGGCATTTGCCTGGTTACCCGATAGGCCAGTCTGGGCCACCATATACCTACGGTAGTGGGCGAGAAAAAGTAAAAAAATGTATTATAAGAGGGTTTTTTGCGTAATTTTCATAAGTGAAATGTTTCACCATACAGAGAGAAATTAATTTATGCACGATGACATGCACGATTGTAACACGATGCAACAGCGTCCTGTGTGTGCACAAGTGCCGTAGTCAGGGACATTTTAACACCATATAAAACTTAAACCGCGAAACTTCTCGAACTGTTATTCATATTACTTCGCTAGGTATTTTCTTAAGCCATTTGATCCCCTCGTCTCCGCCGTCTTACCCTTTCAAGCTGATCGTGGCGATTCTAAACACAGCGACCGATAGTATAGGTTATAGATAGAGTTGTCAGTGTCACTAGTATGCCTATGAGACCTTGGTGTAGTGAATTTGCGTGACTATTAAACTCTAAAGGATATCGTATAGTAACTTGTGAAATAGCTACTGTGAGAAGAAAGGTTTTTGGCGAAAATAATACTAGCATCAATTTGCAAATAATGATAGTATTATTATTTTCATTTGGCGAAAATCAAATACATTATATCTAATCAACATATTTATTAATTATTTCAAAAAATACAAGAAGTATTCATAATCTCGCATTGAAACAAACTTATCAATAATGATGGTATCCACCGTATCCGTGGTAAGTGGCAGGGTATTGAACTGCAGGTGCATAGTGTACTCCAGTGACTACTTGTGTTACAGGGACGACTGGAGCGACTGGAGCGGGTGGTGCAGAGAGGACGAGATCGTGCACTGGGTAGAGTTGATATGGAATAGGGTAGTGAGCAGTAGCAGGGTATAATGAGGATGAAACTGGTGTGTAGGAGCGAATCTCTTCTCTTTTATATGAGAGAAATCTGAAAGTAAAATTAAAAATTTAAATATTAAATATTTATATAGGCTATGTGAATTTTGTCAAGTATTAATCTACACGATCAATAATAGATTCTTGATTATGGATCTATTTTCAATCGTAATTTAAGCAGGCTTCAAATGCAAATTTAATTTTTGCTTCCAAGATTTATTTATTTATTTACACATACATACAAAAGAATGATCATATGATTAACATCATGTTACAAAACAAAGAGTTGTACTCGACACAAACGGCCTGAAATGGAAACCACTGTGAACCTCTTATAATCGCCCACCGATAATGTAGGTCAAATTTAGTCAGGAACAAACCATACCGTGCTAAAAAAGTTTTTACAAACTTTTTGTAAAAACTTTCGGTCATATTTGTACAGTTGACATAGTTATAGGATTTATACATTAAAGAATTGAGTCAACAATATAAAAATATAAAAAGTCTAATTATAATTGTCACTTTAGGGAGCATCTTTTAGAGAGCGAAACTTACCATGGAATAAAAATGACACAGTTATTAAACAGTTAGTTGTATGCGACTTATTGCAATGATATACTCCCAAGATGATGAAACAAATATTCCTACGATGATAACATATTCCTATAATTTGATGATGTAATATTTAAAGTAAATAACTATTTTGAATTGTTCTGAATTATTGTTTCGGCTAAGATCATGAAGCATCATCCATAAAATCTCTAACATAAGAACCTAATCGCAGGGAATTTAGGTTTCTTATTGAGAATGTAGTCTCCAACAGAATATTTAGCAAGGTACTTAGTAAACTAATCATTAAGTTTCAGTAAGTCATAAGAAAGTTAATTATAGGATGGACTTATTAGACATCTAATAAATGTGTTAATCTATAAGCAGTAACAAATATTTGTTTTTTAATGAAATTTACTATCGTATTATCGTATTTAAGCCACATATGCATCGATATGACCATTCTAAAAGTTTAATAGGTCAAATACACATTATAGAGGAGGCAAGAAAACTCTTATACCATAAGCAAAACAAAGGTACAGAGCATAGTGTTAATCTATAAACAATAACAATTGTTACCATAAACTATAATAATTATATTATAATTCAATACTATCTTTAACTCACATGAGACGACATAACCGTTCACAAACCACATATTACGGATCAATGATATGATATGCAAAATAAAAAGCATAGAGGAAGCGAGCAAACTCTTAAGCCATAAATAAAACAGAAAAAATTCATGAAAAATTGTCCCTCCTTTATGGTTTGGACATTAATTTAAGTCAAAGTTCCGATAAGATTGTGATAGAAGTTGTAAATAATTTTTACTTATCCTAATACTCTTTAAATATGTCAATGGAATAACTTTAAGCATGCTACAAATTATATTGGGCTTCGCCTAACATATGAATTAACCCAAATTTTGGAAAAAAAAAACAATTATAGAGATCCTTACCCTGGCCACAGACCATAGCTACAAGGCAGCAGAATACAACGAATTTCATCATTTTGGTGGATGTTGTTTGATCAGAAGCAAGATTGAACTGTGTAGACCAGCCTTATGTTTTCAGTTTATTTATACCCCAGCTTCGTGCCATTTATTCACTAATGTAGTGTTCTTAATTAACATTTAATATATATCAACAAATGTATTTCAAAATGACGATGAAAAAGAAAAGGAATACCCATAAATATATAATTAATATGTTTACTTCTTTCGCTAACTACCGTAGATATGGGAAAGTTTTAAAATATCCAAACTCGAAATTTTACAATAATTATTACCATTATTATTAGAGTGAATGTATTAGGTGAAAGTGTGTGTGCGAATAAGTCACTCATAATTCATGCTCTTTACCAACTAGCGTCAGTATAGCAGTACTGTGTTCACCCAAAATATCCGATTTCGATATTAGACTAAATAAAATAAGACTCGCANCAACTCGACCATACTAAGATATTCCCTGGAAAACACTCACTGACATACTAGATTCCTGGAAAACAGGTGCACGGACATACTAGATATCCCGAGGAACATACTAAATATCACGTTTGGGAAACACTCACGGACATACTAGATACGAGACAGAACTTAGATATATAATACAGTAGGACACTCACGGAACGATATCTAGATATCCCTTGGAAACACTCACGGCATCCTAAATTCCGAGGCCTCTTATCCGTGGAACCCTCCGTCTGATTACCGAGGACTAAACTAGAATATCCGTGGAAACACTCACGGACATACTAGATTATCCCTGGAATCACTCACGGACATACTAGATTATCCGAGAGACATAACTAGAATAATGCCGGGTAGAAACACTCACGGACATACTAAGATATCCAGAGGAACATACCTAGATATCCGTGGAAACATTCACGGACATACTAGATATCCGAGGTCATACTAGATATCCGTGGACATACTAGATATCCGAGGACATACTAGATATCTGAGGACATACTAGATATCTGCGGACATATTAATTAAAAATATTCCAAAACATAAATTATAATTAAAGAATAGACCACGGATAATAAATCAATAATTTCTGAATACGATTCACCTATCATACAGACGAATAAGATCGAGCGAATTTTCTTTGAAATGATTGGTTCCTTGATTACCAATCAAAGTTTCGCAAATCGTATTTTTTGTTGTTGGGAACCCTTGTACCAGATATTGGTCATAGTCTAAGGTTCGTCTCCTGCCATGACGCCTGTCCTATTAGCGAATTCGCTAATAATAATTATTAATTACTGAAATTAACAACACAAGCGTATAACCACAAAATCCGGTTGTTACTCAACAAAGTAGAAATAAATGCGACATCACGAACTACTTGTGGTTATTCTCTTAGCACATTCTATAGACACAGTTTGTTGTAATAATAAATGTTGTGATAAGCAGTGATAAGTTATCTAGTCTGTCAACGACATGACCTAAATTCACTTTTTATTAAAAATTAGTTATGGCAGATAATTATTTTCATTAAAATGCTTAAAATGAGTTTAAAATTTGAAAATGTAAGACTGATTTGACTGAAATCATAGAAATATTATTATTAGAGAAGCCTTCTCGGTTGAATTTTGAAACTTCGAAAAAATAACCTAAAAACAACTTTAATTAAAAATATAATGGAACAAACAGTAAAAAATCACAGTAATTTACATTCACCCTGTTTAAACGCCTTTTAATGTTTAAAAACTTTGTTGATGATTTAAAGCTTGACTTAATGACGTCATAAAGCTTCGACAAGACAATAGACTTCGTAACCTTACCCAAATGTCAAGTTTCGTTTCGATTCAAGAAAGGCTTCGAAACTCCTGCATGTCTGTTGCATACTGCACATACATTTCATACTAAAACATGTATGTATGAATGTATGTGTGTGTAAACTTGGTTAAAATGTATATTTATCTAATAAGAAAACCAAATAAAGTCTATTACCCACTTTCGTCATTCCAACAACTTCATAAGCGTTATTTTCTGTTGAAAAATCACTAATAGTCAACCTTGTTATAATACCCTCGATTTCCGTATCCGTGTTTGAAAAATTACATCTAAGGATTAAACTACAAAAGGTTGCATAATGTTTCCTTTCATGATATAAGTTTCATTCCGTGGTCTATTTTCGTCTGTCCGATGTACTTAAATATAGAGTTACATATGAACGTATTGAATAGTGGGAATTATTCGGACCTTTCTCAATATATTATGGACTAGATGTAATAGATACGACTTAGATTTGTTCTGAATATAATAATAAGGTAACTAGACCACCAAGTAATCAGAAAATAGAACGTTTTCTACACACTTAAGGCAGTAGCTAGAAAGAAACAATCCTAAAATATAGAGCCGTAAAATAGATGTTTATACACCATTTCAAATTAAAGTTTTTATGACTGAGGTTAAGTTGGTATCGTCAGAAATCTCCACCTCCCTAAGATCTCTAAATGCTATCCCCCTAAGATGTAAATGTAATCCCCCTAAGATGTAAATGCAATTTTTCTAAGATGTGAAAAAATATTTCATCAAGTTTAATTACTTTGAGCATATTAGATGGGCTCACCTGAGCTTTTTCCCTTAGAGTGAATTTCGCATGGCCCTAAAACGGGCATTATTTAATATTTGACAAGCTCTGAGTCCAATACTTTGATTTTGTCAAATACAGAGACAAATACTTTGACTTTGTCAAATACACAGACAAATACTTTGACTTCGTTAAATACAAAGACAAATACTTTGACTTGGACAAATACACAGACAAATACTTTGATTTTGTCAAATACACAGACAAATACTTTGATTTTGTCAAATACAAAGACAAATACTTAGACTTTATCAAATACAGAGACAAATACTTTGACTTTGTCAAATACACAGACAAATACTTTGACTTCGACTATACTTTGTCAAATAATTCGTTAAAAGAGAGTGATTGCCAAATTAGGTAAAGCGAATTCATTCCTGTTTATTTCAAAATAAAACCTTAAATCAATTAGGTCGTGGTTTAAACCTGCATCTGCAGTAGTCAGGAAGCAGAAACATAATTAAGCTTCATTAGTAAAACTTGCAGGTAAAAATTGGGAAACGTATCTTTCATACCTGATGTTTTGACCTAAAAACCCTTCTACTTTTCCAATCATGTTTTTACCTCTTGTCTGGTAGAGCGTGAAGGCAGTAAAGGGACGTGGAGGCGGCAGCTGGAGGCGGTAGTTAGTAAAGTCATACAGTTAATACCTTCTACGTGATTCACATTCATCTTCCTAGCGAGCAAATTTATCAAACATTTTTCATTTTTAAAACATTCTTTTATTTTGCACATTTTTAAGTATGTGAGATACATATTTTACTGTACTATACCATAAATAATACCAGATAGCACAAGAACACAACTTCTAGAATATGTTATTACGCTGTACTCTTAGCCAGAGTATTAAAGACGTTCGATGGAGGATTTCGAGGAAACCACTTCACCTAAACTCATTTTATTTACCACCAATTCCAGGGAACTCATAATCTTCCACCATGACGCCTATCCCATTAGCGAATTTTATTCCCAAAGGAAATTCGCTAAAAAGCACAAACAGAATAAATAATGAAAAAGACAAGTCACTTGACAGATATTAAAGCGTGAATATTAACAACAGTGGGGATGCTGACAAAGCGCTTTGAACCCAGCTAAATGAAGAACCTCAAAGAAGGCTAAAGGGGAAACCCTGTAGAACGTCTCAGATTGTACATTTTACAGAAGATTTTATGGAGTGTTATAAAGAATGATGAGAACAAAGAAAGCGGTAAAAGTCAAAATATTTGACAAAGTCAAAGTAATTGTCTCTGTAATTGAAAGTCAAAGTATTTGTCTGTGTATTTGACAAAGTCAAAGTACTTGTCTCTGTATTTGACAAAGTTAAAGTAATTGTCTGTGTATTCAACAAAGTCAAAGTATTTGTCTGTGTATTTGTCAAAGTTAAAGTAATTGTCTCTGTATTTGACAAAGTCAAATTATTTGTCTGTGTATTTGACAAAGTGAAAGTATTTGACAAAGTCAAAGTATATCATTCGATACTACCGAGTTTTTGCAAAACATGAATAGTGGCACAATATAATTGTGCGAGAGACACCTAGGAAATGTAACAAGCAAAATTCAATGCTACATCTGGGAACTGTTCCATCATTCGACATTCGTCATCATTGATGGCTCGACATAATGTCATGTCTCACTCTGTTTCGTTACGTCTAACTCATCAGGGCGCCGACAGAGCCTGAACTCACTCTGACCTTCAATTAATTCCGAAGAATATCAATGTGAAGTACTTACAGAGACGAGCGGTGCTCTCTTACTGCTATCATGCATGGCAAGCAATATAAAGCGCTTTGAACCCAGCTAGATAAAGAACCTCATAGAAGGTTAAAGGGGAAACCCTGTAGATCGTCTCAGATTGTACATTTTACAGAAGCTTTTACGGAGTGTTATAAAGAATGATGAGAACATAAGAAAGCGGTAAAAGTCAAAATATTTGACAAAGTCAAAGTAATTGTCTCTGTAATTGACAAAGTCAAAGTATTTGTCTGTGTATTTGACAAAGTCAAAGTATTTGTCTGTGTATTTGTCAAAGTCAAAGTAATTGTCTCTGTATTTGACAAAGTCATATTATTTGTCTCTGTATTTGACAAAGTTAAAGTATTTGTCTTTGTACTTGGAAAATCGGAAAATTAAAGTATTGGACTCAGAGTTTTCCAAATATTAAATAATACCTGTTTAAAGGGCATAAGGGATTCACTCTAAGGGAAAAAAACTCAGGTGAGCCCATCAACGATGCTCAAAGTAATTAAAGTTGATGAAGTATTTTTACAACATAAAATTTTTTTTTTTGTAAGAATTTGATTTTTGTAAGACTTTTACCATGTTGCCTACTAGTGGCCCTATGGCTGTCTAGTTTTACATGTAAATCTTTTGTAAAATAAAATAAATAAATAATAATACTCATAAAACAAAGAGGTTAACACGGGCTACAAAGCCCAGGTTTTTTGAATAATACATTTGAAGACTCCCTTATATCGTGGCAGTATGCCACATTATATTTACTAGGAATACGACGAACTGATAAAGGACAACAACCATGTAGCCGCGAAGCAGCCACAGATAAGCGCGGGTGCCGCAGCGGCCCACAGCGCCGACACTACGTAGCGGCCATGAGGCCGAAGTCCACTTGTTAATATCCGCTTAATGCCTGGAAGTAGCCTTTCCTACACCAATAATAATGGAAAGCAACTTTAGAATTATTTTCAGTTTTTAGAAAGGAAAATGCATAAATTGGTATACAACACAATGCAGCCAACCTCATTTTATGTAAAACACAGTGTTATGTCACAAAGTGACCACTCTTACCAACTGTTGAATGCATTGGTCAGTCTTCAGGATAGCCAGGTGTAACAACTTTCACTTACTATTGTATTCGCGTTTATATACTTCGAAAAGTGTTTTATAACAAAAGTTCTTTTGAAATGATTCTGCTTAACATAATATGCTGATATATTTATGAGGATAAACTAAATAGTAGGCCCTCAAAATAATAATTATTCCCTAAAAATTATTCGGTCCCAAAAATTAAATAATTGACCCCTTTATCTACTTATATTAATCTTCTACCTAAGTTAAATTAGGATGAGAGATTTATTACTTTCTTACAGATCAATTTTAATTGAATTGTTAAATTTATGTTACTTTGTATTTTATAGGAAAACTTATATAAGACACTATTTATATAGTAGTATATGGTATCGTCTTTGACAATGAGTACAGTATAGTATAGGATAGTATGAGTACAGTATGGTATACATTTTTTACACATGTACTACTATGTATGGTTAATTTTATTGTGAGAATTATTTCCGGTGTTATTGATTGACATATATAACATAATATAAACAAATTACGTATTTTGACTACTAAATTTGAAATTTCGCTTATAACGTGGCAGTGCGCTACTTGTATAAACTAATAATACGACGAACTGATATAGGGCAACAAGATTGTGATCTATGTGCCCCCCCGCGTCGGCGCCACGTAGCGTCCAAAGTGCTGATTAGGTTATATGTAATAAGATACTTCTCTTTCTTGGCAATTTTTCTTAATTTTCAAACCACTAGATATAGATAAAACCAACTCGATTTCTTGGTTAGGTTTCACCACTCTAGAACGATGATGAATCATTTGTTTAACTGATTAGTAAACTCAGGATTTGACTGTAACAGAGGTAAGAGGGGGCACTGCCTCTATTCATCCCGCCTGGATAAGCGTCTGCTGAGTCATGATTCTAATAGTCGATGGTATTACTTGATATCTCATTATACAATTAACATTTTGTCGCAATTGTGACCTTTTCCTGATTTCCACGATTTTTCTTATTTAAAGGTTAGTGGTATTTTATACAGCGTTATGTAAAATGAGGTAAAAGTACCCAGGGGTGCTGATTAGATTATATATAATACGATACTTCGATAAAAATTCAATAACTTAGATAATAGATACTAGATACTTATATATAATAGATACTTATATATAATAGATACTATATATAATAGATACTTAGATATAATAGATAGAAGATACTTCTCTAGACGTCATAAAAATTACCCTACAAAATTGTTGCTGGTTTAAAATACAAACATTTTTAGTTTACCACATTAATAGCGTAGTACACAGGAAAAGTATAGTGCCTACACCTTAGAATAATACCACATATAGAAGGAGCACTACTGATAACACGAAAGGCGGTTCACTGGTGGACCTAAGTAATGCTGCCACCCTAACAATATACAATTTTCTAAAAAAAAAGTTAGCACTACTTCCGGTTGCTGAATTATTATGTTCTATTATTCATTAATGATTGATTATTGATAAAATACTAATATAAATATCGGTGCATTGCAATATTTAAAGCATTTTAAATGGTAGTTTAACGTATTTATTAAAATTATATTAAAAGTAGTATTCGTCAACTAAATGTAGATTCTTGTATTCCGCCACCCTTTTGCCATCTAAGACCGGTTTTATTAAATACTCAGCAGGTGTTTTAAGTTATTATATTTGTTCTTTACGATCTTTCTTCATTTATAGATATTTATGACACATATTTAAAATAACACATATTAAAAATATGTTTTGTTGTCAGGTTGGCAGCATTACTTAAGTACACCAGTCAACCGGCTTTTGTGTTATCAGTGAAATTACATTGTGTTTACGGTCCTGTGCTCCTTCTATATATAGTATTATTCTAAGGCCTACACTTAAAATAACCAAATCGAAATTTCAACTGAATAATCCGTTTCAGGCATAGAAATATAATACTAGAGGAGGTATAGCATATCTTAATACATTGACAGACCTGAAACATCTTTTTGGGGCCCTCAGGGGCTCTTTGTAACCTCATTGAAACCTCCTTCAAAAGTGAGTTAAAGTTATAATAAATCATTTGTTTTTGGCTTCCCAGACATTATCTGTGTTTTAATATGTTTTTTAAACGTTCTTTAATATATGTTACTGTAATATGTTCTCTTTAATTGATTATATTGAAAGTCGAAGTATTGTCAGATTATTTTATCGATGTTTCAAAATTCAACCAATTTGGCCTCTCTAGTAAAAATATCTCAATGGTTTCAGCTGTCACGATAGAAAGTGGAAGTTTTGGTTCAAAAATAAATCTTAGGTTCAAGTTGCGCTATTAGAAAAATATTTTATTATGTCGTTAATGACTTGGCACAAATTTCAAAAAAATACAAAAAGCTGATAACCGCATAAGTTATTATTTTATCGGATGGCTGTTTTAATTTTCTTCATTTATACCGAATGTGTATTGGAAATGTATTGTGTAAAAAACAATAAAAGGAAAAATCTCTCTTTTTTAGATTTCAGAAGTACAATTAGTACTAGAATATTAATATAAAAGAAAATCGTTAACATGACAATTGTTACACCAGAAATTTGTTATAAATTAATTTAGAATATTAATAAATAAACAAAATCTAAATTAGAGTACAGACATATCAAGAAGAGTTTAATTTAGCTTAGAATCGATGTTGATTTCAAATTCTCGATGCCGCTCTTATTGCAGGTGAAGAGGTTTCCCTCTAATTTTCAAATTATAGCTTTTAAGTAAAATTGAATCACAACTCCACCTCATCAAAGGGAGCTTAAATTATGCTTGAAATTGTAATAGCAAATAGATGAAAACTAAGTACTCAGAGCTTAATTAAAGCATCTGTTTAACATTAGTTAATTAAACCAAGGAATTGACAAATATCCCAAACTATGATAATGTATGTCGAATAATAGCAAGCTCCCAAAATAAGATAATGTATGTCGAATAATAACAAGCTCCCAAACTAAGATAATATATGTCGAAAACTAAGGTAATGTATGTCGAATAAGAGCAAGCTCCCAAACTAAGATAATGTATGTCGAATAATAACAAGCTCCCCTAAGATAATGTATGTCGAATAATAACAAGCTCCCAAACTAAGATAATGTATGTCGAAAACTAAGATAATGTATGTCGAATAACAAGCTCCCAAACTAAGATAATGTATGTCGAATAATAACAAGCTCCCAAACTAAGATAATGTATGTCGAAAACTAAGGTAAGATAATGTATGTCGAATAATAACAATCTGAATTAATAAACGATACTTGCAATGGTTCTACCCGTTATTATTTATTAATAATAAAGAGTTACCCGACTTTTTAAAAAAAAATAAGCTAAAGACTAGTTCTGCATTAAGAACCCACGTCAGAATCTAATAATAATTTGCCTCCATATTGGCTGTTATTTTAAAATTATCTGTCACTTAGATAACTTTAGGCATGTTATATATTATTTTATACTTTGCAAGAGATTTAAAGCGATATGCAACTTGCTTTTTCGCTTATTTTTAAACGGTCCGCTATTTAACCGTCATTTTACAAATATTGGTCGCACTATAACCAAAAACTATACAGCTCTCAATACTAATTATTACTAAGTTTATACCAAATTTTATTGAAATTGGTTAATGTTTACGACAATAAAAACATGCCGTCCCAAACTTCGAAAATAAAAGGACCCACTTCATTATCAGTGAGTCCCTCTCTTTAAAGAAAATATTGATAACAAAGCTTACTTTGTACATACAAAAAAATCGGGTACGGTGTACCTCGGAACTTTTCCTCGTTACATCGGATTCGCTACGCTCATCCTCCCTGATCGGACTCGCTTCGCTCGTCCGCAGAAATACAGTTCGCCATATTTATACTGCAACATGCCTTTGGACTCGCTTCGCTAGTCTTCAGATAGTAAATGATCATTTCAGGAGTCACCCATTCAGGCACTGACTACGCTCGAAGCTGCTTAACTTTAATGATCCACCAAAACTCATGTATATACTTGTATTAAAACGAAACTTAGTGTACTTATTTATTGTGTAAAGATATACACTTGTACCAAATTTCAACTTAATAAGATTATTTTCCGATTTTTTATATTTTTTTTTAAAAAACGTATACAAGTCATTCGATAAAAATTGAACTAATGCTGAGTCATTATTGCGGGTTAATGACGTCATAAAAAAAAAATTTTCCTAATAGCACAACTGCAGCTTTAGACTGATACTTGTAAAACGATTTAACTCTCTGGCATAAATATACTGGAAGCTACGATGATAACAGACACACACTCACACATTTACACACACACATACAGACAACGGTTTCGGATTTTTTATCAAACACAATACTTTTCCCATATACCTACGGTATAAATGAGTAAAAGTAAAAAGAAATTCGTCTTAATCTTATTTATATCTCTAATTTAACTTTTTATTTGTTGTAGGTAACTTTATATAAGTGTAGGTCAGCGTTATATGTTTGTGTGCGCTCCATCTGTAGCTTACACGCTCTGTAGCTTAACTATAGAGCGAGTTTACTCCTGAGTTCTAGCCCTTCAAGGCAAAGGGCTCCGGTCTCAGGTGCAACATGATATCTAATAATTTAAGACTTTCCCCCTAAACAAACTCAGATGTCTTTGAAATATTTAGCTGGATGCTCTGCCTCTCGGTCCTTTCAATATCTAACAAAGACGATGTCCTGTAATCTATTATTAAAACTAACTTTTGTTGAAACTGTTCTAATGGAGAGGGAAACAAAGAAATTACATGAATAATCTGATAAGATCACTGATAAGTTGATAAGATCACTGATAAGTTGATAAAATCACTGATAAGTTGATAAGATCACTGATAAGTTGATAAAATCACTGATAAGTTGATAAAATACTGATAAGTTGATAAGTCGATAAGTGATAAAATCATAATAAGTTGATAAGATCACTGATAAGTTGATAAGATCACTGTAAGTTGATAGATCACTGTTGATAAGATTGATAAGATCACTGATGATAAGATCATGATATTATTACTCAACAAGAATGAAATTATTAAAATGCATTATAATTTTTGCCAGATAATCCTTTGTAGGCTTTAATACTACAAAAAAATCGAATAGATAAATAAATAGTCTTCCCACTAAATAGTAGGTAAATAAATTTAACAAAAAATACAAAAAGTCTAACATAAAGCTAAAGAAAAAATACGAAACAATAACAAAAAAAATTAAATTTAAATACGGGCCTTCGGCCCGTAGCCGCTACGCGGCCTCGGCGCTTCGCGCCTCGTCCGCTTCGCGGCCACATTGTTGTTGTTTTGTATTAATGTATGGTTTCACTATCGTTTCTTGTTACATGGCATTTTGCCAACGTATTTAGCGAATTTTCACAGACTCGTTCACAGGCCCGCTTCGCGGGCCTGAGAGGCTTTCTCACAAATTTGATTTTGTGAGGAAAAAATCCACACGTTGCAACTGTTAAAGTAACCTTGTATAAAGGGTAAGAACAGATTTAGTTTCATCTTTCATCAGCTTTAGTTATCGTCCACTATACAAAAGGGTAAAACTCTAACTTACGTTTATGATTGTTTATAGAATTTAAAGAAAATGTCAAATTTTGTTTTGTAAACAAATTGTTTATTTGAGTAAATCTTAAGATTGAAAAAAATTTATTCATGATTATTCAAAATAAAAATACCGTTTGCGTCACTTAGGATTGTCCGATTGAGCTGAAACTGGTCGCATTCGTTTTAGAATAACTTCGACCATATAAAGACTACTTCGATGTTCCTCTTTACGGGTCTTTAGCTTGGCGTGTTTCAGTGGAAGTCATTTTTGCCCTGTCTCTCTGGGACAGTAGGCTTACCATGATGGAGCAAGAGGTAGAGGTCTCTCTTTTATACTATACCCCCTCTAACACTACTGAACCCAACAGATATCGTACGAGTCTTTGACCTAGACGTATACATATATACAAGATTATATATATATGTATACTGATTGCGCCATTTGTGATGGTTCGATTGAGCTGAAATTGGTCTTAATCGATTCAGCTAGCCGTCTACCTAAATACTAGATACCTTGTTTTAAAGCCATTTTAAGTTTCAAAAAATTTTTTTTCATGACGTCATAACTTTGGTTGATGACGTCATATGTTTTTATAAACAATAGGCCTCGTAACCTCCTCAACATCTCGCGATTTGCAAAGTTTCGTTTCAATTTGAGAACCTTCGAGAGTTATCGTTCGCCATACGAAAGGGTAGAAACTCTTACATACATATATATATATATATATACATACATATATATATATATATTATATATATATATATAATATATATATATATATATATATATATATACATATATATATAACTTTTTTCGGACATATATTTTTGTTATCAGGAAGCCAAAAGGAACCGATTCCACTCACTCCCACCTCAACTTCCGTCATCGAACAACCTCATAAGCGTCATTTTCATTATGAAAATTCGCTAAAAAGTTTAAAAATTAAAATAAATAAATCGGCGAGAATAAAGAAACTTGTACCATTTCCTGGAGTGCTAAAAGCGATTGTTAGTTCTTATTTTTTGTTTTTAGTTACATTAAGTTTGTTGTATTTGGCTTTTCATAGCTGATGATGGCCGGATGCGGCAGAAAATTAACTCTCTAGTAAATTTATTAACATACTATTTAGTGGAGAGAATATTTATTTATCTATTCTTGGATCACTCCACAGAGTACTTGCGGAAAAAAATCGGGTACGGGGTACCTCAAAAATTATCCTCGAATTCACTACGCTCATCTTTGACTATTTTAGAATCGCTTCGCTCGTCCTCAGATAGTAAATACATTCGTTATAACCCCAGCATTCACCTATCCAGGCACTGACCTTGCTCAAAGCTGTTTAACTTTTATTATCACACACACACACATACAGACAGACAACTGTGTAAAAATCACTTAGGAGGCCATTGGAATTCGCTATAAGATTTTAATTTATACAAAAACAACGTACAACTCATTTATACGTACACTTATTTATACGTACAACTCATGCCCTTAGTATTTTAACTTTTATGCAACAATTAAATTAACAAACAAAATTAATTAAGTATTAATGTCTTATGAAACAAAATCATCTTCATTTAGAAAGCTGCGAATAGTTGCGTTAAAGAAAAAAAAAATTAAAATTTCTTGACAATGACGAAACTTCTATTCTGACTTGATGTAAGGTTTGTTATCAGCTTTGTTTAAATTAATTCTTATCAATACTTTTAATTAAATGTAGTTATATTGAATTATCTTGCATCAGTAAGTAGTAATTAATCAAAGACAACTTAACCAGTACTTAACTGCCTTTAAACATCCCTATAGTTTACTTAAACAACTCCAACACTCATTGGACTTAATATGGATATTGATGATTTAATTAAGGAAAACTTAATTCGCAAGGCAACTCTGAACTATGGCAATTTTCTAAAAACTGTTGAACTTAACTAGCATTTAGGTAGCAATTGTTAGACTTACTTACTTTAAGACTGTAATCCATTAAGAGAACAACATCTCGACAATAAGAGCGAAATCATCATTTACGGTTATAATGGGTTTTAGTTTCTACTTGGATCATAAATCTTATTATGTTTTGCTACATGATGTTTAATTATTAATCTTGTGACGTCACACAGCCTTATCTTTAAAATTTAATTTAATTTCCCAAACCCATTTTATTAAAATTACAGAAATTTGGTGTACGTTATAATTAAACCCAAAGAATGAGCAGATTTTTTTTAAAGAAAAGAACTAATTAAGGGTTTCTTAGCACTATATTTTAAAAAGAGCGATTTGTCTAAACAATTTTTTCAACACTTGTAGAAAATTTCAAGTCTCTAAGTTAAGGCCTGTATTCAAAGACATTTTCCTAACATTCTCCTTGTTCCTTAAGGAGAATGTTAGGAAAATGTTAGGAAGATGTCTTTGAATAAGGGCCTAAGTAAGTTTGCAAGGAAACTTGCAAACTGTTTATTTTGTTAAGCAATATAGGAAATACGAAAACACATTTTGGTACGACTATATGTGTTTTCCACAGTTATGAACCCAGATAAAATTAAAAACAACATTATATATACCTTCCTGTTTTTAAATATAGGCCGCAAAGCGGCCACAACTAGGAGTATCCAAGGCTTGAAGCCGTGGGGCGACAGAGGCAGTCGCAGCTTAGGGGAGCCGAGGTCACCCCGTTGGGCAGCAGAGAGGTGACTCAAACTTATTTCTCTTCGAACTACTACTCACAGTAACTTCAGTAAACTCAAGTAATATTAATTGATAAACGCTGATTTCGATCGAAAACATTGCTTTGATTTACATTACCTTATTTATACAGTAAGAAAAGTATTGTCTTTTCAAAAAAAAATCTGAAACCGAGATGTCACCTGAATTATCCATTACGGGTGTTTTGAGGCTTTCTGAGTAGTTTTCACAAAGTTATCTGTCTGTATGTGTGTGTCTGTATGTGTGTTTGTATGTGTGTGTCTGTATGTGTGTTTGTTGTGTGTGTCTGTATTGTGTTTGTATGTGTGTGTCTGTATGTTGTCTGTCTTTATGCTAGAGAGTTGAAACTTCAGTTTATTAGTTAAAACCCAGCATTAGTTCAATTTTTATCAAATGACTCGTGTAGGTTTTTTTTAAATAAATGTGAAAAATCAGAAATAATCCAATTGAGTTAAAACTCGTTACTAGTGTTTTCCGTAAGAAATAAGCAAATCAAGTCTCGTTTCAATGTATATCCATGAATTTTGTAGGATTGTAAAAATCGAAAGCACTCGAAAGCAGCATCGAGCGTGATCAGTGCTTGATAGGTGACCGCTGAGAAAAATGTGTGTGTGTGTGTGTGTGTGTGTGTGTGTGTGTGTGTGGTGTGTGTGTGTGTGTGTGTGTGTGTGTGTGTATATATATATATATATTATATATATATATAATATATATATATTATATATATCTGAGGACCAGCAAAGCGAGTCCAAAGACGTGTTGCAGTATGAATATAACGACTTGTATATTCTGAGGACGAGTGAAGCGAGACCAATGTAAGGAGGACGAGCGTAGCGAATCCGATATAATGAGGAAGAGGTCCGAGGTACCTCATACCCGATTTTTTTTTTCAATAATAGTAACTGCTACTTGTGCTGTTAGCTTTTTAAATGAAAAAGTCAAATCATTATTCGTTTTTTTAGTTGTTGTGTTGGTATGCGTCGTTGGTATGCGTGAATAAAAAACGTTAGTCACTCTAAGCAAAACAAAAAGCAAACTTTACAAGAATAGATAAGCGAGAGATAATGACAAGAAAAACAGACCAAGGGATAACGAGCTAAATAAAGTAAGAAGCGCCATCTTGAATCCCTTATAATGCCTTTTTCATATCACCATATTGAAAAACAGAACAAATCACACCTAAAAAACTAGATAATAGTCATGTAGGAGTAATGCTTAGCACGTCTATCACTAAAAAGATTGTCAGGGTTCGTTATCAGTTAAGGCATTTAGGTTTTTATTTAAGGAATATAATACAAACGTTTGAATACCAGGTCCAAACAATCATTCTAGGTTTTATTGAATTCGAATCATTCAGTTGAATCTAGGCTTAGATAACATCATCTTTTTGATGTCATATTCTGGAATCTCTATATTAACGATAAAGAGAGTATTAAAACTTTCCTTTGAAAGAGTTCGTTCTAACCTGATTATTAGAACTTTCCTTTAAGTTCAAATAGTATTCTAACCCTGATTATTACAACTTTCCTTTAAGTTCAAATAGTGTTCTAACCCTGATTATTAGAACTTTTCTTTAAGTTCAAATAGTGTTCTAACCCTGATAATTAGAACTTTCCTTAAGTTCAACTAAACCTGAAATTAGAATTTCCTTAATTCAAATAGGTTCCAACCCTGATTATTAGAACACAAAAATTAAAACAATAGATAACTTACGGCTAAGATCCATTGCATAAATTGTTCTGTCTGTCGAAGCTTTACTTACCTACACAAACAAACAAAATATTAGGCACTCATATAACCTAGAAACAATCGCAGCAAAGAAATGACACTGTAAACTGGTTTTAAGGTTCTGAAAATGAAATATTAGTCCATAAATTTGAGAGTACAAAATAGCCGAGGGGTCTAAGCCGCTTGGCTTTGATCCTCTCAGCTAATATGCAATGCCAGTTCAGACAGGGGTTCGAATCCCGGTCAGAACGCTATCCGCTTCACTTGCTTCGGCGGCACGTGGTGCGTCAATATTGTCCTAAATCTATTAGGAGTAATTAGGCCTAAAAGAAATGTGCTATTTATTAAGGTCTCAACAAGTGGTTTTAACAACTCTTCCTCTGCAATATAAGAGGAAATTTTCTTAACAAAAACATTAAGTAAACTACAATTATTTATTTTGTTTAATTAGTAAGTTTAGATAACCTAAGTTATTTATGCTTTATCTGTTTGCGCACCCATCTAATCCAGAGTTTAATCTAGTTATTAAAGTACTCCACTTCAAGTGCGGAACAAATCTACTTATTAGTAGAAAGTTAGTAGATAAGTAGATACTTGACCCTATTGGGTCAAGTAAACTGTTAAGCCCAACCTTTGACCTCAACCAGAAGCTGGGCAAGACTCAAGATTGCAAGCTTTATTATTAGTATAGTGTAAAATATTTTATCTACTCCTCGTATTGTAAGTCCTACTTACAGTCTTGTTATCTCACACTGTAAATGTACTTACTCCCTAGGGAGGAAAAGTGAAAGTGTTGTCACTTTACAGAATTTTTTAGTAACATTTTTAGCAATTTTAGGAAATTTTTAGGATTTTTTTCGGTGTTATGTTGGTACTATGGGTAGAATATACAATATACACACGCTAATGTTTAAATTACGAATATATAGTATTAAGCATTATTCTATTGACAGCTTACAATAAAATAATGTGACGATAGTGGCTTTATTCTCTCTTCATCAGAGTAATTGACATGGTAAGAATAAACTAAACAAACACAATAACAATTAAGGAGCTGAAGAATATATTAATAGTTGTTAGTATTAGTTCTCTAGTCGTAGATAAAATTTAATATGCAACAAGGGATGAAAGTTTTCAGCTCTCGTATTATCTCCTCGTCAAGCCTCGGGAGCCAAAATGTTAGTTAACTCCCTCGGCAAGCCTCGGAGCTAACTAGTTTATCTCCCTCGGCCTACCGGCCTTGTGAGCTAATGAAGTTTCCTCCTTCGGCGCTGCCTTAGGACGAAACTTTAACTTGAGCTGTAAAACTTACTTTCATCCCTTGTTGCATAAATAACTATTTTTGCGTTTAATAATTTTTCGACATTGTCGCTAAATCTTATTAACGGTTATTAATATAAATATTATATTCCGGGTACCACAACTGGACGAAAGAATGATTTGATTTTCGTACTACCTCTCTAGCATAAATACGCAGGGAGCTATGATAATAATAGACACACATACAGACAAACAACATAGTGAAAACCACTTGGTCTTGAAACACCTGAAACTGATAATTCAGGTGATACCCCGGTTTCGAATTTTTTCGCAAACACAATACTTTTCCTATATACATAAGGTATAAATGAGGAAAAGTAATAAACTAAATTAGGTTAATTTCCGAAGAATTCATTCTGCAGGAATAAGAAAAAACCGAAATTCAGCAAATAAATGTTTCTCGAGAAATCGTGATAAAAACGAAATTCAGGGAATAATCATGCGGGAAGAAATTTTTAAGAAAATAAAACCTAAGACGGGAAAAATGGATTTTAAGAAATAAAAAGAAAATAAATACTGACGTAACGAGAACGATACAAAACTTGATGGAAATGATTACTTTGTGTATCTAAGCATGTCTGAAATAATAATGACGGAGTAAATTCAAATATCATATAATATGAATTAAGACAACTTGAAACTTTTATTGAATAAAATACCTGTTTCTTTAAAACCCTTGCCACAAATCTTTCCGAGTATTTATACTTTTCCTCATTTGGGTAAATAAGAAAAATATTGTGTTTGCAAAAAAAACCGAAACCGGGATGAAACCAGAATTATCCGTTTCTGGCGTTTTGAAGACCTCATGAGTGGTTTTTGCAAAGTTGTCTGTCAGTAGGTGTTTTTTTAGAAATAAAATACAGCATGCTCCACCGAAGTACTACATGCTTTGTAATCAAATGTCTGTAGGTGTGTGTGTGTCTGTCATCATCGTAGCGTCCAGTGTATTTATGCTAGAGAGTTGAAATTTTGTACAAAATTTATTCTACCGCTGTAGTTGTACTTTATGACGTCATTAAGCTGCAATAATGACTTAGCAAAAATTTCAAAAATCCTTTGTGTGATTATGTTCACACACACAAATATATATATTTATATATATATATATATATATAATATATATATATATATTATATATATATATATATATATATATATATATATATATATATATTAATATATATATATATATATATAGACAGACAACTAAGTAAAAACAATTCACTATGTAAAAAAACTATTTACTTGGTAAAAAGCTTTTTACTTGGTAAAAAAACTATTCACTTGGTAAAAAACTATTTACTTGGTAAAAAACTAATCACTTGGTAGAAAACCTGGACTAATCACTTGGTAAAAAATTATTCACTTGGTAAAAACCAATAACGGGTAATTTAGTTGAAATCTCGTTTTCAAATTTTTAGTCATAACACATTATTTTTCCTATTTATTTAAGTATAGATGAGGTGTAATATAAAGTAGAACAAAAATATTACAGCAAAACTTTTTCTTATTCTTCTTTTCAAAGAAAATTACGCTCATAGTTTTCAATTTAAAGGTATTTTATGTTTAATTAAGGATAGAGACAAAAATGATTTCTTTCTCAGAATAAATCCTACGAAAGAACAAGGAAATATGAACTTAAATAGAATTTTTTCCTTTCGTCTTTACCTAGAAGAGGGAAGTATTGAAATAACAATTTGTACTCAATTCCCACAGCTTCTTAATACCCTGCTTATTTCGTATTACTCCTTGGGACCCGGGGAAAAATTGAAACAATTCCATTTTTTAGAATTTTCCAAATGGCAAACAAAACCCCATAGCTGGGGTTGTGGATTTTATTACTTTTTATTTTTAAAATTTAAATTAAAAATGTTAACCAAGTAAAACACTGATGGACGAATTCCCGAACAAAACTATGCGCAGGTTTTTTCACACATTAAAAGCTCAGTTTAGACCTATCAGTTGTACAAAGACTTAAAAGTCACAGTACATGTGTTTTATACCTACCCTTAAAATTTAATAATAAGAGACTTATCATTATTATTAAGATAAATTATATATTAAGACTAAGTACATTTAATGCCGTTTAAGGCATTTTTAAGGCCTCCTGAGTGGTTTTCTCAAAGTTGTCTGTCTGTATGTGTGTGTGTGTCTGTTATCATCGTAGCCAGTGTATTTATGCGAGAGAGTTGAAAATATGTACAAAAATCAGTCAACCGCTGTAGTTGTGCTATTCGGAAACTAATTTTTTATGACATCATTACCCGCGATAATGACTCAGCAAAAATTTCAAAAAATCATAAATGCGGAAAAATTATGCGATCGGATTGAGATTTAGCACACATGTGACTATGTATAACACTAACATATGTGCTAAGTTTCATCTTATTATCAACATTAGTTCAATTTTAATTGAATGACTTTGTGTACGTTTTTTTTAAAAAATTGGAAAATATTCCACTTGAGTTGAAATTTGGTACGAGTGTATATTATTACTTAATAAATAAGTTTAGTTTCAAAACGACAAGTATATCCATGAATTTTGTTGGATTATAAAAATTAAGGAGTATTGAGCGTGGTCAGTGCTGTATGGAAGACCGTTGAGAATGATATGGATGCATTTACTATCTGAAGACGAGCGAAGCATGTCCGTTACCCTTATTTAAAACCCGTTAAAAATCAAAACTTTGATTGAGTTGAAATTTAAAAAATGTACATCTTTAAGTGGTGGATTGATCTAAAACATTTTATTTCGATATTGGCCGCCTTTTCAAGTAAAAGTTCTCATTACGAAACTAAAAACACAAAAAAAATATTTAAAAACAAACTTTCCCAACAAAAGGTGATGAAAAGGAAGAAGGTGTAATTTTAAGGGCTAACAAGGAGACAGGAAGCTAGAGGTTTGGTTTTCAGGGGGGGGGGAATTCCTACAGGATTGGGAGTATTACCAGAAATAGTTGGTGCCAAAATCAATAAAACAGCTCGTTCTCCTTTGAGAATTTCAAACACACACATTATTATCACGTACACACCTTGTCAAACCTACAATCAAACCTAATGAACCTTCAATCTTATAGCTGAGCCATAACATTGAATCTCATAAAAAATGCTGCATGATAAAGAACAGTCTGATAAAGAATCTAAATTTGATCTCTTAACCTTGTGACAAAATCAGATAAAAGGAATAACTTTTGGTAGAGAACCTGTTAAACAAGAGTAAAGAATTGAATAATGAAAAATTATCGGAAATTGAATTTTTTTTTAAGATCAATAAATCCAATCATACTGTGTCATGTTTCAGTGTACACAATAATAAAACATGTCATCTGCAATCAATGGTCGTAATATACACCGAACAAAACAGGAAACAAAACAGAAAATAAGTCATATTCTTTGCCTTTTAGGTTTAACAGGCATAGAAAACAACTAATTAAAAGAACAAAATTCTAGGGCGGTGGTCCGCATGTCGGACGAATTTCCTTTGGAATGCGTGTTTCCGAGCTTAACAATCCATTTCTAGTTTAATGTTCTGTTTTATGCTTTTAACATGAGCAGTTACTCAATTATCAAGCACTATTGTAATTTAATTCCTCTGGAAAAATTCGCTAAAGGGATATACGTCATGGCAATCGAACTCTGGACCATGACCAAAATCCGTTTGGTCCCTGCTCACGAAAAATACGCGATCAGGGACATATTCCCAACGTTTTTTAGGAGCTGAATCGATTGAAACCAGTGAGGAGTCGATACAACCACCTTGAATGAGCAAAAATATAAAAAACAGTAGTCAATTACAGGAAACCTAAAATAAGGTTAGTAAACAACATATTCGAGCGGGGAGTGGTTTTCGATGTTTCACTGGCCTGTGTGTTTAATAAAAATAGTCTGAAACTTAAGCAGTTGAAAGTTCCGGTTTATGCTTAATAACTTAAGCAGTTACTTAATTATCAAACTCGTAACTCATTTATTCTTCAAATAAAATACGCCAAAACCTTTAAAAAATCACCAACTGAGCATTAAACTAATGCACTGGCAATTTTAGAGGCGCAGATTTATATAACCAACAGAATAATTAAGCGTACTTCCTTTGAAAAATACAGAAAAAATTAGTTAAGAATAGTGCTTGACAATTGAGTAACTACTCAAGTCATAAAACATAAACCGGAACCTTAAGCAAGAAATGAATTTTAAGCACGGAAACACGCACTCCAAAGGAAATTCGCCCTATCTTGCGGATCACCGCGGCAGAATTTTGTGCAATAAAAGAGGTATTTTATATCAAAGGCTTCCTGGATTTGAAGGAAAAAGACATTTTAACTTTTATTTGAATCATAATTTATACATAGTAGCTTATTTATAAACCAGAAACAGGAGTTTATTTATTCATTTATTTATACAACAT
Source organism: Microvelia longipes (assembly GCA_018340805.1). Lineage (NCBI taxonomy): Eukaryota > Metazoa > Arthropoda > Insecta > Hemiptera > Veliidae > Microvelia > Microvelia longipes. The sequence goes on along the minus strand of JACMZG010000002.1, from coordinate 10,658,027 downwards.
GAAACTCAAATAAGAAGTTTTCTTTATTCAGTGAAAATATGTGTAAATTTTCACTTTTGGTTTTAAACAACTTTTCCTCGACATTTTCTTTGAAATGTTTCAAAATTTAGTGTTTTTTTTTGGTATTTGAAATAAAGATAAATAGGGATATTAAAATAAATTTGGTTAGATAAAAAACTTAAAACCTCCAAACACAAAACACATGTAACTGTTATATAGAAGTTAAATGTTAAACAATTAAAGATAGTAGAATATTAGAAGTTTGTTAAAATATATTTATTTTATATTCTGTGAATGTTGTCTTAATTTCAGGTTATATAAAGTTAAACTAATTAAATAACACCAACAACCACGTCTCTCCACTAAGTGGAGAGACGTGGTTGTTGGTGTTATTTATTGTAAAGTACTCCACGGCGCTTTTAAAGTCATTAAACTAATTAATTGCCACCTTAGTGCGTCCCTATTAAACAAAATAAAATAGGCGACAGAGAAAATTAATGATATAAATATCATATCCATTTTGAGGGTTCACGTTTCAGCACCTGCAGATCCAAAAATAAAAAAAATCGTATAGATGGATGTGCAATTTTATTGTAAACACGGTAAAGGCATTTAAATGAAACTTCATAAAAATAAATAAGAAGCATTCCGCTAGGTGGCGTCGGCACTAGGGGCCGCTATGTGGCCACAACTTTTTCTTATATCAGTTCTTTTATATTGCTATAGTTAATATAAGTGAAGCAGATGTTTTAAAAATAATGATAATGTAAATATATATAAATAATGTTTATATATATTCAAAAGCTTTTTTTTGTTGAAAATTCGATAAAATCAGGTTCTATAAGAAGAACCTATTAGGTCTTGCAAGAAATCCAAAATGTCGTTTCAAAATGGTGTTAATTTTGAATTAACGTCAATCAGTTAACTCCAAAATATATTACTGAATGTAGTTTGAAGTGAGTCAAACTTTTTCAACCACATCAGTGGTTTCCATCTCAATTCCTGAGACGTCTGTGTTTCATATTTTTTTTAAAAAGCGAAGCTTACTTTTACATGGCAGATGATATTTACTTGATGTCTTCAGGAGAAAAGGAATTTTCCCCTAGTCTTCCATGGCTCTTCAACTTTTAAGCCATGTCGCTAAATAATTTTGGATTCAACCTTAAACGAAACCTCCCAAGCGAGACAGCAGTCTCTCACCCTATTATCATCAAGTTCAAAACCATCCTTCATCTTAGAAAGCCTCTTATATGCGTATAGTAATAGAATAAATTTAGAAAAATACACCAAACCTATAAAAATGGAAATTGATAAAATTCTCCATTTTTTAAACAATACAAATTATAGCTCCGAAACGTTACGTTTTAAGCATTTTCACAACAATTTTCAGACAGCTAGAAAGTAAAAATAAAATTCAGAGAAGAATGCTGACAGGTCAGACTGCCATTTTCCGACAGCGCTATCTCGAGGAAAAGCTGGCTTCTCTAAAAGCCCAGGCGAGATTTTGATAAATGACTCTCGCGTCGCACTTCCACTTCTTTAAACAGAAAGTATAAGACAAGTCTGCTGTTCAAAGAGAAACATGAAAATGCTAAAAAGCAAAAAAAATTAAATTAAAGAGAAAGGGAAAAAATATCACAGTAAGAATCATTTCTCCACTCACAAGTTTTAAAAAAGCAGACATAGTGCAACATTTTACTTTCCCATTTCATATAATAATAGGGGAAGTATCATAATAGCAAGATATGTTACACGTCACGTGTAGGGGATGTAAGGGCGTGCAAGGATCTGCAATTAGTAGACACACACAGTCATACACATATTTTTTTAATACTTGGGACTTTGATAGCGAACGAAAGAATATGGAAAAAATTGTTCCTGCATTTTGTAAAATAACAATGCTTCCTTATCTGCCATATCTTGTAGAATGAAGGAAATCAAAATTAGCTGAAGTAAAATTATTAAGAATGAAAAGTTCTCCTAAGTTCAATCAAGTTTAAAATCAGTTTCAGAGAAAAACATCACTAATTAGAAAAGTTTTCAAACTCTTAAAGGAAATGATCCTTTAGTGAGACAATAGTTGAGGCGTAGCAGAAGATTAAAATTGTTTCTAGACGAGGCATAGCCAAATCATAAAACTAAGAATGCTTTTACGAATAAGAAGCGAAGCCGAGGGAGTTAACCTTATTTTACCAAGTGCAATTTATCATTGATTAAACAAATAAAGGAAATTTGAAAAGTTAATAATTAACTAAGGTTAGTTACTAACCCGTATTTATTCAACAACTTTTACTCCGACTTTCCATTGATAGTAACCAAGTTTTTAGTTTTTCATCGCTAATTTGAGGGAAATTTTACTTTAGTTTATTTAAAAGTTGCTTCCGAAAAGTTTTCCGAATAAGTTATACTCTAATTTATCCGTACTGGAAAGGATTAAAATTTTGATTAATAATATTTTAATTAAAGGGAGCAAAACAAAATTTAATATTGGAGGTTAGTTTTCTGGCAACTTTAATAAAATTATGATGACAGTATAGTTTTTATGAGGTAGTTAAACAATATTGAATTAAAATCAACACAGCTAAAAATCTTAATAGATGATTCTGTTTAAAATTATTTAGAGACAAAAGACTTAAGTCTCACTCCGACAACATTACATCAGCAATTTTTCTGACGGTTTTTACTTTTCCTCATTTATAACGTAGGTATATAGGAAGTATTATGTTTAGCAAAAAAACCAACTCTGGGATATCACTTGAATTTGTCCGTTTCAGGTGTTTTTAAGGCCTGAGTTGTTTTCACAACTCAATTTGTCTGTCTGAATGTGTTTATGTATATGAGGTTGAATGTCATTTTGCAAAAGAGGTGAAACATTGTTCGAAAATCGATCTATAGGTGTACTTTAGTTATCCGGATAATCAATTTTATGGCAATAATGACTCAAAAAATGGACAAAAAATTCGAAAATCATAAAATGCGGAAAAATGTTGCGATCAATTTGAGATTCAGCACGCATGTAGCCATGTATTAGACTAACATATGTGCTTATACTATTGCCAATAAAGAACTTGTTTAAAAAAAACATATATGCAAAGTTTCATCTTATTATCAACATTAGTTTAATCTTTATCAAGTCACTTGAGTACGTGTTTTTAAAAATCGGAAAATAATCAAATTGAGTTGAAATTTGGTACAGGTGTCTTTACGTAATAAATGCTTATACTAAGTTTCGTTTGAATGCAACAAGTATATCTATGGGTTTGTTGAATCATAAAAGTTACGCAGCATCAAGCGTGGTCAGTGCCTAGGTAGGTCACCGCTGGTAATAAAACGTATGCAATTACTATTTCAGGACGCGCGATGGAAATCCGAAGACGTATTGCAGTATAAATTTGGCAATTTTTATATTTTGAGGACGAGCGAAGCGTGTCCGAAGTAGGAAGTATGAGCCTATTATCCAGACTCTGAAGTAGGGAGTCAGTCATCCTAGAGAGTTAAAACTTGGCACAACAATCAATCTTGGGGTCAAATTCTGTAACCCGGGCATCATTAATTGACAAACACGACTCTACGAAAAATTCGAAAATTCATGAAACGCCAAAAATATTTAGATCTATTTGAAATGTAGCACACATCAAAGCAATTTTTATTAAACAATTTTTTGTCTTAATTATTTGATTTTTTAAAGTTTAAACAAACACCATTTTGATACGTCGCGTTCTCCTCCCATAAGACTTGATTTTAGTTTTATATATTTATTAACCAGGTTATAAGCTAAATTAAGTGATAAGTAAATGTATCACTGTCATAAAAGTACCTCATCAAAGACAACAAAATGAATACAAATACAATGAAGGAAAATGTTTACCTAATTGGATCACCTGTTTAAGCTGAAGCGTATTAAAAAGAAATACGCACATCCTAACACTCATACATACTAACTCCAATTTTTTCCATTTTGGGATTAGTAGGATCTCTGATACGTCAAAATTTGATAAATAGAAGTGAGTGTTAAGTTGTTTTGCAAATGCAATGCATCCGTCTCCTTGTAAGACGTAGAGAAGCAAAATAGAAAGGTGAATTGGCATATTTTGAAAACAAAGTATAATAGGATCATCTGTTTTACATCAAGTTACATCACTAGTGCATTTTAAGTCAAACCAAATCGCTATTTCCATAACCACAACTTTTCATATTTTAATGCCATAACAGTAATCAAGGGGACTTTAAATCGCGACATGACTTTAAGTCAGAACTAAGTCACGTCTTTCTAATCAAGTGAAGTCATAAGGACTTTGAAAGTACCTATATACACTCAGCATTCACTGAGTTGAATCCTATAAAGTATTTTTAGACAAAGCAACTACATATGTTATTTATTAATAAAATATTAAAAAAAATATGAAAAACATTTTTATTATTAAAAACTTCAAAACTTAACAATCAAATCTTCATTATAATAATTTACAATTATTAACCAGGTTATAAGCTAAATTAAATAAGTAAATGTTTCACTGTCATAAAAGTACCTCATCAAAAACAACAAAATTAACACATCTTGTTCAGTCATATTATATATCGATACATCGATCAGCCACGAGATCGAGCAATTGAAAGGAACGTCACTAAGGACATTAATGATGATGAAAACAGATCCTGAGAAGAAAACAAAGTTTATAGATTCCAGCTCCACGCCGTGAGCTATCTAAAATGTGTGATAGTGAAACTACCAATGAAGTACAGGCCAAATTGTTGGGCTCTATTAGATAACTCTCATCCTAAACCCTATGATTCTATATAGAATGAAGGAAAATGTTTACCTAAAATCAAATATTTTAGGTATTTAACAGAAAACTGAGCAGCGGAGTAAACACAGCTAACCAATAACAACACCTAAATCTCTCCACAAAACCTTTATTAAAACCAGAGCCGGCTTTCGACCTCACGATCATCCTCAGTGTTGGAGAGTTGAATAAGGAGAACCATAGTCTGACGTTTTAGGCAGAGTCCTTTTTTTGGTCCGCTATAAGGCTGCTTAAATAGTCAGACTAGGATTCTCCTTCTTTAACTCCCCAGCACTAATGATGATGGTGAGGTCGAAAGCCGGCTCTGGTTTTAATAAAGGTTTTGTGGAGTGATATTGGTGTTGTGTTTAGTTAAGTCTTTTAGGTTTAGCGACCCGACATCTCACAAATGTGAAATCCGCGTCTAAACCTGTCTTTCGAAGGACGACATAGATTTTTATTGTCTCGCATAAAATTCTAAGAAGCTCTAATTGGGATCGAACCCAGAGAGTCTGGTAGTAGGCTCATGTGTAAAAAAACTGTGTAGTAAGACACAGAGTAGGCTCATGTGTAGTAAGACTGTAAGACCCGAAAAAAGTAACTGACGTCTCACAAGTTCGGAACCACTTCTTAAACCTGCCTTTCGAAGGACGACAATTGTTAAGATTTCCATCCCTCGCATAAAAATCATGGAGGCCTGATTGCCATTGAACCCGGTTTGTGTAGATGGTAGGCTCTTCTGAAGAGACCCATCCCTATAATAGTCCTTAAGGATACGGTATTGTTAAGCAGTAAAAAATATGCAATAAGAAAAAGGAAAAAATATTTGGAACACCAGTTGCTGAGCTATTCAACGGTCCTAAATCCCTTTTTCAAAACAAACTTCCTCAAACCATTCATAGAAACTCAACTTTTGAGAAAAATTGAAACTCGGTGAAAAGGTGTACCTTGGAAGTAAACACATTTTTGTTATTAAAACGGATTATCAGGTAAAAGTATAGATTTAATATATTATTATAATATAATATTATATATATATATATATATATATATATATATATATATATATATATATATATATATATATATATATATATATATATATATATTATATATATATATATAATATATATATATATAATATAATAAAAATATATTTATAATAATATTAATTAATATATTAATATATGAATTATTAAAGTAAGAATATAAATAGAATTACACAATAGTATTCTTCACGAGAGTTACAGATAAAATTGACATTACAAACACACAATGCCTTATAAATATGAAATTCCTTTCTTATGTAATACCGCAATATGGAACTTTTAAGATTAAGTCTTTTTAAGTTTTCTCTCACACTGAATACTTTTCTGTCAAAATGTTAAGTAATTCAAACATTCCTTTAAGCAAGTGAAACTATTAAATAATTAATGACGACAAGTTAAAACATGAAATTTCACAGTTTATAATGCATAATGTAAAAGAATGAATATATTAATAGTAACATCAAATATAAATAAAACAGACAGACAGAATTAAAGAAATAATACATTAATAATGTATAATAAAATATGTATAATAATAAAAATCCTAAATAAACTAATGTTCGAGCATTAGTGACAAGGTAAAAACACACTATACGGAAAAACGCTGAACTTCACTTACTATGACAAAATATTAAGGAATTTTTTTTAAAGACTTACAATTCGTGGTATGTAATTTAAGAACATAAAATAGTGAATAATTCATAAAATAGAATGTTACTCATTATACAACGATTGCCTAATGTTTGAAGAGACAGCAACTTACAAATTGTATATATTGGGAAATAATCATACAAAATAAGTTATCTGTGCAAACAGCAAATACCCGCAGGCTGATTTGTTACCGTCATATCTTTATACTAACAAATTATCGATTCGATGTCTGTTTAATCTAATAGCACTTTTTGGTAAAATTTGTAGCAGTGGAATGATTTAAAAGTTCTGCGAGAGTACATAACACTTGTTGCGGACCCTTTAACCAAAAAATTATCACAATTTTAGCCTTAGAACAATCACAAATGCTCCCTTTTATGTTTCCAACCAAACCCTACACGATGATCTCAAAGTACCCTTTGTCCGCGACCTATGCCGATTCCGTTATCAATCCTTTCATCAATCCTTATCTGATCACTACAATCCTTTTGTTCAGGCTCTTTCCTCTCCAACCATTTCAGACAATCCTCCTAGGCGGCTGAAGAGACAGTGGCCGAGAGACCTCATAGTTTAAATGTATTTCAAATATTATCATGTTAAAGTTAATTTCTATTTCTCTTGGTTTCAATGATGTTTAAAACTGAACGCTATGGAGTGATATCAATGGATATTTTCTCCTTCTATGTTAAGTCACGATAATATAACTTATAACATAAGTACTAATAACGCTTGATTTATAGTCGTACTTAACTAAATAAATAAAAAAAAATTAGAGGCATTGTTTCGTACAATCAACCAGATAATCATATGCATTTCCTTCGAAAAATAATAACTGAATTTCCTTCATAAACTGCGTAGGCTTCTGCGGTTATTGTCATGAAGATTTAGGTCTTCCGGTGGTGACCGCGTCAATGTAGACGAAGAATCCGACGTTTCGTATCCACTGTGGCAGGCATCTTCAGGGATGCAGAACATCATGGAATGCTCTACAAAACTTATGCAGAGCATTCCATGATGTCCCACATCCCTGAAGATGCCTCCCACAGTGGCAGCGAAACGTCGGATTCTTCATGAACATTGACGCGGTCACCACCGAAAGACCTAAATCTTCACGAATTTCCTTCGATAATTGAATAACTGCTCAAGTTATAAAGTATAAATCGGAACCTTGGAACCTTAATGCAAAAGTGGACATTATATAGAGCAGAAAAGAGACTAAATTTCATTAGATTAAATAAGCTTCATTTCACTACTTACACGTAGCTAATATAATGAAATTTAGTCTCTTCTGTGCCCTAAACTAATTCTCATCTAGTATTATGGAGGCACACAAGTAATAATTATCACATAATATAATTATAAAATTTGTAAACAGACTTACTTGTGTGCCCTGGTGTCAGGCAGTGGCCTGTCCATAGGCGTTGCATCAGAGGCCTGCTGATTGAACCTGTTTCTAGTGTACGGGTCTTCTCCAGGCCTTAATGCACCTCCTTCTAAGTACCTGGTTGCATCAAACCAAGCCGAACTAACCGAACTACTAGCTAACTCTTCATCACCGCCGCCTCCACCTCCCCCTTTAGACTCAAGTAATTCTAAACCAGCCTTTAGTCGAAGACCTTCGTTGGAACTTAATTCTACGTTCTGAAACAAAAATAAAGCAAATGTGTTTAATTATATTTAAGCAGATAAGAAAAATAAAGAGAGCAATATAAAAATCCCTTAAAGTAGAGTAAATCCATTTACTCAAATTTAATAAGGAACTCTTAAATCTTGTAATTCTTGATTTAGTTTAAAATATTGTTTTTTCAACTTATATTATTGGTAACACTGATATTTTTAAATTTCTTTAATGTAACAGTTTTTAACGGTTTTTTAAACATAGCTTACCAAAACATACCAAGGTGCAATATGAAGTAGTCTGTAAAATTGTTTTTTCATTTTATATTTTATATTTCTTAAACTCTGATGATGACTAATTTTTAGTCGAAAGCTTAGTTATTATTATATATTAAAAAATAAAAGGACTTTTTGTGTAACTAATCTGTTTTTATTTATAAAATCCCTTAACTTATATCACGCTTTTAGACATGATCCGCTTGTCTTTACATTAAAAAAGCCGCTTTGTTCTCAGCGATCACCCATCCATGTACTGACCTCACTCGATGATGCTTAATACTAGTAATATGAAAAAATCCCGGAGATATAATAGCGGACATGAAACAAACCCTAATATGCTTGTTTATTACATAAAGGGAACACTGGTTCCATATTTCTACTATTTAAAAAATGTATACAATTCATTTGATAAAAATTAAACTAATGACAATATGAGAAGACACCAGTTGTTGCCGTTGTTGGACTACATACGCCTCAAATTTTAAATCGATTCCAATATTTTACGTGCTTTATGAATTTTTGCTAAGTCATAAATTACGTTTATTAAAGTCATAGAAAAATATTTTCCGGTGGCATAACTAGACTCAAAGCTTAATTTTGTACTAAGTTTCAACTCTTCAATATAAACAAATTGGAAGATATAATTATAACAGACACACCTCACACTAATATAAATAGATAACTTAAAAAATCACCAAGAAGAACTTTAAAACTCCTGAAACGGTTAACACAGTTAAAATCCTGGTTTCGATATTTTGAGCAAAGCCAGTACAACATTGAAAAAAAAATATCTCAAATGAATGATCTGATATTTTGAGCAAACACAACACAAAAATGAAAAAAAACTATTTAAAATGAATGATCTGATATTTTGAGCAAACACAATACAAAAATGAAAAAAAAAACTATTTAAAATTAATGATCTGATATTTTGAGCAAACGCAATACAAAAATGAAAAAACTATCTGTGACTTTAAAAAAATATACAATCCATTATGATCCTGACAAACATTAAAATTATCCTGAAAGAATAATCCTACACCAAGGATAACTCCTAGCATAAAGAACTATCTAATGAGACTCCAAACAGGCGTTCACAATCTATTATAACTCCTTAAAGAAAACAACATTTAACGTGACTTTAGGAATAGAAACCCCTCAGATTTTTCACTGTACATTGTACCCTCGTTTTTAGCTGAGTCTCTTAAAGAAGTTAATAACTATTATTAAATTACGTAAGGTTTTCTTAAAATGTGTATAATAGTATAAAAAAGCGAAGAAGTTGCTGAATGATTAAAGTCGCGGAGGTCAGTTTTACTTTGGATCAGGTCTTAAGATTTGCTGGGTGCATCTCTAGTGACCACTCCTTATAGAAAGTTCACCTTTCGACCCTCGGGTTCCAGATTCTTTCAATTTAATTTATATCTTAAAAGTTTTATTTCAACATCTGTTTGTTTAAGTAGGAAGTAATTATTCGTAAGATAGTATATTTTAGTAAAAATATGTCGAAAAGTAAGAGAGAGATAAAAATGATTAACTTGTCAGGATATTTTGTGGTGAAATTAAAACTGCAATAGTAGTTATAAGCCACAAGAGGTAGTTGAAACTTATCTCAACGGCATTAATTGCAATCAACGTCAAAACCCCGATATTTTTGACACCGATTCTGTTCCAATTTAATAAGTTTGCCTCCACAATTGAGGAATCAAGTGGGAAACGTATGAACCCCTGGGAACTTATGAATTTTTAGTCTCAAGTTTCAAAATTTAGAAGGCTATGGGCCGGAATTTGATCCCTCTCTGAGTAGATGGACTAATACCACCGGATCATCTCTAAACTCCTAGTTTCCCTCATAAATGTAGTTATCAATTATTCTAACGTAAGTGATGTTTATATTTTAGTATTGTTATGTTAATATTTGATGTAAATATTAGATGTTTATATATTAGTATAGTATATTATCATAGCCACCTGAGCGCATGGAATATATAGTGAAACATACGCTTTAAAAAAAAAAGAAAAGTTATGTGAATATATGTTTATACTTGATGTGAATATTAGATGTTTATGTTTTAGTATAGTTATGTTTATACTTGATGTGAATATTAGATGTTTATGTTTTAGTATAGTTATGTTTATACTTGATGTACATATTAGATGTTCATATTTTAGTATAGTTATGTTTATATTTGATGTGAATATTAGATGTTTATGTTTAAATTATATAATGATGTTTATATTTTCTTGTAGTTAACAATTATTCCAATGTAAATGATTTTAAAATTATATTTTGTAGAGACTTTAGATCATAATTATTAGAGTTATTACTTTTCCTCATTTATACCGTAGGTATATAGGAAAAGTATTGTGTTTGCAAAAAAATTCGAAACCGGAATTATCCGTTTCAGGCGTTTTAAAGGCCTTCTGAGTTTTTTTTAAAGTTGTCTGTATGTGTGTGTGTGTGTGTGTCTGTTATCATCGTAGCACCCAGTGCATTTATGCTAGAGTTGAAATTTTATACAGAAATCAGTCTACCGGTGTAGTTGTGCTATTCAGAAAATATTTTTTATGACGTCATTAACCCGCAATAATAACTTGGTGAAAATTTGGAAAATCATAAAAGGCAGAAAAATGATGCGATCGGATTGAGATTTGGTACGCATGTGACTATGTATAAGACAAACACTGCTGAAAAGGGTGACTGCTGACAATGATACGGATGCATTTACTAACTGAAGACGAGCGAAGCGAGTCTGAAGGCATGTTGTAGTATAAATTTGGCGAACTGTATTTCTGAGGATGAGCGAAGAGAGACCTCAGCCTCCCGGAGCAGGGAGGCTGTCGTGTGTTACATCGGAGTGTAGTGAATCCGATGTAATGAGGAAAAGTTCCGAGGTACCCCATACCCGATTTCTTTTAAATTGAAACAATAAACTAAAAGTAATTTTCTATTTATTAAGACCGAAATTTTACAATCCATTTCTTAAGGGGGCTTAATTGAAATCAAAAATATCAATAATTATCAAGAAAAATGAAGATTTATCGAGTCAAATGAGTGAAATTTTCTCTTAAACTACCTTCCAAATCCAAAGCCTTGGTCTAATCACTCAGTAAGACTCGTGGCAGTGTCGATCTCGGCCTAAAGGTGGGTCCTAAGCACACCCCAGAGAAACACTCACCCATCTCTTAGTCCAACCTAAATTTCCCCAAATTCCTAATCTTCCTAAATCTGCCAAAAGGTTAAAATTTAGTAAAACCATTGGAAAGGTAATATCAAGAGGTAAATCTTCAACAGGAGATAATTGTTTTCCAATTCCCGAGATAATAACTTGATTTTCACCAGATTGACTTTTCCAAGTTTTACTGCTTGGGGCGACGTTAACAAATTTAACAAATCTTTCTTCGCAACAACATAAGATAATAACAGGATTCTGCTAAATTTATAATATGACTAACTAATATAACTAAATTTTATAATTAATAAAACAATTTATTTTATTCTTACACAAAAAATAATTCAAAACAAGAAACATCTCATCTTCAGTTTCTACTGTCGAGGTCTAAGAAATCGTTTCATCGTGTAATATTTCTCTTAAAAATAAAAATGAGCTCTATTTTTCTATTCTTAATACTTATAATTACATAACACCCAACAATTTTTTAAGTTTTTACTCTTATTAATATTCTTTATAGCTTTTTATTTTTTCAAAAAAAATGAAAGCAAGTTAAGAAAAATATGTAAATTTGATATAAAAAACAAATAAACTAAGTTTATGAAAATATTTAGAAGCATCTCGCTCTGGGGCATTTCTTAGTTTTTATTATATGCTTTATGAACTCAGGCTCTTCCACCGAAAAAAGGATAAGATCCATTAAATTTAATTTTCTAAGCCAAATATAGAAAAAGCTAATTCTACTTGACTACTATAAATTAATTCTTACTAATTAATCCCTACTTTTACATATCTACTCATAATATTTCTTTTTTACTTTTCCTTATTTACACTGAGAAAATGTATTGTGTTAGTAAAAAAATCCGAAACTGGGATGACACCGAAGATAAGCAGCATTAAGCGTGGACAGTACTGTATTGATGACTGCTGGAAACAAAACGGATGTATTTACTGTCTGAGGACGAGCGAAGCGAGTCTTAAGTAGGAAGGATGAACGCAGCGAATCCGATGTGACGAGGAAAAATTGTGGTAAATAAAAAATTGTAAAAAAATTGAGGTACCCCACATTACATTCAACGTTATTTATAGTATTAATATTAAATGTGGTAGAATTAAATTTGGGAGAGGGAATAGGCTTAAGTCTTTTCGCCAGGCATTTATCAGAAAAAATAGGGGACCAGAACTACATAGAGTTAAAAGATTTATAGTATCCCATAATAGTTATTTATGCCATAAGGCTGAGAAGTGTGTCTTTATGTCACGGCAATTAGATTTACCGACGAGCGAAGCGAGTCGGGAAAAATTGCCAAGACATAAAGACATTCTCAGCCGGATGGCATACACTATTTTTTTTGAGGTAGCACTCATTAAATAAACTGCGCTATATACTTAATAAAAAAAAAAAAAAACGTCCAATAACTCCATATTATCGTCGTCATTGAATTCATCCATAGCTTCACACTTTTACTCAAAAATGTAAAAGCTTTACAAATAAACACACAAAAATTGTCAATTAGAACAACTTTAAAAAACGAAAAAAAAATAGTCTACGAAAAAAAAACAGAAACAAAATGAACGTTTTTAAAGAAACCTCATGAAGGTTTTACACAGATTGTTTTATTGAACACGCTACATTACAGTAATGGCGGCAATATATGAATTATTTTTACGTCCTAGGAGTTTTTTTACATTCATTATTGTCCTCGGAGGTAAAAAGTACTAAATAACCTCCTATAACAATAATGATTGGCTTCTCATCCTAAAAACGGTCCAATAAAGTACTCAATTACATACTAGCTCAAAAAAAAGAGTTTTTATTTTACTTTTAATGTCTATAATTAAATAAATATGCAAAGCGAGGTCAGTACTATAGTGAGGGACCGCTGAGTAAAAAACAGATAAGCGTAGAAAATCTGATATGGTGAGGAAAAGTTCTGAGATACTACGTACCCATCTTTTTTTCTTTTCCTCATTTATAATTTAGGTATATAGGAAAAGTATTGTGTTAGCAAAAAAATTCGAAACCGAGATGAAACTGGAATTTTCCGTTTTACGTGTTTTAAAGGCCTCCTGAGTGGTTTTCACAACGTTGTCTGTCTGAATATGAGTGTGTCTATTATCATCGTAGCTCCCAGTGTATTTATGCTAGAGAAACTTGTACAAACTAGTTGAAACTTTGTACAAAAAAACAGTCAACCGCTGTAGTTAGTTGTGCTATTTGGAAAATATTTTTTATTACGTCAATAACCCACAGTAATGACTCAGCGAAAATTTTGAAAAATCTTAATTGATCGGATTGAGATTTGGCACACGTGTAGCTAGTTTCATTTCATTATCAGCATTAGTTCAATAAATGACTTGTGTACATTTTTTTTTTAAAAAATTTAAAAAAATTAGATAATGATCCAATTGAGTTAAAATTCGGTACAAGTGTTTACGTCAACGTAATAAATAAGAAAATTAATTTTCGTTTTAATACGATAAGTATATCCATGATTTGTTTTAAATTATAAAAGTTAAGCGAAGTCGAGCGCGGTTAGTGCTGTATGAGTGACCGTTGAGAATGATACGGATGCATTTACTATCTAACGACGAGCGAAGCGAGTCCGAAGACATGTTGCAGAATAAATTTGGCAAACTTTGTATTCTGAAGACGAGCAAAGCGAGTCCGAAGTAGGGAGGATGAGCGAAGCAAATCCGATGTTATGAGGAAAAGTTCCGAGGAACCCCGTACCCGATTTTTTTAAAATTAAATTGTTAATTTTTATTTTATTATTCATTGATAAAGTTCATTTGAGTTTAAGAGATGGTATATCTTCAAATATTCAAGCTTTTGAGGAGGAATAGGTCCTAATTAATACAAAAAAAACTAATTTTGCCGAGCTTTCGATATAATTTAATCTTTTTCAAGGCTTAACATATTAATCTTTTTCTGAAAAAGATTAAATTATATCGAAAGCTCGGCAAAATTAGTTTTTTTGTATTAATTAGGACCTATTCCTCCTCAAAAGCTTGAATATTTTAAAATAGAGGTCCCTATAACATTTTTTGTCTTATATCTTGAAACTTATTTTAACAGTTTTCTTTTTATGTCTAGCCGAGAGCTCGATCTATAAGTTATCTATGTATAGCTATAGCGAAATAGCTTAAATAACAATCTCTTTATTTATCATTTTAATCAATTATTTTGATAAGGAAAAACAATAAATTCTTAAAGAAAAGAAAATAAATAGCCGTATAAAGGTATTTGTAGTAGATAAGCATTACTTTATAGCTCGAGTGTCCGTAAGTATAGAGTCTTAAGTTGCTCAGTTAGGGCAACTTCAACCTATTATAGAGATAAGTAGGGAGCAATTTATTTCTTTACCTGGTAAATACACGAAAAGGACTTCTATAAAAAGGGTCGAGCAATTTTTAAATAGAACTAAAGTAAATAAATTTTGAAATCATAAAATGAAAGCAGTCAGTGTAAGTAACATAATTTGTGAATTGTATGTATTGCTCAGATTTAGCAAAAAAATTATTGATCAGATTAATATTTATTTATGTATGTATTTCTCAGATTTATAAAACATTTATTGATCAAATTAATATTTATTTATGTATGTATTACTCAGATTTATTAAACATTTATTAATCAGAATAATATTTATTTATATATGAAATGCTCAGATTTATAAAACATTTATTGATTAGATTAATATTTATTTATGTATGAAATGCTCAGATTTAAAAAAACATTTATTGATCAGATTAATATTTATTTATGTATGTATTTCTCAGATTTATAAAACATTTATTGATCAAATTAATATTTATTTATGTATGTATTACTCAGATTTATTAAACATTTATTAATCAGATTAATATTTATTTATGTATGAAATGCTTAGATTTAAAAAAACATTTATTGATCAGATTAATATTTATTTATGTATGAAATGCTCAGATTTATAAAACATTTATTGATTAGATTAATATTTATTTATATATGTATTACTCAGATTTACCACTATAAAACAAAAAGAAACATAAACTGCTTACTAGCTGATCTCGGAGAAAACGGCTTTCTAGCAATTTATAAGTAGCTTAGTTGCTCATTTGTCGTGCCAAGCAAGTGTCGGTTCAAGGCATGATATATTTTTATATAAATTATGTTTTCTCTCCATTTTACAGGGGTCAATTTTTTAAGCTCTTTATTTTTCCCAAGTTGGCAAACCTTAAAAATCATTTGTTATCAGATAAGACATTATTAGCCTAACACCTGACAGGTTAACATCAATTTTATTATATTTTATAAAGAGCAATTTTTCATTTTACTTGTGTCAGGTAGTTAAAAATGAATTTTTTCGAATAATGCTATAAGACTAGAGAGATAACGAACGGTCGCTATACAGCAGGTGAAACAAGAGTTCATTTAAATATATTTATAAAGACTAGCTTTAGAGTATATCAATAAGTTATAGAGGGCAAGTAAAGTTGATATTTTATATTCACAAAATAAAACACCATGACAATCCATAATATTGCGGAGTACTTTTAGCACAATACTTTGAAGATTTTCAATACTGATTACTACACAATACTGCGAGGAGTACCGGTAGCACAATACTTTGGAGATTTTCAATACTGATTACTGCGCGGAGTACCTGTAGCACAATACTTTGGAGATTTTCAATACTGATTACTACACAATACTGCGCGGAGTACCTGTAGCACAATACTTTGGAGATTTTCAATACTGATTACTACACAATACTGCGCGGAGTACCTGTAGCACAATACTTTGGAGATTTTCAATACTGATTACTACACAATACTGCGCGGAGTACCTGTAGCACAATACTTTGGAGATTTCAATTACTGGACTACACAATACTGCGCGAGTACCTGTAGCACAATACTTTGGAGATTTTTCAATACTGACACTAGTTAGCACAATACTTTGGAGATTTTTGATACTGATTACAACACATTGTAGGTACCTGTAGCACAATACTTTGGAGATTTCGATACTGATTACTACACATTGTAGAGTACCTGTTAGCACAATACTTTGGAGAGATTTTCGATTTACTGATTACTACACATTGTTAGAGTACCTGTAGCACAATACTTTGGAGATTTTCGATACTGATTACTACACATTGTAGAGTACCTGTAGCACAATACTTTGGAGATTTTCGATACTGATTACTACACATTGTAGAGTACCTGTAGCACAATACTTTGGAGATTTTGATACTGATTACTACACATAGTTAGCACCTGTAGCACAATACTTTGGAGATTTTCGATACTGATTACTACACATTGTAGTACCTGTAGCACAATCTTTGGAGATTTCAATACTGATTACTTCACAATATTGCGGAGTACTTTTAGCACAATACTTTGAAGATTTTCAATACTGATTACTACACAATACTTTACGAGCACAATACTTTCAATACTGATTACTACCTGTAGCACAATACTTTGGAGATTTTCAATACTGATTACTACACAATACTGCGAGGAGTACCTGTAGCACAATACTTTGGAGATTTTCAATACTGATTACTACACAATACTGCGCGGAGTACCTGTAGCACAATACTTTGGAGATTTTCAATACTGATTACTACACAATACTGCGCGGAGTACCTGTAGCACAATACTTTGGAGATTTTCAATACTGGTTACTACACATAGTGAGTGCACAATACAGATTTTCAATACTGATTACTACACATAGTTAGCACAATACTTTGGAGATTTTTGATACTGATTACAACACATTGTAGAGTACCTGTAGCACAATACTTGAGATTTTCGATACTGATTACTACACATTGTAGAGTACCTGTAGCACAATACTTTGGAGATTTCGATACTGATTACTACACATTGTAGAGTACCTGTAGCACAATACTTTGGAGATTTTCGATACTGATTACAACACATTGTAGAGTACCTGTAGCACAATACTTTGGAGATTTTCGATACTGATTACTACACATTGTAGAGTACCTGTAGCACAATACTTTGGAGATTTTCGATACTGATTACTACACATTGTAGAGTACTGTAGCACAATACTTTGAGATTTTCAGAGACCTGTAGCACAATACTTTGGAGATTTTCAATACTGATTACTTCACAATATTGCAGAGTACTATTAGCACAATACTTTTCTATTAGGCTTCTTAAGACTCAAAGATGACTATCAGATCTTTGATTATAAAATTTTCCTAAGACTGACTTCTTACTCAGTCTTCTTAAGATCTCCTGAGTAGTTTTCTCAAAGTTGTCAATCTGTATATATGTGTGTGTGTGTCTGTTATTATCGTAGCTCCCAGTGTATTAGAGAGTTGAAACTTTGTACAAAAATCAGTCTATAGGTGTAGTTGTGCTATCCAGATAAATAATTATAATGTCATGAACCCGCAATAATGACTCAGCGAAAGTGTTGAAAAATCAATAAGCGGGGAAAAATGATGCGATCAAATTTGCACGCATGTAGTCATGTATAAGTCTAACATATGTGCCAAGTTTCACTTTATTATCACCATTAGTTTAAATTTTATTAATTAACATGTGTACTTTTTTTTAAATAGTACAAAACCGGAAATTAATGCAATTGAGCTGAAATTTGGTACAAATGTATACCTTTACGTAATAAATAAGTACACTAAGAATCGTTTCAATACGACAAGTATATCTATGATTTTTGTTGGATCACAAAAGTTACGCAACATCAAGCGTTCCCTGTGCCTGGATAGGTGACCGCTGTCAATAAAACGAATGTATTTTCTATCTGTGGACATGCGAAGCGAGTCCGAAGTTGGTATTGGATGAGTGTAGTAAATCCGATGTTTTAAATGGCGAAGATGATAACTAGTTAAAATAATTTTTTAAATAAATAATAAAGCCTCATGTTATCCTACCAGGTTTTTATAAAACGAAACTCTTAGATCCTATATCAAACATATGTGGTATCTACATCACGACAAACCATATCCAAACGTTTAAATTAACCAATATAGTTCGGAATCCTTAAGGGAATCAACGAAACAATCCTATCTAAAGCCATCTGACTTATCCATTGAATGACAAACTGACCCATTAACACAGGCATTAAAGGCAGCGGAACGAAACCCTTTTTATCACTTTAATTTAGATGGATGAAAAAGGTTTTACACTCTGGATTCCAGCCCAAACTCTGGATCGATCCCGCCGTCTGCCTGGGACACACAGCACTCAAGGGAACCTTAAATCCAACTAACTACCTTTATTTAAAAAAAAGAAAAAAAAGAAAATGCAACCCAGAGGAGAGCTTTCCCGCAAAAATTCCGTCTAAAAATATAGTTTTTAGAGAATTTTAAAGTCTTGTACGTTTTAGCGGATTTCCCTTGGAAAAAATCGCTAATATAAGCGTCGTAGCGGGAGTTGAACCTCGGACCATGACAAAAATTTGTTTCAGAGGTCCCTGATCACGAAATTTACATACATACATAATATATATATATATATATATATATATATATATATATATATATATATATATATATATATATTTATATATATTATATATATATATATTATATATATATATATTATACATCCAAAGATTTCATGGTTATTATTTTCGCCGCGATAAAGGTATTCTTGGAAAAAACTGAATCGCATCAAACCGGTCCGCTTTCGATATGCCCATTCTAAGTGACCAAAAAATCTAAATAACCATAATAAATGATAGAAAACCGAAATTTTGGTCTATGAAAAATAAATTTTTATAAGGGCGTCGTTTTTAATGTTTTTTGGGACGCGCAAATGGTCCAGAGTTGATACGAGTATCCAAAGCCAGGGTACCTGGGTTCGATCTTGGTAAGATAATTATTTTATATCTTGTTTTTACATGATGTAAGTTTATATAATCATAATAATAATGCCCGTTTAGAGCCTTGCGGCTCATCAGGGATAACCCCTGCGGGAACCACCTCGGGTGGTATTAGCAACCGTTACGCTCAAAGTGCATTCTAAAGCTGGCGATAATTTATCTAAACAATAATCTTCTATAAACTGAGAGCGTAACCAGGGATGCGATACCCAGACCTCCGTGGGTGTCAAAGGTCAGTGCAAGACTAACGCCTTAACGACCTCGGCCACGGAGGCGGCATGATGTAAGTTTATAACCACAAAATAATTCTGGCGTGGAGACCCAAATATCAGGCGAATCTTCTTTGAAATGGGTGCTTTTGAGCTTAACAATCGATTTCTAGTTTATCCTAGAAGTTCCAGTTTATGCTTTATAACATAAGCATAAAACTACTCAATTTTCAAGCACTATTTGTAACTCACTATTTCTGTATTTTTCAAAGCACAAATACCTTTGAAGAAAAAACATCAACTGTGCATTAAAATAGAGAAAATATAAGGGTGCACTGCCAATTTTAGAGGAAGTGTTTTACATAAACATTTGCGCATTTCCTTTGAAAACAAAAAATAGTAAAGAGTAGTGCTTGATAATTGTGGTGAGTGTTTGCCGGTTTTGGCTTGAAACTGGTTTGTGGCAAAGAATTTAGGGCCAACGATAGGCTAGTGGCGGACTCTCACGTGACCCCGTTGAGAATTCAAAGCTAGCTTGCTGGTTTGTGCCTGCGCGAATAATGACGATGGCGGTACGTGACGCATGCGTCGTAGACGGCGCAGGATGGCCTGCCTCGGAGCTCTGTCTTTCTCGCACCACCCCTGTTATAGAGTCGCAGCTAAGTGCCACCGCTTACGCCTTGGTTCCAAGTTTTCTTCCATTAATCTCACCAGCATCCGCAGGTTGGGGTTCAACTTGCTTTATTAAAAAAGCAAAACGCCCATCCAAATTGAGTAACAACTTAAGTTATAAAGTATAAACCGGATCCTTAAGCGAGAAATTTTTTATTAAGAACGGAAAAACGCATTCCAAAGGAAATTCGTCCGACATGAGGACAACCGCGGCAGAATTTGTTTTGTTTAATATTTTCAAAACCATATACACCCATGACTGGCATATTTTATGGTAAAATGAGGACAGGCTTCCATATTTTCTTCATCTACAATTCTTTTTTCATATTCCCCACAGTAAGTTTAATAATTTTTAGGATTAAAGAGACAAAAAAAGGAAATTAGGGTTCCTTGGTCTTTTATACTGGTATGTAGTCTTTGAATTATAAAGTTCAGAGAAATAAATTTCTTTTGAGCTGTTTTAAGAATTGGCAATTGACCTATTTAAAAAAGCCTAAATAAAAGATAATTTAGTATTTAAAATTATAAAATTTCAGTATTCAAAAGGTTTAGTTTATTTTAAACTAAACCGTACATTAAACGTACCGTCATTAACCGTCATTAAACGTACTAACTGTTAACCAAATATATGACCTAAACTCAATACTAATGACTTTCAAAAACAGACACAAATTAATAGAAATTAATCATACTAAAGGCACGAGAAATCAGACTAAAATGATGTACTTGACTCCAAAAACCAACACCTCAACAAGACAGAACTACTGGACTTACACTGGACCTGTACTAGTAAACAAACTATCACCAGAGCTACTTACCATGTTTAAAAACACACCTACTAACAAACCTGACTCACTAAAAAAACATCTTAGACAGTTTATTTTGAACGATAAGGCAAATAAAAAACCTGAACAAAAATATTAAAATATTACCTAAAATTATCCTTGATTCTACATTGAAATTAACATTTTTTCGACACGCAAAAGCAATTAAATGTTTTGAAAAAAATTAATAGAGTTGTGAAAACGTTACTTGAATATATTTTTGCATTGTCATATATCTTGTATAAAACTTAAAAATAGAATTTTATATTTATTTATAGTTATTAACTTTAATTTAATGTTTCATCACATTTCTTATTTTTTACTTAACTTAATGTACTAACAACACAATTTTTATTTTACATGTGATCCTTTTATTTATCTTAATTTAACAACTTGCATGCTTTATAATATATTATTAACAATAATAATTACTAGAATATTTTAGTTAAATATGTATACCCACATAGCACTGGAGTTTTCTTCCTATTATGTGGGTTAACCTTTCTATATTTTTTGATTTTGTGATTATTTATTTATTTAAATAAAGGAATTAAAAAAAAAAAAAAAAAATTTTAAATAACAAGCAAAATAAATATGACATATTCTCCTTCTAATTCTTGGAACGAAAAACAGAGACTTCACATCTAACAATAATATTACTGTAACAGAAAGTACGTTCACACACACTTCTAGATCCGCGGATCGTATCTCAATACTAAAATTATTACAATTTAAGCCCTGGGCCTCCTCCTCAATGGCGATTCAAGGTAGGAGAAAACACCCTATAAAATTTGTCCTTACACAAAAAAATTAAATAAAAAAAAACTTTTTTTCTTTCTCTATTATTGTGATCTTAGTTGTAAATAAAGTCTTCGAAAAGTTGAAATCGGCGACAACTTAAAACACTCAATTTGTGTGCAATCAAAATTCTGTCTTTCGTGCTGATAATTAAATTTAACTTCCAGCTCCAGCTGAACATAAAACATTATTTTGTGCGCCGTACATAACATACTCACAACCTCAGAAAAAACATGTTTATTTGACATGAGCCCTAGACTACAAGAGCTAAAAGTAGTAGTATTAATCTATAATCTAATTAAAATTTATAGTAAATTATTTATTAAAAGCAAATTTCATTAATATTTATTATTTTCTTAGGGGAAACAAGAGAAATAAAACTCTAATCCCTCTAAAATGAGTTTAATCCTCCATTATACAGCTTTTAACTAAACAAACCTTTTTTAGGTTTTTAGAGAGCTGAAACCTTTTTAAACTCTACTTTTACAGTTTCAAATAAACTAAAATAAACTATTAGATAAATGTCCAACATTTTGTCCCGTTTCAATTTAAATTTTATTTTTTTATCTCTAAAGAAAGAAAAGAGCCACTGAGGAAAGTGACATAGAAGAAGAGACACTTATGTCATCAAATAACGTCCACTTTTTCACATGATTTCTGGTGTATAAGAGTAAGGAAGAGTAAATGTGTTTATTAAAGAAAGAAAAGAGCCACTGAGGAAAGTGACATAGAAGAAGAGACACTTATGTCATCAAATAACGTCCACTTTTTCACATGATTTCTGGTGTATAAGAGTAAGGAAGAGTAAATGTGTTTATTAAAGAAAGAAAAGAGCCACTGAGGAAAGTGACATAGAAGAAGAGACACTATGTCATCAAATAACGTCCACTTTTTCACATGATTTCTGGTGTATAAGAGTAAGGAAGAGTAAATGTGTTTATTAAAGAAAGAAAAGAGCCACTGAGGAAAGTGACATAGAAGAAGAGACACTTATGTCATCAAATAACGTCCACTTTTTCACATGATTTCTGGTGTATAAGAGTAAGGAAGAGTAAATGTGTTTATTAAAGAAAGAAAATAGCCACTGAGGAAAGTGACATAGAAGAAGAGACACTTATGTCATCAAATAACGTCCACTTTTTAACATTATTTCTGGTGTATAAGAGTAAGGAAGAGTAAATGTGTTGATTTCTTGATAGGAAGACTAAAGAGACTACTTAATTAATGTTGGACCAATTGCAATTGGTAATTACAATTGGTGCTCCTTATACAAAACCCAACTGGTTTGAATTAGCTCGGAAGTTTTAATCACTCTTGATTCAGACATTTTCAACAAAAATATAAAAAATCTATCTGTGTCCTTCGAGAACCACTTATTTAGCCCTTGGTCACAGAAAGGGTCTTAAATACTTATACTTAGAATATTTCAGAAAACGTACATTCTTTAGTTAATTAGGCGAGCCTTACCTCTAAGTAAGAAGCATTATTCATAAGATCAAAACTATAGCTCGGATGAGACTCCCTTGTTCTAGTTTAGCCAAATTGTATTTATTTAACCACCAATATATTTTCAGAGGGAATAAATTATGTCCAATCAGCACAGCTAGCACAGACTTAACCACTTTTCTTTGGTGCTCATCGTCAAACGTCCTCAGGCAGAAATACATCTAACCTTCCCGCTCAGAAAACCTTACAGACTTACTTTACAATATAAATGAATCTACCATCAATGGAGTTTAGTATTTTACTATTCAAGCGATTAAGCTGAGACATGTCTTAGAAAACTAAATTTTGTAAAAACTATTATACTTAGGAATTCTTGTATTTATAATTTTTATTTTTCTATACTATCAAAACTACATGTTTTCTAAAGCAAATATCAATTTTTAATTATACTTTCTTTTGTTTAATTCTAATTTTACACTTGAAAAATATGTTATAGGATATATTTTCTTATATTTCAATAGATTATTAATTTTCAAATAGTAAAGTAAAATTTTACTTTATTTTATTTTTATTTTAAAAATGTTTTGAATATTAGCGCTATTATGTAAGGCGAGACTCCTTTGTTATGTTTAAGCAAATAAATAACTAATAATTAATGTTGGACACATTTATTTCCGAAACAAATAGGAAATTTACAAATTTTCAATGGGTAAGCGAGCAGTCGTAGGAGTAGAACTAAAAATTGATTCCAAAAAATAAAATATTTAACAAACTAGATAAAACAAGAGAGAAATAAATTTCCCTTTTACGGTTTTCTTTTTGCTGATAGTGCACAACTACAAAAACTTTTTGGGACTTCCACTTCTGAATTTTATAGTAGTTATGCTGGAGTCGACACTCCTACCGAAGGGATAACTGCAGGGGAAGAGGTAGCTTAAGGGTCACTCTAAAGAGAGCCCAGTTTGTTAAGGTTTTAAGAGCTGTGAAAAAGAACAAAAAAAAGCAGCACACCTTTTATTTAAACGAAGTTATTTTGGAGCTCTCGGAATAACTTTGGAGGACGCAAAATATTTAAATCCTTTTTGTTGACTTGAGAGAAAAAGAGAGCCAATTTTAGTTTTAACAAAATTGAATACAATGGAATCCCGCCATAATCAAATCATTTCTTTAATCCTCTCTTTCATCACTTGACGCCACAAAAATTAAAATAAAAACACTAGAGATACGTTTATTCAATGATAAAAATAACAATAAAAATAGCCGCCTTGAGGAATAATTTAATAAAATAAATTTATTTAAAATAATAATAGTTTTTAAATATTCCGTCTTTTTGTTACTATTACAATTGATTTCAACCCCTAAATGTTAGCAAGTTTAATTAAATTAATAGAAAAAAGAATAAATATTAATTCCTCTTCTCTAAAGTTGAATATTTTCAGGTTTTATTTTTAATATAACAAAAATACCTTTAAAGCGTGTTTAACCTTTTTATAAAAAAAAAAAAAAAACAAGCAATAAAAATTTTAACCCAACAACATCAAATGTTTTAACAAGCCCCCCCCCCAGCATAAAAATAAAAATACCTTATATTCCAGCAAATAAAGAAACTTCAATAAAAACCCGGTGCACGTACTCGTTCTACCTTTATACCTTGTTCTTCTCTGATTTACACCAAACTTTTATAGAACAGTGTCAAATTTAGTGTTTGTTTTTACTTTAAAAATAAGACGCATTTAGTGTTTATTTTTACTGTAAATACAAGGCCCAATTAGTGTTAATGTTTAGTGCAAATGAAGGCTCATTTAGTGTTTATTTTTATAGTAAAGACAAGGCTCATTTAGTGTTTATTTTCATTATAAAGACAAGGCTCATTAGTGCTTATTTTACTGTAAATACAAGGCCCAATTAGTGTTAATGTTAGTGTGTAAACAAGTCTCATTTAGTGGTTAGATTTAGGGTAAAACAAGACTCATTTAGTGTTTATTTTTATTGTAAAGACAAGGCTCATTTAGTGTTTATTTTTATTATAAGGACAAGGCTCATTTAGTGTTTATTTTTACTGTAAATACAAGGCCCAATTAGTGTTAATGTTTAGTGTGTAAACAAGGCTCATTTAGTGGTTAGATTTAGGGTAAAACAAGACTAATTTAGTGTTTATTGTTAATGCAAATCAAGGCTCATTTAGAGTATATTTTTATTGTAAAGACAAGGCTCATTTAATGTTTATTTTAATTGTAATGACAAAGCTCATTAAGTGTTTATTTATTGTAAAGACAAGGCTCATTTAATGTTTATTTTAATTGTAATGACAAAGCTCATTTAGTGTTTTTTTTATTGTAAAGACAAGGCTCATTTAATGTTTATTTTAATTGTAATGACAAAGCTCATTTAGTGTTTATTTTTATTGTAAAGACAAGGCTCATTTAATGTTATTTTAATTGTAATGACAAAGCTCATTTAGAGTATATTTTTATTGTAAAGACAAGGCTCATTTAATGTTTATTTTAATTGTAATGACAAAGCTCATTAAGTGTTTATTTTTATTGTAAAGACAAGGCTCATTTAATGTTTATTTTAATTGTAATGACAAAGCTCATTTAGTGTTTATTTTTATTGTAAAGACAAGGCTCATTTAATGTTTATTTTAATTGTAATGACAAAGCTCATTTAGTGTTTATTTTTATTGTAAAGACAAGGCTCATTTAATGTTTATTTTAATTGTAATGACAAAGCTCATTTAGAGTATATTTTTATTGTAAAGACAAGGCTCATTTAATGTTTATTTTAATTGTAATGACAAAGCTCATTAAGTGTTTATTTTATTGTAAAGACAAGGCTCATTTAATGTTTATTTTTATTGTAAAGACAAGGCTCATTTAATGTTTATTTTAATTGTAATGACAAAGCTCATTTAGTGTTTATTTTTATTGTAAAACAAGGCCATTTAATGTTATTTTAATTGTAATGACAAAGCTCATTTAGAGTATATTTTTATTGTAAAGACAAGGCTCATTTAATGTTTATTTTAATTGTAATGACAAAGCTCATTTAGTGTTTATTTTTATTGTAAAGACAAGGCTCATTTAATGTTTATTTTAATTGTAATGACAAAGCTCATTTAGAGTATATTTTTATTGTAAAGACAAGGCTCATTTAATGTTTATTTTAATTGTAATGACAAAGCTCATTTAGTGTTTATTTTTATTGTAAAGACAAGGCTCATTTAATGTTTATTTTAATTGTAATGACAAAGCTCATTTAGAGTATATTTTTATTGTAAAGACAAGGCTCATTTAATGTTTATTTTAATTGTAATGACAAAGCTCATTAAGTGTTTATTTTTATTGTAAAGACAAGGCTCATTTAATGTTTATTTTAATTGTAATGACAAAGCTCATTTAGTGTTTATTTTTATTGTAAAGACAAGGCTCATTTAATATATATTTTAATTGTAATGACAAAGCTCATTAAGTGTTTTTTTATTGTAAAGACAAGGCTCATTTAATGTTTATTTTAATTGTAATGACAAAGCTCATTAAGTGTTTATTTTTATTGTAAAGACAAGGCTCATTTAATGTTTATTTTAATTGTAATGACAAAACTCATTTAGTGTATATTTTTATTGTAAAGACAAGGCTTTCTTATTTTAAAGTTTTTTTGAAAAAAAATATGTACATGTGATTATTTATAACTAAATAATAAAGTTTTATACACAAAATTTTAATTGAGCCTAATAAGCTTTTAACGTTTTCGGAATTAAAAAAGCTATGCAGTGAAGGCCAAAATCCTGAAGCAGGAATCTTAACGAGCGACAACATGCGAAGCTCAAAAATAGAATTCCTATGACCCGTTTACCTATTTTATTTGGAATATTTCCTTTGAACAGAATCGCAAATAGGATCGGTGGCATGGCGTGAGTAGAAGTCGAGGTATGTTATATTACATATATATATATATATATATATATATATATATATATATATATATATATATATATATATATATATATATATATATATATATATATATATATATATACATACATATATATATATATATATATATATATATATATATATATATATATATATATATATATATATATATATATATTAAATTTTGTGGTTGTTCTAGACTAGATATTTTGCTGTAGCAGCGAACACTATGACTTATCAGGAAAGAAGAGATGTAAGACAGGCGATATAGACATATAGGGCAGGGGCTCAAGATATGATCTAGCCTAAACTCATGTGTATAACAGTTCCAAACTAGGTGCTATAATTATAGCGAATCGGGTTTTAGTTAGTACTAAGAAGACCCGGATCCACTGTTATAGAAGAATGCTGTCTCTCTGTTGAAGATTCCTCTCTCTTTTTGCAAATTGCCGAAGAAAAATGAACCTTTTTTCTCTTTGGTGGAATTTTCTTATGCGATGAATTAAAAAAAAAATAATAATAATAAAATCCAAAAACAAACACTAACACATCAAACATAAATTAATGCGACCCGGAGGTTGAGTTGTCGCTTCTCCAATACTCCTATACTAAAAAGTATATCCTATACTTTTTATATACCAAGAAAAATATATTTTCTCTTAAAGTCTCTAGAACCAAATTACCTAAACCAAATGTGACAGTCTCATCCCTACAACCAACTTAAACCATTATCTCAGAAGCATAATATTTCTATTTCAACATGTACCAAAGTTTTTCGTCTTTTATCTCTATTTTATTGTATTTTTAATAAATGAAATAAAATAAAAACTGAATTCTCCAGAGACCCAGAATGTATCTTAAGAAATAATTTCAATAACAAAATTACTTTAAAAGAATAAATCTTTAAAACAAAAGTATGTTTTAAACAAAAGTATAAATAATAAATAAAATAAAATACATAACATAGTGCATAATAAAATTACAATGAAATAATAATATTTTATTATGACGAAATGAAAGCCCTGTCATAAATTACTCAAAAAAATTAGTACTTTTGTCCTCTTCGGCCAAGAGAACCAAGGCCTCTTGTTTTAATAACTTGATTTTTTTTAAAAAGTTAAAAATCTAGTGTATTTCTTACGTAATAAACAAGAATAAAATAGTTATTTATACACCATGGGAGAAAAGAATACTATTATGTCCCTGAGCTGTTAGTTGGAGGGAACCAAAGTATGTAACTCCCGAGGCGAAGCCGAGGTAATTATGTGATTAACTCCTGAGGCAAAGCCCAGGAGTTATGACTATTAACTCTTAGGAGTTAATTGCGAGGGGGGAAATAGCATTTTACTCCCAAGGTGCATACAAGAGTTTATCTCCAGACGTTGATTTTATTTTAATACGTTTAAATATTAAAACGCTCATAAATGAGCGTATGGAATCTGATAAGGCGAGGAAGTAAATTGCAGAGATAAAAATTCTATCTTTGATATCTGATCTGTAAGACTCATCTATCACCCTATTCTTTATTCAACGGCTAGCACTGATGATGACCTCTTGTTAGGTTGAAAGCGCTTTGCTAAAAAGAAATATATTTTTGTGAAGAGACTTCTCCCTCTTTTATTAAGATGAACTCCATTAACGCTCACCTTAGTTCTTAAATTGTAGAGCGTATCAAATCTGATAAGGCGAGGAAATAACTCGTAGAGCGTATCGAATCTGATAAGGCGAGGAAGTAACTTGTAGAGCGTATCGAATCTAATAAGGCGAGAAAATAACTTGTAGAGCGTATCGAATCTGATAAGGCGAGGAAGTAACTTGTAGAGCGTATCAAATATGATAAGGCGAGCAAAAAACTTGTAGAGCGATCGAATCTGATAAGGCGAGGAAGTAACTTGTAGAGCGTATCGAATCTGATAAGGCGAGCGTAGAGCGTATCAAATATGATAAGGCGAGAAAGTAACTTGTAGAGCGTATCGAATCTAATAAGGCGAGAAAGTAACTTGTAGAGCGTATCGAATCTGATAAGGCGAGGAAGCAACTTGTAGAGCGTATCGAATCTAATAAGGTAAGGAAGTAACTTGTAGAGCGTATCAAATCTGATAAGGCGAGGAAGTAACTTGTAGAGCGTATCAAATATGATAAGGCGAGAAAGTAACTTTTAGAGCGTATCGAATCTGATAAGGCGAGAAAATAACTTGTAGAGCGTATCGAATCTGATAAGGCGAGAAAGTAACTTGTAGAGGTATCAAATCTGATAAGGCGAGGAAGTAACTTGTAGAGCGTATCGAATCTGATAAGGCAAGGAAGTAACTTGTAACCGATTTTTTCCAGAAGCAATAAAACAATGGTTTGTAGATAATAAAAAGAAACAAATTAAACATCCCACCCTTAAAATGCAACCTTTTGACAGAAAAAATAAAAAATAAATTTTGATTAAAAGAACAAAAGAAAATAACATAATTAAAGTAAAAACAAAAGCGTATTTAAAGTAACTTGTAGAGCATATCGAATCTGATAAGGCGAGGAAGCAACTTGTAGAGCGTATCGAATCTGATAAGGCGAGGAAGTAACTTGCAGAGCGTATCGAATCTGATAAGGTGAGGAAGTAACTTGTAGAGCGTATCGAATCTGATAAGGCGAGGAAGTAACTTATAGAGCGTATCAAATCTGATAAGGCGAGGAAGTAACTTGTAGAGCGTATCAAATCTGATAAGGCGAGGAAGTAACTTGTAGAGCATATCGAATCTGATAAGGCAAGGAAGTAACTTGTAACCGATTTTTTGCAGAAGCAATAAAACAATGGTTTGTAGATCATAAAAAGAAACAAAATGAAATCTCACCTTTAAAAAACAACCTTTCGACAGAAAAAATAAAAAATAAATTTTGTTTAAAAGAACAAAAGAAAATAACATAATTAAAGTAAAAACAAAAGAAATTCAAAAATGTTTTTACATACGACGAGTGAACTATGAAAATTAAAAAAAAAACAGTGTATACACTTGATTACAAAAATAAAGTTTACTCGAAAAAATTTCCTTAGTTAAGTTAACCATCATGAAGTTAACAGCCATCTCCCTGGATAAAGTTGCCCTATAAAAACACCTCAAATTCCCCTCACACTAAAAAACAACTAAAATACCTTATTTTAGACATGGTTCATATTATCCTATACCCCCCCCCATAACAACTTCACTCCAATTCCACCTCCTCTCCCAAAAGCCAGCAGCCTCAGGTTTATGCATACGTAATTTTAATGAATAATACATACGACTTTTGCATGGGACACAAAAATACCTAAGTTTAAAATAAAAAGTAGCAGCACAAGAGAATTTAATGAATTACTTTTTACTTTTCCTTACCTACTAAAAAGAAAAGTATTGTATTTTTATAATAAAATATTTTATCGTATTTCATACTCATAATATCATACTTGTACGTTCGAACAACTTATATAACTTTCTAAAGTGGTATATACCAAAGATTTGAATATCGGCACAAAAATCAGACTTATAGTACAGTAATATACTATATAGTAGACTTATAGCCAGAAAGGTAATTTTGCAAAGCTATTAAATTTTTTTTAAACCTTTAAAACTAAAAAAATTAATTAATTAAATTAAAATTCAACACAAATGTGCCTCTCTGTGAGATTTAGAGCCACTAAATTTCATTCAACAGTTGGTTTTTTTTAAATTGGCTTTTAAATTTATAAACTTTGATGGTCAATAACTATTAAGGTATTTTCTGTTTTTTTACAAACTGCATATTGTCAAAAAGCGTAAATCGTAAGGTTATTCACACTGCGGAAGTCACCTTAGGTGGATTGCATTTACTATTCTCTAATTATTAATTAAAGACGCGAAATCGTTTTAATAAAAATACAATTCATATAAACTTAGAGCAGCTGAGGCTGTGAACCCTGGGCCTTTAGTGCCGAATTTGAGAGCGTCACTGAAATAATGACGTACAATCAATGAACGTGATTATGTTAATAATGACGTAACTGGTAATAATGCTTTCCTATATTGCAATGAAAACACGTTTTAGCGAATTTTCATTATGAAAATGACGCTTATTTCTTATTTTATAGGTCTTAAAGACTATCAGTATCCGTATACACAAAGTGAGGTAATACCACTCCCAAGTCACCTATTCTAGATTACAGTTTCATATCCTGTTCTTAAATATCTTTATTTTACTAGACCGTCTATTTTAATTTTTCAGTGAAAACAACAGCGAACACTAATCAAAAATCTACTTATTGCAAGATACTACCATGCGTTTTGCAAACATTGAATAGATGACAAAATATATTTATAATTATGGATATCCAAAATTACTAAATTATGAACTATTCGTAATGAATTATGAATATTCATATTAATAGTACGACACACGGCTAAAATCAGTTGACATAGCGGGAAAATAGTGTTGAGGAACCAATAAGGTTGGCCTGATTTGATATTGAGGGCGTGGTTTGACATCCATGAATAACCTCATTGGCTCCCTCGCATTATTTTCCAACGCTGTCAACTGATTTTAGCCATGCGTCGTACTATAGTGAAAAATATAAAACTGAAAGAGGCACATAAAAAAATAAAATGCAAGTGTTTCTGGTATCTGTTTTATAATACAAGAGCTTAGGGAATGGACAGTTAAGAGCTGAGTGAGGCTAATGCTCTAACGGCACTCTGACAGGTTAATTGTACTGAGTCGTTATTTTTATGCAGAGTCATCAATAGACACTATTGTTGAATCATGAAATAGTTTTCGGATGTAGCTACCAATCACATCATTAAGTTAATTTGAAACGCAGCGTTAATTAGAGTGGGTTTAAAAAATAAGACACATGACAATGTGTGGATGAAAGGTTCTGTAGCAGATAATCTACAGAAAGCGCAGACCAACTTTTAATTTTAATTGTGATTTAATTACAGTTTGAACTTATTTGAGAAACAAACCGAACGACATATTGCATCACATTTCATAAAAATTCGAAATTTATGCTAAGTGATTAATTCCGGTTAATGACGTCATGTAAAATTTATTTTCAGGATAGCACAACAAGATTGATTAGAACTATGCACCAGAATAGCAAGATTGATTAGAACCATGCACCAGAATAGCAAGATTGATTAGAACCATGCACCAGAATAGCAAGATTGATTAGAACCATGCACCAGGATAGCAAGATTGATTCTTGAACCAAGATTTAACTCTCTAGCATAAATGCGCTGGGAGATGATGACAGACACACACACACACACATACATATACACACACAAATACACACATACATACATACACACACACACACAGACAGACAGCTTTGTGAAAACCAATCAGGACGTCTTAAAAACACCTAAAACGGATAATTCAAGTGCCTAGTTCCGGATTAGTTTTGCAAACACAATACTTTTCCTACATAGCTAAGGTATAAATGGGGAAAATTATATTTTTATATATTAAGCTGTTTACACTAAAAAACAATACAAAGACCACCTAAAGAACCTTGTTTGAGTCTTCAAGGCTTATAAAAACATCTGATCACCTCATTCCTACGACTACTACTTTAAACAACAAACACAAGATGGTTGTTTCCTTCACATCAATACTAAAATATTGAATGAAAATTCATTTAAAAGAAACTCTCACTTTTACTTCTAATTAAAAATGTCAAATGAATAAAACATAAAAAGGCAGGTTTAATTAAAAGGTCTTTACATATTTACATTGTTGTAGGGTCTTTCACATGTTTACGCCTCGTAGAACATTTTTAACAAACACACACCATTAAAAACTACACACCCAACTCCCCTGTTATGGATTCATGCTCTTGAATTAAGTAATAAATACAAACAGATGTGTAGAAAAATAACGATATGGTTTAACTTCTAAGCTTTTGGTGATTTAACCTTGAAAATCATAAAGTGAGTGCATTTTCATTGATATGGTTGCCTTAATGTGCCATAAGCCTATAACCCCGCAAAGTATTATTAAACGAAGAACTTCACCCCTTTTAAGGCAATAGTATTTATTATCAAAGGTAGGAACTGCCCCTCACCTAAGCCAAGAAGAGAGCCCCGAGAAGACCATAATCTTGGTGTACAACAAGGAACTTATATAAAGGGGAAGGGACATACCAGGTATTTCCAATGTAAAATAATGTCGCCACCCCCCACCTCTACTCCTTTGGGTATTGGTAGCACTACTACATCCTTCCTATACTCAGGCTGTAAACACGTTAAGTAAGGTTTTAGTTTTTTTATTATTTTGTAGTAGTTACATATTAATTGTTATTCTTACCACGTTTAAGATTATAAAGTAATGAAGCCTACAAAATAAAATAATTAAAGTCTGTTGACATTAGGCGTGTTGGATCTTAAAAGTGAAAAACACAAAATTTATACACTTCTCCAATACTAACTCTATAAGGGACAACTTGTCCCAGGTCCATTAATTTTTCTTGAAAACATTGGCGACACCTTTTTGCGTTTATGCCCCCCCCCCCCTCTGTGGTTTACAAGGAACACACTTCATGTCTAAACAACACATAAACACCAAAAACATCATGTCATCAGTAACACAAACAAGAGACAGGAGACACACACTGTTGGACAAGGAACCGGTCGGTGCCACCCCAACAAAACTAAATTATACATATTTTTACAAATAATTAATATCAAAATTATTAGAATATTAAATACAGTTTTGATAAAACTGCTACATATGTTTTAACACGTTTCAATTAAAATTTGAATTTTTATTAAAGTTATTTTGTTGAGATGCTTTTAATCAAAAGAAAAATAGCTGTAAAAATTTGATACATGTAGTGTCTAAGAGAAAAGCTTTATCCCATACTAGACAGCTTTTCTTTATCGAAGTAGATAAAATAGTATGGGTAATAATACGAGAAATATGAAACAGCACTCTTGTAATACGACACCGAAAACCAATATGCAAAGTATTTGTTAAAATGTAAATTTTACAGACATCGATTTTATTTACTTAACTTTGTATCTATAGTATAAAATGGAAAAGTCAAAAACATTTTCTGTAGAGTTGAAAAATATGTAAATGTATTTCCTTTGTATTTTAATAAATAATTTATAATTGTTTTTTACTTCCCTGTCTTTTCGGATAGAAAAGCAATGTAATGAAGTGGTCAGATCTCTGCTGCTCGATTCAAAACCAAATAAATTTTAATGTATTGTAACCATATACCAAATACTCTCTCCCTTATGAAGTCAGAGTGGAAACATACTTGGTTGACTACAAAAAATTCATAAGAAATTGGCTTTATGAATTGAATTAACCTCTCTCTATTTTTAAAAAAAATTGCTCCAAAATCAACTTGATCAAACTCCATGAGATACAATGTATGGATTCAATTTCTCATGGTTTTTTTTAAAGGTTTCAATTTTTGTTGTGGAATGTTTAAAGGTTGCTACCCTCTTAAAATCAGGATTTTTTACTACCATTGATACTTAAAAATTTAATAATAAATAAATCATTACAACAAATAATTTGCTTTTCCCAGAGATTATTTCTTTCTTTATATGTTTTAATTTCTACATCTATTTTATAATTTTTGCTTTTCTATGGTTCCAAACAGAATTGTAAAGTTTTGTTAAATTGACTAGAGACCACCTCCTTACACAAGCCTAGCTTTTTAGGAGGTGCACTGCACATATTGCATTTAGTATATCCAAACAAATTCAATAAGAATTGTGTATTACAATCTATTATATATCTTGTAAACAATGTATTTTTTGTGGAACAAATAAAAAATCTCTTTATATATTAAATTTATGGTCAGATTACAGTAATATTAGTGAATATGTTCATGAATTACTATTATTTTTAGAGGATTTCCAGAGTAAAAATAAATAAATAATATACGGATTATGGTTTTATCAAAAAGGAAGGTGCCAAATAAGGAACTAACCTGCCTTATTTTAGATTTTAAATATCACCACAGACCAATTTCTCTACGTAATTTAGGTGTAAAACATATTTAGCAAAAAATACTACAAATTATACTTTTCAAGGAATTAAATTTAAAAAGACAACTGGATTTTTAAAATATTGAAAATAGTTAGTACTGAAACAAAAACTCGTTAGAAAATTGAGAAAAAAAGGTACGTTTGATACGATCCTTAACTTGCATGTTGGAGAAATCCCTCATTTTTTTCAGTATATATATGTTGGAGAAATACAACATTTTTTTAAAGTTTCTAACTCTTTTAATAAAAGAACTAAAATCAAAGTTTCAATTTTCTAGATTACTTTTATTTCGAATTATTTACGCCATTGTGAAAATTAAAGTATTTAAATAAATAAAACTCAGAGAAGTTTCAATTTCCTAATAACACTAAAACCTGAAAAACTTGTTTTGGACTAAAGTTTTCTTTTGAAAAAAATTGGCTTGCAAGCCGAGCGAATTTCTAAGAGATCATTGAGAATATTTAGCTACTTTCAATCATTTGGACATTGTCAGAAAAATGTTAAAGAACTAAAAGGGCGTAGGCAAGAACCAATCACAAGACGTTTAAAAAACATTTTGTAGATCTCATAGATGACAGTTTTAAAAGGATAAAGTTTACGCCAAATAAGTGCTAGAAGCAGTAGACGTAGGCAAGATCTAATCAGAAGACGTTTAAAAACATTTTGTAGATATCCATTGACAGTTTTAAAAGGATAAAGTTAACGCCAAGTAAGTGCTAGAAGCAGAAGACGTAGGCAAGATCTAATCAGAAGACGTTTAAAAACATTTTGTAGATATCCATTGACAGTTTTAAAAGGATAAAGTTAACGCCAAGTAAGTGCTAGAAGCAAAAGACGTAGGCAAGATCTAATCAGAAGACGTTTAAAAACATTTTGTAGATATCTATTGACAATTTTAAAAAAATAAGTTTTCGCCAAATAAGTGCTAGAAGCAGTAGGCATAGGCAAGATCTAGAAAGTGATTTCTCCATAAATCAGTCGCGTAACATCATGGAGCACCATAATTTTCCACTTTGTGCCTAAGCAAACCTCTCCAAAAAATGTTTAAGACAAGCATAAATTGAGTCCACATGAAAAGAACTCAGTCCAGTTATCTCTGGAGAGGCTCTGTTATATTTCATTCTCCCTACAAAACAAACTCAAAATGCGAATGTAACCAAAACAAAATTCGCCAGTAAAAGAAGAAAATTTTGTCAATAGTTTCACCCTTAATTACAAAATGTTTTTCTTCATTTCTTAAAAAGAAGTTTTTTTTCTGTTTTCCTTTAACTTAATTATTTCTCTTCTTTCTTACCTTGAATTAATCCTTTCTGTAAAATTAGTATAATTAGTCGGGGGGAGAGAAGTAATTGAAAACATTTTCTTTGTTGGGACCACTTTTTTCACTTAGTTCAGGACCTTAAAAAGATTCAGGTCGTATTACGAAGATTTCTTCTTTAAATTTCAGATAAATTGTTTTGAAATATTGTTACTTAATTCGATCCTATGAATATAAAGCATTACTTTCTACAATAAGTTATGAAAAACTAGGTTTACCTTACTCTTTATAAACAAATATAAATTAAATAATTAATCTATTTTTATGCTAATTAATTTAAAAATAAATAATTTTTTAAGCATATATTTTTGTTATGAAAAAGCCAATAGAAATCAATCCTCTCCCTCTCCCCCTCAATTTTCGACATCTGAATAACCTCATAAGCGTCATTATTATAAAAACACACAAAAATTAATATGGATATCAGCGTGAGCTAAAACATGGTTAAATGACCATAAAGAGAACAAAACATTTTTTGGTGTCCCTAGTGTCAGAAATTTAATATTTTTTTAGCCAAAACAAGAGGCCTCCTCTTTGCCGCTCTTCGGCGCCGGCGCTGGGGATCATTGACGCGTGTAAAATTGAA
The DNA here is from genome assembly GCA_018340805.1 of Microvelia longipes. Taxonomy (NCBI): domain Eukaryota; kingdom Metazoa; phylum Arthropoda; class Insecta; order Hemiptera; family Veliidae; genus Microvelia; species Microvelia longipes. The sequence continues at coordinate 10,620,797 of JACMZG010000002.1, read as the reverse complement.
AAAGGTATAAGGAAAAAAGAAATAAAAATGTAAATTGACGAAAACGTTTTATTTCGCGCCCACAGTGCCTTTCTGTAACCACATGGTTGTCGTACTGTATCAGTTCGTCATATTACTAGCTTATATAAGTGACATATTCAAATGTATTAGTCAAAACATGTGATTTGTTTACATTTTGTCAATCAATGACTTGTTTTGTTTGATATATGTGTTACTCAAATAAGCCAGAACTAATAAAACGTATTTTTTGTGAGCCATAAATAGTAGTATATGTGATAGAAATGTCTGAAAATCTAAACACTATTTAGAAAATTTGTGATTTTTTAAATGTTTCTGGGTCATTTTTGTGGGTTAGTGACGTCACACATATTTCATAAACAAGAAGGTTCAGGACATAAACAACATTGATTTTCGTACCAAATTTTATTTGATCCAAAAAAGCGTTTAAAAGCGTTTCAATCGTGTCCCATAGAAACGTCAAGGAACATAAATCACGAATATACATACATAAACACACACACACACACACAATATATATATATATATTATATATATATATATATATATATATATATATATATATATATACACACATATATATATATATATATATATATATATATATATATATATATATATATATATATATATATTATATATATATATATATATATATATATATATATATATATATATATATATATATATATATATATATATATCTTTATCAGGCTTTTTAGCGAATTTTCTTTTTTAATATTCACTCAAAATATACATTTTATTTCCAAAAATAAAATTGAAATAATTTTGCAATATCTAAATGATTTATAACAATACTTGTCTAAATCCTCTAACAATTGTACACTGTGACTTGCGTCATATCAAATTTTAACTTTAAAAAAAATTAATGTAAATAATGTAATTATTGTGTTATATTACTTTGCTAATGACATTAGCGTGGCCTCAGCGACATATCAAGGTTTAACTTTTATTACCCTTTTAATTTTTTAAATACTAAAACTCTCGGTGCCTTTTAGGTCGGTTAAAACATATTACGACATGACAAGCTAAAACTAATAGCTTGTCAAAAGATGTATGCAAAAAAAATTATGATATAAATTTTTTACACTTAAAATATTAAAGGAAATTTTTGAGTTTCATAATAATTAGAAAAAAAAAGATTAAGAATATAGAAAAAAATAATTTATGAGATTGCCATCATGAAAAAGGGTGACTCTCCCTTATTGAATATATATATATATATATATATATATATATATATATATATATTATATATATATATATATATATATATATATTATAATATATATCATGAACCGCAAACCTACTAAACCCGCACAAATAGTGATTAGCATTTGATTGATTACTAAACACCTTAGAGGCCTGACGCGGAAGAAATATTTCCGTTTTCAAAATTTTGGAATTTTTCTTACCCCCTCTTCCGATTAAGAGAAGAATACTTTTGTTTGGTTTAATTTTGATTCTTGCCGTGCTTTAAGTCGTTTTATTTTATTTTTTTCTAATTTGATTTTAATAAAAGAGTTATGTTTTTATTTAAAAAATGAATATTATCTTGTTATTAAAACAATAATTTTATTACTTTTATTTGTGCTGTGTCTCTTTTAAGTGTTTAATTTTTCGTTTTAGTTTTTATTATTTCAAAGTATTTTTTTTTATATTTCAATTCCTAAATCAAATTTATTTCTTAATATTCTTGGTGTTCACCAATTCGAATAGTATAGTTTAATTATCTTGATTAGTTTATTTTATCTTAATGTATTTGATCTGAAATGTTATACATTATTTCTGTTCTCTTGGTTTCACTGCCTAAATAGTATTTAACAAGTAGATCCCGGAGTTGAAATGTTTTTTAAAAAAAAGCAAGACTATTAATTATATTTTATAACAAGTAAATTACGTTATAATAAACGGGACAAGATAATACTTTGCCGTTTTGATCGGGTTAATCAGTTAAAAAATATTTAAACTTAGACCTTAGAAAAAATAATTTGAAAAGAAGAATAACTATCATTTAGTGAGAAAGTTCCCATTATCATCAGACAATAAATTAAATATTTGATACAATGAAAAAATTAAAATGACACCTAAAATCTCTCGCACTATTATGTAGTGTGAATTATTTTTTTATATAAAAACAAGAGGCCTATGGCCTCTAGGCATCGGCGCTAGGGGCCGCTTCGCAGCCACATAATCAATGTCCCATACAAGTTCGTCATATTACTAGTTTATATAAGTGGCATAATGCCACAGTACAAGTGAATTTTACTAAAGCATTAGCAAAAAAAACATGATTTGTTTATATTATGTTATGTATGTCAATCAATAAAACCGAGCCTGATAATAAAATTTAACTTAACATATTTATTTACCATGTGTATCACATGTGTACAAAAATTTGATCGATGTAAACACTTATTGAAGATGTGTGATTTTCAATAATAATGTGTGTAATTATCTAGGATAATGACGACACACAAATTTCATAAACATAGAGTTCGGGTTGATTACAAGAAGGTTACAACATTACAAGAAGGTACAACATTACAAGAGGTTGATTTGTACCTAGTTTCGTTTTGATCCGAGAAAGCGTTCGAAAGTTCTCATGTTCTATGGAAGCGTACAACAAGAAAACAACAAAACTCTGTTCATACATTCATACACACACACACACACACAAATATATATATATATATATATATATATATAATAATATATTATATATATATATATATGTGTGTGTGTGTGTGTGTGTGTTGTGTATCCATAAACCTCTACAATATACATATATTCTTGATCGGTGAGTTCCCCCTTCCCTTGCCAAATCAACCCCTTGCCCCTATACCCCTCCATGGCCCCAACCTCATAAGTTCATTTCTTTCAAAATTCGCTAAAAAGTAATATTTAAAATGTAATAAGGATACATTTTAATATTAAAAATGTAAGAAAAATAGAATGGAAAATTGACGCGTGTAAAATTGAAAAAGGTATAAGGAAAAAAGAAATAAAAATGTAAATTGACGAAAACGTTTTTTACATGTTTTTACAGTAAAGCCTATCTGAGAGACCAGGAAAAAAGAAAATACCGAGAAAACATTTAAATGCGGGGAAAAACTTAGGGAATATAGCGAATAACTTTTCACGTCTCTTCGGAGGCAATTTTCCCAGCCTATGAATACGTTCCCCAGAATACAAGGATGAACTCATATCAACTAAATTCCATATTTCTTCGCCTCAGTTAAACTGGTAATTTCTACACGAAATGAAAATTTCAATGAAAATTGAAGAAAATTAATAAGAATTTACTTTATTATTAAGTAGGAATATTGTTGAATTTAAATTTAAAATATATATCATTTGATATAACCGAGTTTTGCAAAACATGAATAGTTGACACAATATAATTTCGCGAGAGACACCTAGGTCAGAGGGAGTTTAGGCTCTGATGAGTTAGACGTAACGGAACATGACATTATGCAGAGTGGGACATGACATTATGTCGAGCCATCAATGATGTCGAGTATCGAATGATAAAACAGTTTCCAGATGCATTGCATTTTGTTAATGAAATTTGTGAAATAGCTAAACAAATTCACGAAAAGTCAACATTTTATCAAAAAAATTCTGATTATTGAACACTCGTTTAAATTTAACATTTTATCGCCTTTAAAATATGTTCTCTTCATGTTTTGCATACGACCCTCAGGGAACCAATTATTTTAAGAAAACTGAAATTTGTGTGATTTTATAAAATTTTGAGCATGCGCAATCATATAAAGGGCTTCACTCTGGATAGGCAAACTATGGTTTTTTCATAATTTTAGTTATATTTTCAGAAACATTTGGTTTGAAGTAGTACAAAATGAGTCACATTATAAAAAATTTTGATGACAGCAAAATAGATTATAGTACCACACACGGCTAAAATCAGTTGACACCGCGGGAAAATAGTGTTGAGGAAACAATAAGATTGGCCTGATTTAAAATTGAGGGCGTGTTTAACCATCCAGGACTAACCTCATTGGCTCCCTCGCATTATTTTCCCACGCTGTCAATTGATTTTAGCCGTGTGTCGTACTATAACACAGTCTAAAAAATTTAATTTATCTGCTCACGGCAGCAAAATTAAGCATTACTGAACTAGTTTTAGGCAGGAAAGAAGCGTTTCGCTGATCTGTTACTTCAAAACAGGCAGCAAAGTGATTTGAGTACTTTCCCTGCCTAGGGAGTCAAAGTAAGGCCTAAATACATGGATATTTCTCAAAACTCCCTAGGCAGGGAAAGTAGCAAAAACTGACTGTTTTGACTAATCCAAAAATATGAGTTTATTAAATATATCGCTGTTTAGGTAAAATATTCGATAAAAATCATGTTCTCATTTTCTGTTAATTACTCTTAAATCGATTAATTACTAATTACTCATAATATCTTTAATTAATTGATTTTAAAGAATACAAAAATTAAAAAAATCTAATTGTAGACCTATAAAACCTTAATCTAAAAAAACAGCTGTTTACACTGGTTTTGATTTTTGTTTTGTCAAGGTCAAGTCTCTTCATACTTATTACCTCTTTTTTCTTAAAAATTGATTGTGTTTACAGGGGGGGTTAACTTAAATGAGGAAAAGTTTGGATTCCATTATCGCAAGCTACTAAAAATAGCGCTGCGGCGGACCGGTGCGGACAACTTATGAACTAACCCCAATAGCTTTCCAAAAATGACTGATTATATTTTTATATTTACATTTATGAATACCATGACAATTCTTGGTTATGACAGCTACATTTATTATTATTATAAAATTGATTGTTTTTCTGTATGTATTTTTCACAAAACGGTTCGCCGTTGCATGTTCTATATTGCCAAATTCAGATAAAGTAAATAGAAACCTTTTTAAACTTCCAGAGAACGCTAATGATGGCAGATAAGTATATTTCATTTAATAATTTATTGATTAGTCAATTTTATCAGGTAATTTCATTTAATCACATGTGCGCATCTCGCCGATGTAATTAAAATACAGGCTGCATTAAATGCCAAAATCTATCTTTTAGCACGTGTAAAACTTTAGTCACTATTTCATTATTACCTGATTGAATCAATTTAATTAATAAATTACTTAAATGAAAAACTTAAAAATAATCACAAGTATTCTGTGTAAGATTAAAGTGGTAGGGTTAGTTAGAAGTATAACTATACGAAGTATAAAAATTATATTTCAAACTGACTGTGGGCATAAAGCGGGAAATTAAGACACGCCCACTCAATTGAAAGGTAGGTCCGCCGCAGCGCTAGCGTCGTCCGGAATCCAAATTTTCCCACCATTGAGTCGACAGTCTTACTGTTTAAGTATCTATAGTCTCTGGTTTACACCTAATTTGTTCATCTATTACGAAAAACGCATAATCATGACAGATAATATAGTAGAAGATATTGATGATCTTTTTGAAAACTCCCCAGCACTTTTATGTTTGTGTTCTATTTAATTAAATAAAAACAGTTTTGGTTTTTATAATACTTTTTGAAAATTATAATATATGACTAATAATAAATAAGATTAACTAAGTAGTGTGTTGTTTTTTTAATAATAAGTGAGCAGATAAAATATTGTATGCAACAAGGCAGGAAAGGAAACATTACTGACACGTACATACTATGTGCCTGCCTCGGCTGCGCCTCGGCAGTCAAAATGTAAATTACCTTCCTCGGCTTCGCCTCTGCAGGTAATTTCTATAGCCCACCCTCGCCTTCGGCTCGGGGGCAAAATTTTAAACTAGTCAGTAAAATTCCTCTTTCCTGCCTAGTTACATAAATAACTATTTCTGGACAGCACAACTAGACCTACAGATTAATATGTGTACGAAGTTTTTACACTCTAGCATAAACACAGCAGGGAGTTATGCGTGACACAGACGCACACATACACAGAAAGCATGATAAAAACCACTTGAAACGTCATTACAATGACTAAAACGGATAATTATGATTATGATTAACACAATACTGTCCCTCTGTACGAATGGCAATATAGGCGAAGAAAAGTAAAAAGAAGTCAAGAGATGGATTTCAGATTTGTAATATTTTTTTAAGCTCTTAATTTTTTTTTTCCTTTATATTTATTTTTATAAGATAAATTTATTTTATCTTCATGCAGGTTCTCATTTTGTCTATTATTATTTTTAGTCGTTCTTTCTTCTTTTCTAATTTTATTTATTATAAATAGCTTTATAGTTTTTAGTTTGGAACTAATTAAAAATAATACAATATTAAAAGCAAAAGATGAATGTAAATTTTGTTTAATTAGAATGAGTTGTATACTTCAGTTTAAGTATAAAATTGCAAAATTTAAAAGGCATGGATAAGAGATAAAAGCTTATTTTTTCAAGAGGTTCCTCCTTATAGTAGGACTTTTAGTAATTTATTACTCTGAGTAATTAATTAATTACTCAGTATTTGTGATTTTGTAATACAATTAGCAATTAATGAAAAAAAAAATTATTTTTATTTATTTATTTATTATTATTATTATTATTTATTAATTATTATTATTTGTTTAACAAATAAACAAAAATAAATAAGACGTATTACAATAAAAGTTCACTAAATAATCGCTCGAAATTAGTAAACAAATGCGAAAGGGAAGGTGGTAGAGAAACCACCTTTTTCATCCTTCACCTGAGTACACCCAGAACAAAGTTTGGCAACCCTGACTTGACAAGATTAGACACCTGTAGTAAATTCTTAATGTTTGCAGCACTGAATCATAGAGATATATACTAGAGGGGGCATAGCCTATCTCAATACATTGAGAGGTCTGAAATCATCATTTTGGGGCTCTCAGGAGCTCTGTGTAACCACATTGAAACCTTCTTCAAGAGTGAGTTAAAGTTATAATAAATCAATTGATTTTGGCTTCCCGCACATCTTTTGTGTTTAGATTTGTATTTTTAACATTCTCCTATATAAGTTATTGTAATTTTGTACTAATTATTTTATTGTAATTAAAATCGAAGGTGGTCAGGTTAATTTTTCGATGTTTCACAATTTAAACTATAGGGCCCCTCTAGTAATAACATCTCTATGCACAGAATGATGATAAGGGCTTCATTCATTTTACACTTTCCAAAGCTGTTACTATATGAGATATTTAACAAAATGATGGTTCATTTAAATATTTTATGGGGTTTAGCTATTTCCACTCTACCAATAAATCACTGGTCAAGAAGATCAAAGACCTAGTCCGGGGAAAAGGATTATTCTGACCTGGACCAATTGAGGGGATTGTACAATAGACTTCCAGTCGCAGTGCAAATGGAGTCTATCTTCGATTCCAACCCCAATCATTAATAATAAAGGTTTAGCTAAATTATACGTTCATTTCAAAAGAAATGAACTCAAAAATATAATTTTCCAATAATAAAAGTCAGTTTATATAAAAATCCCATAGTAAAGGGCCTTAGAAAATGATTCGGGGCGGGATTCGAAAACCTACCCACGAAATAGCCTACAGGTTATAACCTAATTTGTCTTATCTGTTTCACTTTAATTACTGAGACGAGACCACATCACGATGCATTAAGCATCTGAAGAAGCAAACTCTCGACTTCTTCATTAACGCGGTCCTAGATGAAACATGAAACTTTAAGATATTAAAAGCGATAGCCCACTAAACAAAATAATATTCCTCTTTAGAGGAAATATTGATATAAATAATATCAAAGAGTAATTTGAGAGTTAATTACTACATTATTATTTATCTACATAAACTCATAACTCTAAACTTGTTTAAATAGTTCGGTGAATAATTCTGTATTAGTTTTGTATTTATCTACATTTTAATTTCAATTTATTTGAAAATTTGAAAAAAAACATCAAGAAGCTAACTTTAACCTACCCCCTCCTCCTCCCTTTAACTTCCGTCGTCCCCATCAACCTAAAAGCGTCATTGTGAAAATCCTCTAATGGTTAAAAACTTAAAAATACCTATAAAAAATCTCAAAATTGCCAGATATTAAGAATAAGAGTACAGCTATAGAAATACCTCAAATTGATAGACATTAAGAATACTAATTGTAATAACTAAGGTATTATTCTTAATAGACATTAAGAAAAATACCTCAACAAAAGCAGATATTAAAAATACCTTAACAGTAGATTATATTAAAAATAACTCGAAAAATACCCTAACATAGATTTAATAATACCTGCCAATAAACAAATGCCATATAAAAAATACCTTAACAACAGCAGATATTAATTACATCACAGCAAATCACTTACCTAAAACAAGCAAATAATGTATAAGAAATAAAATCAAAATAATAAGTAAATAAAATAAAAAAGAAATTTATAAAATATACAAAAATTTGGTACAGACTATCTTTGAACCTTTCTTAAATTACCTGGAGGGGACGACTCAGGTGAATACTTTCAAACACTAAACTTTTTCTACATACCTTCGGTGTATATGAGGAAAAGTAAAAGAAGATCAAAAGGGAAAATCAATAACTTTACTTGAAATTGTGTAAATCTCATTACAATGACAATAATTGACGCACAGAAACAGTGCGTGTAAAAGCATAATAAATTGATATAAAAAATAGCAAAAAATTTATAATAAAAAATTTGGATAAGAGGTACTTCTTCGGAACTTTTCCTCCTTACATCAGATTCACTACGCTCATCCTCCCTACTTCGGACTCACTTCGCTCGTCCTCAGAATATACAATTCACCAAATTTTACTGCAACATGTCTTTGGACTCACTCCGCTCGTCTTCAGATAGTAAATGCATCCGTATCATTCTCTGCGGTCACCCATACAGCACTGACAACGCTCAATGCTCTTTAATTTTTATGATCCAACAAAAATTATGTATACACTTGTCGTATTGAAACGAAACTTAGTGTATTTATTAGGTACTAATATTCATTTGTACTAAATTTCCACTTAAATGGAATATTTTTCCGATTTTTAAAAAAAGTACACAAGTTATTCAATGAAAATAGAAATAATGATGATAATGAGATAAAACTTGGCACATATGGTAGTCTAATACATAGTCACATACGTGCCAAATCTCATCGTTTTTCCGCATTTTATGATTTTTTGAAATTTTTGTAAAGTCATTATTGCTGGTTAATGACGTCATAAAAATATTTTCCTAATAGCACAACTACAGATCCAGACTGATTTTTGTACTAAGTTTCATCTGTCTAGCATAAATACACTAGGAGCTACAATGGTAACAGACACACACACACAGACAGACACAGACAATTTTGCAAAACCATTCAGAAGGCCTTAAAACGCCTGAAACGGATAATTCCGGTTTCATCCTGGTTTCGAATTTTTTTGCAAACACAATACTTTTCCTATATACCTACGGTTTTAATGAGGAAAAGTAAAAATGATAAACGCGAATATCATTACTGACAAAATTGATAAAAAATACAGATACTAATTAAGGAGTAATTTAATGCAAAAAAGTTAAAAATACAAGAAGATTGCGTGTTCGTCAGAGATTATGGTCTAAAGGTACCTTGTTAAAAACAAAAGACTCCTAATGAATCATTACAAAAACAAAGAGAGAAAAGAAACAAATAATTACAACTGCAGAGAGTAACAGTGATGCTCAAGTAAGACAAAAAGGCGCCATTAAATGGGGCCTATCTGAAAAAAAAATTTAAAAAGTGTGAAAGATTTCTAAGTCAGTTTGGACTCAAAACCTCTTAGTAACCGGTAAACAAAAAGAACATAAAGAAACTTCAGACACGAGATGGAATGTGTTGTTTTAATTTAAAACTACATCAGCATGCAATAACTTTAATTAATAATAATCCAACTTAAACTAGAGATTATTTTACAGAATTTCTAGAGGATATATATATATATATATATATATATATATATATAATATATATATATAATATATATATATATATAATGTACGTATGAATGTAAATGTTTGTACGGGTTGTGTATCAACAAGATATTGTTCCTAGACGTTTCTTTGAGACAGAACATTACTTTTCGGATTTTAATGAGACTTGGCACAAAAATCTGCATTATTAATGTCCAGAGCCCTAAATTGTTATGAAATGTGTAAGACATCATTAACCCATAATAATGGTTTAGCGAAAACTCGGTGCTTTGCTCAAGCTAAGCGCCTTGGCTGTTGCTTTTTATAATGTATCTTAAAATAAATTTAAAAATTTTTTACTCTGCACGTATAATAATAATTGGTTAAATGAATTGAGCTATCCATTCTCGTACAAGGCACTTTCTTCAAGTATTACCTTGAACGGACGTTTATCCAACAAAAGTTAAACATCGTCATAAAATAAATATATGACAAATAGAAAGTCCTAGGGTCCAAAAGGGAATCCCTCATTCCATAAAATTAAATACTTATATCTATCTTAGAAAAACAGAGGAGATCGCCTTGGTGAGAACTGAGTTTCTTCGCAACATCTTGTCTTGCACGACAGCGAAGCTATCAAATATATTATCAAGTATGAATAAAAACAATAAAAAATGTCTAGAGCAATAAAAATAAAATGCCCGTTTTAGGGCTTTTCGGCCCATCAGGGTATTAACCCTGCGGGAACCACCTCAGGTGGGTTGCATCTACTACACTCTAAGAATTAATTAAAGTTGGCGAAATCTTTTTAATACAAATACTATTCATAAAATCTTAGAGCATAGCCCGGGCTGCGAACACCGGTGCCGAAATCGAACGCCTTTACAATCACGGCCACGGAGGCAGACAAGAGCTATTTTATTGTCTAGAGCAATAAAATAGAAAAAAAAAAAACAAAACATAGTTTTATTCCCTGTGGTCACCCATCCAGGCATTGGCCTGGATGGGATGTACTTGAAGTATTAAAAAGAAACTTAGAATACTTACTTATATGTATTTACGTTAAGTAATACACTTGCACCAATTTTTGACTTAATTAGACTATTTATGATTTTTTTACATTTTTTTAAAAAATGTCCTTTTAATAAACAAAATTCGGCATTTATGAACTTTCAAAATTTGTATCAATATTTCTGGTTCATGAGATCTCATAAAAATAATATTCTGGATACCACGACTAGACCTTTAGATTGCTTTTTGCATAAATATGCTGGGAGCTACCATGATAAAAGACAGAAACACACACTCATACAGGCACAAAACTTTGTGAAAAACCACTCAGAAGGTCCTAAAACACAGGTAAATTCTCGGTTTACGGTTTTTTTACGAACACAATACTCTTCCCATATACCTAGGATACAAATAACGAAAAATAAAAACTCAACGTAATTATCAACAGAGACAAAAAGAAAGAAACAATGGAATTTCAAAATGAAATGATCAAGATAAATGATTATATCAAAATAATTATGATAAACGATATAAAACGTTTGATTTAACAATTTATAAAGCGTCTGAATTACATGAATCATAATTAATTGATATGATTTAATTAATTAATTGAATAATTCATAAGAGAAGTAAAAAAATATAAAAAGCTGGAGTGAAAGTGAAATTAGTTTAAGAGGAGAAATTGATAATGAATGGAACCTTATTTTATTAATATAATAAAATTAATTATTTGCAGTAGAAGACGTATCAAGAAGGACACCATGGTCAAAGCTGAGTTGGCAATACTGTATTTGCATTTTTCAACTTTTTACGTTTTCTCACCTACTACCATTTTGGGAAAGTACTGTGTTCACCAGGCACTTGATTTCGGCACCGGAGGTCCGAGGATCGCAACCCGGGCTATGCTCTAAGATTTTATGAATAGTATTAGTATTAAAAAGATTTCGTTAACTTTAGTTAATTCTTTGAGTATAGTAGATGCAACCCACTTGAGGTTGTTCCCGCAGGGTGAATACCCTGATGGGCCGAAAGGCCCTAAAACGGGCATTTTATTTTATTGTGTTCACCCTAAAAATCCGAAATCGAGGTTTTATCGTGCTTATTGGTTTTAGGGACTTTGATGACGTTTTGAATTGTTTTCATCATGCTGTCTGTCTGTGGAACGGATAACTTTTGTTTTAAATTCCTGTTTAAGCTAGAGAATTAAAACTTGATACAAAGTAGTAGTAGTAATATGGGGGGGGGAGTGGTAGTAACTACCAGGCAAGTAGGCCACGTTGTTGGGCCCTTTTTGCCAGCTCCATAAGATAGTGTTCTACTTCTCTTAATTTCAAGTGTAGGTATATTTCATCTAATCTAGACAGAAGAGCCGTGGATTTCTATGGTGCCTCTCATGCTTTTTTCAAACAATCATACATATTTTCACTGATTCTTATAGTCTAGTGAATACTTGCAACAACACGTGCCCTCGCTGTTAAACTAAACCTCCATACACTTTAAACAACAAGGCAGACACACTATAGTATTATAATGAATCTACTATGAGGGTCCTAAATTTTCCCTATACCCAGTTTCATTTAGGGTAAGGGATCTTTAACGAGTACCTGACAACGCACAGGCTCGAGACCACCGGCTTTACGTCCCTTCTGAAGAACGTGGTACGCAGAATTTTTATCCCTCTCTTAAAAATACTAGAGGCCCGCGCTGGGATTGTACCAATGACTAAATAAACTCAGAAGTTAAAAGTCCTGTGTATTGGCCGCGTACCTTAACCACTACACCACGGGTGACACCAACTTGACACAAAAATCAGACTTAAGAACTACCTATGCTGCCCAAAAGACAAATAATACCGGAAGACATAGACACACCAACACATCAAGCACGATGAAAACAGCTCAGAATGTCATACAATTGCCTAAAACGGAAAATTATTTTGAAACCGCGTTTTCGGATTGTTTCGAGTGAAGACAATACTTTACCTTATTCCTACGATAGTAGACGAGGGAAAGTAAGAATATAACACAATAATAAAATATTATAATGCTTATATTCATATAAACGATTGAAATTAATGAACTGAACAGCATTACACCTCGTATTTATAAGGCTTTCAAGAACATAGAAACGTAGTAGAAACATAGTTATAAAAAATATTAAATATATAAAAATGTAATAAAAAACAGACTAAGTTAAATTACAGAATGGATTTTAACTGTAATATTTTGAAGCTTTATTCGGCCTAAAGGTATGATTACCTGTCTCGCTACGGTTTAGCTGAACGATATTAGCTTAAGCTTATAGTTAGAATGATATTAGCTTAAGCTTTCGACAATCATGACATTCTATAAGCGCGTCATAATTACAATAATAATTACAATAACACTAAATTATATAAAATAAAATAAATAAATACAAATACATAATAAACACGCAAATCAAATTGTTTACCCAAAATTAAATATATATATAATCAGAAGTAAAAAAGAAAGAAGTAAAATTACTAAAACTTTTTATATTAAATGAAAATTGAATATTAATGTGCATGATATATAAAAATTTAATAATAATACAAAATTGTATGTCATAGCAAGCTATAATAGATATATAAGTGTATGAAAATTTATATTTAATAGTATTGTATGAATTAAATTTATTGCATGGAAATTTAGTTAGGTTATAAATCTTATTTAATTATTTTTATGTATGCTATGAATTATGCTATAGTTAAAGAAGAATTTAGAATTGTTTTTGTGTTATGAAAATAATTATTGGAAATGTATTGCATGCTAAGTTCGTAAGTAACTCTACCCCCCAAAAGAGGAGCCTCGGCTATAGCCGAATAAAACTGTCAAACCTAGTTAATTTATAAATTATGTGTATGTTTAATTTTGTATTCAGTTTTAATAAAGGCTTATTTATTTATTTATAAGCGCGTGAAGCGAGTCCGAACTTTTTGGTACTTTGGGTACAGGTACCCTGTACCCAATTTTTTTTGTTCATAAAATGGTTAAATATATTTCAATAAGTTATTAAGCAGTAAGATAATTGTATTCGAATTTCAAGAATTGAAATAAGCATTTAAAGCAATAGAGAAACTTAATTCTACTTTAGAAGCTAATTTTTTCCCAACGAAATCAACTTAAGTTAGATGAATTAGCTATTATTGGTGTGAATTCTCACACATAACCACCCTTAACTTAAATTATATATAATTATATTATTAAAATACTAAATTACCTATTAAAATTATTACAATCATTTATAAACATAACAATGACTGACTATTTCCTAATGGTGTAATCACTTAAGGTCGTAATCCGTAAAAGTTAAATCTTAATTTGTAGTATTAAACAAGAATTTCTAAACAAAAAGAATTATTATCTTAATTTGTTAAGTCGATTAAGATAATACAAGTTGGATAAGATTATTTCCTTAAGAAGGTAATAGTTTTGCATAGTAATAATGTATTGAGAAAGTGTAAGCGAGAGAGATTTTATCATATTAACTCGTAACCCAGAATAGTAGGTAAAGGTACTTTTATTTGACACAATATAAATATAGCACCAAGGAATATAGCAAGCAAAGTGCTATGCACATCTGTCCAATATGCAAGCAAAGCGCTATGCTACATCTGTTCAATGTGCGAGAAAAACCAAGGAATATAGCAAGCAAAGTGCTATGCTACATCTGTCCAATGTGTGAGATAAACCAAGGAATATAGCAAGCAAAGCGCTATGCTACATCTGTTCAATGTGCGAGAGAAACCAAGGAATATAGCAAGCAAAGTGCTATGCTACATCTGTTCAATGTGCGAGAGAAACCAAGGAATATAGCAAGCAAAGTGCTATGCTACATCTGTTCAATGTGCGAGAGAAACCAAGGAATATAGCAAGCAAAGTGCTATGCTACATCTGTCCAATGTGCGAGAGAAACCAAGGAATATAGCAAGCAAAGTGCTATGCTACATCTGTTCAATGTGCGAGACCAAGAATATAGCAAGCAAAGGGCTATGCTACATCTGTTCAATGTGCGAGAGAAACCAAGGAATATAGTAAGCAAAGTGCTCTTATACATCTGTTCCATGTGCGAGAGAAACCAAGGAATATAGCAAGCAAAGTGCTATGCAACATCTGTTCAATGTGCGAGATAAACCAAGGAATATAGTGTAAAGGAACTATATACAGGAACTTTTTACACTTCCTCATAAATGAGGAAATAAGTGGTTCCCTGATGGTCGTCTGCAAAACATGAATAGAACATTTTTTAAAGCTGATATAAAATGTTCTATAAAACGAGTGTTTAATCATCAAAATCGGATAACTACAACCAAAGTTATGGCTCTTTCAAAAACAATAAAAAATGATGAATTTAGGCAGCGGATTTTTTTGAAAAAATATTTACTTTTTGTGCATTTTTTGGCTATTTCAGAAATGTCATAACTTAAGTTGTATTTATGCGCTTTTGTCGAAGAAACACTTGTTTTATAGGAAATTGTAATAGCTTTCAAAAAGTTCTCTTCATGTTTTGCACACGACCTACAGGACACCACCTATTTCAAGAAAACTGGACTTAGTGCGATTTTCTAATAATTTAGAAAATTTAGAAATTTATGAATATATGCGCATTCATAAGAAGGGCTCCACTCTGTACAGGCAGACTATGCTTTTCCTTCATAATTTAAGGTAGGCACTTTTATAGAAAAGGGACCCCCTTTGTGGTCCTTATTCTATAAAAGTTCCCATGGGGCGACATTATAGAAAAGGAACCCCCAATCAAAACTGAATTGTACTACAATTCAGTTTTATAGTATACAAAAACTATAAAAGTACCTTTAAGGTATATTTTCAGAAAAAATTGGTTTGAAGTAGTACAGAATGAGTCACATTTTCTTAGCCTGGCTCTTAGAATATATGGTTTCGAGGTACCCCTAACCCAAATTTTGGTAAGTTATTTCACTTCTATCATTTATGTAAGATAATTCGATTAATCTTGCTGTCTTCGCGAATCTTCAGTTTTCATGTATCCTAAAATTATTTTGAGTAATCAACACGCCTAATAAGAGAAACAGATATTTAAAAGAGATATTTTATATATCCGTTCACATACGCGTCAAATTCCATATTATTGCGCATTTGCATAACGGGCTTACTTCCTTACAACTTACACAGAAAATAATAAATAATTTAAAAGTCATAAAATGTTAACAATTGAAATCAGTTATAATTTTAAAAATGGAAAATATTGTCATGGATCAAACTTATAAGGTAAGAAATTATAAAAATTGTCTACTTTATTACATCAAATAACATGAAACTTTTCTATAATTTAATTACATTATATCTGAAGGTATCAGATAATTAGTGAAAGGCTTCATGACGTATTACACATAGAGTGCCTTTCTCAAGCACAATTATTTATTAAATTACGTATAAGGAAGAGGCAAATAATTAGCTATCTTTTTAGGAGATAAGGATTTGAATAGAAGATATGAGTAAAAGTTTCTAGGATATAGTCTATACAAGGATTTATGTTAATACCTGGTTCCATACACAAGAAGTATGGATCTGTATGGAGGTGTTTTACTAGAGGGGGCATACTCTATCTAAATACCTTGAGAGGCTTGAAACATCTTTTTGGGGCTATGTGTAACCTCGTCCAAGAGTGTATTAAGGTTATAGGAAAATTAATCCCTTTCGGCCTTTCGAACATTATTCATGTTTCTTGTTCTATAGGCTTAGAATAATACTATATATAGAAGGAGCATAACTGATAACAGAAAAGTGGTTTCACTGGTGGTCTTAAGTAATGCTGCCACCCTAACAATATACATTTTTCTTATACAAAGTTGGCAATACTTCCGGTTGCTTTATTATTTATAATTATTATGTTCTATTATTAATTAAATTGTATTTTAAAGTTCAGATTAAAGTGATAGCTACAGTGCTTAACTCTCGGTGTGATTAGTGCATTTCAATTTAATTAAAGTGATAGCTACAGTGCTTAACTCTCGGTGTGATTAGTGCATTTCAATTTAATTAAAGTGATAGCTACAGTGCTTAACTCTCGGTGTGATTAGTGCATTTCAATTTAATTAAAGTGATAGCTACAGTGCTTAACTTCGTGTGATTAGTGCATTTCAATTTAATTAAAGTGATAGCTACAACAGTATAAAACGTATTAATGATAACATCCGAGATGTTAACCTTCATACGTTACTTTGGCCTCCTGGTTGGAGACAAGGGGTGGCCACTGAGGATACCTCCGTGGGCGATCCAGCAAAGAGTGGGGGTAAAAATCACTTAAATGGAAATATCTCCGTTTCTAAGTAAAATATCAAAATTCTAAACAGTACTTTACTTCTAATTTTTATTCTGCACATTTTAAGACCCTTTTCAATTTTCTGGACCAAACAACAGTGGCGCAATTAAGAACTACAATTTTAACGTAGTTCTCAAATTGCTTAGAACCGATGATATTTCGTTTAAGTGATTTTACCTCCACTCTTTTGCGGATCCCCTTAAGAAATGACTACATTTTTTCTTTGTATGTTAAATAGTTGCTATAATACACGATAAATTATATCATTACATAAGTTATTATATAATTAATAATTCCTGGATTAATTACTTACTTACTTGTTATTACTTACTTACTTACTTAATTTAATTAAATGTATGAAATTATTTAAATTCATTAATCAATTATAACATAACAATTAAGAAACAAGTATAATTTATTATTTATAGCAACAATTTAAAATTTAAAAAAAAATCCTTTCTTAATCATAAATTGTTTATTGTATTTTACTTTTATTTTATTGTTTACCTAATTTAATTCATTGTGTAAGTTAAAAATTCTACAATATTGTTAAAACCCGTAATTTAATATTTGTCAAAAAAATTAATATAAATTGTATAATAACATTTTGTAAACTTTCATTTCGTTACACCCTTTCATATTTGTTCTACTTTGCAGTTTGTATATGTCCTCTGTTTTGTTTATGTTATGTGGTCTTTAACAGTCCAACCTCTATTATTTTTTTAGTTTGGACATCTATGTGCTTTAGTTGTGCATTGCCAGATGGTTAACTTTTGTTCAATTTTTAATTGTAATGTATGTATTGACATATTTTCACATAATAAAACTTTTTTTTTGTTCTATGTTAGCGTACACTCACAATGATTACTGAGAGTGTAATTGAACCACTGTGCCTTAGTTTTATGTGAAGTTAGTTAATGCGGTATTTCAATAATTAATTAAACATGAATTAATTATCATTAATGCCAATCCTATAACTAAGTGCACCTGTAGTATTACTAAAATCGAGTAGTAGAGGGCACTAGACAGACAGTAGAGGCAACTACAATGTAGTGGAGGTAACTGGAAAAATATAGTTACCTCAGCTAGAAACTAGTGAGGCAACTAGGTAATACTAGAAGACCTACTAGAATAGCAGTAGAGACAACCATAAATGTATAGTGATGAAACTAATAGTAGTAAGAGGCAACCCAGAAAATAAATTGGGGATAACTACACAGTAGTTGAGTCAACCAGAAAATATATTAGGGGTAAATAACAGTAGTGAGCCTGCCAGAAAAAATAGTTGTAGTAAACTGAAGTTTCATTGATATGACAAGAACGTTAATGTGGTAACCTTGTAAGGTAACAGAATGCAATTGCAAATTGGTTGTGCTTAACTAGAAAATGCTTGAGAATCTCTGTCTTTAACTAAAATTTACCATTGCACTAACTAAACTTGGTGAGGTTACTAAAACAATTTAGTTAGTTTAACAATGAATTCTAACTAAAATACTGTTGGTTTAGCTAATTTCCCAGTGAACGTATGGGTTACCTCAACAGAACCCTTAACAGAATTGCATTAGTCAATTCTACTAAACGCCCTTTAACGTATATTTCATTTAGTTAACTCAGGATACTTCTAGTAGTCATTCGCTTCACTAGAATTTCTTGTTAGACCCAGTGTTTTTCTACTGGGAAACGCCAGAAATTTTTCTCAGTGTAACCTTAACTTACTCCTAGAAGAGGTGTCCATGAGGTTACACAGAGCCCCTGCGAGCCCCAAAATGATGTTTCAGGACTCTTCAGGTATTAAGATAGGCTAAGCCTCTCTAGTATACATCTCTATGGTTATAATGCATATTTATAAAAATTTCTGAGTGTATAATGAGCAGGGCCAATATCGAATAACTAAAGCATGCAGAGAGACAAAGATAATTATGTAGAGCGTAAATATAACGTCACAGAATCAATAATTTCTATTAATAAGATTGATACAAGCGGAAAATTCCAATATTTGCCTCCTGCAATCAAAATCACAATATAACTGCTTTATAAAGCAATTAATTTAATAAAAATTAGGTGTAATAAAAATTACACCTATTTTGTAATTATATCTAACTTGAAGTTAAATTCAAAATACTTCAACTTCTGAAACATAAAAGAGTATAAACATTTTTAACAAAAGAAGTAATAGAGCTTGAAGCAACAAGAATCGCCTAGAGTTATTTG